>JAVDOI010000009.1:12375365-13097865 GCA_032191485.1 Leptoclinus maculatus
GCGACCCCAAAAATAGGAATCTTGTGTTTGAAGTTGAACTCCACTAACAAATGAGAAAAAAACAAGCCTAGGTGGTGAAGAAAACACCCAGTATGTCACCTCCACTTAATAACAGCATCCTCAACTCCCGCTGTGAACCCCCTGCTGCAAATTAGACCCATTTATTTTGAGCAAACACTAACACATACGAATGTGAACACACAGCGAGAAGCGGAAGACAATCCTTTAAGTACGAATTATCATTTCCGACTGTTTTGATCAGGATTCATAATGTGACGATGTTGTCGGTCACCGGCGTGAGCATTTGCAGCGTTGCAAGTGAAAGCTGTTCACACAAGAATAGCTTTACAATAACTCGAGGCTCTTACAAATAGAATTCAAGGAGATGCGTATTTCCGTTTCATTGGCATGATTTTTTATAAATGGACCATTTAGAGGAAAGCACAGCATGAGACAGACTGAACTCAGTTTTCAGCTCTTTGAACAAACCCTCCTGTTTGCCTTTGCACAGCTGGAGATACTGGAGCTCCCAGGTAATACGGCTCCCACACCCACACACATGGACACTGCAGAGACATTTGCAGTTGCTGGTTCATTAGCATAGCCATGCAGAACAAGTGCTGTGAGTGACATCCACAAGGTCAGGAGAGGACCAGGGGGGGGGGGGGTGTCACAGCCGTCACATCGGCTGGAAAGATGACGGCACTGCCTACTATTACAACTTTTTCTCCAGCGCTGGTGGCAGGGAGTAAAAAAAGAAAACGAGGGGAAAAAGTGAAGAAAAACAAGGAGCTGACAACATTCGGGCCATGTTACAAATGGCAAAAGCCAGAATAAATTGGCTTATCAGGCGTAGGCCATCTGTCAGGTGCTTAATAATTAAAATAACTTCGCAAGGTGTGTGCCCGAGAAAGTTATTTAATAAAAGACAAAGTCTTGGCAGAGTCTTTTTTCACTGTAATGAGCCAGCAGACAGGGGCAGTGACTTGGCTGTTCAACTCTGCCCTCTGTGGTTTGTTTGGATTTGCAGAAAACTCTATAAAAGTTAGCTCATGTCCATGCCTGTGTTTGGGGATTCAATTATGGACCGACATACTGTAGAGTGCCTGGTGTAAAAAGTTTGTGTTCAAAGAGTTCCGTGAGGAGAGAATAGGAAGAAGGAGAGATTCTCATATTTATATTTAATATCGACCGCGATGAAGTGCTACCCGAGAGATAACCAGGGATCTAATCTGACAAATATAAAATGTGTACAAAATACAATCGGCCAACTCACTCCTCTTTCTATTTACAGAAGTCACGCTCAGGGCTGACTGAGGGAGAATGACTTTGTTTCAGGAAATAGTGTGTAGCCAACAGTGGCACATGGTCAGAAATGGACATGAAGCACTGCAAGTGAATTAGTAATCTGGTCAGCGTTCCTTCAAATCTTGCTGTCAACAATGAATGAATTTGATGGAAGTAATACATCCTAGCCGGACAATAATAGACTTGTTCAGTACATTTCGTTATAATATAACACATTACTGCAGTAATCAGTTGGATCACAAATCAAGCAATCATCACAGAGGTTCATGAGGTCAACGTCAGGTTGATAACTGACCTTTTCTCACTGGTGTATACTAAAGCAAGAGACTGAATTTTGTTGGCTCAGTGCTGCCGGCCACTACCCGCGCTTCAGAGCTGCTTTAAGTGAACCGGCAACATGTTGGAAACACTGCAAGATAAACACTTTCCAGTTTCTGATCGACTGCTGTTTGCTTGGTAATAAGCTTGTTTTTTCCTCGCCTGTTTCAATGCAGGTACAACTTTTCACACCGGCGATGAATAACAAACACAAGTAGAGAGAACTCTAAGTCTCTGGAGATACAGAAGGAGCAGGCTGACCCATCTGTAACTTGTATCATTCTATTTCTGGGGTTCTGCCGATGGTTCAGCTTCAGGCCTCGCTGGTATATGCAGGGTCAAGTTTAGACTTCAGACCCTCTCGGGCTTTTGTCTCAAGCGTTTTTGTGCGCACTGACAGGCAGGACAGTTATAGCACATGGCCTTGTTTGACAGGATCTTCAAAACAAACAACAAAACTATACGAAAACAAAGATTTTAGTTTGCTCTGGACATATTGGTGTCAGCCTATGGTAATAATAAAAAGGTAAGATAATGAAACAGTGTAAAATCCCAGAAAGTGTCTCTGTATTAACTTTATCTAAAATCACAGACAGCCAAATAAAACCTCAAACATGCTCTGCCAGTGCGGTGGCTTTAACACTTGATGCTGATATGGACGAGTGGCGCAGATGTTGAGGTTTTGTAGCTTGCTGGCAGGCGCCGGTGAGGACAAACTCTCGTCCAGCAGCAACTGTGACACCGAGTCGATTCGGGGTCAAGAGCAGCTCCAACTCTCCCATGCGTTGGTCATTAGTAATACTTAGCATGGTTGGAGCAAGACGAGCTACCAAATACTTGCTGTAAACAAACCTCGGAGGGACTGATGGAATGTGTGTGTGTGTGCGTGTGTGCGCGTGTGTGTGTGTGTGTGTGTGTGTGTGTAGGTGTGTGTGTGTGTATACTTTGGGTACTAAATTGTGTGTGACTTCAGTGCACTGCAAATTTCTGCGTGTTTGTTTGTGTGTATATGCATAAATTGTTCAATATGTTTTTGTCGCTGTGTGTGAGAGTGTGTGTGTGTGTGTGTGTGTGTGTGTGTGTGTGTGTGTGTGTGTGTGTGTGTGTGTGTGTGTGTGTGTGTGTGTGTGTGTTTACTACTGGTTCCCATCATACTGCACAAACAGGGACATGACCGTTTAGTCTGGAGAGGCCCAGTGCATTGTGGGTGCCTCTCGTACACAGTTATTAATCTGTGATGGAGAGATTTCTATTTTCCCTAAACCTGCCTCGACCTAGGTTGGGGGATTTCTTCACACAGTCCATCCAGTTTTACGCAGCCCAAAGGTGGCAGCATTAATACATTTGTATTCAGTCCATATCTTGGGAGCTTTACATTATTCATGTATGTGCAGTACATACACCACAGGGCCTTGTTTTTACTATACCACAAGCTCCAGTCTTGGGTTGTGTAGTATCCCCCAGAATAGACTTAGCTAACGCGGTATTACTGAAGCATGAAGCTTCTGAAAAAGAGGAAGTTTCAGACCTTATCTTTATTATAAAAAGCCATAGTGTCTCCATTGAAGTTTCTACTGCATATCTCGGTCTACAGTGTGCAAATGAAAGGTGGATGATGAAAACTGCAGGCACTGGCGATGACAAACTTGCCCTATTGGCAGCGAAGAACGAGGCACAGCATCTGTTTGCTTGCATCTCGCCACGTAAATTAGAAGCTCTGTGATAGTATGTGTGTGTGGAAGTGAGTGGAAGGTGGGGAGCGGCAAACCTACGCCCTTCAAGCTTGTACCACTGTACATCTTTTAATTTCACACTTATATATTTTCTTACAGTCTCCTCTTCTTCTGTTTTGTCTGGGTATTTCTATCCAGCCGGAACAAAAACTGTTTCGGTGCTTAACAAGACTTTTCACCAGCAAGTGATTCAGCAGCTCCCAGTGCACCCACCCATCCTCTATCCTCCAACACACACACACACACACACACACACACAAAATGTAAGCACTTACACCCTTCTGCAACGTCTCCCCCCAGCAAAGCCTCGACCGAACCTTTTTTTCCCAGACAGGCATGTCACAGACCATTAGCAAGAGAGACTCAAGATCTGTTAGTGTTCATTAGGATCCCAGAGCATATAAATACCATCAGCCGGCAGCCCAGGGGACTCTCCGTCAACGATAAGTCAATAATGATAATCACTGGGAACAATGACATATTTCAAAAAGAAAAGATGTGATGAGACATCAAGTATTTTTTTTAAAGGCTCCATTTTCCTTGTAACTTAAAGCTGCAATGTGTAGACTGGAGTGAACCAATTGCTATTACACATACTGGTAAATATGGAAGAAACATGGTTGATTTTTTGAGGAGTTGGTTTGGACTTTTATGATGTTAAATTATTGATACAGATTTTTCATCTTACGGCTGAGCAAGGGAGAGTCAAGCCATTTATTGTACATCCATGCACTGATGAGAATCTGGCTGGATGTCAACAGCTCGTACGGTATTTGAGTGAGCTGCCAACAATGGTGCTAAAAATAATAATAATGTGACCGCTATCGTACAAAACACAGTATTTAAAGGTGACTCTCATCAACTAAACCTAACTGAATTAAAGCTGCTGACATGAAGATCAAGGCACTGTTGTGCAGGCAACGTAATAAGAAATCAATCACCGCTATCGTTCAGGTATCTAGGGAAGCTTCTGAACAAAAGGCTGTTTTTGCAGCAACACATTCAATCTGCTCCATAACGACAGCCACGAGGACGGGCTTTACTCCGATTGCCAAACTTCAAAAGTTTGATCTATTTTTATTGGAAATAAAACGGCAGGGGGATTCTGTTATGTAGCGGTGTCACAAAAGCAATAACCCAATATTTTTCAGTGTGAATCTTTAGGGGGGAAGACAGTTCAAGAAACCTGTAATGATCCATAGTCTGACTCTATAATCACTTCCCAGATGAATTATTAACTGTTTATGTCATTTTTATTTTTTTTCAATACAACATATATTCTTGTCCGTCTGTGGCTGCAATTTAAACTTGAAGTGTATGTCACTGAAAGCAATCTATATTGCAACGTTGACATATTATCTACACAAATCATCGAGTGGGGGTATAACGTAGGTTTTAGAGAATGCCCCTTTACGCCCACACACTTGTTTATATTAGCCTGTGTCCCCTCAGGAGACTTAATTCCTAGGGGGGGGTCTGAGATGAGAACGTTGTTTTTTAGAGTCTTACTGCAAGGCGGAAAGCCACAAACGTCAGACTGTGATGCATGGCCAGCATTTTTGAGGGACTGTACATCAGCAACTTCATTCAAATGTTTATTACCAACAGGGCTTTTGTCTCAGCACAGACGAAAAAAGGGCCCAACTCTGGGAAAAATGGTTCTCATATATCAGTGATCTCCATATTGTAGCCTAAAGTGCTTTTTATTAATACAAAAGAAGAAACCCTGAGCCAAAACAAAATCACAGTTATCATCAGGAAGGGTGCATTACAGCCAATTGGCCTTTTGACAGTGTATGCAGCGCATTCATGTTGTCCTAACTGCTTTCTTATCAGGAAAAGATATCCCCTTTCCATTTCCCTCTCCTCCCACTTCTTCCCTTTCCTAAACCCTCCCCCTTCTTGTTTGGTCTCCAGTCTATCACCACTGTAGATTGTAATGACAGTTAATGGGTCACATTTTTGAACTTGGAAGGATTTTCTCCTCCTCCCTTGATTTCTCATCTTATCTCTTTGAGCAACTGGTGTTTATCAGAATGACAAGCTTTTACACACTACAAGAACACAGCTTGGTGAACGAGACCCGCTGTGTGAGTAGAGGACATTTGTTTATTCCCCCGCTGAAGGACGCGAGTAGCTGTTGTGTGTGTGTGTGTGTGTGTGTAGGTGTGTGTGTGTGTGTGTGTGTGTGTGTGTGTGTGTGTGTGTGTGTGTGTGTGTCACCTCTCATGTGCCCGCTCTGCAGGCTGCAGCTCTAGCTACCAGGCAAAAAAAAGATAAGCCTATCTGGCACTTCTCACTGTGCGACTTTATGTCTTGTGTGTTTGTGTCTATAATGATCTCATTTGGCTGAAACAGTGCACCCTGACAGGGCTCTGCACGGCATGTCACCACTCACACACCAAAATAAAATCAGCGCTCTAAGCAGATTTATGTAGCATCGGGTTTCTGTGTGGCCACGTTTCCTTGGAAGCGGCGCTTGTGCCAAGTCTTCCATAGGGGCGTGCGCTGACAGCATGTGCAAGGGTTCGACCCAGTAAGGGGGGGGGGGGGCTGACTTGTGGGGAACACTTATACAAAAGGTCATTACGTCACACGGGCAAGCAAACGTTGAATACTACCACTCTGTAAGAGGCATTCAGAAAATATTTTGGGGAACGTCTGACATTTCAAGATCTACATTTATATATCTAATACATTTTTATTATTTATATAAAAAACATGTTTTTTTTTGAGAAAAAAATCTAATTTCCACAACAAATGTTTACCGTCTGCAGCATAGTGTGCAAGACGTTGTCTGCACAGGTATTGCTTCATTTTAGGGGGTAAAAATAAAAAAAATAACAAATAAAAAAATCATATTTATAGAAAAAAAAGGGGCGAAAAGAGAGATCGATATCTGACAAGGTTTCCTTTAGACTACTTTGCACTAGGGGTGTGGCCGCATGGTGCAACCATGACACGGTGTTATAGACAGCTTCTGGGCCAGAACAGGCCTGTTTCATAGAAATGGCCAACACCTTCGCCAGAAGGAAGTAGACAAAAAAATACAGATGTAAGGCTCCTTTGACAACCCAAGATGCCTGTGGCGGAGATGATGTAATTTAGCTCCACTCTAGTTTAATCTTGTTTTCAATTCCCATGAAGAGCCCTTGTAATGAGGCAGTGTGCGTCCCAGGCCTTGTCCCCAGAACACCTACTTCTCCCAGACCTGCTGGAGTCTGCCAAAACCATCTCCTCCTCTGTGATTTGCCCTTGTAAATATTGTGACTGCTGCCTACGGCATTACTCACTAATGATACAAATTCGATTTATGTCAGATCAACTGGAGGCCTGCTTATACCTAGAGACATTTTGTCCTTCCTGATACCGCTTCCATATACCTGAATCTGGATATAGGCCAGTACAGAGTACCGATAAGATAAGGATGACGATGGAAGTAGCTAACGAGTGAGTAATCTCGCTCCTTTCTCATCTCCGCTGAGAGTTGCACATGTGCGGTACCAGTCGAGCGGGATGTACAGATCGGGTAGCGAGTGGCACGTGTTGCTGTTGTTCCCGAGTAGCGTAAGTGATGACATCGGATCTGTGCACAGACTCGCAAACCTGATCCGTCATTTTCGGCTGTATGGGAGGCATTTCCGACACTGGTATTGTTATCAGAACAACTCTACTTATACCTTCTGACTGCCTCCTTTCAGCTGAGTGATCAATGTTGTCTTTCTGATACCATTTTACTGGTGCATATTCGGAAGAAGCGGGGTATTGTTTTTGGGGTGTTAGTTTGAGCTCTGCCAGGCTGCCACGTCAGCCTCAGGTAAGTTTCCAAGCAGAGGAGACAAGGAGAAAGGGCAGTGTACCGCTTAACTCAGTTACTCTGTCACAGATATCAGTGCACTGAGCAGCCCTGAGTGATTGTCTGAATGTACGTGTACCTGTGTGTGTGTGTGTGTGAGAGATCTGAGGGGAAATCAGTGCAGAAAGATCTGCAGATTGCCCCGGGTCATATGTTCTGCACTGGTTAAGTGGACATCAATGATGCAGCAGTCACACACCCACACAAAAGCAAGCACATCAAACCTCTTAGTTTCATCTGCTGAGCACCTGTAGGGTAACGGGGAGGCTCTTGCATTATTGATGGTCTTGTCCTGTGAAGCACTGAACTTGCTCGACCTGCAGGTAACTTTACACCCGGCAGTCAAGTGAAAACAATTTGTTAAAGTAAGTGTTTTAATCAGACTAAGTGACACTCGTATTGGAATGTGCTTACAAGGGATACTGTTACAGAGTCCTACAAATGATCACTTTGAGGCCAGATTTTGAGCACTGGGGTTACATGGTTCAACGTAATTTCACGTGCAATTTTCGTTTCCACAGATGATTTAGTAATTGTTGTAAAAGTCTGAAGAAACAAAAAAAGAAAAAGAGCCATATTACATTCTCAACACTTTTAATAAGAAACAATCGAGCATTTTCTGCCATTATGTTTCATACCCCACTGCTGTGTGTCATTTGGTTTTCTTTGAAAATACTGCGCTGTGGAGCCCGGGAGGCAAGAACATTTGATCCAAAGACGGAGCAGATGACTAGTTTTATTAAAATAATTCTGCATACAATGATTTCACATTGCACCTTTTCTACCAACTTAGATGACAATTTCAACAAGAATGTAATATTAGTAATGAGATGAGTTTGAGCAGCACGCCTTGTGAGCAGACAGACATCCGCTCCCGTGCCTGTGAAACTGGGAGATGAACCAAGTGTTAGTTCTCTCCTCAAACATGCCACCACTCAAACTGAGTTTCTAACCTCACCAGTGACTGTGCTCTGTGGCAAACTACCAGACCGACTATACAGAATTTGCACATGCGAGTGTAGTGCGTATCTGCAGCCTACCCCTTGCCCTTGAAACAACACCCTGAGGAACAAAACAGCCACGGTTATCTCGTCCCGTCAAACCAAGGCTAGCCGCTCAATGGCGAGCTCGCTGTTGCAAAGATCTTGGGGCTCTCGTTGGCATCTTTGTTGCATGCTTTGTTTCTTCCGGTAGGAGAGTTATAAAACACAAGAAATGAGTCATAAAATGCAGGTAGCCTAGATACTGCAGATCTTCAGGATATTTGCTGGCCATGGGAGTTATTGCCTTCCTGGATCGCACGCCCGGGAGGCAGCAAGCCATGTAATATGTGTGGTTGCCCCTAGCAACAGGGCTGAGTGCACAGAAATGTATATCAAAAAAGGGAGCATCACATATTCTAATACAGAAAGAGATAACATACATGTTTTTTTAAAAGAGATTTGGTTTGTGGCTGCCGTGTGGTCACATGGATTGTTATAGTGCCATAAAACCACCCAGAGTGCCTGCGTGAACAAAAGGCTGAGAATAATTTAACACTCTGGCTCTCTAAGTGAAGTCTGCTCTAGTCGGATTGGATTTCTACACATTGGTTCTCTTCTACTACTAAATAATATGTACTGTAACACATTATCCGTGTATCCAAGTGTAGCAATGACAATCCTATTGTTTAAAGTCTAAAAAGTCCTTTTGTGGTGCGTTTCTTTTGCACTTCGCCTCGATGCCTTTGACGTTTTATGTAACACGCTCGGCCTTGTTGCTGTATAAATAAACTTGCCTGCTTTGAAAAAGATCCGTTTGACTACAGGAAGTACAATAGCGTTGAGTTATGAAAGGTCTGAAAGGAAACTGATATTTGACACAACAACTGTATCAAGCAGGAACGAATGAGAAGCTTCTTGTCCATTAATTAACAAAGACGCACTTTGTGCGTTCTGTGCAACGCATTACTTGGGAAACTGGGGGTCACTGCAAGGCACAGATGTCAAAGGTCACGAAAGAGCCTCACTAATCTGAACCCCAGTACCCCAGCTCGGATCGAGAATCCCCCGACTCGGACTATTTTGTGTCAGACTGTGTCATCTGTGACGTGCTATTTAAAGAGCCTGGGTTGATGATCTTGAATGACACACTGACATATCTCCAGTTACAGAGGCCAGGCTGTGCTGCTGCAACACTGAGAGGCTACGCATGCCTGGCAGGCAAACCGGCATGTAAATAGAGTTTCACGCTTAGCAAGCAGGTAAGCAGTGGCTGGTGGCACATAGCCGGTACCGGCAGGTGATGAAGAGGCAAACGGGAGACCTCACTGAATGTACATGGAAACTACATTATATCGAGAAGCTAAACTAATTAAAAGTGTGCACAGAACTAAACTGGGTCGCAGCCAGAACGCAGCGCAGCGACGATCCAGGTGTAAACCAGCTGGCTCTACTGAATCACGAGCACTCATGGTTTGTCATTCGAATGCATATTGAACCTGCGAGTGTGCTATAGCTCATTTCATTCTGAAGATTAGGACTGTTCAAGTCAATATAATCTCACAAGCAAGCGAACGTATCTGAGAGCATGTAAAGAGAAACACATGGGCGTCACCACAGTGTGGCATCATGACTGACATTCAAAGCTATTGGACGAGGTAAACTCTCATTGGTCCGTTTTTTTATTGGTATAAAGAGCTTATTGGTAGGAGAAGAAACAATCATCCCAGCTTAATGTCTCGATTGGCTCGGCTTTATTTTGTATCCATTACTTTGGTGTAAAAAAAAAAAAAAAAACTGGCCTCTTTTTGGGTACCTTAAAAGTAATAACTCAATGTCAAAATGCGTGCCCGCTATGCAAAATGGGTTGCCAGGTTTGTGCAAGCAATCAGCTGTTACTGGGTGTATCTCTTGGTCTGGCAAAGACCGATGGAGATGTGTTGCCTTTGGCCCCAACTCCTACATTTCCCATCTCTCTCTGGGCCAGAGCAGGTCGTTGTTAATGGCACAGAAATCTACCAATCGGCTATACTATGAACTCAGTCCTGCTGGGTGAATTACACTCACTGACAGTATGTCATGATGTCGAAACATGTTTTTTTAGATATGTCCAGTTTGGAGGAAAGAATATCGACTTTGATTTTATTATTGCAGGTAGAGAATGATCTAAAGTTCAGTTCTTCTCAAGCGGTTGGGAATGGTGACTCACTAAGTGGAATATTTAAATCACAGTGACTCGACTGCAACATTAGATGAATTAAATCAGCCACCTGCTGCTGCTGTGATTCAATCATGAGTCGACTGGATTCGACATGTTAGTGGCCTTCTTTGAATTGATACAACCAGATGAAAAGACTAAAGCTCTTCTTTTGAGATCTATTGAAACAAAGATGCTGAGCTTCTATTATCAATGTAATGTTTTTCTGTTATTTTGTGAGTCAATATGCTTTGATCAATATTTAGCTTGACATCAACATCACAATAAAAAGATTTTTTTTCATGTAAACCACAGTACACTACTGATCAGAAAAGAGGCCGGCCTGGTTGACACCACTGCATATATTGGTGACACTGCGCATGCACTTCAGTTTAATGACAGGAAAGGCACCTCCTCGCCGACAAACACGTGACAGGCAACAGCTGGGCTTTGGTTACTTACGTCTGTGTCGGGCCCCTTATCTGCCCCTGGGCAGCAGAATGTGACTAATTCATGGCACCTCTTGTGGACCACAAAACAGCAAACTGCAGGGAGACAAAAGACGAGAGGAGGCCGTTAGGAGAGAGAAAGAGAGAGAGAGAGAGAGATGGGCAGAGGGAGTCAGAGAAAAAGAAATATACAGACAGATGGAGACAGGCAAGCAACAAAAAGGAGAGGATGTTAGAATACAGTGTATCATTGTCGACTGATATGTAAACAGACAGCAAAAAGAGAAAGAGATCTGATAACACTGAGAGGGATTGAAAAGCCACTGATGTCTGGGCCAGGCTCTTTAACATGTGTCCAGATGGCCACTCCTGCCCGCAGGCCCACTGCTCTTATTGCACAGAACAGTGCCACCTCCTCCCTGACACGACAGGAGCTAAGGCAGACACACACACACACACACACACACACACACACTTTTTTTTTCCCATGCACAAGACGCACATTCAAACGCAGACACTAACGCATCCTGAAACCGAGAAAACTGCTGGACATGTATCCACGTAGAACACATCCAGTCTTGCACACTTGAATACATCTGCACCTACTCGGTGTCATAGCAATGTGTCATTATCATGCCGGGTCACTGGGTGCACTGTAGTCTGCAAGCAGCAGACTCAAAGAGGGGGAAGGCGCCTGTTACTGGATCTCAAAAAAAACGTCTGACACCAAGACGAGAGGGGGGGGGGCTAATTGTGGAAGCTGGCCGGCATACATAACAAAAACTGTACATCACTGCTTTATCTCTGCGTTTCTCTTTCCCCCTCCCTTTCTCCCCAGGACTTAATGTTTTCAAGGCCGACGCTCCCGGTATGAGATGAAAGCACTCCATTAGTGGTTTGTGTTGCGTCACTGATGTGATGTATTTTCAGAGACCTTGCTTGATTTTTCACTTCATACACTTTCACGTCTTGTTTCAGCAGCGGAGCAAAGTGATGCGCAGTGTCACTCCAGTTCATGCATCCACCTACGGATCACCTCTCGTCTTCCCACTGCATCGGCTCTTAAACAGCTCCCCACAAACACAAATAGATGAGTGCTTGAGATGAGCTTGGGGGGGGGGGGAGGGCCATCAACAGAGAATCCCCAAAAAGTCGGCCTCGCAGTTTTATTCCTCCAACCCTCCACCAACCAGTCAAGGTTACATCCATTCATGTACAAAATGTCTTCACGTCATCGTTTCATCCTATTAGACATTTGTGTGAAATTGTCATAATTAGCATATGAATCCTTGAGTTATGGCTAAAAGCATGTTTTGTGAAGTGACAGTGACATTTGACCGCTAAAATCTGATCAGTTCATCCATGAGTCCAAGTGGACGTTTGTGCCAAAGTTGAACAAAATTCCCTCCCCTCCCCATCACATTCATGAGAATGCTATGTACGTACAGACGGACAGACGGACGGAAAACCCCAAAACATAAAGCCTCACTTTGCTGACACGGAGATATAAGAAAAAAAGGTTTCACCGGAATCAAACACCATCTGAGATTGTAACCGTTACTATCTGCACCACTCAAACTACTACTCCATTCATGCATTGTGTATTTGCTCCCGGTTAAATACCCGTTTACGTGCCCTCGTTCAGTCTCGAAGTCTAACTCATTATTTAGACATGCAAACACAAACTGAGTAATAATGACGGTGCTGTTGTAAAGATTCTGGTAATTATTTTTGACTTCTGATCGCTGTTCGTTTTGGAGTGAGTCACACCCTCTACACCCATCCACCATCTGCCCCGTCCCCCTAATATCATGAATAACACAGATATTTATGAATGTAACGCCCCATTAACATTGCACATTTGTGTTATACAACGCTGAGAACACATTTTCATTCAAAACTTCATTAGATTCGAGTGAAATGTGGCTCATAAATCGTGTTCATGCGACACATTATTGAGCAGTAAAAGTCATAACAAAGGGAATCATTTCTTTCTTTTTTTTACATTCACATTCTCACCTTAGACTAGTTGAGTCTGGGCCACACAAATTGAATTTTGCACATACAGGTTTATGCATATTTTATACTGTATGTTATTTTACATACTGAGCCATTGGCAGCATCTTCATGTTCATTAATGTAGCTCGTTGCTATACTGTTTCTGCTCCTCGCAAATATGACAGCAGCTCTGCTTGTTTGCTTGCAGCCACCTTTCTACACAAAAAGACATGTGTCGTTAGCAATTGGCATTCTGCGTACGCTCTGCAAATAAATCAATGTTTAGTCACCCACAGCTATAAGAAATATTAGTGTTCAGCAGGGAAGTGGCATCGTCGAGCCCTGCTAGAAACAATACAATGAAGCAGATGAAAATGTAACGCATTTCCTGCAGTACATTTATGATCAAAATGCAGGAAACTAATTGAGTAATTAGACCTACCAGAACGTTTCAGTCGAGGGTTGTTTGTTATGAGACACCCAGGTGTTAAGTTTATTTTGTGATGTGGATGTTTTCATAGTGATGGCAGCATTCTTGTATAGTGCTCTCATATATAATTACAATTCCCTGAACATGTGAGAAAGATTCTTTTGCTCTACATGGATTTAGTAAAAGTAGAGGTTTGATTTTTGAGATCCAAAAATGGCACTTCATATCAAAAAGGTGGCCGACCCTCTGCTACAGTATACATGCACAGTACTTATAACAATAAAGAGTTAGGGTTACCAACATGTTGACATTTATATGAACTTTTATGATGGCAAATCAATATAACTCTCACACACAGGCATATATCACCCCACCACAACTCAACCCCTTCTGCCCTGATTCCTCTTAGGAGCCATCGGTCAGTATGCGCCCAACGACCACAGACCAGACAGGTCATAAATCTCACTGATTCACTACCTCCACGTCATCCTACAGTAAAAAAGTCTGATAGTAGTGCGAGTCGCCTCGATTCACACGCCAGCACTGCTTATACCAATCCTTTGTCTTGTTTCTATTGATGGAGTTTGGGCTTTTCGAATGGAGTGCCAGTTTCCTTGTCCATTTAGCCGCCAAAGCTCGTCGACAGCAATCGATTCTCATCGAAACTACGAGCTCTCTCCGTCTATTAGCACTTCCTCCACAGCGTTTCTCCCTTGAAATGCCTACCAGATATTGGTGTGTTCAAAATACCTCAGGGATGGCACACACACGCAAAAGGTGTGACAAGAGACACGACAGTATGTTATATCAACCAACATTTTGTGAGTGAAAAAAAGGGGAGCTACAGATGTGGAGTGAATCAAAGGAAGAGACTGAAGATGAAAGAGGTTGAAACTCTTCATTGTAACTTTATTACTTAGTGAATTATTTACTCTACATTTGAACAGTAGTGAGTTGTTAATAAGTCTGTTAATCGAGCGGATTTATCGTAGCAAATCATTAGTAAAGCCGCTGACTTACAATTCTTGCAAAGCACTGACTGAGAACACCAGAGGTCAGGGTGGTCAGGTTCTGTTAAAGGCCGTTGCTATTAGGAGCTATAGGAGTCGAACAGGGACTTTGGGAACTGACAATTGAATATAAAGCAATGAATGCTCACAGAGTCTTGTACGTTTTTACATGAGCCAGCTGATAACTGTAAGAAAATGACATTTCGGTGATGTGAGGTGTTACACCTCTGACAATCGCCTTTGAGGAAAAGGTTCCAACAGGTTTTTTTGTGGTGAATGGAGACCTAATAATTCTCTTCCTCTCTGGGTAGGATTAATTATAAAGCCAGTGAGAGTGTAATGAGGATTTTTTTTCTAATCAATACTTATTGCCTTCCAGCACAACAGACTGCAAAACCACTTTTCCTCCCAAAAGATATATAGCTCAGACCCACTTCTACTCCCACTCTGGCCAATCAATTTCTTCCAAATCCTTTACAGGTCACAAGTTCGTTCGTAGGAGCAATTTCCTGAATACAGGCAGGAAATGAGAAAGAGGGAGTGATTTAATTCAACAGTTCTTGAGTATGTAGATGTGCCTTATTTCACTAAAAGAAAGGGAATTGTCGTGGAGAAAGCTTTTAGATCTAACTGTCAAGAGGCCCTGCAGCACACTGGCTCCCCGGACAAAAGCCTCTCTTTCAGACTGGGTAGCTTTCATTATTTCCTGTGGTTCTTTTATCCACTTGAATGCCTGGACCATTCTCACCACTGTCGCCAGCAAAATTATATGGAGAAAAATCATCAAACAGGAACAATTTAGATCTCACCAGTAACACCAGAATGTGGAAATTGCTGTGATAAAGTTTGTTTTTGCTTCTTGGTATATTTAATACATGCCTATGTTGTCATTCTAAGAGCGCTGTTGGCGATCCAAAAGACACATTTAATGCAAGATTTAGTGAGTAGTATGCCTCCATACTGCAAACCTCAAAAAAAAGAAACACCAACCAACCACAGCAGGAGCACCCTCACAGGAAAGGGTGGTGTTTACATGGGCATAATAAGGGAGTAGTAATTAACAAAAGGGTTCATCCAAATTGGATGAAATTAATATCTTTCATTGATGCAATGCTACTGAAGCCGTCACCTGCAGCGGCCGAGGCTTCAGCAGCATCGGCAGTGATGTGTAAGGTCAACAATACTGAGGTGGCTGCCTCACCATCAACCATCTTTAAAGCTTTTATCCACATGATTACTCTCTATTCTCTATCATCATAACTTAACTTAAAGCTGACAACACTGTGCATCACTGTGACAGGAGCCACTGCTAACGTTCATTCATCATCGGTAGCACAACGGTAGGAAATTAAAGATTAATAGAGATAATATTATACTTTTTGATTCATTCATGCTTGGACTTGGCTCTAACATCCCTACATTAAGTAAAAAGGGCAACTCATTGATTAAACTTCTTCTCTGAGTCTCTTATAATGACATCCATTTAATACTAAATAACAGTGATGTGATCTCTGTATTAATCAATAACACTTGTGCTTTAAGACTGTGCATTGAGGTTTCAATTGGCATGCATAGAAGTGCATTAAGTAGAGTGACTTGGTTTACTAAAGTCACTTTAATCAAGCTACTTGGCAGCATTTATTGCCCTACAGAGCTACAGCTATGTTATTCAAAATTCAAAATAACAAAAGGCAGAAGTTACCAACAGTGCTACTTAATTATGTTTTGTTCATGTTTGCTGTTGCTTCATACTGCATTCTCATGGATAGTTCAAATATACTTAAAACAAGGAGGCCAGGACAGAAACAAACCACCTTTTTAGGTGAATTTGTCTGGGAATCGTACGTATGCACTTTCTTCACAGTCACTGGACGTATAAAAAAGCCAATGCAGGGGGTAAAAAAATCAATAAAAAAATCTGCCATAAACGTCACTCGTTTGTTCTCGTGACCAGGCTGCGGATGTTGAGTTCCCTGGGGGCATTACAGGGAAGTGGAAGTTTTCAGGAGAAATTGTTTGCCAGTCATGCATCATGTGTTGAAGTTAAACACATAACTCGAGTATGACGAAACCTGCCCCAGTTTCTCACGGATATTTACACTGTACACTCAGCTGCGTGAAGGGCAACGTCCTCGTCATCAACATGGACAGATAACGAGCCGGTAGTTTTGTTTTCTGAGACTGGACCGTCTTTCATCGAGGAAGTGGAAGAAACAGAAGACAGTGTTTGATACTAATGAACAAACAGTTTCTAGGTAGAGACGGAGTCTAACAGTCCGCCACAGTGCTTTTTACATTCCACTTTAAATGCCCTCCTTGCAATAATAAATGTTAAGAGAGGCACGGGCACGCTGGAACAAAGCAAGGGTGGTTTCCAAGGAAACAAACCATATTGAGGTTATTGAAAGAAATGAAGGAAACCATCTTACAGGAAGAATTGAAACCTTGGGCACTGAACGACTCAGAAGGTCTTTTGTTCCAGCAGTCAGATTTTTTGAATGAACACTTTTAGATGTGGTTTTTAAATTAAGCATCTTTGTGATGTTAATGTGTTATTTATTGGTTGTATAGTGTTGCTTGTCTGTTGTGCACTGTGGAAACCCGTCTATTGTTGTCCGCTAGAGTTGATTTAGAGGCAAATGAGTTTCCCCACTGGGGATTAATAAAGCTTTTCTAATCTAATCTAAACTGAATGGAGTTGAGTGAACACTCATTGGTCTGAGAAAGACCAATTTTATGTCCAATGAACATTTTTTTTGTCTGTATAAATGAGAGTTATTGCTTTCATATATAAGCGAAAATGTAGATAGGAGGAGAAGGAATTCTCAATTGACAGTGACCTGGCCTGTTTTACACAATAAGTATCATAAACAAACCTTTAAAAGCACTAGAAAAACATCAATCATTTCTGAACATGAACAAACAAAAAGCCCAAGGCTGCTGCTGCACTCACACCGACTAGGAAAGACATGAAAATACACACACACACAGAACCAGGCCATTCAATTGAGTAATGACCCGTTAAAAAGTCATAAATCAGATGATTTACAGTTCGAGGTATTTGTGCACTAATGATGTGCACTGATGAATGATGATACATTCACAGAAATATTCACCGTATTTAGCGGTGATATAATTCAAAGAACCCATCTAATAGTCGTTTAGTCTCGGACATGTTTTGCAATGCCCTGGGAGAATTTCTAGCTATGTCCAATCACATTCTGGTTCACACCTATGGTATCAGCTATTCAGGGAGACGGGGCTTGAGCTGCATTCAGCAATTACAACTGTTCATAATCACTGTGCAATGAAACTGAGCTCAAGCACCCCAACTGAGAGTCATTCAGGTTTTCGGCTTGGTCTTTGGACGCCATTACAGAAAATTGTTGGCCATAAACACTTATTAAATATAAAAAAAATTCCCATCTAACAGTTCTGGCAGAGAGTTGAATGTCTCCTTTCCTTTGCTTATTAATGCACTATGCAATTTCCAGACAGGCCTTTATGTAACCAAGGTCCAAGAGGAAAAAGTTAATTTGCAACAAATACAAAAAGCTACCAGGCTGCCTTTCAACTGGACCTCTTTAACACTGTATATGTATCTTTAAAACACTGACGCAGCTTGTGGGCTGTAACCTTGCACAGACTGAGTTGGACAGACGAGTGTGTGGGAAAATTTCAAAAGTTGTTTTTTCCGTGCATGCACTGCTGTATGCAAGTTGTCTTAAAGACTGAAGTCTAGCCATGCTTGTTTACAAGACTGCCTTCCTGCCGTGCACATCAATTCCCCGTGCTATTTCTGAACATTTACACACAAGATCCAATGAAAATCAACCTCGTCACACTTAAATCCTTTGACAAAGTTCCTAAATAAATGTAGCCACAAGGTCAGATTTCAAACCCTGATCCAGTCCAGCTGATAAAGATCAACTAAGCTGCTCAGGTTCTGTCTTCAAAATAGCAATTATGCTCCATATGTTATCGAAAGCTCCTGATTTTAGTGAAGACTATGGGGAATAAAAAAAAAAAATCAATGCTCAGCTCAGGAAACATTGATTGGTGAACAAATGAAATCTATAAAGAGAAGCAATATGCGGTTTCTTTGCTGGTAATTGGCGGATAGGGAGAAGGAGTTTTGTGCACACGGCACACATAATGGCCACTTGTGGGGGACAACGGTCAAGAGGCATTGCATGTAATGGAAGGATATGAATTGCTGTCTGCACAAATTACACATTGGTCACTCAAGGGGAGCCCTTGTAGGTACCAGCAGTAATGGCAGACTTCTGTCTGACGGGGAGGACAGCAAGTGTAATGGGGCTGCTCTGAGGTGAATGGTGCTCTGTGCACATTAATCCTCTTATTCTCTATTCAATCTGTAGCATTAAATAGCAACGGCTATGGAAATGATGGTAGTGGGATAACGTTTCTAAAAAATGTCAACAGCCTGCACTTGTGAGCAGGTAATTCATCATTTATGATAGAAGAAATAAAGAAAATCTGTTTAAAAAAAATCTATAGCAGCTTTTATTCTGGTGGTAACTCATGGCTTCACAGGTGTAAAACACACAGATAGACATACAATGAAACTAGGGATGTTAATGACTAATCTGTTTAAAGACTAATCTGTGGTCAGGAGGTCAGAGCAGGCCACTCTATTGATAATAAGTATTTATAGGCTACAAGCAGCAACAGAACGATTGCGCTGAATGTGAATTGCCCATGTCAGCAGTTTAAATGCAGCTCTCATTTAGGAAAAAAAACACGGATTTTGTATTTTATATGCTTTGAATGATTGATTATCAATTATTAACGTGGTCAATGAGCATCTAGGACATTGCTCAATGTTATACGATAGACAGAATCTAATCATGGCAGGCGAGGGCAGGTCTTTTCTTCATTATCCATACTGTCGATTGAGCTCAGTGATGGACACAGACAGGTTTAGATGCAGTGGGATGTTGCATGCTGAACGGCGTAATTATGACTCATCTGGGTGAGTGTGTGTCTGTGTGTGTGTGTGTGTGTGTGTGTGTGTGTGTGTTTGTATATATGTCTGATTGAACAACATACTTAGGATTCTCCTGAAGATGCTGCAGATCTCTGCTAACAGGGACCTTGATAAATGCCTGACTGACTCCTGACTCACACACGGCTGGCTTGTTTTGAAAAGCCATGGTGCTATGGGCTGTATAATAAAAGCTTCGATAGCTGCTAATGGCTTCCCCAAGAAGCAAATTAACAGATAATGAAGATCTTCTTGGACAAATCAAAACAACCTGTGTGCAAAAAAAAAAATACACCAATTTAAAGTGTGCGGGTCGACAGAAATCTATATCTAACGAAAACACGGAATCAACTTTAAATCATTGAAGAAAACTACAGCAAAAGTTTGGGATGCACATAACTCCATTGGCCTCTAAAATGAAGTGAATGAACTAATGAGCTGGAGGAATAAAACTGCTGTTCACAACACTAGATTAGAATTAGACTGCACACCCACAGGAAGATCCGAATGCAGTGTTAACGTGAATGTTCAGAGTTGCTGCCTCTCTACAGTAGCTCTCCTTCTCTGGCACGTGAAGCAAGAAGCTTACGTGTCCTCAAAACAACCCCATTGGCTGGTCCAGGTGAGCTATCGTCACTGATCTCTCTTCAGTTCTGGCTTTGTGTTTGTTTGTGATGCTAGGTCATGTGTTGCATTTACATCTGAACACAAGAGAAAGACGGGTCTAACAAGTCGGAGCATTGATGGATTCAAGAATGAGAAATCTAGGCTGTGAGACCGATAGTAAGCACGATTAATACTACCATAGACAAATGGATTCTTTTCTTCACTACGTAAGGTCTTATCTAATAAATGTCATGATCGTGTAGGGGTGGAACGGATCACCAAGCTCACGGTTTGGATCATGGGGTTTGAGTCACGGATCTGATCAGCAGGAAGAAAAGGGGGGAGAAAGTACAACTTTTAGAGATGCCCCCATCACGTTTCTTTTGCTGCGGATACTGATAGCCGATTATTGATCAGCCATGTTGGCTGATAGCAGATCGTTTTTGTTGTCGTTAGAGCAGCTGTTATTTGAGGCTCCCATATTCATTTTTATCACCACAGTCCCGAAAAATAAATCAGAGTAAACCATCAAAATTTCCAAATGTTGTCCGTTTACTTTGTAGTAGTCATCTAGTGGTTATTTGCATAAAAACACAAAATTCAAAAGACAAACAGGTCCTAATTCCTTTTTTAATATATCTATTTTTTATTCTTGTTCTACTTTGAACAACTGTATTTATTCAAGTTTCTCACCAAACAACATTTTACAAGATTACATTTGAACACCTCATGATGAAGTAACAATTCACCGTCGCCCAATATTCATTTATACTGAACAGAGGATGAACGCATCATAGCGTAACTCAATGCAACCTCCGTAAGCAGTTAGCTCTCCTCCTGTCGATGTCAACACCGACTTGTTCACTTTTCAACATTATCAGGATCGACAACTAAAAAGCATTGACGCTGATCTCCTGATCGCATATTTTTACCGAATGTTGACCGATAACGATGGTAGGTAAAAAAAAACTGTGTAATGCGGCCGAACCGTGAGACATTTAAAAGCAGCAGCCAGCACAGATCTGTTCTGTAGTGCGAACAGCTTCTTGAGAAGGACACGAGCCCACTGGGTGTGAACATTTGTTCTCCCATGAAGACAGCTCGGTGAGCCAGAGACAACTCTCCAGTTGGCCTGTGTGGAAGATTGTGGACGGACGAGGCTGTTCTCCTCTTTAATGACGCAACGCTTCCAGTCAAGCACATCAGAGGATTAACCTGACCTGGCTTTGTGCCAGCTCTCACACTGCGTCTCCCCGACCACTTCAGCTTCTGTGGCTATGGACATTGTGGACACTGTGGGACGCCACAACTCAGTCATGCAGGGCAAAAACAGTCCTGGGCTCCAAAAAAGACAAAATTATATTAATTAAAAATTCACTGGGACTTAAAAAAAGGCTACATCCTTTTACAGCATAGCCAACATTTCAGGGACGGCATAGCAGTCTCAAGCTGTCACAACACTGTTGTTGGAGGGAGATGGTCCTGCCTGGCTTTGATAAAAAGAGACAATAGTGAAGCAGGGCAGCTTTGCCAGCAGAGGTATCCAATTGGTAAGCCCTGAAGGAATGGGAACTGGCATTTTTTTTTACTTGCTTGAACAAAGTTACTGTGTATTTGCCAATCAGTCCTGAAGTTAGCACCTTTGTGTTTCAGTTTATATCTGCAACTTCATGTTGAACTGCTAAGAAGAGCGTGGAGGGACTTTGTGAGTGACGGTACTGACCAGCTGTATGATTACGAGTGGTTTGGATCCCAAATATAGCAGAGCATGAGAACAGGATCAGGTAGTCTCCAAGGCCACCTTACAGTGTTGCATTGAGCTTCCTGGTCTAAAAGACGGGACGGTATGTCCGTGAGCAGCAACATCTTAGTTGTCCTGAACCAGACTCGTATAAACAAGAAACCTGAGTGATGAGGTAATGATTTGCCATGATAGAGCTATCTGTCCAGTCTATATAAAACGAATCGATCAGTCAGGGATTCAACGCTTCCCAGTAGTAAGCACACTACAGAAATTGAGCGTCATCGACTAATATCTTTTCTTGTAAAATGTCTGGTGTAATCCGTAACACCGGGGGGAATATTTCCCAAAATGTGGCATTCCTGTAATAAAACGCATGCTGTGTAATAAAGGTAGGTCGGATGTTTTGTTAAAGCTTTTAAAACCATTACTGCATCAAGTAATCCACACAGCCAGCAGCTCTTCCATGGGACTATCTTACAACCACTTTACCGACAGCAATAAATATGTTCGTCTCGAAATTTGGATCCGGATAATAACTGCTCACCTCTCTTCCTTCAATGATTCAGGAGAATATAACTCGCTGCATGTCAAGGACAGTGCTCCCTCCACAAGAGGATGACCCCCATCTTGATCCTGAGCACTACACTGAACCTAGTGAACTGTGATAGTATGAGCCCCTTACACCTATCTATGACCTCACACACTTACACACACACATGCACACACACTCATCCTTTATGATTTATTAAAAACAAGACCAGTCCGTGGAAAAGAAAGTCCTTCATTGTTCATCTTGAAAAAGTTCAAGTGACTCGTCTTTCTGAGAGATGAAAGAATATATTTGTAAGCACAAGCTGGCGCAGTGTTTCTGCAGGGGAGGATCTCCTACCAACCCTGTAGCCTTCCTCCCAGCAGGCTCAGAGGGATGGGCCCAGCTTCCTGTTGCAAGCCTCGGGCTGGCACGAGGGCACACGCAGCAGCTGGCTTTTATTAGGGCAGCTTTTTCTACGGCGTGCTCACAGGGTCTTACATTTACCAAGCATGCAGATGTTTTTTTGTCTTGTCCAAAGTTATTTGAATAGACTGAGAATATTGGAAAACTTTTACGATACAATGAAACTATTGACCTCTGAAAGGAGATCTTTGTGCAGGCTTGAGTCCACTGCACCACACATACTTGACTGCCGCCCACTGTGAGACGTGGATGATGTCATGCTGTAATATCCTCCGTACTAACCGTCTAACAAATGCATTCAGACGTTCTCATTCGTCGCTCTCATCACAGGGTCCACACAGGGTGTAGCTTATCTATCAGACAGAACATGTCACGCATTTATAACCCAGTCTTTAATTGCTGATACATTATGCATGCTTGCATTTTGATCACATCATTCAATCCTAGCAGGTTCTACCATAAGTCTGGATGCTGCAGGCACATGTGCATTCATTTTGCATGAATTGATAACTGACTTTGCTGCACCGACATTTCATTCTAAACTACATTGGAGGGAGCAGGTTAGTCCTCAAATATACACGCTGACAGAATACTATGAAGTGCGTACTGTATTCAGTCTTTAATCTTGCAAGCAAGCTTTCTCTGGCTGAGATCTCAAGCGACTGATAGGGTAGCGTCTTAACGGGATTATAAAGAGGAAGGGCTAATCCAACGCACAGCCAGCTAACTCTCTGCAGGACAAGGAAAGCACACCCCAGGGAGGAAAGAAGTGACGTCGGCAATCGCAGTAGAACAATGTGTTTATTCACCAAATGCCAATTCTATATAAAAAAAAATAGAAATTTGAGAGTGCAAAAACTGAGCAGCCTTGTAACTCAGGCAGACCATCTTCTGCATACAGACTTCTACAAACAGATTTCTGCTTGAATTGACTTTTTGAAAATGTATTTGTCAGCTGGAGAGAGCACATTGTTTGTGTAATCGTTGGCTTTTTTCCAACTTGACATTTTCTGGGAACACAAACGCCCCCCCCCCCAGCAACACAAAACATGTATGTGAAGGTAAAGCCTCACTGTAACTCTTATTTCAGCCATCCATTGACACATGTAAAGATTATTCTTGTTCGGATGATAAAAGGATCAATTTTTATCCCTTTCAATAATTCACCGCCGCGCGCTGACATTTAAACCCTTCCATAATGGGTGACACCTTAACACAGTGACACAGAGGGGACACCTCTGTATCACGAAGACACACCAGTGTGCCGGACAAAGGCGGTGTTAAGGTTGCGCTGAAAGTGGACCTATAAAACTCATTCTCTAAACCATTCAAGGACTTTACCATAAAGGCCAAAACCGAGACATCAATAGTACTTTGACTAGAGAGAAAGCGCCCTGCAGCTAACATTTTAACTGGTGCCGTGGAGGACAAGGAGACAATTTTAAATGGTCATTTTCAGGGGGTATTGACTGTTATTTAATTTTGTTGTGTTGTATGCATTCTGTCTATTAGGTAGGAGGCACTAAATAAGTGTGTACTTCTGATCACACAATCAAATCCTGCAGAAGCACTTTCATTTCATCCCTATACATACTGTGTATTATACATTATTTATACCATATTCCTGTATTGTATCTTCACTGCATTGTCTTTTCCAAAACCCTAGAGATGTGAAATGTAATTGAGTGCAGGGTAATAACGCTGTGTTACTGTGCTTTAGCAGTCTGTTTTAACTTAGAATCACACTCCCCTGAGGCACCGCGTTCTCTTTTGGCGTGGAGTTACTGTTGATAAAGTGCTGGGGCGGGAGAGATATAAGCAACAGGACGTCAGCCGGAGCTTTCTCGTTTATCTGCTCATCCAATTAGTCAGCTCGTGTCAGCTTAGGAACAGTTTCAGTGGCGGCCGGTTTTCAAGTATCGAGTTAATCAGGGGCTCAAGGCAAACACCAGGCTGCCTTTGGATGAATGAGAAGGTTTAATACGGGGGAGGACGAAGGAATGAGATAAATGAGAGTGAGCTAATGGGGGGTATAGACAGACAGATGGGGCTTGGCAGTATGGTGAAAAAAAACTATATTTTTGACCAAATACTTCGCTATGGTGATTGTGACGATATTGTAGGATTGACCATTGGTGCTTTCTCCAAATATTTACACATTATTTTTGATAATTAATCATCAATAACTTCGATGTAATTACAGAAAAGTTCAGAAAATGACATCACTTAACTGTAATGCACTATTACATTATCCAAAATCTAAGAGGATATCTAGTCTTGTATCAGGATATCGATATAATATCGATAAATCGCCCAGCTCTACAGACAGAAGAATTCATTTGATGCTTTCTGCAGGTTTGTGCATCTGTAAAAGACAACAAAAGGCTGATCGCGAAAGCATAAAGCAGTTGAAAAAACAAAAATGATCCTCGTCAGCCTCGAGACATTGTCTTGAGGCTGAAATTGGACCCCACAACCTTCAATTGTGAGGTCAGACAATAAGAACTCAAGGCGAGTCTAAAAAGCATCTCATCAACGCTCACAGCTCCCAAATTACATTTGACAAGAAGAGGTTTAAATTAGGGGGACCAGTCTTTTAAAACAGCCAGACAAGAAAGGCTGGATGTGTTAATTGATCTATTGTGCGGAGGAGTGAAATCTATGCAATGGCAGAGTCGGAGCTACAGCCTTTCTCTGCTCTGACAAATGACAACGCAACATCACACACCAGAGGTCGAACCAGTAGACGTCAACGTAATGGACGGATTAGACGTACGGTGATGCGAGTATGTGTCGACAAGTGAGATTCAGAAACACAGTAGATTAGAGGAACATATTTTACTACGGCCGATTATTTTCACATTAAACTGCAATCAGCGTCAAAATAATTAGCTTAATGAGCAGAACGCACGGCCAGACTATCAACAACTGCGAAACTCACTGGCTGTTGCTGCACCCTAATGGAAACTAACTCCACTATTGATTTAACGACTCAAATGTGAGTGACCTGCCCTGAGACGTGAAGCATTGTGGCGTCTGCCCTCACTTGCATGTTGCCTCCATCTTCCCAGTCTGATTTATCGCTGCAGATGGAGCCAAATACATCGATCTCTGATAAAGTCCCAGCAGTTCCTGGTATTGCTCTCGGGTATAAATCACACTCGACGACAGAGCAGGCTAATAACTAGAAAACGCTGGGACACCGTTTCAGAGAAAAAATATATTTTTTGGCAGTATTGTGGGATTTCATTACTTCCAAACGCCCCCAGATTGCCTGCAAACACTTAATTTCTGTCAGCTGAGGCCAGGACACAGAATAACTCACAGGTGTGAAAGCAGAGCCTATGGGTTTGGACTTAATGATCAGGCAAATATAAAAAGTACCACTGTTTAAAATAGAGAGTAGATATAAAAAGGAGCTCCGTTACGTGTTGAAACCTCTCGCATTAATCTGGTGTATTACAGCCAGATCTCTACTCTCTTCCTCTCTCCGCTGTGGAACTTTTCTCACCGCGGAGGATTCCTCCGGAGTGTAGAGGGGGTTTGTTTCGTTTCTGCCTGCATGCATGCATGCACGCGGTGACAGCTTTGCCCAGGGCGTCTGAACCAACCCACTCCCCTGAGAGACTAGGCATTCCCACCCATGAGGATATTTCACCGCTCCGCACAGCAGCCCGCACCGATGTACTACACAAATACTAGTGTGGGTCATGAGAAGAGTACAAATTCTACACGTGCACATTTACAAACCAAGCCACAATAGAAGGAGACCCACAGATGGAAACACACACACACAAAGATGCAAATGCATGCATGCACACACACACACACACACACACACACACACTGTGTCACACAATGGTTTAAACCTCTCCATCCTCCCAGGGGGTCCAGCATTGCAGAGGCTATAAATAACCATAGGAGATTACTGGGTGTGGTGGCAGACAGCCTGACTCATGACACAACCTTTATCAGCGGGTAAACACCGTGCATTAAGCTACAGATGAACAGGTTAAGGTAAAAGCTTTGGGGTTACTTTGAAGCATGCAAGATTAGGTTCAGGTCCACGTGAGGTTAAAGAGGATCCTTCGCACAAGGAGGATCGGATTCATTTTATTAAAATTTAATCCACCGCCTATTATCCCTGGTGCAGAATGTGAAATGATGACTGTTCTAATTATAGGCATACTTCTTAATAAATAATATCCCCACACAATAACTCAACTCTAATGCAGTAGTAAAAGAAAGAGTAAAAGAAATGCTCAGTTTCGGTTCGGTTTGCTGGTTTGTTTGTCAGCAGGATTACTTGGAATGGTGTAGCCAACGAAGACCTCATTACATTTTAGAGAGGATCTGAATCACAGGGTGGATCCTCTTCTAGTTTATCACGTGTTCATGTGTATTTTGTGTATTATCTGTAACAAAAAAAACCTCCAAAAACATAAACGTATAACAAACAGTAACTCTGCATGTTGGATTTGATATTAAAAAGGAAAGAAAAATGCAAAACAACACATAACAGACTTTTATTTATCATGTGGACATGTGTTTGTTTAATCTGAACAAAAACTAAAGTGTGAAAACGCCACATTGCCGTGTTACGAGGCGGTTATGTGCCGGACTATTCCTTGGCCGAGATGCAGAAAGTTGTTATAGTCTTGTTGTGTCCGGGGGGGTTGCCATGCAAACAGAGCCGACTCCAGCAGAGACGTTTACGTGCATCTCTTCAGAGGTATTTTTACAACTTAAAGTCGCAGGGAAATGGAAGTGTGAGCAACTTTAGCTTCTGTACTGTGAGTATTCTCCAGTGAAGCGGGACATTTGTGTGATCGGTGTAGAGCAACAAGAGGGATTCAAATCAAATCCATCGCATTTGATTGGCCTGCTAAAAAGTGGGCGGGCTTAGACTGTGGCTCCACACACGCCTCTGTAGTTGTTACAAGTTGCAGATTGATTGATGATTTCCAAAGCACACTTCATATTATGTTTTTTTACAGAGAGAAAACAATTATTGGATTTTGATATAAAAGTAAACATATATTGTTAAATATGTTTACAATATGACCATGGATGTGATCTAAAAGGGTTAAAAAGGCATGTTACATTTCATCTTGACTTTAATTCACCAAGCTGTAGGTTAAACATTAACAAATAAGGACTTTTTTTTTCCAACAGTGGTAAGTTTAATCATTTACTCTGAGCTCTAAAATAACAAGCTTGGTTTCATTTCATTTGAATTATTGTAAATAGTATATACATTTGTGTAAAGGCGAAACAAGAACAAGAATCGAGACACGATCTACCATGAGCAATATTTTCATCCGCGGTGTAAATGTCAGTATGTGATATGATCATGAAAATTACATTCTGATTTCAGGCTTGAGAGTCACAAAGGCAGAGAAACGTCAACAGGTGGTGACACTAGACAAGCTCCCTGGATTTGCAAATCAACCGAGTGATTTAAGTTTGCACTTGAATGAGCACACAAACACAGAGCCAAATTCTGCCAGACTGACAAAGTGTCACATCACAAACATTGCTCATTTTTTTGTATCATGAGCCACTTTTAACTCGGCAAGCATATAAGGATAAAAAATAAGAGAGAAGGAAACGGATGGAAACGGACCGGTGACCTGGAACAGACGAGGTGAGCAGGAGAAGCAAGAATAACTGAGAGGATGAGCACAACAACTCCGTGGCCTGAACATTGTAGAGTACGTGGGAGGAGAAAGAAAGAAATAAAGTAGATAGAAATGGAAAAACTGTGAATACGAGAAAATAAAAGCTGCAGTGACTAAAGAGAATATAAAACTTTAATGTCCCCTGTGGTTAAACTGGGTAACGAACTGAAAGAGCCCGGGAGAGAGGAGGTGAAGAGAAATGTACAACATGTCATCACAGCTTAATGTTTCAGCTTATGGTCCGCTCATTCAGACAGTACTTCCTCTGTCCCTTTAGCTCCCCGCAGCAGCGGTCAGCTGGCCAGAGAAACTGCTCATTGTGATTCTTACAGCCTGCAGTCAGATAGGACATTATTGTCCACTGAGTGGGCCTGTGTGGGTGGGTGTGTGAATGTGTGGGGGGGGAGGTACACAGCACGGCGCTGGAAATGCTCCAAGATATCACTACAGCATTACAGCCACTTACATAACTCTTTCTTATTTCCTCTCTCTTTTTCTTTCAAAATCTGAGTTTTTTTTCTTTTTCTTTTTTTACTGTCCGTCTTCTCAGCGGGTTCATTTCCAGCATCTCGCACAACGTGTTGACTTCATGCTTCACTGTCACACCAGCACGCAAGCAAATGCCAAGGCAGCAAGAGCTCTAACAGTTGCTCTGTGGTTTTCGAGAAATTGAATTAGCCCACAGAGGCAAAGGGAGCGCAGCTATGGGGAGGCCGCCTCGCAAGCGCACTGCTGAAATCAACCACATCCTCTGTCAACGTTGCAAACAGAAGGTGGAGTAAGGAAAGCAGGTCTACCGATACAAAGTGACGAGCTCACATGAACGTAGGTGCCTTGAATGCAAACAGCCCTGGGCTCACGTTTGCTTTTGACGTTGAATTTCAGGTGCCAACGTATTGCTTTTTCACACCGCACAACACAATATGGACTTTAATATTACTTTAATATTTAAAGCCCAGTTAATACTTAATCATATCTAATATACCTGAAGAAATTGATTGAGTGTATTACCAGACACCGCAACATCCACTTACATCTATCCGAGTGGATTTTAACTCCCTTTCTATGTAGATCACAAGATGTGAAAGGGAGCAGACGGGGGCAGACGGGAAGCAGAAAAAACTGTCGACTTAGAAACTTTTAGTACCCAACAGATTGCATTAAGGTCTGCCAACATGGGCATATTTCAGACATGTCAGTTCAGAGCAGATGATGGATGAGCTGGGCAATTTGAACTGTGTGTGTGTGTGTGTGTGTGTGTGTGTGTGTGTGTGTGTGTGTGTGTGTGTGTGTGTGTGTGTGTGTGTGTGTGTGTGTGTGTGTGTGTGTGTGTGTGTGTGTGTGTGTGTGTGTATATGTGTGTGTGTGTGTGTGTGTGTGTGTGTGTGTGTGTGTGTGTATATGTGTGTGTGTGTGTGTGTGTGTGTGTGTGTGTGTGTGTGTGTGCACAAGCGTCTTCCCTCTGTGTCAGCCTGTCTGGATGTTAACCGAAGCCGCTGGAACACACAGTTGAGGCCGTCCATAATCGGGGTTATGACTTCCTGTTCGCGGAAAATAACAACCAATAATGGGAGAGCAGGAAGAAGAAAATTGGTGTCAAGGAAGCAGTGACTGATTACGTGTCAGGAAACGAACGTGTTCTAGTTCATCTTCATAACAGCCAGCTGTCAAACGCCACAGTGCCTGGATAAGTGGCTGGCATTAAAGGCAGATCAATTGCGTGATGCAGTAGTGTGATGTGTGGCTGGTCATGTGGGACATGATTAAGCAGGCTTGGAACCGGGCCAATATTGTTTTGGGACAAACAATTAAATGAATTGTCTCGCTCATCAGACACACTGAATTTGAAATTCAAGACAAAGCAGAAGTGTGGAATGAGTGAAACTTTAGTTTTGTAGAAATAGAATGTGATAGACTGATGAAATATATTCATGTCAATAGTTTACAACTAAAATCAAGAAGGATTGTCAAGAATAGCGACCGACCTTTGCAACGAAAGATCTTTTTCATTATTGATAATTAAATATTTATCAGAATCAGATTCATTTATTGTTTCATCATTAAATCACTTCATTTTCAAAATGGCTCATCTCAAGTTCCTGGAGCCAAAGGCAACATCCTAAAAATGTTTGTTTTGTCCAACCAGCAGTTCAAAACCCTAAGGTATATTCAATGTACAATGATAACAGAGAAGGCAGTAAATCCTCACACTTGAAAAGCTGGGACTGGAAAATAGTTAGCCTATTTGCATGATGAATGACTTAACTGATTTATAACTATACGGATTGTGTTTGCCAGCCGCAGATCGTGCAAACTCTGCAGGAAATCGCTGTGTTCTTGAAGTACCCGCTGTATACCGGCGATCTGTTTGTGCACACCACCTCAGAAGGGAGTTCATCTAAGGAACAAATTCATTCATTCGCTGTCAGCAGCGCACACACGTACAGAGTAGTATCTTAACATTCATAGAAACACACAGCACAACAGCAGAAGTCATTCACAGAGGCTGTGAAGTGAGCCGGTTCATGCTGATTCATGTCTGTAGCTTCACAGCGTACTATTCTCCTAAAGACGATGACGCGAGCTGTGAAGCATGTAAACAGTCTGAGCCCCAATGGACACTTCTGCCGGTCCAGAGTTCACGCCCCATGCACATGCTATCCAAGGGCGCGCACACACACACACACACACACACACACACACACACACACACACACACACACATTCTCTCTCTCTCTCTCTCTCTCTTGCCGTCTCACGCACTCACACAGTCAGCGCTGTCAAACGTGTCACCCTTGTAACCACCAGCCAGTCACGGCTGACACAAAGGGAAGCATGCGGCGGCTGGTGCTAAGAGGTGTGACGGTAGGGGAGGGGTAGATAGATGAGGGTAATAATGCTAAAATTAGTCCCCTGTGAGAAAGTGACAGATGACCTCATGCTAGCTGTCACCTCGCCTTGTCGCGGAAATCAGGTCATCTGGCAAAGGCCTATATCCTCTTCCTCCCTCTTCCTCCCTCTTCCTCCCTCTTCCTCCATTTTTGTCATGTGTTTTTTTTCTCTTTTCCAGCTCCCTCATCTCCTGCTCAAAAAAAGATCCGAATGTATTGGACCTCAAACGGGCCCATGTGGAGGGACTTGGCTCAGAAAAGTGCGACTGTCCACACGGCGTGTACATTGATGTTGAGATCTGATGGGGAAAGATAACGTTAACTTTCAGTTTGGATGATTCAGCACTAGAAATGAACTTAGGCCAGTTTATCGTGTAAATAAGCTACTACTTTCTATTTCTTTCCTTACTAGAATTATAACCCTGCGGTTATATCCCTCCGCCAACCAGTTAAGTTCACTTCATTTGATCCTATTAGACATTTGAATAAAAAGTCCTCTCCTCACAATGCAATGAGGAAGTACATCCCGAACAAACCTGTACATTGACCTTTTCATGGCCCCACCACTACACACAAAGACCGTCTGCACATCATTATCACCCCACCACCTCCCTGAGCAAAGTTCATTTCTGAAGGGAGAAGGCGCCATAAAAAAAACACCCTCATAAAGCAGCAGGTGTTTTCTAAGACCAAGACGCCTGCGGAAAGCCCAAAGTTCCGGCATGGTCAATGCTGTTGCTTTTTTCCCTGCTCCCATTTCCCTGCTCCTTCCTTTATTGTGTGCCACTCATCTGCGTCCCTTGAGGCAGGAGAAAAAAAGGTTCAATCTCCGTGTTAAGGTGCAGGAATAGAAGCAGCCGCGGCTCCACAGTGCCTGTCAATGTTTGTGTGCACAGGCGCGTTACAAAAGAGAGGCAGTGGGATATAGGGTTGTGATTGTGACGTCAAAAGTCATTAGACGCAGGAGTAGCAGAGGTGAAGTGTGTGTGTGGGATTCCCGTTTACATTAAGAGTAAACGCTGACAGGGCAGCTAAGACAAAGCTGACGGAGTGTCTGTGAGCAAATGGATGGATGGGAAGAGGAGAGGGAGGGAAGACGTGAGAGCAGTGAGTGGTGCTCATCTGTAGCTCGAGGGAGTTTCAGCACACGAGGAACGATACAAGCAGTCCTGAACCTGCATTTTAATACGTGCAGTTCAACTTTGTGTTTGTCCAATATGCTCTATGGTGGCTGTGCTGTGTTATGGCTTTTAAGTGTGGACATTGCTAAAAAATATGCACGGATTCTTTTTGACACGCTGGGTAAATTACACGCTGAGAGGGCCATTGGGGCTGGATAAGATTTAATAGTGTGTGGCGTGAGGAGTTTGCATCTTCACTGGTTTCGGATTTGTTGTGTTCTTTGCCCCCGAACCAACGGTAGTGTTCCCATTCTCTATCTTCTAGATCGTTATCATTGTCTTTATCAGCCTCATGGGAATGAATGGAAAGTTTCGTTGTTTTGTAGCATTTCAAATGCACTTTTTCTAACTGCTATACAAGTTCAAAATGGAGGGCCAGAGGTAAAGTTTCAGCTGGTACTCTCTTTCCTCACATTTCCTGTCCCTCTCTACTATCAAATAAAGGCATAAAATGCCCCCAAAAAGAAGCTTGTGTCATTTGTATAATCAACCTTTGTCGTTTCTCAGAATCCTAAAGGCAACACGAATGGTAGCAACCAAAGGGAAGACTTATCTCAGTCATCCATTGGTTACGCTGACGCTGCAGTCACCAAATTTCCCCACAAATGATCAGCCTATCAGGATAATAGCTCTGCTGTGTCTTTAGACGGAAGCCTCATGTCAACATCGCCACCGAATTTCAAATCTCACAGCCTCTTTACCTTAAAGTAATTATCAGCGCTGATCAAATGGGCCCATAATCCCCGATGCTCACCATTGCATGCTGTAGGCTTGGACTGTCAACCTTACGAAAGGTCACATCGCCTGGATGTTTCAGCCCCTCAGGCCGGCAATTATGTTTCTGACATGTCACTCTATACCATGTCTGCCGCTTCACCCTGCCCATTAACGGAGCACATTAACAAGCCCCAGGTCTTTCGGCATCCAATGAAAGCATGCAGCACTGACTTGAAACAACATCAACACTCGTTGCCAACATCAGGAGCCTCCCTGTAGCCTCTCAGCTCAAGATCACAATCAACTTGCAAGTCCAGTTATCATTAAGTCAACTCTGGGCAGAAACAAGCTCCACTGTACAGAGATTCATTAATCCCCCAATGAATTGCTCACAATGGTATTAAATCCTGACCAAAACCAGCAAGACGTCTCCTCTATTGTGAAACCAGCCACTCCCTATTGGAGAGCAGGAACAAGGATGACAGCGCTTGATGTCAAGTGAACACAAACAAGTTTGTCTGTGATATGAAAACTTAGTACTTTATATTCATTAATTTCTCAAATAACCAACGATATCTTGTATGTGACGCCGTGTATTATCTTTTATTGTATTAACATAATACCAATTTGTTTTAGATTTTATCGACATAATAATCAGACAGGTATCCATGATGATAAAGGATTAATGTATCAAGTTGTCAGGTGCATAACTCAAACATCTAATAATTATTAGTATGATGAAGATTATAAAGCATAATTCAGCAAGGAAACACAGCTGTATTGGGGATAAATGGGCCGCCACTGAAGCTACATCTAAAGTAGTGTTGACCTGCAATCTACGACAAAGATGAGAAGCTTTATCAACGACACGAACAGACTGTGACTCAGATCCATCTCAGTAAAAAGCACAAGCTTAACTGTGTTTAAGGGGTCAATACTTTGGCCACAGTTAAGCTTGTGGCTTAAATAAAAAAAGAGTGACAATCCCCCCCCCCAGCAGAGAGAAAGAGTGTAGGACGAGATATAAAGACTAAAGAAACAGAGACAATGCTCCAGCGCTATACTGGCATAACTTTGACAATGAATGGGAAAATGCACTCAATTTGTTTCGAGAGAAAACTGTGTATTAACGCTTTTTTTTTTTTTTTTTTAAAGTCACACGTGGCTCATCCAATAACTATATAATAAATAATAAAATAATAGTAATAAAAATATCTAGGTGCAGCCTAGAAGTGTTATGAACTCCCCAACCAATGGGACGTAGCTTTTTATATTCTCTTCTCTAATCAGGAGCTGGAATCCACACGAGACGTCTGATTGCCATAAAGACGAGCACATTAGAGCCAGAGGAACAAGATGTGCGCTGTGATTTTTCACAGACCGATGGCCCCATGAAATCAAATAATATGGTTTATTATTAGGACAGGACTGAACCATGGGTGCCAAAAAAGCAGCAGAGTGAAGGCTGAAAAAAGAAAGATGCCTCAATATTTACTGGTAGTGATGCAGGAATAATGAATACAAAAGATCAAAAAGGAGATTAAATCTAACTAAAGAGAGGTCTAGTTGCAAAAAGTTTCATGACTGACCACTGGACCAGTTTTGCAGTTTTGTTTTTAACCCAAACTTCAGGCCTTCATTAGAGCAGGAAAGCTTGAAGATGTTATTTGACCTGTGCTACTTCCTCATAGTGCCACGAACATCGGGAGCTGAAGGGAAAAGTAGAGTGTGGACGATTTCCAAAGAATACAACTTGGAATGTTTTGGTTGGCTTGAAAAGATGCAGATCCAAAATCACAACCAGAGGGGAGGTAGAGAAACAAATTCCTGTTACCTCTCTTGTATATTTAGAGAGACATTCGTCCTTACCCACAGAGATAATAACATTCATCTCAATGAGCATCAAGTTTGAACTGGACAATAATTCTGTGGTCTGTACAACCACAAAGTTTGCTCCTCGTGGGGGAGCTACACCAAAAAACATCTGGCGATCACCAAATGTATTGTTTTGTGTGAATCCATCTGATAGTTGTCGAGATATTTGAGTCTGGACTAAAGTGGTGGATCTACGAATGAACCGACCGTCTGACACCCATAGAGCCACTAGTCTGACTACAAACCATAACACAAAATGCAACATAATCCACAACATCTTGCTTTAAACAAACATGTTGCTATAATACAAGCAGCATCAGCAGCAAACAGAAGAGAAATCTCAAGGATTACCAGGATTCAGCAAACTAAACTGTGAGTGGACTTCCCATTTATAAATGGTGTCTCTGCTAAAAAGACCTACTAAAGCTACAGCAGTGGTTCTCAACTGGTCTCGCTGCAGGACCCACCATCACCCACTTAATGACAAGCCTCGACCCAAATGTTCAACTTCTCAAATGTATTTAATGAAAAGATGGTTGCAGTTTGAACCTGAGCTGAACATGTCCTCTGCAGTCGTAGTAGCAGGGAGCTCTCTTGTGCAGAGAAAGTCCCCGTCCCACACATGTTTCACGTAAACGAGTAAAACTGCTTTGTTTGTTACGTCTGTAGATTCGTCCATTTGTAATGCAAAATGACCACATGCCTAAATTCGAGCTGTGGTCTGTTGTTTGATGTCATCCGACATGTCTTCAATTCAATACTTATAGTGTCATTTGACAGAGGTATAGTTTTCAGTTCATCCGCTGCGGATTGATCCAACAAATGCCGCTTCAGTTTTGACGGCTTCATGCTTTCTTGTGCCAGAACCTCGCTGCACAAAACACACTGAGGTGTTTTTGCCCTCTTTTGTCCCCGATGTAAGAAAATCCAGATCTCATGTAGTCGGTGTCGTACTTGCATTTCTCCATGCAGCAAATGAGACGTGTAAGGATCGTAGGCGTGTAAATGTCATAGTCGGCGTGTTTTAAGGTAAAAGCTTAGTCAGATTGTCTTGTGTGTAAAAGAAGGGAGGATTTAATGAGCTCTTTTTGATTACAAGGGCCCTCTCAGACGACACTCTCAGTCTCCCAATGTACTGGATTATATCATCATCACAAACCCCCCACTCAATCACCTGATGCAGTGAAACAAAGGAACAAGTCTCTGCTGCACCACATCCCAGTATTCACACATGTCTTGGTAAGACATAGGTGTATATCTGGCAGAACGATACCTGGAGCATGGGCCAACTCGCTAGCGTGTTGATAACAGTAACAGAGAACTATTTTCAAAGGAAAGGTTATTTGCCGAGGGAGGCGTTCAAGGAGCATGTCGGGTGACGTGATGCGTCTTCCTGACATACCTTTCCTCTCCGACAAGAACTTTGTTCGGGACACAACAGCGTACTCCATCAGGTTTAATCCTCGGCGGTGGAGATTAAACACAGGGATTATACAGTCATACGGACAGTAAACAACAGAGATGGCAAGAAGCTGTTAGCTCAGCTTTTAAAGACACACAGACGGCTGTCCACTTTGTTCAGGAACCCGGGAGTACAGACTACACACACACACACACACATATATACGTACATGAACACACACAACGCATGGGACACCTCTCATGGTTAAATAAACAGCTCAAACGTCTCACGCCGTATAGCATCTGTGACTCATTCCTAAATGCCAACCATCAAATGCTGACTCACAGTGTGGACAACAACAAGTGCTCTCATCTCGCTTTAGGAGTCTATTTGCTTTCTGTGAACCCACAAACGCCAGAAAATGCTCCGTTATTCTGGGTCATCCAATCGCCACCTGATGTGAACAAACAACCCATCGACACCAAGATGTGTGGAGTAGTAACAATAACAGTAAATAGTAAAAGTGATGAAGTGAGATCAACATTTCATCCTGCTTTACACAGTCCAACTAATAAATCATGTTTTTAACCGTATTTCTAATTATTTATGTTTTATGCCGTTAGGGTGCATTGTAGAGCTGTCCTCGACAGAAGAAATTGTTAGTCGACTAATCGATGAGTTGACAGATCTGAGTTGACAGAGTTTAAATCTTGTGTTTACCAGAGATGTGCTCATAAGTTTCTTGGAAATAAAAAAAATCTAGCGAGAAACGAGCATAAAAAAAACTGTAGTCAACCAAGACCAAAACGACCGATGACTAATCGACTTGGAGGGGGCAGCCCTGGTGCATTGTCACATGTTTTCATATCAAATGAGGGGTTAATCATTAATATCACAAAGCATATCTTTACAATACAGGACAGGAGATAAAGACAAAGAACAGATCCAGAAAACACGATACAGGTCCACTTTCATCTATGAATTATCACTCCAGGGCTGCTGCAGCCACTCGTGTACCAAGTGGGACAAGGCTGACGAACTGCAAAGAATGTAGACGTACAAAATGGGCCCCAGATCGGTTGATGAAGGTCAGACAGCGAGAGTGGAGATGGAGAGTCAAACACATGACGACGGGGGGGGGGGGGGGGGGATCGCACGGTAGTTTCTTTCAAAATGTCCATTCCACACTGGAACTTGAGCTACAGTAAACGTGGTGAGTTTGTCAGCACCGATATCTCCTATGAGGCGATGCAGTCTCTTCTTCAGTAGAACAGGTGGTTTTCGGACATACAAACAGACACATTCTGGTGTGTTGGAGTTGGTCCCTGTTGATGCGTCGACATTTGCTCTCAGTCCAAACAAACCTCGCCGCTGTTTCATTTTGGAGAGCACGGAGACGCTGTTTCAGGCATCTTAGTGGTCATTTCATTCTTATGCTCCAGAGTTCAAACTGATTTCTCCTGGCCCGGCTGTTACAGCCACGTTGCCTGAAGCACAGTCATTCTGGGTGGATTGTTTGCGTTGGGGATGGTGACTGATGCGCAGGTTTTTGCGTATGACTGTCAGGCCATTGTTGAAGGCCTTGACAAAATGTTGTCCCTTCGAACTCTGTGGAACTTGCAAATACTTGGTGCGCAGACCGCCTCTCTTTTTGTTTGTTTGGGCAAAACTACCCGAGTCATTGTGCTTTGATAAAAATCCCTGGTATTACACTGAACACGCTAAAAACAAAAGAGATTTTAAGATTCTTGGATTTGTTGAAGCCCTCCAGTTCTTTGAAATATCCCAACAGAACATTTTCCCTCTAAAACCCTTTCTCCTCTTTTACTGAAGCTAGATTAGCATTGAAGATGAGCTGCTGTGCGATATTGTTTTGACAGCGAGGCCATTTTTTTTTTCTCCAAAAACATTCTGTTGAGAAAATTTTTTTTTTTATGTCTACAGTATTACATCAGCTTAAAGTCACTTAAATATCATGTTGTCTTTGAGCAAATGGATTATAAAGCACTTTGCAATCTGTGGCAGGATTAAGTAGACATTTAGATGATCTATTAAAAGGAACAAAGAGAACGTTTTAGAACAGGATTGTTCTTCTTCTACCAACTGTGGCGGGGTTACCTATTTATACGCAGCAAAATGGAAAGGAATTCATATTGAAAGTCATCAATAATAGATCATTAACTTGGGCGTTAATCATTTACTGTAGGATTCTGCACTATTGAAAAGGTGTGCTACTTTCTAACCCACATGATCAAAGTCAGTACTGTGGAAACTGTTGGACCTTCCTTCCAGTGAGCGAGGTGTTAAAACCAATTCATCTACAGATGGACCGAGTCCCACAGCTTCATTCTCCAGAGTCCACATTTCACTTGACCTACTATACCATGTGTGACAGATCCGATCGAGGATGGCGAGTGTTGACACCAAGATTTAGTCCAATCCCTCACACTAAATGTTGCTCACTGTCTTCAGTGACAAATTTGATAGACTTGTATCAAACCAACAGCAACAGAGTGGATTTATTCCAAAACACAAGAAAACACTCAACTCTGAACAGGCTGAATATTCATTACACTGAACTCTTGACTCATCGATGGACAGATGCTGTTTAATTAAAGGTGAAGCTTAAGATGGAAAGCTAACGATCAGTATTTCTATCATTCGAAAAAAAGAGATGTTCCTAATTAGGGCTTTATGATTATTATCATGTTTATTAAGCTCTTGATTCTTTTTTTTGGGATTAATCAATAGATTAATGGAAGATGACGTCCTCAAATGTCTTGTTTTGTTCACAACTCATATTGTATAGTATAAGATGTTCAGTTTACTGTCACAGAGGAGGAAAAGCAACCAGAAAATATTTGCAATTAAGTAGCTGGAATCATTAAAAATCTAGATCAATATAGTTGCTACTAATCGATTAATCGTTGCAGCTCTCATTGTTAGATCAGGCTTCAGTTTGAACTTTAAAAATCAAGGAAACAGTCAGCTAGTGACGTGATTTGGTCGCCGGCTGTCAAAACATACAGTATGAAAGCAATTCCACAATACATCTTGATACAGGCTTGTGAAGGAGGCTGTGAAACGTCAAGGTCGAGGCTTCATTGTATTCTGGTTAGAAGTCTGTTCAGCCTTGCATTTCTTCTGACTTGCACACGCTGTTCCTTCTGTTTACCATATTGACAGTTCATAAATGCTGCCAACGATATCTGCATTGGTCTCTCACCGGCCAAGTTGGAAAAACTGAACAATCTCAGCGCTTAAGGAAATGATCTTGTTTCTCTATTTCAGCCGGTGATATTTCCGTCTTGGGTGAGTTAACCACACAGTCCACCTTTTTGTTGGGCAAATACCACCTCTGCAAAAATCCATCACATGTTTTCCTGTCCTCACGCAGAGAGGTTGACTTGGTGAAAAAAAAAAAAGACCAACCAGTTTGAGTGTGACAGCTAGCAGAGGGTGAGGGCTTATCAGCAGAGGGTCTGACAACTTACACGTTGAAAGAGCAAAAGAAAAAAGGATGTTTGACCGTTTCATTCCTGTAATTTCACACGACATGAGTGCGTTTGCATGACGAAGCATTGTCTGCAGGCAAGAGACAAATTAAATTACTGGTACAAGGCGATCCGCTTCTTCTTCCACATATTGACGACGAAAAGGTGAACACACACACAATGGTGAGGGGAAATAATGACGCAATGTGCTGACGGGTATTTCACTGATAACCAGGACAAGTGTTTTACCCTGCTACCAGGGCAACAGCCCTTTTCCAAGATAGGGATAAACAAGTGTATGTGGCCCACAAATGTAGTCTCTGCTCTGTTTCTCAGTGAACGGATCCTATTGAGTGTACGTTATGTCATTTAACATGACCCATGGTACTACTTTTAAATCGTATTAGTCGGGCGTATGCCATTGAGAGACAGGAAGTCTTGACAATAGCTGGAAGGCATGAAAGATTATACACAGAAAAAGGTCTGAAAACAACGGTTTCATTTCCACATTGTGAAATGCAATTCAATTATATTTCATGGACAAATTCTTGACATTTTCACTGTTGAAAACATCTCGGTTGCAGTGAAAGGGATCTTTGTGTGACTAGGGTCCCAAAAAAACATCTCACCAGGCTGCCAACCCGCGTAATCATCGTTTTGTCCTTCGTACAAACCCTTCCAGAACTCGGCCATTAGATAATGCCATTATCACAACAAAACTCAGGGCAATTAAATGCAGATTACTCTGTAATTCAGAGCCTGGTGCATTAGTCTGTGCTCCATCACGGAGCTATCTAATACACCTCTAATGCATTCAGACAGTAATATCCCTCTCTAATCCTTGGTAATGTTCGGTGCTGCACCTCCCCATGGATTAACCAAACCCTCTCAGTTTTAAAAGCATTCTGATCCGCAAGCCAAAGCGGCGTGCACCTCTGGAAGGTACACCTTTTATTAAGTTGAATCCATGCCTCTCAGACAAGCAGCGTATTTACAAATGTGCATTATTCCCTCAGGAATAGTCTGCCAGGGGTAAATTTAGGTCAGCCAGAGTTGAACCAGTTCCTCCATCGATGAAGGCTATTGAATTGTGTTGTGGTTGACAGAATCGGAGAAAATTATTTTCTGTACAACATGTCGACATGTTTTCACATACCTAGTGAGGCCTTTAACCTCCCACAAACCTCTTCTGTGGTTCAGAAAGAAGAGAGCTAAAAGAGATATGAAGGGGAGCTCAAACCGACGAGCAACGGTTGTCGCGATGCGCAATAAAATCCGATATTGTCCCATTTCTACTTATTAAAAAACAAAACATGTATTCACTGTTGTGCGGGGAGGCGGTATATCTGGTTGACTGCACATTGACCTGTCCTTGTCCATGGTGTATTTATCTGAGAATTATTACAGCTATTCTGATTCCATTGCAGATCAGTATCCTTTGAGCTGCAGTGTGCCCTTAATGTTCCACTTAATGTTAAATACGTAAGCGCCCAACAAAAGCTGCATTTGCTTTAAAAAAAAAAAAAAATGTAAACCCTCCAAGATATGTACAACCTTCAGCAACTCAATATGACTGACGAACTGCTTATGTGACAGTCTTAATTGTATGTGCTGTTACTGTGCAGCCAGGGGAAATCAGAAATCAAGTTTTTTAACACTGCTGCTCTGTTTAAAAGTAGAACCATTGTAAAGAGTATTATGATAGCTTTCATTGCTTGTCATTGTCAGTTTAATTCTGATGGGGATAATTGACTCAACATTGTCCAGAGCTTTCTATGGCTGTATTTCGTATTCCTCTTATATGCCGCATTCATAATCTAATGACTAGCCTTTCATATTTTGCTGGATGTTGCCCCAAAAGTCCAAAAAGTAAATGGAAAGCACAAATCCGATGCCTTTTGTGACTTTTGTTTAACTAAATGTTTGACGAAATGAAAGCAGGGCATCTTACACATTTGGTGCCATCTGCAGTTTGAAAACTTGAACGGAGAAAACCGTTCACCGCCACAACATAACAAAGTGTCCGTAAGGACGCATCTCAACCCGTAATGACGACGGTTAAGAGCCAGAGAAATCCAATTGTTCCTTCAGCCGGAAGCATTACCAGGAGCCTTGTTATGATCTCCATGCTCGTGTTTCCTCTGAGTCACACAGTCCTACTCATGATCTGTAAACAGAATGACAGAGACATAAACATACAGACAGGGGATGTCTACCAGTTGTAAATAAAAGGCTTTAACAGACATTAGCTACAAGAGCAAACAGAGTTGCCATCCTCACCATCCAGCAGAACGCTGTCCTTACAGCTGAAGTGCTGAGAACGAAGTCAAGGCACCTGATCGGCATCAGCACCAAAACACAACATGACCAAAGCATTGTAATGAACACTCACATCAGCAGTTGTATGAAGTGTTTTAGCCGACGCCATCAAAAATATGCGTGGCCATGTCGGCAAGGGAAGCGGCGCTTTGCCCCGGACATCCAGACGAGTAAAAAAAGCCGTCAACCCTGAATTCAAACTGTAACTTGGTGAAGAAACGTGGTTATCAGAATACATTTTTCCAACAGCGGACTCAAGTTGAATCCTGACAGGATCACAACCTTTTCAGTGTGAGCCTAACCCTAACCCGGAGTGGCGGGTTAACTGGTGACTGTTCGCCGAACGTGCTCGTGGTTGCTAATAGTAACTTACCTAAGTGGAAGGCGTAGATAATGAACGCAGATGAGTGTGTTTTTAAGGACACCTACATGTTCTGTTGGCGTTTTCAACAGCTGCCGTCACTACGAGCAACCACGGACGCATTCAGCTGGGAGTCACCAGTTAACACAGTCCCTTGGTAAACCAAAGCAACGCTATTAAAACACATTGACTATCGCTGGACTGATCAAAAATGCTTGCGTTTGGGGCGCCCATTTAAAAAAACATACTATATATATATATATATATATATACACATGGCCACTAAATTATAGGCGACTTGCTAATGTATTCTACCCACTCACTAATAGCACACTGATCTTGAATGTCAACTTGTTTAGGTTGTATTCGCCATCTTTGGTGGTAATGCCCTTGCATAGCTTGACACGCTATTGTACTCGGCCGTACTTCAGTTACTAAACTGCGTTCAAGCACTTATGTACCTCATCATTGTTCAAAAACTGTAAAAGGGTGTGTAGAGTCTAGATTCTTTTATCCAACAATTCTGTAATTAAAAAGGTATATCTCAGAAGAATCACTCTTTTGTGAATTCATGTGAATAATAATCACACGGTGTCGGCCGGCGAATTTCTAGCTAGTTTGCCCCGACTTCAGTGAGCAATACAAACTCAAGGGAGGAGAGCAGACAGAGAGAGAAAGAGAGATACAGATCCTTCCTCTTCAAGCAAATATTTCATTTTTGAGCTGAAGATACAGACTTTGGATTTCTTTCAGTCGCTATGTGGCGTGGATTTCAATGCTTCATTTTTTGGGGTTGGAAATAAAACCAAAAGTCTTTTAAGTCCAGATGGGAAAGCTATCAGTCTGCAGGACTTTTGGATGAATCTGCAGTTTTCACACATATTTCCGTTTCACTGCATCCCAGGCATATATTCCAGAGTATAATGGAATGAGCATGATACTTCTTGTTATTTCACCCTAGGAATGATTGACTGGAGCAAATCATCACTGCGCTGGTTTTGTTTCAGATAACACATACATGTGTGGCCTGGGTTCTTTGCTACATGGGGACCTTTTAGCAACTTATATTGCATTTGCCTATCAAAAGTCCTATAATGCAAACGGGTTGATACACAGACTGTTTGACAAGTTTTGCTTTCAGTTACAAACTTGTCTCACGCATCATAATATCCGTCCACCTGTATATTTGTTTGTGTTGTTCAGTATCTTACAGTATATTGGATAAAGTGTATTGATTTGTACTGTACAAGTGAAATCATCCCAGGAGAAAAGGAAAAAGATGGAATATGACAGAAAAAGTGATCAAATATGACAATAATAACAACCCAGGCCATATGCTTACTCTGCTTATGGATTAAGTTGACAGCCATCGCTGACCACTCTCAGGGAGCAGATGTTGATACACAGGCCTTTAATGACACTTTTAATAGCTTAAAACCGTTCTGTTTGTGTTTGTATTTATTTGTGTAAACCGGAGAATACAGCAGAATGGACAACATACTGTGCATTTGGAAATCTACATGAAGTAATCAAGAGAAGCGACTGAAGTAAAGGGGAATATACTCGGGTATCAACAGTTAGATCATCGATTTCACAGTTTCCTCTCATTCACACATTCCCCCAGGATGTGACAATACAAGTTGGTGTTACAAAGAGTGTCTGACTGATTGTAATCTGCTGCTTGTCCGATCAGTTGCGCTAAAGCTTGCTATTGCACACGGCTTCTTGATATACCAGAAGCATTTCAGCAGGTTTCCAAACTGCGTTGAGGTTGAAAAGTCTATAACAACTGCATAGCTCTGCAGCTGCCAAGATCAAATGTCAAAAACAAGAGAGGCAGGAGGGAAACGAGCAGAGGTTCACAGTCATATGGTCCTATTTAATTTTGTTAAGTTTGTTCATATGCACACAATTTCACAGGAAATGTGACTGTTTATGTGATACAACCAAAGTCCGTTGTTTTTGACTCAGCCATACCTAAAAGGAATTCCTTCCTCCATTTGGTTGGAACGCCTGCTCCCTGTCATGTTGCTGGTTCCTTATTTTCAAAGGAGAAGAAAAAGGGTAGTCCCCGCTTCGTGTCTTTTCATCAAGCCTGCCCTTAAAAGCTGATGAGATGAACTCCAATCCATTAAAAGTAAGTTCTACCCAACCTGCAGCTATAGATCCACAATGATATTGAAGACCGACCATGACCATTTAATCCAGAGATGTTGACCTGTGTGGATTTCTGAAGGGCACCAGGCATCGACGTAAAAGCGGCGCGCTAAAACTGCGGCTTTTATCTTATCGCAGAGGTCAACGTGAGGTCTGCGTTAAATGGTAAGACCGACAATCCAGCTTAGGGGACACCGTGCCCAGCCCAGAGGCCTACTTTGCTTGCGGGCAGATGTGGGATTTGTGACTTGTCGATGTTACAGCATCGATTAAGAGGTGAAGGGAAGGATTGTTCCCTGATGCAAACATCCAGACCAAAAGTTAATCCCAGCAAGCGGGAACACTTCCTTCCACACAAAAAGGGTCTGAATAAGTGTTTTATTCCAATAAAAGCCACCATTAAGCTCCCATTATGCGCCAGCTATGCTACTATTCTGCCCCTCAAAAAAAATATCATCAACCATCTGAGAGCAGATTTAACAATGAAACCGTAGACACGGCTTTAATCATCTAAATGGACGATTTTAAGAACCATTACGACAGCTGCTCGGGTTATTTGAATAGGTCAAAATAAGCTAACCACAACAAATAGATGCATTCTGAAAGGACATTGTGTATCTGCAGGGATAATGTGTGCCAACATGGGCTTCACAACAGCTACAGCGTATACCATTATGCATGCGCCTCATCTCCTTCAGATGGTTCCTACACTTGAATCCTAACCTGAATGCCTTTCAACAACACCCAAACGACTCGACAGGAACATTGCATCCATATGTGAATGCGGAGAGAGCAACATATGGCAGTGATAGCACGGTTTGTGTCTGTGTTGCATTATTTAGTTCAGTACACCGTGCATCAGTGGTGGGCCGTCAGGGCCAGCAAGGCCTTCTCTGCTGGCCAAGACAGAATCACAAAGTTATAGCTATTTTATAATTTAATAATTTTTCATAAATACACTACATGTATTATACATTTTTTTCCCATTATCTTATTTTCTCATTGCACAGCTACTGTCTTCCTCAGTTGCTCTGCTTCCAGTGCAGCTTGTTTTAAGTAGAGCATTTATCCAATCAGATTTCACCTCTGTGTCTCTAAGAAGAGAGGCCCGAGGCCTGCAGACTCACAAGTGAATCCCTTTGCAGTTAAAGTGAATGGGGACAATATTGTTGATTGTCATAGTCTTCAACCAATCAGATCTTTAGTTTGACATGTTGGGCGTATTCTTTGACGTGCCAGAGCCTGCTAGCTGGCCTAGCCATACGTGATTGGTCAGTGGGCTAGCGTGACATGTTGGGCGGTGACAATCCCAATATCTGCTGCCTCTGTCGAGCGGACTAGGGCTGCAACTAACGATTATTTTAATAATCGATTAATCTGTCGATTATTTTTACGATTAATCGATGAATCGGATAAAAAAAAAAAAGCATTAATTTCCAACCCTTTATTCAAAAACAGTATGCTTTATGCTTTCGGGTTTTTTTTAAATAAAGTGCACAAAAATATGTATATTTTTGTTTAAAGGGACCTGAGCTGTCAGAACAATAAATCATTTATAAAAAATAAAGAAAAATACAAATCAGAAAACTTAACAGGATTTGTTTGAACGTCAGAACTTGTTCTCTACACTACACTCACAGATGCACACACTCACAGACACACACACTCACAGACACACACACTCTCACACTCAGACACGCACTCAAGTTCACTTGAAGCTTATTCATTAAATTATTACCATCATTGTAGTAAGTGCAAGTTAAGTTAATGTATACACCACATTTAAACACAGTTTAAGATGACCAAGTGCTGTAAAAAAAATTAAAAAGTACAACACACACACATATATTTGTCAACAATAACCGATATGGGACAAAGCACAGAATATATATACATGACAACAGATTGAAAAATGAATGGGCCAAAAAAGGCGAGTGAATAAAAGCGTGTCTTTAGTCCTGCTTTACTACTGTTATTAACGAGCTAACGCTAACTTGTCATGCTTGTCAAACTGGATAACGAGTAAACACCAGCACCAGAAGAGCTACTGGAGGGACGTTACGTCCCTGATAGCAGTCGACTCCGGGGCGGCTGATCTGTCGCACTCGGTTCGGCCATGCACGCCGGATATGCCCCGCCTACGGATCGCGCACCGTCAAACAGCGTTACGGGTCTCTCCGGTGGTCTTTCCTCTACCTCCGCTCTGCTCTGCCCTCAACTCAACTTATTTTTTTATACTCAAACATCTCCGCGACTTATTGAGTGGCGTAATAATCGCGCGACACAACGAATCGATAATGAAATTCGTTGCCAACTCTTTTAATAATCGAATTTTATCGATTTTATCGATTCGTTGTTGCAGCCCTAGAGCGGACATTTTCAGCCCTCAAACGCATTAAAACGTATTCAAGAAATACAACTGGGGAGACTCGACTGTCTTCACTGGCGTCCATGAATCGAGAAGGACTTCTTACTGGAACTAAAACGCACGGATGTACTGAACAACCGTGAGATTAAACTCTTTATTAACAAAGAAAGGAGGATGGACTTTGTCTTTAAGTGAACAGCATTTGGTAAGTTAAATGAGTTTGTTTTTACATCTGCAGTAGCTTTAATATGCTTGTTTATATATTATTATTTGTACAACTTGTTTTTATGAAGATGGATTTTTGTTTGCTTTTATATGTGATAGGAACCATTGTTACGTCCAATGTTGCTCTGGGGACATATTTAGCCGGTGCCAGTGTTGCCAACAAGGCGACTTTCTCGCTAAATCTGCCGACTTTCCGAACCCTCTTGGCGGCTTTTTTTGTCAAAAGCTACTAACGACAAATCTAGCGACTTTTTCTGGTGTTGTTGGAGACTTTTCTGGTGTTTTGACTCCGACGTGAAAGCACGTACCGTTCTACAGTTACTGTCGTGAACGAGCAGCGGGAGCTGCCGTGAGCCGCCCCAAAGCACTCATAGGCGGTGACTCTCACAGCAGCCTCGCGCAGCAGTCCCAGCTGCAGAGAGGAGAGGAGACGCACTCTCGGCGTATTCATGTATCTGCACTCTGCAGTTAGAGTATTTACAGGCGTTTCATTTTTACACGAAAACAAATAATAACCGTAGCTGTGTTTCAGCTGCAGGACAGCAGTGAAGGCCCAGGTATAAAATGCACGGTCCGCCACTGCCGTGCATGAATACTGCAGTAGTAGATCTCAGCCACGTGTGCTTGCTGAACACTGTTGCAAAACAGTGAGCCTCGGAAAAAAAATTCTGTGTTAGTCCTCGGACATACTAAATAGTGTGCCACGTGCTTTACGGTTGTTTGAAGGTTGTCACTTGTTTTATTGCTGTTTTATCAGCAAATACATTACTGTGCTGGAACAATGAACTGGTTATAATTCCCCATGATAAACATGACAGAGCCCTGTAAAACTAGCCAGCCACAATAAATATCAACTCTAACCATTGCTGACAAGCTAAAGGGGGAATCACGATGAGTTGAGACTCACCACTTTGGCTGACCACGCTGCATCTGCACGCTCTCAACCTGTTATGACTGGGCTGCCAAACGCTTCCTTCTGCAGGAGCTCAAGTTCCCCGAGCAGACACAGAGCAGACACCGCGACACGGAGCTGCTGGCAAGGCCCTCTCACTTGCACCTGACTCTACATGGGTACGCTGTCCATACCCATTTCTTTTACATACATCAGTAAGGCGCACACGCAATTAGCAGGGATTGATTTTAAACACTCGCATTGAAAATAAGTTGTGTTAGAATTGATAGCTGCTTCAAATGAACTTTGTAGTAATGTTGGTGCTGCAGGAAGGGAAGGCAAAAGCCAGAGTGATGTTGCATTCTGGCTTAGAGACAATGTCACATCCAACAGAGGCTAGTAAATAATAGTCCACGTGGGTCACATCATCTCTTTGAGTCAACTCTAGTTATGTGCGAATCACATAGGTTTTAGTTTTCCCTCAGAATTTTCTTCTGAGTTTTTATTGAGTAGACACGGTGTAAGCACTTCAATCAAAACACTTGTACTTGAAGGTAAAGGCTGGCGACATGGAGGCATACTCTCTCTAATATGCAACATTTATATTAATGCTCTCATAATTGCAAAGTCTATCATTCATAAAGCAATTCTTATTTCTCCAAAAAAAATCTATTTTATTTATGTTTATTGCCAACCCTGTATCGGTGAAAAGGTCAAAATTGCACAAGTTACCATAAAACTTCATGTTTATATACATTATGTGTGTACACAATCACATTAAAGCTGGGGTAGGCGATGTTTTTGGAAGATGTCGTTGGGCAGACATTCCATAATAACGTCATCACATTGTAAACCTTGACTTCTGCAAAGTGCCAAAGTGTTTCAGAGATGGAGAGAAAATGTTGCTAATAGTTTTGCTTTCTGCCAACCGTAGCCGAAGCCTCAAATCACAGTCCGTCATCTCAAAGGGCTTTACAGCCCCACAAGTTTGCAGAGAAAACATGATGAAGAATTGGCACTATATAACGGCATCGGTGTCACCATCAGGATGAGGATCAGGATCATGTTTAAATGAATGACCAAACTTGTGTGCATAGCCCGTGTCTGGTGGGAGGGGCTTCAAATTCTGGTGGTTTTGGCTTTCTCTAGAAGGCTATTTAAATCCAGTCACTTTCTTACTCAACAACGTAAAACTTGACGTCTGCATTAAGGTTCAGATATTAACCCACAGAATGCACCAACAACATGCAAAACCACGCATGCAGGCCCAAAACAATTTGGACTGCATTTTGTGTTTAAGCATGATAGAAATGGCAAATTTACATGCAATACAAATCAGCAGCACAAAGCCATGTGATGCTTTGCTGTGTCTTCCAACTCACAGAGAGAGAGAGAGAGAGAGAGAGAGAGAGAGAAACCTGACCATTCAAATTCCATGTGACATCAGCATGACAGCAGGGACATGGACGTCATCCCACCTGGGACTGCTCAGTCAGTTCCTTTCCTGCTCTCAAATCCCCTGATCAAACTGTGAAACACATTTTGGCTACATCATGACAGCATGCAATCAGGAAGTGAAAAGGGCTCCATTATCTCATGACATGCAGGTGTCAGAGGCTGTATTTCCCTCCACACAGAAGCCGTCCTGTGCCAAGAGACAAACAGATTTGCATCAACGTGTCGTCCAGGTCTCCATGGAACCCCAGAAGGTAATCTAATACAAACATCACAAACTCCATTTCAAATATTGACATATTTCACTGAACATCAGTGCTTAGTAAAATCAATAATGATGATGAATGCTCATTTTGTAAGCACTGGGATTTACATATTCCAACACAGTCTCTCTGGGCTGACAAATATCACAAACAGCAGCATTTTATTGCTGTGAAAACACTTGCTTATGCAGTGCCAAACACACTGGAGCTATAAGGAATATGTTGAACACAACAGGGCATTTCCCCCAAACGCATGGTGGGAATTCAGCTGATAAATAATGCAGACCACCATGATAGATTAGACTTCTCTTAATGCAGCTGGTCTGGATTGATTGTCTTGAAACAGGAAGAGACGAGAGGCTTTCAGGGAAATTCAAGGCGGCCAGTCAGCTAATTTTGTCAATGCTGTTTCTGATCGGGACCAAGCTGCTGGCCAGCACCTCTAATTCACCTCCCAAACGTATCATTAAAGGCTGTATCCGGCTGAGGACACACTGTATGTCAGGAGTGACATTAAAACATGTCTGTTCCATGCTATCAAAACACACTTAATTGGGTCTGTGTCAAAGCACTCTGCTTCACACAACTAGTTGGCAGCAACTCGTAAACTTGTGCAACATGTCTTACCGACAGTGAAACAGTATGCACTTCTGCAAATCAACTCACAACAAATAATCCCCCCCCCCCCCCCCCATTCACAAGACAACAGTCATCCATATACTGCAGGGAGATGACTGAATATAGTCCACTCAGCAATTGTTTTTTGTTGTTTTTTTTTACATTCTTTCTACAACCACACAGGAAGTTTAATTCAGTTTAGTTTCAACTCTGAATAACTAGACAAAGATATGAAGGTAATAGCTAACATTGAAATGCTTATATTTGCCACATGGGCCAAAACCACGAGATATTTCAAACAGGTCGGACCTATTTGTTTGGTCTTAGACAACACTTGAGGTTAGTTTGTGCACAACAGACTTGTAGAATGACGGCACATTGAAGCTGTTCTGGAGGCTTGTATAGAAATATATGAAATATATATGTTATATATATATATATAAGACATCTAATGCTTGTTTTTGATTTGCCACCCATCTGTATCTGTTCAATGCTCAGCTACTGCCATTGACTACCACCAAAAACACGTTCCTTCCTGTGCTCAGAGCCCTTCTTTAGACCACCTCAGCTAGATTAGTTGTAAGGTAATGCTGCAGCCTGCTGCTCCTGCTTGTCCAATCGGTTTCTGGTGTCTCCACCTGAAGACTACATGAGAGGTGGCCAGCCAGTCAACAATTAGCAGCGCCTAGTCACAAGATCTTTGAGAGCTATTGTGACTAAAAGTGTTTTTTTTTAGCAGTGTGGACAGAAAATAATAGCTAGGAGTTGTTTTATCCACTTTCTATGGTGAACCTGAATCTGTGGTGGTGCTCCATTTACAGCTGGAGGAGGCTCTAGGCCTACAAGCTTGTACTGCTGGGGTTTTCGCTGGAGCAGCGTTAAGTAATACAGGCCATATGTCTTCAGGCACCAGGGTGCAGTATGCAGGTCATGGTCCTGATCACCGTCTATGATTTAAAGACGTCAAACACACCAGCAATGACTGGAGTTTGTACAGGGTGCGAGTCTCTCTCGGTGTGCGTGGCAGACTTGTTCATCGGTAATAAGTCAAAAAGAACCACATGAATGTTGGTCCAAGTGTTGGTTGATATTGGTGTTCCACGGCCTCATCAGGAGACACTATCTACTGTTTATACGGGGCTCCGTTCAAAACAAGTCACCTTAGCTTGTAGTGAAGACACCTTTATAGAAAAGTCTTTGAAAGGATGGAAAATTAGAAATGAATAATAGAAATGTATTTATGTTAAAAGGTTAATTAGATTGTCTTGCACCGGTTTCTGCACTATTTTAACTGTATCAGTTTACTGCGCTGTCTTTCCCATTTGTCTTTCTTTTGAACCAACTAGACTAGATACGTGAATGTACCTCTGCTTTCTATGCATACAAGACAGAAACGTGGCGATCAGTGGGGTAGAATAGCCTATGCAGTGTATGATGGGTGCACAAAACAACAATGTCTTCCAAATACTCCAAATAAGTTGCTAACATCTGCAGAACTGCCGAAGAAGTGCGTGTCCCCCACAAAGCCCTTATGTAATCACACATTGGCCATCTAAAGACATAAACAGAACCTGCTCTATGCATTGCAGTGTGTCTCTTCAAGTCCCCGGGGAGCAACTCTAAAAATAGCCTCGGTTGAACTTTGGCCCCTTCCCTCTCTGTCTCACACACACACACACACACACACACATTTGCCATGATGCCTCTTCTCTGCTCCATTCAAAAGGTCACTAAATCGTGTATCTTGATGAATGTTAACTCAATGAGAAGAAAACCCAGATCAAACCAAATCCCCCATCTGCTATTTCCCTCTGCTTTACCTCGATGTGATGGAGGGAGTGGATATGTGGGTGAGTGTGTGTGTGTGTGTGTGTGTGTGTGTGTGTGTGTGTGTGTGTGTGTGTGTGTGTGTGTGTGTGTGTACAAAGAGAGAAGGAAAGTGGCCATGAGCAGAGAGCACTGCTGAGGGCAGATTTCTGGCTGTGAGCCCAAGAAAAGACAGAGAAACAAGTAAAAAGAGAGATGAAAGGAGAAGGAATGGAGAGACTATAAAAGCTGCGTGAACAAAATGCAGCTGTTTAGCATCAAAGCTGTTAGCGATTAATCTGTTTCTTTGTTCTTAGCATAACGCCGCTTTACAGAAGAGAGGAAGGCATGAACCTAAAGGCCAGTCGGCCAGATGCAGCAGGGTGGCCTGCGGTCTCGTGGCTCAGGGCTTAAGAGAATCCCAGGACCACAGTCAACAGCGCTTTCATGCGTCTGTCACAGGCCATTTATTCTCAGAATAATTAGTTGGGAGGCCAAATAACGGCATGAAAAAGAGGGTTTAAGGCTTTCAATGGCTGAAACTGTGACAGAAATAAAAAACGGAGCGCTGGCTCTGCCCTTTCTGTTAAAAGTTTGCATCACTTCCCCCATATGCGTGTGGGCAAATAAATCAACAACCAAACACACACATTGCTAACAGAAAGCTGGAGAAAGTTTTCTGTGGAACTAATTGTGAGATTGAAATACATTTTTAGCAAGGCCAGAATCTGGAGGGGCACTTATGAAAATCATAACAGTCGCGCTGGATTAGGACTTCAAAGTTTCATCACTGAGAGATTTAACCCTGGCTAGTTTTCTGCTCGCTGCTATTCCACCACCAAATGAATGTAATCGTGCTCCATTGGAGGAAAGACTCTAAGGACATTACCCCTGTGGTACTGTCATCTATTTGAATATAACTTTTTTTTGTTAATGCAAGTAGCTGCTTGGCTACTAAACTGCAGAGATGCACTACTTCCAGTTAATTTCACTGTAAAAGCATTACTCGCTGAGGCACACATCAGCGTGGTTTGTCTCGGGCCACCTGAGGTTGAAATTGTAATAAACCATCATGAAAAGATGGACTTTATTACAGGCTGTGTAACCCCCTGGAGAAATAAAAGCATGAACCGATGTATCACTGTCTGTATGACCAACAAATCTTCCGAGCTGTAGCTGTGGCGCCTTCAGAAGCTGGCTGCTGATTAGGTCTCCATGTCTTCATTCATCACAATTTGCAGTCACCGGTCAACACTTACGTGTGCACAATTTGCCTCGTGTTTGTGGCCACCATGGACACTGCCATGGGTCCTTCAGCATTATAAGCAGGCTTCTAACGGAGCTCAGATGAAGCAGAAAAAAAAAAACATCGTCCGAGAAGCGTGTACTGTTTGAGCAAATTGACATGGAGAGATGAAACAAGCAACAAGCAGTTATAGTGGAATTTGTGTGCCAGCCTGCAGAGACAGGGACGGCCGGCCACTCCGACTTTACCTTTCAATGGCCTGTCAGCAGTGGCCTTGTTGGGATGACATGGTGGCGGATGTGTACTAGGATGATCCGGGTACTGTCAAAACACTGCACAGCACGAGGTAAAGAAAGACACTGTGTATTGATGGGATTTGGCGGGTGAAGCCTGCCCACCATCCAGGACTTGTACATTTACAGAGTCAGGAAACGGGCAGGAAGCATCACCGCAGACCCATCACAACCGCGTATCACGGATCAGAGTCACGGATCGCATCAGCACAAAAGAAAAAGGGGAGTAAATATAACTTTTACAGAACCCTAAACACAATTTTTTGCGACCGATACTAATTGATGATCCATATTGGCAGATACAGATGCCTTTGTTGTTTGATTATGGCAGCTGGTCCACAAAGCTCCAGACTATTTTTGTTTTTGCAACCGTCCAAACAAGAGCCTGAAGGCATCATAATGTAACCGAACGGAACCTTCGTTCGTTGGCCGTTAGCAATGCTGTTATTGTTAACTAGCTCTCATCCCGTCAGTTTGAACACAGGTTGGTTGTTTACAGTGTAACATTATCAGAGGTCAGCGACTAGAAAGGCATGAATATTGACGTCCTGATTGCATATTTTACTGAATATCGGCAGATAAAGATCATCTGTAAAACTTTATTTCACATTGTGATGGTTGACGTTAAAACTGTTTAATTAATTCGCGGTTCACATGCGTGCCGAACCGTGAGGGGGGGGGGGGGATCTGTAAGGATCACGGATCAACAGTGGTCTGTTACACCACTAGTTACGAGCTGTGTATGAAGCACAAAATTGAACTTGGTCACCACTGTAATACTATTTCTCTTAGAATACCAAGAAGAAACCATTGTGTGAAGCCTCCTGGTTCTCCGTTGACTCCTTATTCTTCTCACATCTAGTTAGCTTTCTTGTCTTTGTTGAAAGATGTGTTCTCAGAGGAACTGTAATTAAAGTGTAACTAAAGCGTCTGAGGTGACTCAGACGCTTTAGTTACACTTTAATTACAGTCGGTAAAAAGCAGCAGTTAATAGGACTATTTCTAAATTGCTTTTGTGTTAAACATTTTTAACAAAGAAGCCAGAAAGAACAGCAATTTATGCTCAAGATACCATCTCCATCCTGTTTCGAAAAGTCACCTTGTGGCAGAAATCCTGGATTAGCTAGACAATCTGGAGCAAGGAATGAATATTACACCAACACTTCTTTCAATAGGACGTGTCTCTGAAGAAGGCACTTGACCCCCAAACACTTTAAAGAGGGATGCTCAGCGGGCGACAGAAGCTTGTCGCTCGCTATGAATATGTTTGGCTGAATGAAGGTGAGGCTACAGGACAGCATTATACTGTCGGCTTAACCCTCCGCAAATCACAACCCGGAGAGATGAAGAACCAAATGAGAAACCCTCGCCCACAACCCAGGCTCAAAAAGACTGTGCGACCACAACAAGATCTGAACAGTGAATGTGCTGAGCGTACGGATTGCCCGGCTGTATTATAATGTCCAACTAAACTAATTTGAGATACCCTGCTGCACCAGAGCCTTGAAATAAGACTCCAGAAGAAAAGTAGCCAGGTGAAGACAGACAGACGGACGGACGGACAGTTCACGACGCAGATAGCATCTAGAGAGCTGGTTACTGGTAGGCTTTGTTTGTTTCCACAACATTAACTCGCTTTCAAATGAACTCTGCTCAAATGTTTCATTACAAGTGTCATTGTAACGTTTCTTCCACTTGCATCAACATAACTCATGTTTCTGGATTAATTAACTCATTATTTGAGTCTATAAAATGCCAGAAAAGTGTGAAAGCTGCGAAAAAAAAAAAAAGGCCCTAGATGACATAATTGAATCGCTAGATTTTTGTCAAAGAACAATGCCAACCCCAAAGATATTACTTCTTGTTTTTTTAACAGATATAGAAGACTAAGAAAGCCAGAAGATACCACATCTGAGACGCTGTCACATAGTGAAATGTGGGCATTTGTACATGGCTCCAACGATTACTAAACTATTGATTTAAAATCTTCAGTAAAAATGTGATGTACTTTGTGTGTTCTTATACATATCGGATCCCAAAATGTTCTCAAAAAGAACCACACACCAGCGACACATTTAATGAGCTTAAATGTGTGCAACAAAATCTTGGATTACGATTTCAAGCTCACAACACTATGAAGTGTGATGTGTGATGCGATACTGTGCCGCCCACCCTATTCTTAGAAAAGAGACATTTGCAGGGCTGAAAATTAAATGTCACTCTTGTTAGAGAAAGGCCACTCTCCGGTTTATTACTTTGTCACTTCAAGTAGTGGCTGAGAGGCTCGCTGGCTCTGCTGGAGCACTCGACCCTCATTTTCTAGAAGCTTAAGTTGAATAATTAATGACTAAACAGATATTATAAAGTCGGGGGGGGGGGGGGCTTTCTCTCTTTGAATAGCTGCAGTGTAACCACTGGCCTTCATCTTGATAAGGCACGCATTATTTATGGTGGAAGAAGAAGGAGCGGTCAGTTTTTGAGCCGTCTCTCTGACGTCCTGCTAATCCTGCAGCTCATCGTCTCCTGTACGAGAAGCATGCAGCGGTTAAAACAAGGCAGGATGAAAATGACAACACGCTGCTAAAGCTGAGGAAGAAGGGGCGGGGGGGGCGGCGGACACGCCGACGATAATTATGCATAAACATGTTAGGCTGTCAACACTCCGACACCTTGGACTGACTCATTACGGAGCCCGGTTTCACCCAAGGGGGAGCAAATACTAGAGAGCAGACTGCATGCCACCTCTAGGAGAGGAGATCACACAGAAGAGTGGGTGTTGGGGGCTTGTAGTAGTCAACATGCATGTTCCTGCGAAGCACCTAAATGTATTCGCACGATGTTTAGGAAGATCTCAGGGAAGCAGCTTCTGAATCATTGAGATCAAACGCCGTGCGAAGTGTTTATATTTAAGAGAGAGAGAGAGAGAGAGAGAGAGAGAGAGAGAGACTGTTCTGTGCTGTGCAGAAGGAGGAATCCATTGGGAGGGTTTCCCATCAAGTCATTCGCTGGATGCTTTCTTTCTTTACTGCCGTGAACTATATCACACTTGCTACAGATGACATCTGATCATAAGTAGTACTGCAGCAGCTCTCCGAACCAAGAGATGACACGAGTAAAACAAAAGCCTCACATCAAATATGTAAGAGTGAACATTCTTTAAAACCAGTTTGTCTAGAATGTAAATGTGACTTTTCTTTTTTTTTTTTGGGTCCATGCACATACCTGGAAAAGACTGAAATCCAGATCAGCGACGGCCATACTGCAGGCTGACTTTTGTAATCTTTTTTTTTTTTTTTTGCGCTAAAACAACATGAAAGACTTTGTGTCTGAGTGCAACACCAGCTTAACATCATCTGCACCGTTACCTGGGCACTCTCCATCAGAGGCCCACTCTGGCAAGCCCCAACGTTTCCACATTAGATGAGGAATTCTGAGAGTCGGTGCATGCTGAAGCTCAACGTGGCGGGTTGATGGGAAATCCACCTTCAGCGGTGCTTTTGATTTGGACATAGAGGTGTCAAAAAAACTGTCTCACCTGTCGTTCAGCTCACACCGTTTCTAACAAACACACTTTCATTCGTCTCTTTTTTTTGCCAAACTGTTCTCTGCCTGCTGTCAGTAATTAAAAAGCTTCACTTATTAGGAGGCACTTTATTGATAGATAAACGGCTGAATAGCGCATTCAATTCCAATTACCACTGTGTTAATTAACATTTTAAATGGAAGTCAGCACCGTGCAAAAAGCTCAAAAGAACTAGACCCCAAACAGCAAACCGCCCTCTGGTTCTACACAATGTTGTTCTAGGCTCATTTCATTCAGGCCACCTGATTTAGATACAGTATGGCCACAATAACACTACCCTGACCCTGTGGGTAAACAAATAATGCCGAGCTTGCGGAAAAAAAAGCAAACAAATCGAGACGCTGTTTCTCGGCATCTTCGCCGCAAGTCAGCAGTCGAACCGGAGACAACATGCTCCCAGACAAGCGGATCGATGCGGCGGTTCATGTGGCAGAACGTTCCAACGGTCAGAGAGTACATGTTCAGACTTATCAAATGAAGGAGTGAGAGAAGCGTGGGCGACCGTGGCTAAGTGGAGAGCAGGGAACGTCCTCCAATCAGAGGATCGGCGGTTCGATGCTCGGCTAGTCGCATGGTGACGTGTCCTCGAGCGAGACACTTAACCCCAAAATTGCACCCTCTGAATTGTAAGTCGCTTTGGATAAAAGCGTCTGCTAAATGACTGTAATGTAAGCAGCCAAATGCCTACGCTTAACACACTCTACATGTCTCACACACACACACACACGTGGTCAGGGTGTCATTACATGTGAATGATGTCAGATGTCAGTCAATTATGCATTTTACCTTGGCACTGGAATCCTTGTTTTCCAAACCCCCTGTGAAAGCAAAAGAAGACTGAATTAAATGGTTGTTTTACTCTTTCTCACTCACACATACACCAACACAGAAAATCCGTTCATCCATTCATTCACACCAGAAACGGGGTGTTTCATTATGCGCTTCTGCTGTTGAACATTTTCCTATTTTGCTGGTAGCATTTCTTGTCATCTCCACAGTAAAAATGTATTTCAGAACACATCATACTCTCAACGAGTCCTGTAGTAACACATTAATGCTGAAGAACACAGTGATATTTCAGAAAACGGTGCGCTTTCAGAGAAGGCCCAACAGCAGGGTCCATAAAGAGTCGTGTTTCTGAGTTTGCCCCAGTTTGTAACTTGACTGGCCGTGCGAAGCCCCGACTTCAACCCCGTCCAGCATCTTTGGGATGAACAGAAACACCGCCGGTAAGCCGTGCCTTACCGGCAAAACATCATTGTCGGCCTGAATGGCAACAATTCCCTGCAGCCTGGTTCCAAAATATCATAGAAAGCCGACATACTTTTGTCCATACAGTGTATCCTCTACTGCTGTCAAAGGATTTCATTTTAATCACATTGTCAGGACGGAAAATAAATGAATAAATAGAGACTCAACCGCTGAAACACTGTGAGATAATTACTAAAATATGAACCGATTACAAATCCCAAACGCACAACTTGCATAAAGAGGCTCCCTTCTGAAAGCCGAGCAACAGGTTGTTGCCTCCAAGTTTTGTGTTGAGCTTTTGTTTTGCTAAGGAGTGAGTGTTGGTAGGGCAAAGGTCACGCTGGGACACTACCAGCAATAAAAGGGCCTGAGATGACAATCGCACCTGGAAGAGCACAGGACGGTAAACTACCGGGACTGTCTGCGTACTTTCCAAATGCATTGTGTCACCAGTGGAAAGAATTGTAGCATAAAAGGCAACACCTCTGCAGGTCACGGCCCACTTCAAGTGTGCTTCAACTGAACACCACAGGTGCACATGTTGAGCCATTTCTCTGCAGTGTTGGTGAAGCGTCTCCTTAAAATCCAGCCAGTGAGCAGCAACGCCAGAGCTTTTTAGCAATACATGCTCCATTTGTTCCCCGACAGTGTAAAAAAAAAAGTTTAGTAAAACTTTAGTAGCTCCACTCAATGCCAGGGAGGGGGAACATATGAGTCATCCAAAGACTTTAATCAGGTCCAATCTGAGCACTTTCACAGCAGTAAGGCGGTGGGGGAAGACAACAAGAAACGTGGACTTTAACAGTTGTCATATAGTTGCCTCTCGGAGACTGACACATTGCCACTAATGCAGAAATGTGTCCATTTATGTTCTTCTCAAAAAGGAGTTACTGGGAGTTACTGGGGCCACTTAGTCACACAAAGATGAAAATTGCTGCGGTTTCCCACTGGGTTTCTTTTTTCCCCCCCACAGAATGTATTCTAAAACCACAACCCTAAACATAAGTGTAACTCCCTCTCCTGCAAACACTTATTATGCCAGTGCTAATAACATAAACAACAGAATAACTCCTCCCATATGGGATTGCTTGGGACAAAATCTCAAAAAGTGGGTTCGACTTTCTGACACCCGTGTCCGGTCACTTCCAGTCTTGCAGGAGAAGTGTAGGTCGCATGATTAAGAAGGGAAAAGTTAGCATGAAGTTGTGTTGCATCATCGAGCATACTCGACTGAAGTTACCAATATGCAACAGGCAGCAGTCAGGAAGGAGGTGGGGGTGGAGGTGGGAGACGGGAGGCTTACCAGATGAAGTCGGTGCAGTGGCTGCAGAAAGTCGGCTGCTTGAAGAACCTGGCTGTGAATTTGTGGTTCTTCACTTCGTGGACGTTTTTTTGCCTCAGAGCACCTTTGCGAGCGAACCTGTTCGCCACGTCCGTGGTGGACGGCTCGTTTGAATTTACATCAGCCATGTCCTCCCTTACAAACAACGCAACGCAACAGCTTCGGTCTTGCTGTCTTGAAGTGTTTCCCGGTCCGTTTAGAGGCGCAGCCTTCAGTGTCGAGCCAGCAGAGCGCGGGGCGTCGGTCTTCACCGGAGACACTGTACTTACTGTCTGAGGGCTTTCCCTGCCTGCCGTCTCCACTGACAGCTCAGCACGCTGCCAAGCTAGCCACAGCGGGAAAGTTCTACATCCGGTCCGTACCTTCGAAATAAAAGTATTTTCTGTTTTCTACAAAAAACCCTGCTACACATTTCACACTAAACTGGTGCATGCTCAGTATGACTACAGTTTGTTGAAAAGTGACAGCCAAGTTGATAAGCAAGACAGTAGCTCTGATTTTATAAATAGCTTTCGGAGGGCATGAGTTTCAGTCGTGGAAAACGTTGTAGCGTATAGTGAATAGGATTCTCAATCCTGAAGGCTTAATTCAGCTGCTGAACTGGACCTGACACACAGATTGGATCAATTAAAAAAATATATTTTGTATGGGTAATTTGTTCCTAAATATGAATGTTAATCAATATTATGGTCAAGCCTTTTTTTGTGCAGGAATTAGTCTACACCAGCAACTGTGCAACATAAAAGAGATCCCCTGCAATAAATTATGTTGATTTTATGATCATATATAAAATGATCTGTTATTGTTGAAGGCTGTGTTTGAGCGTGTACCCCATGTGTATCAAATAAGTTAGACAAAATATTCATCTCTCAGTATTAAACAACAGCACCACAAACCACAGGCCATAAAGTTGAAACAACACATCTCTTAAACAGCTATATAACATTTGTGAAGGTAGGATTTATTACAGGGCTTTGGGCTGCATTAACTTCAGCCACCTAATAAACTGGCAACCAAGTGTATAAAATACACAAGTGTCCTCAGTGTATCTGTGCCGCCTTTAATCTCACAAAGGGCTTCGTGATGCACTTGCTGTCAAACAATACATGAAAGCCACCAACCTTCATCAGAAAGAACACATGAAACATTTCTGCATATTAAGTCTTCTACTATTAAAAAGTAGGCTACTGTAGATCATATTCACAAGTTCAGCTCCTTGGAGGAATTGAACTAGCAACCTTCAAGTCATAAACAGGAATCTTTGAATTGCAAGATTATTTCTGATGAAGTCTGTAGTGGATGTTAAAACAATGGGTTTTTGGCCAAATTAGCAGATTTCCTTTGCATATCATCCAACAGTTCCAAGCCTGTGGAGCAATACCTTTCAAACAGTCTTATCCATTACGCCAGAGAGAGCACGCTTCTGTCTTTAAAGCCTACTTTAAACTGTTTTATTTCTAAGACACACTTCCTTCTCGTGGTCCGAGTAGGCCATATCTTTGTGTAACTTGACGCTGCTCCTCACCGCTTCCTCCTTTTCAATCCGGCTGATGTCACGCATCTGAGCAGGGCCCGCTTTGGGAAGGGGCCCCTCGTCCCGCTTCAGGAATTTTGGATGGGGAGCGTCATCGTGTGGAAACATGGCGTATTACACATGTATAACCGCTCTGCAGAAATTGGTGTTAACAAGTGCTCAGTTCGGCGACATAAGCACATAATACAGATCCAGTTAATGTTGTGTTTGAGTCGCTTCAACTTATTTTGTGTTCATGTGTTTAACAATACTCAGCCTGGACGTGTTTGTGATGCATCTATAATAAAAGAGCAACCTCTTCATAATTAATTGTTGCTTTACACAGAGAAAACATATGGGATAATGATGAGATCACCACTGTAGACCTACTGTCTCCATCTTTTCACATGTTCACAAACACTGCCGTGTATCTAGTCCTTTAAAACCACAATTTATAAAACAAAAAACAGATGGTTTTAGTTTCCATTTAAGCTGTTTGTCTCTGATAATGTGCTTGATTGTGTCGATTGTTCTTTAAGATCTCTTGCTGTTGTTATGAATATGCCTTCAACTGGATTCCTCGTTCACACACACACACACACACACACACACACACACACACACACACACACACACACACACACACACTGCTGCAGGTGGTTGGTGTTTCGGCTGGAATGAAATTCTTGAACATTTTGGAGGATTTTCTCACAGCTGTCTCACAGTTCACCAGCTCTTTTGACCTACTCGCTATCTCTGAAACTTTATCAATCCCCTCAGGTTCACTGACCAGCAGAGCAGCCTAACCATCTCCACCCCTCTCGTGAAAAAGACAAATATTTGCGGATTAAATCGGATTAGATAAACCAGATGGAGTCTTCCCGGAAAGCATATGATTTTGGGCTCAAGTCAATCTAAAACATCCATCGCTTAAGAGAAAGAACAAGAGCTTTTTTATCTGTCAGTGACATGATGTGTATTTCATTCAAATAATGAAGCCTATCTGCCTATTGAACCAACAGTAGTATTACTTCTCAACAAATCCTTTGGCCTAGTTAGGTATTGCATCATGTCAGTGATTATGGTTCTGCAGGTCACAGTTTTTCTGTCTTTTTTTTAGTAGACTACCTTCTTTTCTTAAACTTTCTTTAAACCTGTACTTCTTAAATGATTCTAACTTAAACAAAAAGCAACAATTTGTAAACCCCAACTAGAGTAGGCTACACACACAGTGTTGTTTCTCTGCTTCATTAGAGCAAACGTAGCAAAAAGTACAATACATGGTTTATATGAGTGTGTGTGTGTGTGTGTGTGTGTGTGTGTGTGTGTGTGTGTGTGTGTGTGTTCAATGCATGTGTGTGTTTGTACAGTGTCTTGGGAGTCTCTCCCTCATTATTTATGAGTTCAAATATCATGCTGCCGGCTTCTTGTACCAAGTCAAGGTTATCGACCAGTTCTGGGTAAATATGCAGGAGTTAAGACCTTTGTGCTCAAATCAATAGGAGCTTGCACGGGCATCTGATTGGAGCGGGCTATGAGGGGGCCGTTTACCCAGCAGCAGCCCTCATGCTGGCTCCACGAGGAGACTTCACTCCCGAGAAGATGGCTCCGGCGTTGGCTTTGCTGGTCCTTTGCCAAGTGGCTTTATACACAACTGTAACATCCAAGAACGGTAAAATAGAGCAGGGTGATGTATTTATCTTTGAGCATGAAGCGACTCTTTTGTGCTTTTCGTCATGTGCTGCAAATATTTCTGTTTGACTTGTAATCACTGTCCTTTATCTATTTGCATTTTCTTGTCTAATGTATCTTTTGTACAAGTTTGCAAGTATCAAACATGTGCACAACTGTTACAGCAAACCCTGACATTCTAATCTACACTGCATACTGTTGTTGAACATTATTCCTGTGAATCCTTATGTATTTGTTCAATTATATTTCTGGTCCAGCATGTGGCCGTCCTTTCGTCACCGACGGGATTGAGGAGTCGACCCTAAAACATCTGTATGAGGTAGGAGAGGAGGTGACCCCCACATGTGAAAGGGGGTACTTGCCGTCGACAACGACCCCTCAAAGGAGGACCTGCACCGGCACAGGAGAATGGACGCGGTCAGACCTGGCATGCTCCCGTGAGTTTACTGGGGTGTTGGACTCTCGCTCTACTACATCGTAACAATGCAGTGTTTCTCCTCTTTCGCAGAGCAATGCAGCAGAGAACAGCTGTAATTCTTCAATTGTTTCAACCATCTAAAAGTAGAAGGTGTGAGCAAGGCGGGAGAAAAAAGTTGTCTTGTGTATTAGGCTCCTGCTATAACCTGAAACAAGAGAGAAGAAGAAACATCATGAACCCCAGAGAAATCTTTTCACAGTGTGTAGCAGGATTTATTTACTCCATGATGTCCAGCTTTCTTCAGAATATATATCGACCAGGAAACAATCAATTTCAAAATACAAGTGCAAAATAAGGGTTTTCAGCAGTTTTATCAAAATACAGGGATATCATATATATATAGTCTGATTTAGTCCGATATAGTCTGACCTTAAAAATATTCCAGTGACTCACATTTTGGTGTATTGAACCATCTCTTCTGCAGCCAAGATGTGCCCAATCCCTCGACCTCTGCAGCCATTAGCAATGGGGAGGACAGAAGCTCCATTCAAGAGTGTGCTTAACTTCACATGTGATGACGGGTAAGATTGATTGAGATAAAAAAAAAATGAAGTCACTTTACAGTTCCAAACAGATCATCACAAGGTGTGTTTACAGTACTATATATGAGAATAATGTGAACTTTGTCAGGTACGTCATGCAAGGAGCCAATGAGAGCAGCTGTTTACATGATGGTACCTGGAACAATCCACCGCCTCTCTGCAAAGGTACTGGAGGAAAATATAGGCAGTGGAAATGGTAACAGACTTTGTGTCCAATAGAGAGCAAGCGAAACATCCAAAGTCTTTTTTTTTTTATCTTATAAGGAAGCTGGACTTCTATTTGTTTATTGACGCACTTGTTTATTATGTAAGATAATTTCTTCTTCACAAAGAAGAAATGCAGCGGAGTTCTATCCTGATCGTTTTTCTTCTTACAGCCGTGAACTGTCCACTGCCCAAGCCACCTAGAGATGGAAGGATTGCCTTTGATAAACCAGTTACTGGAAGCACCACCATGTATGGGCAAGGCTGGACATACGAGTGTAACCAACGTATGGCACCAAGTTTTGAGAGGGGATCCTGCATGGCTGATGGAAGTGCAGCTGAGCCACCGGTGTGCCGAGGTGCGCAGACCGTGACCGTGTTCTCCATGTTCATTCATCACCATTCTTTTAACTACTAAATAACGCCTCCTCACCTTTGTGATCATCCCAGAGGTGAGCTGCACCATCCCAACAGGCATACCAAATGGCTTCATCACCTTCGCTGTGATTAGACAACATGGCTACAAGGAGACGGTTAAGTATGCCTGCAATGAGCATCATATTCTGGATGGAGAGGCTGAGATAGAGTGCCAAAACTCAGGAAACTGGTCTTCCAAGCCAGTTTGCAGAGGTGAGAAAATCCGATATTGTAATTGGAATCTCAGGCTAAATTCATGTATTCATGATTCCACATCAGCAGTCCATTAGTAAACCACAAGTATCCATACACAAGTCGGGAGAGTCTCCAGCCCCTTGGTTACTTAAAATGAGCTTTTCCCATCCAGCTCCCTGCACAGTTGGCATCAAAAGAGGCCGTATCTTCTACAATGCCAAGAAGCTCTGGATCGCAGCCCTGAAACCCAACAGAGTCCTCCATGGAGAACATGTTGCCTTCTATTGTCTGAACAGAGCGGAGAGGTGTGGCTACCCTGTGGCCAGCACCTGTAACGATGGGACCCTCCCCATCCCAGAGTGCTTTGTGGGTGAGTTCTTGACAGCTAAATCTAATTCACAACTCTTTTAGATTTTAAACCATGAACACTTGTACAGATACAAAACCTTTAACCCAACTTGTTTTTAATGCTAGATGAAACTTGAACTGTGATGTTTAATAAGCAGGGGTCAGCATTGTGTATATACTGTAATGAGTACACTGTTCAACAGCAAGGATAACGGTAAACATTAGACAAGGACAGGTTCTTGATATTTGACTCAAAGCTGAGTTTGGGCACATTAAATCACTCATTTACATGTCTTTGGAGAAGCCCATGATGTTTCCATGCAGCAATGCATTTGATGATTACTGTAATACATCTGCCTTTGTTTTTCTTGCTTTTAGAACCAGGCAAGGTGGAGTACACCGTAAGGGCCAAAACCCTTCCATCAGAAATCACAACGTGTGCTACTTCACCCCCTGCAAGACCTGCATAACTTTGAACAGGATGACCAGAAACCCATGTACACTGACAGAATACTTGCATAACACCAATAATTGGACCATACTACAGAGACAGGTGCCACTTATATTCTTGTGCCTGTCATTATCAGCTAATAATAAAGTCATTATTGATCAAATAATAAAAAAAGCTTTGGGGCCTGAAAGAGTCTGAGTAAACCTGTGTAGTTTTCAACCCGCTGATGCATACCAGTACATACTAAACAACATACATATTGGAGTTACAATGAAAACTGAAGATATGAACTATGTGTGTCCACAATCCTACATCATTTCCCAGGAGGTTTGATACCAATTCACGCCTTATTAATGTGTGAATCTCATGTGAATCTGATCTCCCTGGTAACTTCTATGTGACCTTAACCACTCTTAGGGGATATCACGGTGTGAGCAGCCCACAGAGGTACTTAGTATAACTGATGAAGTGATGAGTGGTGAAATACCTTCAAGACAGTGGCACGAAATTACCCAAAGGCTGAGCCCATAAAAAGATCAAACTTATGTATAATTTTAACTTCTCACCTTTAGCAAATAAAGTGTGTGTGTGCATGCGTGTTCATAGCGTCTGGCTTTGTAGATCTCAGCTCAGTTAAAGTACAAAGTAACAAAATGCTGTTTAACTTTGGTAATGCAAACTTGTAAAAAGGTAGAGATACATGTTCATCACTTTACTTCAACCTGTTTCAATTTGGACGTTGATATCAAACATGTAGCTGATCACCGAGAGAGGCCTTGTAGATCTCACTTCTTTCCAAGGATCGTACTCCAAGATTGAACCCAACAAACTCTTTGTTATCTCTGTATTTGTGCTGAGATTGCCCTCGCTACACATCTACTCTGTAAGAGGCGTTTTTCTTTTCTTTCATGTGTTGCAAAGTGCACCAAGCACAAAGTTACAAACATTAATGGCACATTTCTGGAAATAAACATTCTCATAACCCGAAATTAGATTGTTATGTTTTGATGCATGTCTGCTCTTTAATATGATTTGAGCAACAGCTAAATGGAGCCAAATAGAGTTTCATCATATTGCAGCAACAAGGGAAAGTCCCCTGCTGGAGCTTTTCACTTCCAGTAAAAATGTCACGAGGATCTGTTATTGCAAAACTCAAAAAAAAGAAAGAAGCAGAGGACAAAACAAGGATCAGCAGTGAGCAGTTACTTCATGCTGCTCTTATCTGTTGACTTTTAGAGGAACACAAACAGCAGTGGAAGAGGGGACAGAGATTCAGTGTTTCAGGAAAGAACAGAGGAGCGTCTGTACATTTCTACAAAGGATGGAACGCATGCTGGCTTTGATTCTGCTGTGTCCATTTGTATATTTCACCACCGTTACATCCGAACAAGACAATGGTATTTGCTTTTGTTTCTTACTTTCTTAAACTTTACATGGCTCGAACTGCATGCATTCACAGTCATTACTTTGCTGTTTTCATGGCTTTAGTGTCAGATAATGTTACAAGAAACGGATTCTAAAGGCATTTACTGAAGTAGTAATGACCATGTGTAGTTTTGGAGGCATACAAGGCAATTATGTCACTTAATTTGTTGTTTGAGATGGTTTGTTTCAATATGTTGTGAAGCTGACAGGGGAAAAAAAGGTTTTCTGTCTCTATGAAATACGCTGTAATCTTCGCTATAGAATTAGATTTAGATTTTTTTGCTATGTTTCTGCTACTCGCTCCCTGTCAAACGATGCCAGCGTTGCCAGTCATACTGTTTGAATAGTCAACATCAACGTGTAATAGAGTTAACCCTGCTTCAGAAAAGTGGACCAAGTAAAGCCCTATACACTCCTTCAGAATAATCAACTTCCAGTAGATGTAGCTCCTGCTGCATTGCACGCATTTTGTAGTGAACAAAAAACAGTATTATAATTATATGATAAGTAAACTACAAATACAGTATATAACTACACACACACACACACATTCCTTCTATTTCAGGCTCAGCACATGAGACACACACACACATGGCTTTCAAGATCAGACTGAATGCGTAACTCCTGAGGTGCTAATGTTCATTAGCTTGTCATGCTTTGAGGCTGGATCATTTCTATTAATCTAATCTATTGGAATATTCATTTCCAAGTAATTAACGGGGTCTATACATAATCGTCATTAAAACCATTTGTCACTTGCAGTGTGTTCCAGGCCTAAGCTGGCTGCCACCATTGAGACGGATGGGCTCCAGAGGTACTCTAGCCCCGGTGTGGAGTTAACGCTGACCTGTAAACAGGGATATACCCCCGTGTCGGGCCCTCGGAAGATTGTTTGCGGTGCCAGTGGAGAATGGACGAAAACCAAATTAATGTGCATACGTGGGTCTCCATTACTGTAGTGAGAACTTGGGGTCAAATGTATACACTTCAATTCAATTTTACTATGATTATTTCTGACGCTTTAATACATTTCGGGGAGAATTTGATCAAGTATGTGAACAATTGTGATTATTGTACCCTCATCTATAATATTATTGGTATTTGTGTTTCTATGTTTGCATTATTCATAACAGAATAACTGAATAGCAAAACCCTCAATTCACACTTGTTCTCTGTACTGTCTTCTCTCCTGCAGCAAAACGGTGTCCCTATCCTGATCCATTGTCTAATGGAGAACTGTACTATGAGGATACCGTGTTCCAGAGTACGATTAACTATACGTGTGATGAAGGGTAAAACAACAACATCCTGTTGAATTTCATCGTGTCATTCGCTCTCTCGGCGACCTTGCTGTCCCCAATACACTGGTTGGCATTTTTGAAAATGCAAGTGGAAGGCCTTTAATCAAGCAAACAGGTCTATTGAGCAGAGTAAAGTGTAGGCAACCAACATCATCCTGTGAGTGAAGTGTGAAGATAAACCAAAGATAAATCAATTATTACCTCAAATCAGCAGGGCACACAGCTGTTGATTTAACTTTGCCTGAGACCACGTGCCAAGTAGAGATTTCCTGGCATTTAAAGTGCAAGCTTTTTATTGAATAAATTCAAATATTTCATCTCTATGTGATCTGTTTTACCAACATTGGCAAGTTAAGAGTAAGAGGGAGCAAAATACTTAACAGTCTGCACACTCTCAGGCAACATTTTGATCTACTTGAAAGGGAATAAGAGGTATAAACCATTTATTTGTGCATTACAGTGTGCAGACCTCCTTTGTGCCCTGAGGTTTACACATAGTGTCATCACGATCAATTGCCCATATACTTTTGAGTCCTGAATTTTGACTGTTTAAGCATCAGCACACACAGCAAACAGAGCTACATACGGAGCAGGTCCTTTTCAGCAGCCCAGAACCAAACCCTGGCTCCAAATAGGGCCATCCCTGTTCTTCTGTCAAGTAGCGTAGTTCTCCTACTCGCTTGGCACACGGTAGAAGTTTCAGTTGGTTGCAATCTGCAACCTTACCGCTAGATGGCACTAAATCCTACACACTGTTCCTTTAAGACAACCATAATGTGTTTTGTGTATTTATTTGCAATCTAAGCATGATCTGACTGCTCTGCACAGGTACACCTTGACTGGAGACCGTGCTGCTGTGTGTCTTGCTAATGGAACATGGAGCACAACAGTAACAGAGTGCAAGCGTATGTAAACCATTACATCCTTCTGCAAGGCCAGAAAATAAGAAAGCATAAAACTGGATTTTCTGTGGCCTTAGAACACAGGCACACAATTGAATGATTCTGTCCCTATGTGAAAACACTTTTTACTTGGTATCAAGAAATGTACCGCAACTAAGCTATTAGTCAATTTGCCCTGCTGTAACTGATATAAGAAATATACACATATTTATACACAACAGAAAAATGACACAGTGCAAGCATGCATTATATATATAAATTGGGATATTCTGTCTCTTCTCTTGTAGCCGTAACCTGCAGTCTCGCACCGATCCCACAGTTTGGGATCATAATTTATGACAAGAGGATCAGAGGGAACACCACTAATTACGGCGTTGGAGGGACGTACAGGTGTCTGCCTCCGTACGTACGCTTTGGCAACGCAAGAGCAGAGTGCACTGCCAGCGGCTACTGGACCAAGACACCTGAATGTCGAGGTATAAAGGTTTAAAAGCAGGCGCTGCTGTGATAACACCAAGAAGAGTTAATGTGGCATTGCAAAGAAGTATTTACTGAGCACAACCGTTGCTTTAAAGTTTCACTGAAAATGTGTTTTATAGCATTGTGACACTTCAACAAGCATGATGATGCGAACAAAAGTTATAATAACAATATGACAAATACAATATGAGATTTGGTGAATATTTCAATAATGGGCCATTAGGCACGATGTGAAATCTCTTTTGGAGGATATGGGGGATTTTCTCACTCCACTGTTGGGAGTACAGCTGGAAGGTAATAACTATATAACAGCAGGTGCTGAAAAGACACACTAATAACAAATTAGATGCAATAGCACCACTCTCTGGTTTTCATTATCTCCAGGGGACATTTCCCAATACACTTTAACTGGAATGATTAGCAGACACCTGGTATAAATATGAAAACATATAGTGGCCGACTATATGAAGTATAGCCACATTTTCATTAGTAGAGTCTCTCTAATGAATTGATTAAATTAATCCTGTTACAGTGGTGACCTGCCCTGCACCGGAGAACATTGACAAAGGCTACATGTCAAGCACCGACCCAAGAGACTACGACTACATGGAAACGTTCAGATATGGCTGCAATGGAGACTATGTACTCGAAGGAAGCCTCCAGATTGTTTGTCAGCACGATGGGAATTGGTCTGAAAAGCCATCCTGCAAAGGTAGGGCTGCAACCAATATTACCGTTATTTTTACATTACAAATTCTGGTGATAGCCGCATTTCTTGGGTGATCTTGATAAGTGAAGGACCTGAGACACGCTTGTAGCTGTTTAGTTCTATAAAAAAGGGTGGCATATGAACATTTTCATTCAGTTTGGATTTATGCATTCCTCTTTCCAAGTCTGTCTGGGACTTTTGGTGTTGATAATTCCATCCCAGCCTTTTTCCATTTCTTTTACTTTCAACTTTACTTCAATCCCATGACTCATCTTTTGCCTGCGTTGACCATTACATCAGTGTATATACATTTGGAAATGCTTTTCAGAGTTAAAATGGTCATTTCAATGCCTCTGCATTTGACCTAAACTGTCAGTTGCCATCAAACTCCTCCTCCCTTTTATAGGTAGCTAACCACTCTCAATTTCCTGTGTAGGGACACATAAACAACACTTTCATAAAATATCATGTTTTTTGTTTCTTCTACTTGTCACATACAGCTCCTTGCAGTGTTGGCATACAGAAAGGAAGGATACTCTACAAAGGACAAAAAATCTGGATCAAAGACCTACATCCTAACAGAGTCTTACACAGGGAGATTGTCTCAGTCTACTGCATGGACAAGGCCAGGAAATGTGGCTATGCAGTATCAACCCAGTGCATCGATGGGAAACTCAAAATCCCTGAATGCTTTGAGCGTAAGAAATATTTCACAACATATCCCCCAATAGCCAGAACACTATAGACTTTACTACTTTATTCAATTTGATTTAGTTTAAATTTTTTTAATATATTTTTTATATTTACTTTACTATCACTTAACCTAAGACATCAGCAGTGCTGGCTTGTGTCCGCTGTTTTAATAAAAAAAGGTATTAACAGCTATTTTCTAACTAGATTTAAAGAAACAGTGTTTTAAAAACTATCAACAACATAACAGATGTACACTTGAACTATCGGAACAGCTCATCTCTTGCAGTACATGATCCAAGTGTTTCATAGCCAAGTGATTGTCCTCTGGGATCAAAAGTATAGTTTTTATTGCCTATTTATCCCAATTCAGATTTCCCCAAGTAGTAATTGTTAATAACAATAAATTAGTTATTGCAATAACAAGTATTGTCATTATGTCATACATTTGAAAAAATGAAATGCCAGGGCATATTTACAGTCTCCTACAAATTATCACCTGGCTTGGTCATATCAATTGACATATCACCTGGAGCAGCTACACTTCCCATCAGACCTATTTTTGCTCAACCCTGCAGTGAACAGCAAATCACAGCAGGACACATGGATGCTTTTAGGGTCAATATTCTTTAGACATGATCACTAAATTATAAAAGAGAAACACTTTGATTATGAATGATCTTTACCTTAATTATGGTAAGTGTATTCTGACCTGTTCTCTGTTTCTGTGTGTCTCTTTTCTAGAGCCCAGCGGTGTTGATTATACCATTCATTCAAGTTCACTTCCATCAGAAATCGAACAGTGCTGAAAAAGCAGCAGATGCCTTCTCTGATTATTATTACTATTAACTACTTCCATATCCAATAGGTGTTGGTGTGTTCTGGTTGTCGTTGTGATTTTCTTCTGTCTGTTCAGTCTTCTTGAACTTTAAATAATAATAATAATAACCTTTCATGCTACGCTCCTCCTGATTGGTTGGGATGCTCTTGATATGTCAGTAATCAAAACACGAAAGACACTGAGCGTCTCTGACTGGTTAAGAATTAAATACAGGATTGTTAGACATTTCACTTTATCTCACCTGGAGGCTCTGTTACTCAAGGAGACTTTATTATACCTGAAACTCTTGCCAACCTGTGCCTCACATTTGCAAAATAGTTTTTAGTATGGTGGTGCCAGCCAAACACCCTATTATACGAGACTCTCTAAAGTTCCTTCCCGAACGAGTCCAGTTACTCTTTCACTCTGCTATGCACAGGTCAAGATGATCTTCTACCTTTATTTGTAAACTCACTTTCTGATTATCTGTACTTCATATTTATCATTAAAATTAACACATACATTGTGCAAGTAATGTACTGTAATTGAAATGCATAGCTTATTAATTGAGGTAACGCCTCATAGAAATTCCTTGTAGTACGTGTTAATTAGTGGGTAATAATATGTATTGCCTCCTTTATGTACCTGCAAAAAGCATAGCTAACTGTTAATAAGTGCAAAATAAACGATTTGTTAACCTTTAGGCATTGTGTACTGCGTGCACGAAGCAACACCCTACTACAGGACCTGCAGATCACTGCGCACTCTACAACACTTTCCATGACATCTCTGAAGACATACAAAGTGCTTGTGATTATATCAGTTTTAACCGTCATTGCTTATGCAATTTTGCTATTCTGATACTCCTGAAGTGTCCTTCTGCTTATTTGTCCAAACTGCGTATTCCCTGTAGGTAAAGAGGTTACCAAGAATGTGTGTCACGTTACGCTGACCTGCCTGTAATGTTACAACCATTACACAAGCATTAGCATACACACATGTTTATGTTTATTGTTGGTCCATGCTACAAGCTAACATGCTAACGCTATAGGCGAACTTCTGACATTCCAGGTGCACAACACCAAACATAAACAAAAAGATGGCTGACCGTGACCAACTGATGTCAATTTGGCACGAGTACACAGAATTGAACCTCCAGCGGTGCAGCCTCCACATTTCTTTTGGAATTTAATAATTTTTACAGGACAACTTTTGTGTAAAGAAGATATAACTTTCAGAGATTGTTTTATCGTAACCAGCTACCTGATAACATGGCAGCATAATTTCACATCAATGTACACACAGAACACTCTTTTCTCTCACACTCTTTATGATAAACAACATGTGATCTTTTATTTAATCTTTGAAAAGCGTTGAAACTAATGGTAATCATATTTGCTACTATTGACACGTTGACCTATAAATTCACTATCGATGAATAATTTATGTCAGTGTGTTCCTGGTGTTTCCGACCCGGATGGGTCATTGAGTGTTCATACTCCATCAGAAAATTCATCGATTACTTGCAGGCATGATCATTCTGGCAAATTCATCTTTAGTAAAACTGCAATGTACTTGTAATTGATACAATTTCGACTCTGATGCTGTTGTATTCCACTTTAACACCTTTAAAAACTGCAATTAAACAATTTTGATCACACAAACATGGAACTATGACCGTACCCATAAACACTGGAACACATTGGGTTACATAACATCCTCCCTTCAGAAAGCAGGAAATAACTTCTGAGGTGGAGAGCAGCAACAGTAGCAAGTGTAACAGCACATACCACCCACATCTTGTTTCTTGTTTCCACCCGTTAAACCAGACATATCTCCTTCACCAGGATGCTCTAGAGAGGATCAGGTGACACAAATCTTTTATGCCCAGGCAGGATGTTTCCTGTCATAAGTAAGTTCCCTGCCTTTATGCTTCTTTTCATCACATCCATTAGGTCCATCCAAAGGCTCCAGTCCAAATGCATCAGAATATGGATTGTCCAGAACTTTGAGTTGACCTGCGAGATAAGGCACATATTTTATTCTATTGATCCTTAGGGCAAAAAATTGGATATTTAATTCAACAAAACATAGTTTAAATCTCATGGAAATACTAAAGAGGACGTTGCTCTTCACAAACATTCCATAGAGATTATATTGTCTGTGAATCTGTACCATTGGTGGCTTTTTGTCTCCAGCTAGTGGCCGACTCAGATTCATTGACTTACTGCGTATATTCACAACTTTGTCCCGCCGATGGTATTATTGTTGGTCTTGCTAAAAACTTTATTTTGGGGAATTTGATTGAACAAATCGCCCTCTCCTGCAACTACATCGATCAGAATGAAAACAAGGGAGAGAAACGGATCAGCATCACATTATAACATGAAATGTGTATTGTTATAACCAGATGTCTATCTGGTTATAACAATATATGTTCACGTTAATGCGACGTACAAACGCATCACGTTAAAACAACAAACGTCTCTCGTTATAACAATACACTAGGCCTATTAATCACAAACAAGATAGATAGTTTTCGCTTTACGCTGTGCGCGCTCCCGCGAGGTGCACGCCTCTGTCCTCTGACAAACATTCGTCTATTCTCGCGAGATCCGACGAGTTCTGCTTTCTTCTCGTCCAGCATGGCCGCGCTGTATGAGGGGTACACGTTGTGCGGACTTGCTCCAGCTCAAAATCTGTCAAATTCAGGCATTCAGGGGGTCGAAGAGGAGAGAGACAGCGACCATGTCGTCGTCACCGACTCAACCAGATCCGTCACGCTCTACAAGGTAACGGTTAACGTTTGTTTTGAGGAGGCTCTCCTAACCAGCTGATCAGCACGACCTGGAGAACTCGTGTTGGCATCCTCGGCTGTTCTTAGCAACGGCGACTATGCTAACCACCAAAACAGACAAGACAAGACACAAACCTCTAGTTGTGACAGTACTGACTCCTTCTCGGTTCGCTCAGGTTGCTGTAAACAGCATGCCAGCGTACAGAAACAGGCACATGTTAGCTAACGGTCGCTATACCCACCACAAGACACACGCAGCGTGCTAGCTAACTGGTTTGCATTGCTAGCATCAGAGTGTATCTAATGTACTGCTCCACATAGCGCGAAATGATTTACCACGCATCTCCTTTTCTCTAACGTTACATATCAGCTTTTTCAGAATTGGCTTCGCTTGCTTGTTTCATAATCTTCCAGCTATAATGAAGGTAGTCACATTATGACATTGTTTTAGGGAGTGAAGGGAAACTGTTTGTGTTGTGACCAGTTGAACCTTCTCGGGTCGAGTCATTGATGTTATTAACTGGTCCTCTTTTAATGTGTTTGTCGTGGTTCTGACAGGTTTCAGACCAGAAGCCACTGAGCAGCTGGACGGTGAAACAAGGACAGACACTGACCTGTCCAGCAGTCTACAACTCGCAGACCAAGGAATATGTGGCAGTCTCAGACAGCACGGTAGACTTTCAGTCCTTCTTGTTGAAGCAAGGTGTTGGTGTTGTGCTTGCTTCGGAGCACCGTCTGTACAGAAACCCAGCCGACTCACTGTCGGATTGAAATTGCGCGAAATGAATCAATTCTTGCATAATAAGATTTACTTTTCCATACAATAAAACAACGAAGTGAACTCCAAGGCAACAGTGACTGAAACGTTGCTTTTTCAGTGAACTAGTACTAACGGTGTTTCTGAATTTTCATTCTCCCAGTCACCTGTCTACCAGCTGTACAATAGATTAGATCATGTTCAGTCGGCCTTGTCCATATGATTCCTAATTCACTGCACAGTGTTGCCTCATTTAAAGGTTTGACCGTACTAATGTATGTGGTCCTTGATAAATAAACCAAATTGTTCCTCACTCTGTCATTCGTTTAGGCTCTAGGTGTCGCTGTAGATCTGTCCTTTGAGAAATATCTGCCTGACACTGTCACAAAATAATGTCTGTTTGTGTTTTTTTTTAATAAGGTGATCAGAATTTGGAAGGAAGAAGACATACTCTTGGAAAAGGCCTTCAAAGCAACCGTACGTGAACTAGTTTGTACAGTGTGTTGTCTGATCCGATGTGTAACGCCCGTTGTCATAGAGAGAGGGGTGAGATGTAATGAATCATACAATTGGGGATAATGACTTGGTGGTGTTTTCCAACAAGCATGCTGGAAGTAATTCATTCCCACAGGGAAGCCCTCTGTATCAGATCCATTTGAACATGTCCATTGTGCCTAACCGAGGTCACTGGAACTACAATCTGAACCACTTTGGTCCAATCTGAGCACATCCTCATTCCTTCTCCTGTGTGTAAATCCTCTCCAGGTGTCGTCAGATGTCTGGAGGGTCCACTGTGTGGCTGGAGGGGAGCCTGTGGTCTTGTTCCATAGAGGAGCTGTGAGGCTCCTGGACTCCCTACTTTCTGCTCCCCAGCAGCCCATAGAGGAAGTCCTGGCTCAGGAAGAGGCCATTAGGTCAGTATCACTACGCCGTACAGCCCCAGTAAACCCTTTGGGTTATAATCTGGATTGAGAATGATGTTGACAATTCAATTCCAAAATCGTAAAAAAAAATAACTTGTGCTGTGCTGCAGCCTCACCTGTAGCGTGTTAGTGATTGCTCCTTTTGTCTTTAGGTGGAGCACCAACATAGTGACAGAGTCACACAAGTTTGTCATTTTCACAACCGAACAGGTAACATCATTTGAATTGCTTGACTTTTTGACAGGAGACACAAAAGCTTAGAACTAAATGTAACGACTTCAGTTTTAAGCATTCGTTGCACTTGTATCACAACACTTAGCTGTGAAAACAAATAATTTGACTGCACGCTCATTTGCCTGCCTGGAAATGTGTGTGAATGCCATGTTGTTGTTTTTACCCGTTTACCAATAACTCATTTATTTAGCCCTTGATTTCTCCATAGACATGTGCATCAACTCTTTGTTATTGGTATGTCTAAAGGCCTGTTTTTGCCGTGGCTGTCGATGTCTTCCCACAGAAAGGAGATCATTTCCTGTACCTGCAGAGACTGAATCCCAACACCCTACAGAGGTACCGGCTGGAGAGGGAGGAGCCGGGTCTTTCCCCGCTCAGCTTCTCTGCCTCCTACAGAGATAAACACATCCGCCTGCTTTATCTCTGTAAGTCTTGAGTTTCCTGTGAAAATATTTTTAGTGTCAGTGTTTGACAGCACAGGCTCTGTGCACCGCCCATTGTTTACAGTCCGAATAGCAAGTTGCGATGCAAGAATGGAGTTGAGAGACGACGTGTACGACAGGATTGTAAGTTTACAAGCTAATTTTAAGCCAATAACAAGTTATCGTCAGACGATTTGCCGGTAGGTTTGCAGATTGCATTGCGACCGATGCGTTCCGCCTCTTTTGCTCTCCACACTCCTGGAGCCACTACACTACTAACAGAAACGCTTCCGAAGCCAAAATCTTGTCCTGCTGCATACAGATTCTACTTATGAATGCAGAGTCTGTTTATAGGGATAGTACTGTTTTTGTTTATGGTTTCCACACTGTGAGTAACATTACTGATCCATGAAGTGTTTCACAACAAAAAACCATCAGTGTCGAATTGTGGTTTTACTCTCTGTTTAATGTCCACGTGCACATTTATTTTTAGGTTTATTTTAAGTTACACATTGTGTTGCACAAACACAGGATGTTGCATGTAAGATATGTGTTATTAGTTCCCTCAATACTCGTTTTTTTGTGCCTCCTCCTTTTCCTTCCATCCAGACCCTAACGGTCATGTATACCAGAGTGTAGTCTCTGTGCAGGGCCTGGTGGCTGACGAGGGGGCCCAGGCTCTTCCGCTGCCTCGCAGCCTGCTGCTGAGTCTTCCCGTCGGTGAGGGCTTACTGGAGGCTGCATCCGCTCAGGCCCTGGACGAAGCCCATGTAGCCGTTGTGGGGGTTCCACACCCCTCTGCCGGATCTGGCAACGGTAAATGCGTTTTATTCCCACTGCCTGAAATGAAGACCACACGGGCTCTACTCAGACAGGTTTTCAGATATTATTAGCACGAGCATCTGGCTGGTTTTCACTCCGTGAAAAGTACCATTTTATGCAAGACAGGTCTTAAGTAAGTCAATCTGGGATATACTTCAAGGCTTTCGGTCAGTGGTGCTTGTGAGTCAGCATGCACAACACGGAGAGCTGTGTCCGAAAGGTTTTAAGTATGAAAAGTTCACAGTGGAGAAAGTGACAAAAAATGTTTTAACGGCTTATGCAGACATTAAATAATATCAATAATTATCAACAGCCTGCTGCCTCTACACTATCATCTGTCCAATAAAGGTGAATATTGAAAATGTAAAATATAAAGAATAGGGAAAGCAGGCATCACTTGATACACGGTCATAGTGTTTTTTTATGACTGACTGACCTGAATTTTGCTTCTAGTGTCTGCATCTTGTGCCCGGAATTTTTTTTTGGTGATAAAGAATGATGACCTGAAGCTACGTGACTCCAGTATCTGATGCAAGTGTGTGTGTGTGGGTCTTGAACTGCTCTCTGTCTTTGAATTTTCAGACTTCCTCTGCATCTGGAATACCAATTTCCAGACCCTTCAGGCAGGAAAAGAGATGGCGGGTAAAATCTACGGCCAGGTAGGAATGCTGCGTGTGTGTGTGTGTGTGTGCGCGCATAACTCACCAAGAGAATAGTTTCTTATGTCTCTGTTATACGATCAGTGGATGAAACAAGTAGTGTTAATGATTTTTCACGAGTATGCGTGAACCACCTGCTCAAGCTTCCCTCGTTGTTATTACTGCAGGCCAAGGTTCCCTGTCCTTCCAGCTGCTGGGTGCTGATGAAGGACTGTATGACTTTGGTAGAGCACTGTGTCTGCTCTCCACCGTGACGGGGCTCACTGTCCCTCCTCACAACTTTATGGCAGTTTACATTCTTAATATTGGCGCTTAAATAGTTGTCCGAGTTCATATGATCGCTGTTAATCCAAGTTAACTTTAATTCCTGTTTGTGTTCCCTTTCTTTTGTCTTTAATCCAGCTCTGGAGTTTTTGCAACAAGTTAGTCATTCCGCATGGGAAAACCCTCTCTGTTATTCCATATGAGTGCCCCAAATCGTCCCTGGCCTCTGCACTGGGGAAACTGAAGCAGGTCAAGACTGACGGTGAGCTAAAACAAATATGCAGTACTGCAAAAAAACTTTTGATGCCAGAGAATGCTAATTTAACATAAATAAATAATACCGCAATAACGTGTTCTTAACAATGCTGCAACACTAATTCGACACTGCAGATTTGCATGTTCACTCAGTACACTGTGTTTTTTTTTTTTACTGCAACAGAGTCCGAAGCTCCCACTTCTGTACCATCTTGGAATAACATCCTGCATGAAGAGAAAGCTCATCCCTCGAGAACAGTGGACACCAGGAAGACGGTTTGTTGGACCTGATACTGGAGATTAGACGGCTGCTGCTGCTGCATTAATCCCACACACTGTCGCCCTGAAAACTGGCTTAGTGTTTCTCAGACTGCCAGCTAGTTAAACACTAGCTCCATATGAAACTGATTTATAGTAGCTGCTGCTGCCTGAAATGATTGAATCGTTCACTAAATGTACAAAATTCGGTATTGTGCAAAGGGGAAAGTCCATAATACTACAGGGCTGCTGTTCTGTCCTTTTAGTTCATTTATAGATTAATCTAACGGTAACCTAAATTAGTATGTAAAGAGGTCTGTCTCATTAGACAATTCATCGCATCTTAAACGTGCTCACACACTAGAACCATAATAACACCAGTTGCTGACGTGACACAATTTTTATGAGTCAGCAATTCCCTGCTTCTGCTTTACAGTTTAAAGTTGTGTGTGTGAGTAATGGTTCAGTAACTATCCTGTCAATTGTATCATCTATAGTTTGATTCCTCTCTCTCTCTCCATACAGAGATCAAACCGTAAGAGCCAATCAGCATCTAGTTTGACAAATTACCAAATTCTGGAGCTTATCAAGGTAAGAATACGTATTTTATTTTTATTTTTTTATGGCTGTCTTGCAAAACACTGAAACAGCATAATTTTATAATAACAAAATATATTTTAATTTCCTCATGCAGACAGCACCAGTAGAAGAGGTCCAGAGAGAGGTGGAGGTGCTCCTCTCGAGGACAGACATCCAGGATCTGCACCCGTCGGTGGGCAAGCTTGCGTCAACCCTCGTGTCCCGGAGCCTGGCTGATCCGGCCTTCTATACCCCCAGCAGCCTGGTTCAGCTGGTGCACACTCGGTGCCTCTGCCACAGGTCAGTAAGGCAGGGCAATGTTGTTCTTTTAGTGAGACATATAACTGAAAAATACAAAAATCAAATCTCAAAACTATTCAGTCTGAAGAATGTATTTCTGAACCTGCATTTGAAAGCAAATGTCATCATTGAGACGGTTTACCATCATGACATTCAACAGTGTGTGTCCTGACCTCGTGCTCCTGGCCCTGGAGAGGAAGGACTACTTCCTGTGTCAGCTCTGCTTGCAGTTCTTCCCGGACATCCCTGAAGTGGTCACCTGTGCCTGCCTTAAGGCCTTCATCAGGTAAAACTGATGGTTCTGAAGTGCACAACCCCTAGCTGATGTCTCTGCCACAGGGTCCTTTTATTAACTACTAATATGGGGCTCTAAAGTAACATTTTTGTGATTTAGGGTTTCAATAATCTGATTATTAGCCCGACTCGGTGTAATGGAAAATGGGGGGAAAATATACAGTGTGTTCTACCGTCTTCTTTCAGTATGTCCGACGTTGATGCAGAGAACGTGAGCCTGGAGCCGGACAGTGTCTCCTTCACGGAAACCCTGATTGCTCGAGAGCGCGGGCCGGTCGGCGTCCTGAATGGCTTCACCCCCACCTCCGCTGACGGGGACCGTTCAGACGGCCTCGGCGGAGGTGACAACAGAGCACAACAGGACAAGGAGAAGAAGACCTCAACTCCACCAGAACAGATCTGTCCAGTGGGATTACACAAAGCTGTTCTACTGTATCCTGCCAGTGCACGGTCACTCACACCCAATATTTGCACCATGCTGTCACATTTATTTTTTTTTTTTATTATCATGCGACTACTTTGATTCAACCTCTACTCGCATCTTGTGTACCAGTAAAAAGCTTAACGTTATAGTTAAACAGCATGATTGCAGACTCTTTGTCCACAATGATTTGAATGAACTATGTATGAGATCTTAACTCGAGCTGTGTAGAAATGAGGTCCTGCAGACGGCGTACAGCGACTCTTTCCTGCTCCCACCCCTGAAAGATCTCTCTTCCCAACATGTTGTTGTGAGTAACCGCTAGTTAACCCATTGCACTTTTTTTTTTTAACCACCAACTATAGATGCTTTAACAAAACGCCATTTACAACGTTCAATGTTCTTTCTCATCCAATCAGCTTTTCCTCCAGTACCTGCAGTTCCTTTACATCAAATATACCCAGGACACTTTCACACGGATGCATGGATTGAGATCACCAAGCCTGACTCAGGTCTGTGTCAATGTCGAGCTAGATAATTAGTGGGGCCACACTTGACATATTGGGGCAGCTCCGGTCTCCTGTCACACCAGGACACATTAAGTGACGAGTCCGGAGGCAGAAAAATATATTTTGCTGACAAGATTGTCAAATCCAGATATGGTGGAAGTCACTCACATTCTGAACAGAACTGTGTGCGGTCTGAATTACGCTCAGCCACAGAGCACACTGTCAGCTGTTTTTTATAAACTTCTAATATGTAACAAACATGTAAAAGCACTGGAATTAGGACATACAGCAACTCTCTGCAATAATAGTTATACTTTGTCACTGTATTGTTTATAACAAAAAGGTTGTAAACAAACGATGGAATGCAGCAATTCAGTCCTTCCAGTTTGAAAGGAACTAAACGACTAACTCTGTTTTCCTTTGCATGTGATTGTAGATCATGGATTGGGTATGCTTGCTGTTGGACGCCCATTTCACAGTGCTGGTGATGACTCCAGAGGCCAAGGGCTTACTGCTGAAACTCCACAGCTTTGTCAAGTCTCAGGTAACCAACAGTCTTCCCTTTTGTGTGCTTTGCGACTGGCTGCATGTTAAATAGTCTAGTAAAATGGAAAACTAAAGAATTGAATACTGCAGTTTTATCAGAAAACATCTGAAAAGTTATCTGGGAAAGAAATTTAACAAAGATGCTTTGTTGTGTCCTCAGGTGCGACTGGTTTCTGAGCTGGGAAAGCTGGAGGGCAGCCTCCAAGAGCTCAAAAAGATGAAGGTGAATAAGGACGTCGGACAATACTCCATTGAAATCATTGAGCTGTTTTAGAATGTGTATACTTTTTAATAAATCTTCGAGCATATTGTGTCCTTCCAAACGTTTGACCTGTAGTGGTTTCAAGGTTGTATACTTGTCCCAAATGGTAAAATATTAAGTGCTTTTTGGAAAACAATCAGACTCGAGATGTACGAGTTTTACTGTATATGAATTCTTGGTGTAAGTTAGGCGTTGCATAAGTTGCAGATGCCTTTGAACCATGTTAATAGGTTCAAGATGATGAAAATTTGACCATTAAGATAATATGGTTTGAACGATAAATGAATCGTCTGCTCAATGCCAAACTGGTTAATAATTGTCATAATCCTAGTAGGACTCTACCATTGAACACAATGATTGTGAGAATGAATGGCTGTTTCTGTCAGCTGTGACTTTGTACTGGGTTTTCCACAGGAAAGCCTTTTCTATTGAATACAAATATATAACTGGAGAAAACTGCTAATCCTTGTGTGACTTTTTTTTTGTTTGTTTCATTAAATGGTACTCTCAAATACTTGTGAATTAGTGTGGGATGCATTAACGTTAGTGGTGATCGCCATGATTTTAGCACGCTTTTACTAATTATTAATTTTATAATGCACAATGGTTATTAGGTCATTGTACTCGTTTGTGCAGAAAGCAGCCTAGCCACACAGTGGCACGAAGTTACTGCGAAAGATTTAGATTTTACTGAGAGAGTTATGGGGAGCGGTGTGAAGAGAAGTAAATCTACAAGAGGCCTTGCACGCTAAATATAAGAGTTAACAAGCTGCTACTACTTGGTGTAAAACGAGCATTCAGCAATACGTTGACATTACTGCAAGTATTGAGCTAGTTACGATGGCATACTTAACGTGGTATAGCGGTCGCAATAACAAATGCTTTATCTCATCTACCGCACGTAGGCACGTAGGCAAATGCTCGGATTCCCTCCAAAATGCAAATCCATTATCGGGGACAGTTACAAAAAAAACAACTCGTTGTCGGCAGGATTCGAACCTGCGCGGGGAGACCCCAATGGATTTCTAGTCCATCGCCTTAACCACTCGGCCACGACAACTTACAAGAGGCGGTTACATATATTTACAACTTAAACAAAACAATAAAATTAAGTCGTAGCAATACAAATGTAATTACCTGCGATAATATCAGTACATATGATAGTTTGGCTAGCTATGCGGCAAAAAGCCGCAGCTTGGGTTTTGTGCAGTCTATTGTTGAAGCGGTCAATATGAAAAGGGAAAGCCAACGAGAGCAGAAGACGAACAGTTAACGTTAACTCATCAAGTCAAACCCAGAGGCATTTGACAAGAGTGAAGGGTGTTGCAATTACACCTCTATTACTCTTCTTTGGTTGACCGTACACGTCATTGCGGGCTACATTATAACACTGTTAAGATTATAGCGCAGGTTTGATCAGCAGGAGCTCAGCATAGCTCCAATAAAATGTCAACGTAATTTCAACAATTTAACGTGAACTCAACTGAACTGATTGAAAATGGAGCCAGGTTCCCTGGTAATACTTAAAAGTAATTTTAAAGTAATATGAAATGCATTTGTCAAAAAATAAATGTACAGCTGTTTTGCACATTACGTCATTTTAAAGATGAACATTTGTGTGCTATTTACTTTCAGGACAAATGTAGGTTCATATTATAAAGCTAAATGTCGGACTATGCTTATCTTCTCGCCTGGCTCTGCTGTGACGACGATGGCGACATGGCCGAAAATGTACGATGATGTTTCACTAAAAACACTCGACCCACCTGTGATTAAAACCACCCGCCAAAATCAGTCAGCGCTAATAAAGTGCTATTGGAATATAGCGTTTGCACGGATAACACATTTTATGAACTAGCACGGCAATTGCGTCTATTGTAGAATAGTGAGTCACGTGACTTTGCATCCACTCAGGCCTGCTTGTGTCAAGTTAGAGGATAAAAACGCACCTTCCGATCTGTTGCAGTGAGCTCGTTGAAACGAAAGTGTTTAAAGTTTATATTTGGATTATACAACGGCTGCGATGACAATTTATAATATATGTAACCTTGTTTCATATGTGTGCTATGTTCTGTGAATCTCGGTATGAAATACTGATTTGTATTTTTTACTTTGACTGTGCTTTTAGTTTGAAGGAAAGCGTGCTTTACTTCCGGCACAATCACTGGTGCTCGTGGTTAGCTTAACGCAGCTCTGGGGCCTGCTGTGTTTTCAACGGAGGGAGAGCTGAGACGAAAAAATGGCGTCTGCAGGCGACCCAGAGCGGGACACCGGCCATTCAGTTTGAGCTTTCCGCCCTGAAATTGAGACCGGGGCTTGGTGGAGACTTGTCGGGAACCGTCTCCAGATCTGTTGGGTTGTTTGTCCCCCGCCTTTCTCTGGAGTGCGTGGCTCATTCGCGTTCCGCGATTGAAGCGGAACAGAAGATACTCTCTCCCACAATGAGGGGGAGAAGAGGAAGGCCGCCCAAACAAGCAGCCGCGATGCGGGAAGGTTCACCCGGGCCAGTCCGCGGCTCCCGGGGCAGCAGGAGTCGAGGGATGCGTGGACGGGGGAGAGGCAGAGGACGCGGTCGGGGACGGGGTGGAAGTGGCGGCGTTTGTGGCACTGGTTCTGCGGAAGTGGAGACGGAAATCTCCGGCCGAGAGAACTTTCATTCGACCCGGGGCCGCAGGAAAGTTGGAGCCTCAACCACGGCGGCGGCCGCGGCATCGCGGGGCAGAGGAGGCAGATCGAGAGGCAGGGGGTCGAGAGGCAGCCGCGGCGGAGGGAGGCGGCCTCAAACCAAGGTGGTCTACGACGACAACAGCGACGAGGAGGATGATAATATAAGCTACAGGTCAGACGATGATGAACTCCTGAACGACAATCCTTCGTCGGATCTTGAAGAGGAGGAGGCCTTGGGAAACGAATCGGACTATCTGGAGGAACTACCAGATAATGATGATGCCAGCTACTGTACCGAGAGTAGTTTTAGGAGTCACAGCACGCTCGGTAGCACCCCAGGTACGTTTGTTTGCAAGTGCACGCACTTTAGCACAGCCGCTTTGCATTACTTAAAGTGTGCATTTAATTTTTTTCAGCTCAGTACAGAAACCAAGCCGCATTGTTCAAAATGGAGCTTGCACTCAGAAACAGGCCTTTGTTTACCGTGTGCTCTGCTTGCTACTGGTGTACAGATCTGCTCCACGCTTCAACCGGCTCTCGTGTTTTTGACTTTTTGTCGGATCAGCACATTTTTGTTGTCAATTTATATTGGAGATTTTTACCCTTTTTTTTTTTTACCGTACTTCTTCGAGCGCGCTGTATTGAACGTGTTTCCGTAGACACGGAGTAACTGGGTGTATATATTTATCACACACATGTATATATATCACTCATTCAACGTGTTTACGTATGTTATTATGTACAGTAAGGTCACTTTATTCTATGTAACAGACTTCTTCACAACACGTAGTTATAAACGTTGTTTTCCAATGTTGGCCTCGGATTAACAGTTCATAGTTAGACTTTATCTCGCGCTGTTGTACTGAAAAGAAAGTGTTAATAAATAACGGTAATAATTGTATTATACTCATGCACGATCATCAGACCGTTTGTACCATGTCCAACTCCATTTCAGAAGACGTATTTTGTTGCATAACGCTCCTAGATGAGTTTGACAGGCGTTTGTTTTGAAGTGAGGCGCTCTTCTCCTCACTTGTTGCAAACACCAACGATTACGATATGACGTGGTCCGCCGTTACCATAGTAACCACACTGTTTATCAGGTGAGCGAACACTGATGGTCCCAATTAACACCAATTAACATCAATTTACATCACACTTGTTATGCAATGCGCGGGAAGTCATTCTTTAAAGGATGAGAAAAGTAGTGAAAGAGTGATTCGTGCATTTAAATGTCTGTTCAACAGGAACTTTATATATCTATATAGATATATCGATATCTATATAGATATATCTGTGGCATCAGATTTTATTTATTGTTGGGATCAATTTTTCCTTTAAAACAAAAATGCTCCTTTGAAAGAAACACTTGAATGTAGATTGTATTTCTTAATTTGTTTACCCTATTTAACGTCACTACACTATGATCAGGCTTAGATGCCATTTAAGTGGGATTACTCGCATACCTCTCAACTTCCAATGGCCTTATTTTTTATAGTGACACGTGAACATGGCAGCATTGTGAGGGGTCTTTCGTAAGTCCAATGGCCTGGACCAGAGGTTTTTACTCAGCCACGGACCCCTTACAAGATACAGAACACACCTCACGGACCCCACTTTGAGAATCACTGGTCTGGATGTTTTGGTGCTTTCCCTGCCGTGCTGAATCACACTTTTTTTTTTTATACTTTTAGTATGTAGCTGCCCTTACAAAGTACATACTGCTGCATGCGGTATGCATACAGTTGGGACATACTACTTCGTCATAACATTGCATCGTGAACTTTGACCCTTTTAATTCCTATATGTGTAATAGCTGTCATCTGTCTGTGTTCACCCGGCGGCTCAGTCGATGGGATATTTCAGAGGATTGTGGGTCAAAATAGCCAGAAAGACACACTGCAAAAAGCGACAGGGTGCATTAGGACATCCTGGTGTACTATGTATTGAGACATACTTAACTTTTTTCTAAATAGTATGGTTGTGTGGGTATTTGAACACCCTCAGAGACACACACATCCATGCGCTTTTCAAACAAAATGCATAGCTCACTCGCTGACATACCACTTTTACACACGATCCCTGCGTTTGATGCCAAATAACGAACTAGCGGTGGTCAACCCCACTCTTACCCATTCATACCAGACTGCGTGGTCCCGTTATTGTTAGAGCTCATGAGCCAAGGCAAGTCAAATTAGTTTTAATATATCGCCCAATATCACAAATGTACATCATATGACACCCTCTGTCCTTCACGACCCTCGCTTCAGATAAACGACAAGGCTAGAAGAGCCCACCGAGGGTATAGTCATCTTCTGATCAGTGAATAGCAACAGTATACTAATCCTGCAGTGATTAAAGACGTGCCTCTTCATGTCAAAACCATGCAGTTTTTCTCAAAAAAGCATTCGTCCGTGATCAGGACCAGGGTCATGAGGCCAGGTTGAATGACCTGCACTGAGCCATTCACATCAAATACAAATGCCGGCTTTTACATGTTCCTGTGTTCAAAGTACAGCAAATAAGCTGCACGCACTAATTACACTGTAGAAAGAAAGGCAGGCTTATAAATTTAGCTTATTGTCTTGGGACAAGAATTAGCTTGTCTTCCTTTTTTTTAAAGTGACTCTTCTGTATCACGCTGTATAGAAGTAACCCCATTCACATTAGCTCTAGCCATGTTTCCCCTCAAAATGAGGTGTTCTACGAGTCCTGTGTAGTATTTGACTTTGATAGGATGTTCTATTTCATATTGTTATTGTGTCCTTTTTATTAGAACAAATTGGATTACATGTGGCACTCTGGTATGCCGCTTGGGGGATCCCCTAGTGCCACCAGGCAGACTGGAAGAAGGACTCTTTATAAGAGGTCAACCCTGCGCGTTTGAACGCTTTACAAACTGTTGTTATTGGAGGAACTGGGCGATGGATAGTGGGTGATGGCAGCACAGTTGCCACCAATCACGCGTAAACGTACATCACTGTTTTCCATAGAGGCTCCAAACATATAACGAGGGCCACTTTTGCTGAAAATATCTGCGTGCACGTGATTAACTCCTGAATATCAAAACAACTGTTGAAAGCCCCATGTTAGTTGGCTCTTAAGACCAGGATGGTGGGGGGAGCGCTGGCACTATTTTTAGAGAGTTTTTGAGATATTTTCTCCAATCCATCAGAGAACATTCCATGCATTAAAAAAACAGCAGAATGCAACTTTGTCCTGGGGACAGCTGATTTTACAACAAGCTGACAAGTGGTAATCGAGTCATTTCTGACCTGTTTTCAGTTTATTTCTCCCGCAGCACTATCAGCTCTTCATTGGCCTTTTCCTGCTCCAAATTATCGTAGTTGTATCGGCCTATAAAAATTCATTATGGGTCGACCTCTACCTACACAGTACATCACACAGGTACCATGGTTAGGATTTGGTGTTGACACAAAAGCAAAAATGGTCCTTTTTATTCTTGTATGTATATCGTCTCTTCATTTTCTTTTTTCCTTTGTTATGCCATCCTTCTCACTCCTGACTCTTTTCTTTCTTTTTCCACTTCTTGCAGGCCGGAGAAGGAGTCGGGCATTGCGACCGCAGTCTCCCATCTTTGAGGCAAAGGACATTCCTGCCCTGGAGCTTCCCAAGTCCTCCGAGGACCTCCAGGTTGCTACCTCACAGCTCCTCAATGTGTCTGCCGTCTACGAAGTCCTCCGCAACTTTGGCTCGGTGCTGCGGCTCTCGCCGTTCCGCTTTGAGGATTTCTGTGCGGCGGTGGCCAGCCTGGAGCAGTGCACACTGTTGGCAGAGACCCACATCTCCTTGCTCAAAGCCATTCTCAGAGAGGAGGACACTTCTAACACCACGTTTGGCCCCACTGACGTGAAGGACTCCGTCAACTCCACTCTGTATTTCGTGGACGGTATGACCTGGCCGGAGGTGGTGCGGGCGTACTGCGAGAGTGACCCGGAGTACCGGCACATTCTGCCTTTGCAGGAGTGTGAGGATTACCCGTACGAAACGTTGGAGAGCAAAATCAAAGTCCTCCAGTTTTTGGTGGACCAGTTCTTGGCGACCAACATTGCCCGGGAGGAGCTAATGTCCGAAGGCGTGGTCGCCTACGACGACCACTGCCGGGTATGCCATCGCCTCGGCGACCTGCTGTGCTGCGAGACATGTTCAGCCGTTTACCATCTGGAGTGTGTGAAGCCGCCGCTGCAAGAAGTGCCGGAGGACGAGTGGCAGTGCGAGGTGTGTGTGGCCCACAAGGTGCCCGGTGTGGCGGACTGCATCCCAGAAGTGCAGAGGAGCAAACCGTTTATTCGACAACTGCCAGTCGGCTTCGACCGACACCAACGAAAATACTGGTTCCTTAACCGCCGCATTGTCGTGTAAGTTCACAACGTGTCATTTATGTGCCAACGCTTTTGCATATAATTCAAGAGGTGTCAGTGTGGGTGATCTTGTTACAGTGTTGAATACTGATAATATACTGAAACGCTTGGTAAGGACCGAGTGTGTGAAACATGTTTGTTTGATCGTTAATCAACCATTATGGTCTCTTAGTTTGAACATTGTTTTCTCTCCAAAATAGTAGCACAATTCTAGTACACGACCAACACACAACCAACTCGGATTTGCTTGAATTTCCATGACTTTCTGTTTTTCCAAAAGTATAAGGAGTATAAGCGAGAGTAATGAGCGTGCTGTAACAACAGTTTAATCAGCTCAAAATCAGAGTCTCCAAAGTTGTCACATAGAAAGTGTTCATGAATGTCACAAACCATCTGCATGAACAGAAGAGAGATATAGCAAGTAATCCATTCTGCACATACCTGTACTGTCGTTTGTTTATGACACATTACATTATATACTGTAGCTGATATCGATGCAGCTGATGTAACCGCATTATTTGTGGATCGGTTTACTTTGTCCCAGCCACTTGTCTTGCCACATTGAGCAGTCACAGATGGTGTGTGTGTGTGTGTGTGTGTGTGTGCGCTGGGTCAGCAGCAGCAGAAGGCCTGCTACATAAACCATAAAAGAACCTGGATCACCTGAACACTATATGGTTTAACAGGATGGCTTGATGTTTGTCAGCGCTGCATTTACTCTCGCATCTTTTTCTGCTCTGCAAATTGCCCCCCAGCAGGTGCTGCGTTACTGATCTCCACTCTGCCTTCAGAGACCGTGTGTGTGTGTGTGTGTGTGTGTGTGTGTGTTTGTGCATATAGTGTGCACAGAGGAAAGTTTGTGTGACTGGATGTACGTGCAGTGAATGATGCGCGCAGAAGTAAGGTTGTGTGTGCACATGTGCCTCCAGTGGAGGGCTGAATAGACACTTCTGTTAACACGGCTTCTGCGTGGACCATGCTGAGAATAAAGCTGTCAAATATTCCACTGAACTTTAACTCTTGAACTTTTCAAAATGTCTTGCAGAAGCGTAGGCTTTCTTCTAACCAGTACGGTACTTAGGGAGAGCAGATCTTTTCACAGATTATTGAAATTCTCCGTGTTCTGATCATTCAGAATGGACCAAAGTAGGGCCGGGCAATCATTTCATATGTTTGTTTAACATCAGTGGAATTTAATTGTTAATTGCTCGGGAGGGGCCATAGAGAAATAGTTCTGTATATTGAGACCACGATTAACTCATTTGTGCACACACGTTATAATTGATCTAAATTGAATGAAATAATTCCCACATTTGGATTAATTTGTAGGCACAACTTAATAATTTTGGCAGTGCACAAGGCCAAGTCATTCATTCCAGCCGACACCTGCTTCAGGCGCTTGTCCTTGCTTCAGCTTTACTTTAGTTTGGGGATGAGTTATTAAGACAAGTTGACATCTTGCTGATACTTGAAACAGGCGCGCTGCACTTCATGCTGGCTCTCTGTGGACACACTTACCTCGTCCACACAAATTTACCAAAACACGGGGACGATTGGATTAAATTGAAGCCACGAATTACATCTTGTACGTGCAAATTATGAAATTATGGCCTCGATTTTAATTTCTTTTTCTCTTTATGGCCATTCCTAGGTCCTCTAGGTTCACAGTGTTGAGCTCAAGATCAGACCTGGGGTCTCAAGACCACTTTTTGAAGGTGTCAGTCTTGTCATGCCTTTTGATTATTTTATCTAGACATTTCTCCAGGTACACATACACCTATGCAGTATATATGACAGGAAGAGGTGAATGAAGAGGAATCTTCATTTCTTTTCTGCGGGTGTGTTTTATGGGAATGTGGATCGTCTGCCATGCGGTGTGGCACGTGCTCCGGTCTTGACTCCGTCTCAACCCTCAAAGTCTTGGTCATGATTTGTTTTAGGTTTAGGTGTTCTTGGCTTCAACACTGGTGTTGTATTTTTAATAATATCTCTAAACTTTCTACACCCAAAAAGCATGAAAGACGATTCAAAAATATAGAGTAATCGTCTCAGCCATCTGGCTAACAAATGGAGAGTTTCCTGCAGGCGACCCCAAACTGTTGAGCAGTAGTGTGTACATGTATATAAAGCAAATTGTAAAATTCCTGCTTTATATTTTATGCAGCCTACTTTCAGTATCTAACACCTTGTACAGTTAAATACAAGAAGTAACTTAAAAAACAACTGATAATTCTCTTCAGCACCATGGACAGCCAAAATTTCTAAATTGCTCCAAACAGCCAAGCATGTGCTCTGGTTCTAGTGCTGTTTTGGTAAACGCATGTGAGATTTTAAGTAGAAACGCTCTTAAGAAAATACCCTAAAATCAATTGTTATCTGGAAATTGTTTCCAAGAGCCCTGTGAGTGACTTGCACACCTTTTACTTTAGCTCTTTAACTAATGTTACACACTTGCAGCAAATCCGATTCCATATCCCTATAGATCCATATCCTATTTATTCAATATTTACATCATTTTTGTCAAAAGTCTGTCTGGCAAAGCGAGATGAAGAAGCCTTTTGAAGAACAACTGAGGAAATCACAGTCTGATAGACAGTTTTGAAATTGAATTCTTGAATGGACTTATTGTGTTTTTCCAATGACACCTTTGCGGCTTTGCTCAGCTGTTCACAGCTCCTGTGGTCGTGTAATTCATTGTCTATGACATGAATGTGACAGCATTGTATTGCCACCGAGACATGAAAACCAGCATAAAAAACATTTTTTTTGTGAGGTCCACTATGTTCATGATAATCATTCATTCGAGCAGGCTAACCATAACATGAACGTTTATAACGGATGGATCGGCCAGTTCCTGGAGCGCTTCAAAAAGTAATTGCTAGCATGACCAATGCACAGTTCCCTCTGACCAATGCATGGCTGAATCACATGTTTATGTTTCGTGGACACTTTAATTGACATCAGTGCGATGTAAATGTTTAGATTTAAATGGCTGCGCTGCAGTTTCTGCTAAATTCAGTGTGAGAAGTGTGGAAAAACGTATACCATTGAACTCATGAAGCTCCACAGAAGTATATAGAAAGAAGGCGTATGTCGATCATCTCCTTCCTGTTTGTCCCACCCGTCACTGTTGTGTCTCCTAATGTTCCCCCCCCTGTCTCCCCTGCAGCGAGGAGGATGGCGAGCAGGAGGACAAAGCCACCTGGTACTACAGCACCAAGGTAGACGCCACTCTGCCTTTTCTCTCACTGGGGGGGTGCCGTGCTCTTCACACAATATAAAATGGAATTATTTTGTTTTGAAAGACTCTTGTTACTCTTCTTATTGTCTTTCTTACTATAACTATGTGTCCCAATCCCACTCTTTCTTTTAATGAACAAAATACGCCTGGTTTTTTTTGGGAGTGCTGCTGTGAGCCAATCTTGTATTGCACTTATTGAACTACCCCCCCCCCCCCCCCCCCCAGGTCCAGCTAGGCGAGCTCATAGAGTGTTTGGATAAGGAGTACTGGGAGGCCGACCTGAATGCGGCGCTTGAGGAGATAAGGGACGAGGTGCACGCACATATGGACATCACTGAGGACCTCACCAACAAGGCCCGCGGCAGCAACAAGTGTTTCCTCACTGCCGCTAATGGTAAGGAGGAGTTCTTCACGCTTTCTCAGTTTCGAAGAAGATGAACCAATTTTCAGAGGATTTGAGCTGCAAAGTTTAACCATCGAATCAGTGGAAGAAGGGGATCTCCTTAAAGTATTTTCTTTCTTCCTTTTCTGTCTCTGTCTTCCCACTCCTCTGCCTGCTTTCCCCCCCCCCCCCCCAATACTCATGAATGCCACCCAGTCATAGATGGCTGGGCCGTAGGAATCAACCCAGCTATTATGTAACCTTACTCTGCTCCCAGTTTGGCCAGTGTCCAGCACTCGAGCGCCCCTTCAGTCGCTCCTCTGTTCCTTGCTTCAGACAGGGTGTCCACCAAATCCATGTGTTTGGGTTTTTTTTTTTTTTTGCCTGCTGTGTTTGGTGAAAATGATGCACTCGTGAGCACATTGTGTTTGATGAAGCAACCTTCATCACAAATAAAGGGTCGAAACATAGCGCCACACTTTAAATGGTGCTGCTGTATGTGGTGTTTACGTTTGACGCAACACACACAGTTAAGTTGAAGGTCATCACTTTCTGCAGACTTTAACATAAAAGCTGTATGCCTGTATGAATACAACATTTGTCAGCCTTTCATCAAACTGACAGCAACAGCTTCATCCCAGTGTTTTTGGTTGAATTTCTTCTTTTTTTTCTTCAAGAAATGCAAGGATGTACACGTAGCACTCAAGTGATTGATTGGTCATGATTTAGGGGTGCCCAACAGAAAGGTTCTTGGAAAAACCAACGAATGTTTCTCTGTTTTTCTCTGGGTTTCTTTACGCTGCCCCTGCGCAGTGCAGATGGAGGCTTTTTATTGCTGAGCTTATGTTAAACCAGTAATGGTGCGACAGATGAGTCATACTCTGCAGAAGGACTTCACAGTCTTCCGTTGTGTATCAATGACCCGCCGTGCTTATCTCTCAATATGCGACTGACTATCACTGCTGCTACACATATTAACACTGTGGTCGTTCTGAAACACAGCATTGATGCCATTGTGCTCTTTGATCACGCACAGGAATCCAACTTTATTGTGGTGTTTTACAGCGTGTTTGGATGTTGATTGCTCCATGTCGACATCAAAAAGGATTTACACATTTTAAAACGTTTTCCATTTAAATCATGTAATGTGAATACTGTACCCGGTCTGTTGCCGCTACCATATGTGAAGTCTAAATGAGGAAGGTTATTCTGTCACTTTGATGTTATTATTATTATTGTTTTATTTGTATAGCACTTTTTAAGCTTGGATCAGCTCACAGATAAAAGACTGTATAAAATAAATAATTCAGCCTAACCTAGAAGATCTGAGTGGCCCTTTAGGACAGTCAGTCCAAGGAGTTAAAAGTTCACTGATCATGTAAAGCCTTCTAGACTTTAAATATGGAGTCTGAATGAAATTGGTAACCAGTGCAGGGGGGGGCTTATTTCATGATAATCACACGCTATCTATTTTCCCCTCCTTCTCATTCCTGTCGTCGTTTGTTTGCTTCTGTCATCCAGAGGAGATCCTGGAGCGGCTGCGGGCTAAGAAGGAGGAGGAGCTGGAGGAGGTGAAGAGACGGGCTGCCGAGGAGGCGCTGAAAGCGCGGCTGGAGAAAGAGAAGGAAGATGAAGAGGCCAAGTTGAGGGAGGAGGGGCAACAGGAGGGCAAGGTCAAAGATGTGACGGAAGAGGAGACTAAAGAAGAGGCCATGGGAGAGAAAATGGATGGTGAAGGTATTTACATATTTAAAGCACAAAGTTTAATTTGTATCTGTGTCTTGTTGGAAATGTTTTCTACAGTGCAATAAAGAGGCCCCTATACAGAGCATGTGCAGCAGAACAAAACGCGTCTTTGGTTATCTTATTGGCCATGAGAGCATAATGAATATAAATGTCTATGTATTCCCATAAATGCATGATTACATTCATCTTGAAAATCTAAAGGGAGTAAAAGTTTAAGGTAATATAATGTTGCTCTGCCAAAAAAGCTGATTCTTTTTTTTTTTTTTTTTAATTGATGATGGATGATTTTAGGATTTGACCACATCTGTCTCCCCCAACCGTCACTGCTTCTCTCCGAGTTTTGTATGCATTATACCATAATAGCCTCAATATTTACAACATTGCTGCTGTCCACCTGTAGTTATTGAAGCTCCACCCACTGGCCAAGATGGCAGTAGTGGCAGTAGCATCTCAGACGGACCTACGCTTCTGGCAACCTCTGCCCCAACACAAACCCTCCCCACCACCGGGAGCTATGGCCTGGCCTCGGAGGCTCCAAAGCCCTCGGCCGGCGCCGAAGCGGCTCTGATAGCGGGATGTTCCCATATGAAGGTCTCTAACAACACCGAAGGTATACGAGGACATGCCGGGGGGGATGTTGACCTCATTAAGCTTTTTAGGGGGGGGGGGTTGCTTTACCGTCGCACTCTGCAACTTCACTGGATTGTGTGATGAATCTCATAGTTTGTGAGCGCCAGTGCTTTGGCGTTCCTCATGACCATTTCTCAGCCTGCTGCTTTGCATGTGGCTCTCATTCCATCTGCTGACTTTTGTGTTCAATCGTCCAATTTTTCTTTCTTGAAACCTGGCGTCGGCCCTGGAACACCTCCCAGCCATTTTGCGCTTGAACTCTTAAAACCTCATGCTCTCTTTTTCCCTAAAGAGCGGAGATGCCGATTGCATCGATTGATTTTGCAATCAGATGGCCATTGTCACCGTACTCGGCATGACCACAACCGAGCCTCGGTCAACCGGGGACAGCATTTGCATTGCCTGGCATAATAAGCTTTTCCTTTGCTGTTTGCTTGTTAACATCTGATTAAATAGCTCTCTGTTTAGGTAGTGCCTTTGTTGAAAAACTGCACATATTCATCCTTAATAATTCCAGAGGTTCACCATTCATTGTTGCGGTCAGTGTAGTTGTGTACGCCTTGCTGGAGCCTTGCCTGGACTGGACTGGTCGCCCGTTGCTTTCAAGTGCCCCATCCCTCCATTTGTGCTGTTATTTGGTGCATGCATTACCCGTGACTTATCAGTAGAGGGAGGTATAGCCTTAACTATTGCAGAACTATCACAAGACAGTGTCTACCTTCATTAAGACTAAGCTTCTACTTGGTCATCCTTTGACAGCTTTGATGCAACAGTCGTACTCTGCCGGAACAATTAAAACGAACCCTGAAAGATGTCTCGGATGAAGAACAACACAATCTGGACAAGTTGATCTTGTTTATGTAACGGTCAATCCTCTTTTTGATCTGTGTAGCAGAAAACCCGTCGTCAGATTCTGTCCCTGTCAGTGGAGATGGCGTCCCCAGTCTGAGCCAGCCATCCCAGACCAGCGAGGAGAACAGTAACTGCAGCATGGGAGCCAGGGTCCCTTCCCGAGGACCTGAACCTCCAGACCTGGCCGACAAGTCCTCCCAGTCATCCCTGGCCAGCCTGGATGACACAGGTCTGACAAAACATTACCTCATAATTACATCTTGTTTTGTTTTCTGTTGAAAACTGTACTCAGCTGTACTCTAGCAAAGGATTTATTGATCTTAACGAGACTTCATGATTAAATAAAGGTTATGTAAAATTAACTTTTCAAGCCTAAACTGATGCCAGAAAAACAACTGTCCTCGATATCATACTAGTCATCTACACATTGTACATCCCATTAAATAGGCTTTAAAACAGACAAGCAACCCATCTTACATGATAGTTTTCTCTGTCCGAAAAAACAAGTATTCAGACTGTTGTGCTATGCAACAGCTGTCATGATGGTATCGCTTTTCGGTGATCATTGCACATCATACACCCTTTACAACAGTCTAAGTCTTGGCTTTTTCTGGCATTGGGTTTCCAGGAGACGGTAAAGACTCGGCCAACGGCGAGGGGGGTCTCGGCAGTAAGAGGTCTGCAGCCACTCGCATGGTGACCCGGCTGAGGAACCCAGAGAGTAAGCTCAGCCAGATGAAGAACCAACAGGTGGCTGCTGCTGTTCACGAAGCCAACAGGGGCTTCAAGGAGGGCAAAGAGGTGAGGAGAGCCATGAATGATTATGCTTTTGCTCTTTTAGACAATATATAACGATAAAAAGAAACCTGCGTAGTGTCAAACACACAGGTGCACAGGCCAGTGTATGTTTGTAGATAAGGTTAAAGGCCTCGGAGGAAGAACTGGAGATTTAGCGGACAATCTTTTAAACATTTAAACAACGTGTTGCCTAATAAAACACTCTACCACAGCTCATTTCAAGGCTGCAACGTCACTGTTTGTAATGAGGATGCTCATTTTATGCAGACAATAAAATAGATGGGAATATGAGCTTCCTTGTCATAAGGCAATCTTTGAATGAATCTGAATGACTCGTGTCTTTTTTTTTTCCCCTGCCTGTACAGGTACTAGTAGTAAATGCACAAGGTGACGTCACCCGGGTCAGCACGCGGGGCAAGGAGGTGGTGATGAAGGGGACGCTCAGCCAGTACTTCAAGCTTGGACAGGAGGGAAAATACCGCGTCTATCATAACCAGTACAGTTCCAATACTGTGGCCCTCAACAAACACCAGCACAGAGAGGCAAGTAGCACGACAACTTGTTGCTTTTGCCATTTGAATGTTTCGAAGTACAACATTAAATGCAACATTAAATAAGAGCTGCAGGGTTGCTCAGTGGATTCAAGCCCCTTCTGGGTTTTTAAATTTCTACACATGTTTGCAAAGGTTTCCCCCACTATTATAAAGACATCAAAGTCACATGGATTGGCGATAATAAATTGTTAAAGACAGTAATAAACCGATATTGAACGGGGCTCTGAAATGTCCCCGGTCTTTCAGATGCTTTCACTTAATCCCTGACTGAAACCTCCTTTATTTGTCTTTTCATCAGGACCACGACAAGAGGCGGCATCTCTCCCACAAGTTCTGCATGACACCAGCAGGAGAGTTTAAGTGGAATGGGTCCATCCATGGCTCCAAGGTGCTGACCATCTCCACCCTGAGAATCACCATCATCCAGCTGGAGAACAACGTTCCTTCACCGTTCATGCACCCTAACTGGGCCTCACACAGGTACTGATTCAAGCACTGCGATATGGAAATGATTTATTACAATTCTGATACTTGCGTGGCTTGCTATGTGTTTTTATAACAACACAAAAGGTTCAGGAAGTTGTCAGTCTTGTTGCTCTTAAATCGTCTCATGTGAAAGAAAGGTCAGAATTAAAGCACTTTTACAAAAGTAAGAGCATAACATGACTTGAAAACTTAATGTAGCCTAAAAGTGAAAAATGTTTAATGTTTCTTTGCTTGTTTTTTTAGGACCAATTGGATCAAAGCAGTTCAGATGTGCAGTAAAGCCAGAGAGTTTGCGCTGGCTCTGGCCATCCTGGAGTGTGCCATCAAACCTGTGGCCATGCTTCCTCTCTGGAAGGACTCACTGGGCCATACCAGGTAATACAGTGTGTTTGTTTGTGTACTGTACATACAGTGTACACACTACACATATTCATAAATCTGTGCTTTTGTTATGTGATATAATATCTCAAACGCGCATAAACAAAATAATCGTTGTATAGTTCCATCCACAAATCCATTTTAAATGCAAGACGTTCAAATACATCAAAACAAGATAACTACTCAAACAAGCGTTCCCCGTGTACACGGGGGTTGTGTGGTTAGTTTAGCAGATCGGATCAAAGGGCCCACCCTAGCTGTGAGGCATAATATTTAGACTGCAAGTCCACTACCAGTGCCACCCACCTCTGCCTCTACTACCGCTTTAACACCACAACGCCCCTTTAAAGACGTGATTGTCCACGATTTCACAGGGTTAGGATCAGAGTGTGCGTATGTGTGAGACTGAACTGTGAGCAAAGTAATTGAGGGACAGAGACGTGTGTGTGTGTGTGTGTGTGTGTGTGTGTGTGTGTGTGTGTGTGTGTGTGTGTGTGTGTGTGTGTGTGTGTGTGTGTGTGTGTGTGTGTGTGTGTGTGTGTGTGTGTGTGTGTGTGTGTGTGTGTGTGTGTGTGTGTGTGTGTGTGTGTGTGTGTGTGTGTGTGTTTAATTTCTGTTGCAAGAGCAACTATTATCTTATCTTAAGTCAGTGCTTTAATTATACTTTTACATCACTCAAGAAGCTTTCCAATTGTTTACTCACACTTAATAATAAGATAAATAATTATTTACATATGATATGTTTCCAAATGGCTGAAGAGATGGGCTGAAATGTTGAAACTAGATACACAAGATACGTGTGGTTGTCCTGAAGTGACAGAGTCTTTGTGGAAGTAGAGCCAATTGCATATACAATTTAAGAGCAGCAGGCTATACTGTATGACAATTTAAAAAAACGTTTTCAGGTTGAACCGCATGACATCCATGGAGCGTGAGGAGAAGGAGAAAGTGAAGAAGAGGGAGAAGAAGCTGGAGGATGAGGAGACAATGCAACAGGCCACCTGGGTCAAGTACACCTTTCCAATTAAACACCAGGTAGGTCGAATCCAAACCTGGCTCAAGATGAATGTATTCTGTCAAAAGTTAGATATTCTATTGCCCCAACTATTCTACTTCTGTTGATTATGCAAACACAACACAAAAGCGTCACTTTGGGGAAAAACTAGTGTGTATGTTGTGTGCGTGAGTGACCATCAAGGGCTCTTTGATGCAGCAAGTTGAGTTATTATGTGAGTCACTTCCAGCAGCAATTACTGATCAGTGGGTGAATAACCTCTGAACTTTTAATCTCTCTTTATGCCTTTGCTCTCCCTATTTTTTTCTGTTTCCCCCTAATTCACTTTTCTCTGTGTGAACCTTTCATCGCTTTCGATTTACTCATTCCTCTTGTATTTTCTGCTCTTATTTGAAGGTGTGGAAGCAGAAAGGAGAGGAGTATCGCGTTACGGGCTATGGGGGCTGGAGTTGGATCAGTAGGACTTATGTGCATCGGTTTCTCCCCAAGCTTCCCGGCACCACCAACGCCAACTACCGCAAAGAACTGGAAGGTCTGGAGCGGGACACTTTTTGGGGCCTATAATGTGTTTTTCTATAATTTTAAAGTTTCTCTGACTCTTAAGAGTGAATTAGTCTCTCGCTCAGTAATCTCAACAATGTCTGTGTGTGTGTGTGTGTGTGTGTGTGTGTGTGTGTGGGTTTTCATTCTGTGAATTAGGCATGTCTTTTGATGTGTCTGTCATTGAGTTAATCAAAGACCTCCTAAATAGTTTAGATTCTTGTATATTCATACAGATGTTCTTGTTTATCCTTTTACCTTTGGCTGCTACCAACTATTTCAAATGTCCAGCAAAGCTGCAGATTAACTGCAGTGTCCAAAACATGTTCTTTATGTAATAGAAGTCCTATTTATTTTTCTAATTAAGTCGTTGTGTTTTCCAAAGATGCTAAACTTGGCAAGAAATGTACCCTGTTGGATTTGAGTCGACGTCCCAGTGTGGCTGCACCAGAAGCTCAGGGAGCTGCTGCCTTAAGCAGTGAGGCGAAAGATCAAGACTCCTCTAACCTCTCCAAGCCTGCACCAGATCCTCCTATGTCTGTGGAAGATTTGGAGTCTAATGAGAGGATGGAAGAGGAAAAGAAAGAAGTGGTAGATGCAAAGGAAAAGTCTGAGGAATTGTCAGCAGATGAATCACCTGCAGGGATGGAGGTGGACCCCGCAGACTCGCAATCAGGTGAAGAGCAAAGTACGCCGCTTTATTTTGAACTTAAACAACTTTTATAATTACAACATTTACTTTAGTATTGTGTGTCCTACCCAAGTATTTTCAACTTGATTGTAAGGAGAATTATATATAAATGCAGATTAAAGTCTGAATGAATTTTCTCCCCAGGGTCCAGTATTCAGGAGGAGAAGGCCTCCATAAAGGAGGAGCCCACGGAGAGCCCGACACGACCCTTTAACTACGATGTAGTGGATGTCAGCAAGGGCTTCCTCACCCGCGTTGCCTACAAGAAGAAGGTCAAGTCCTCCAAACTGGACTGCCTGCTGGAGCGACGAGTGAAGCAGCACGTTATTGAGGAGAGGCAGAGGCAGCAGGTGTCTGCCCCCAACTGTCAGACTCCCACACCAGTTTTGTCCATTTCAAGCCCTGCTCTGAGCACTCCTGTCCGGCCGCGGTCACCACTCAAGCCCCATACTCTCGCCCAGACACAGCTTGCACTGGGCAAAGCTGTGAAAGTGGAGGAGAAATCTTTCACAACACAAACTCCATCGGCAGGAAAACTCGGAGGAGGAAAGGTCGAAGGGGAGAGTCAGGCTGAAGTCTCTAAAACTACAGATGAGACGGTCACTCCTCCTCTTCCTTCTCCCGTTCCAGACTCCACACCCAAAGACAGTTGCAGTACAGGTACACAAAACCAAACCGCCTCCATACCTCAGGTATTGGAGGCAGACTTAGTGGAAAGGACTATGGGGCCAAAAGAAACTGATCAGATCACAAGAGACTGTTCAGTGCAAGAGGGCGTCTCACTGCCTGATGTATGTGAAGTAACAGCAGGGGGGATACATAGCTCTTTAGAGCGACAAACAGCCAGTGTACCATCAGATGTTACCACGGCTGCACATATTGGAAACACAGGGTCTGAGGTACCCAACTTGAAATCGGACTCTCAAAGAACAGCATGTGTTCTTGACCAGATAAGCAGTCAAAACACATCTCCTTCTAAAGGTGTTCAGCAAAACCCAGAAAATGTAAGTTCAGCGCATTCAGGTACAGAGGAAAATGGCACGGGGCTAGAGGAGAACCGAGAAAATGTACAAGGCGTTGGACAAGGTAGACCCGAAGGCAATAGCACTCCCAAGCCAGTTTCTCCTCTCCCTCAGGTAAATGGTAACGATGGCTTGGGGAGTGAAATCATGTTGAGTAGCTCTGTAAAGAGCTCAAATAATGGTGTGCTTAACAATAGTCCACAGCCCAAGGTGAACAGCACAGGTAATATCGAAGAACAAGAGCTGGTTGTCAAGGACAGCACACAGCTAAAGCCTTTAGTGAACGGAGATTTGGCCCCTCTCAAGGATTGTACAGATGTTGGGGGCAAGGAACCGAGCCTAGCTTCTAAGGTAGAGGTAGACGGCAAGACGATGATGTCAGACCAGGACTACAAACCTCCACTGAAGATGACGAGGCTGGAGAACAACATAGATGCACTTGGAGCTAATACTCAGAGCACTCTGCAGCACTGCAGCACATCACCAGTTCAGTCCAAACCCAGTGCCGCGGTCAAGATCATCAGAATGGCTCCGTCTCCTATACCTTCAGCGGAAGAGTCCAGTCTGAGCGACGACTTCGCAGAGGAGAATAGTAACAGCGGGACGACAGAACCACTCAAGACCATCATCACCCAGGTAACCACAACCTCCACAACCACCACAACCGTAGTTTCCACGGAGATGAAGACGGCTAAGGTGCCGTCGAATGAGTCTGGAGTGATTACGAAGCCCGTGGCATCGACAACAGAGAACAGCGCGGTGTCCACCCTTACCACCATGACCAAAACAACTGTGACCAAAATCTGTTCACCCGGGCACGATGGTCAGTCGGAGGACAGCCAGAGTGAGATAGTGACACAGGAACAGAAGACAGCGCTCTGCATCAGTAAGTCAACGAGGGACACCAGGGGCAAAACCTCATTAACGTCTGTCGCTGTGAGCCTCGAGGACTCATCGTCGACAAAGGGCCGCGTCCGCCTCCTCAAGTTCTCCCGCACCAAGAAGACGCGCTCGGACACCGCGCTTCCTTCTTACCGCAAGTTTGTCACCAAGAGCCAACGCAAGAGTATTTTTGTTCTCCCGCACGGCGACATGAAGGTGCTGGGGAGGCGAGGCGGATTCCGCGAGGTGTCCATATTTAGCTACAACGCCAAGCCAGCGCTGGACATCTGGCCGTATCCTTCACCCAGGCCCACGTTTGGCATCACCTGGAGGTAAGCGCGTTCAAGCTTCTCAACCACCTAAACTGCACAGCATTATTGAAACCAATGCTTAACATAGACAACTTGGATCTCGTACATTTAGACAAACACAACTTTATTCCAAAATGACGGAAATTCCAATACAGAAAGCCCAGTTATAATACACTTCAACTTAAAAGGTTTTAGTCAGTCGGACATGATTTGTATCTACCGACTCCCCAAAAAATATTCATTATAAACTCTCCAAGGACAGCACTCCAAGTTCACTTTTAATTAAAAAAATATTCCTAGACTAGAATTCAGTTATTCCCTTATTCTATAAATGTCCACTTCAGAGTAAAATATTTCAAAATAAAACTCGATCAGAGGACACCCCTTGTGTTTTTCTTTTTAAAAGTTGAGTTATATTTTGTAGCAGAGCAACCAGCCAGAGAACGTGTATCAGGTCTTGAAGAGGGGGTTTCTTTTTCTGTCATATTTTTGTCAAAAGATTTATGTGTTCACTGTCACAGTACAGTGCATGTTAAGTCTGGATATCATGAAATGGAAATCACAAACACATGGCTCTGGTACAAAGTATGTGAGCAGGACTATCCACACTTACCGTATATTTTCACTTTACACTTTTCTTATTGATATCCTTCACCCTGACGTGGCTATTTAATGACAAAACAAAGCCTGTGTAGCTTTGTGCGCTCTAGTTCTACACACAGATGCTTAATTTGACATGTGTTTAAAACCACACACTTCTTTAGCAGCTAAGAATGTGCATTTGTGATGTTTCCACGAGACAACAGAAGGAATGAGGCTGCTGGTATGTCCCTTCTGCATCCACTTTAAACCCTCCCCTGGTTTTGTCAAAGTGCTCTGTCCTGTTGATCTGTTGCTCATTATGTCTCCCTCCCTGCCTGCTGTTTGTGGCTTTGGCCCTGCAGGATGTTGTGGCTCCGAGCCTGGTATCACACAGGTTATTTCAACTGGACCTCAGAGATCTGAAGCAGTCACGAATCACCAGGCGGACAAGTGTCGGGATGTTCATTTTGTGCAGTGACCCAGCCCTGCGACCCAGGGATGTTTTCCCGCGGGTGGCTTCACACGGGAAAGGGAATATCTACCAAACCCCAAACACACACAGCCTTGTGGAGATGTTTTTGTAGATGTTCAAGATGTTTTAAACGATTGCCAAGTTGTTTTTCGGCGAAGCAGTCGCAGCCATAATGATGGATGGAAGGAATATTTCTACTTTCTCAGAACAGCACCCAAAATTGTTTATTAAATTAAAAAGGACCTAGTGATATATGCACAGGCGTCCACTTTGAACTTTGTGAGTTAAAACTGTTGTTTTATGTGCTTTTGGAGTTGAAGATAATATCTAGCCCTCAAGCAAATTAGCTTATAAAATGATTGGTTAAATATGTCAGCCACTCGATCGTTCTCCGAAGCGGTCATGAGGGGACAACAACACCACCACCGAAAACCTCAGTCCGCCTCTTCCCGTCCCATGATCGTGCTCCAATGTGTTGTCTGTAACACGGAGGGAGTCACTGGCGGCCAGTCGCGCCTGGCACTAATGAATTGTATGACACCAGGGTGGGGGACCCCAAAAACCTTTCAGCTCATAACTGTAGAACCGCTATTCTTTCTGTCACAAGTGTTTCAAATTCAACTTTTCAGAAAACCGTTCACAACAGACATTTCCATTTCCCAGGTGTTTATTTCAGTATAGCAGTTTGCCATTTTGTGTGCAGGTGAAAAGCTGTAAACGATACACACAATACTTGGACAGATGTTTACACGCTAGCATAAATATATGACAAGTACTTGAACCTCCTGGTTGTTGTTGCAGGTATCGCCTGCAAACGGTGAAGTCTTTGGCTGGTGTGAGCCTGATGCTGAGGCTCCTGTGGGCCTCTCTGAGATGGGACGACATGGCCGTCAAACCATCCGCTGCTGTCGGCACCACGCGGACAGGTAGACCCCCCACCCCCCCACCCCACTCTCCTAAACCATCCAACCGTCTCCAAATAAAGATGTCCTTCACCCTGAAAGGATGGTGTTGTTTGATATATAAGATGTAGAAGTGCCCTGATCTGATTTCCTGAATGAATGTTCTGCTTTATTTATACCCATATTCTGGTGTTCAAAAAACTGTAGCGTTTCTGTGGTTCAATAACTCGATAGTATCTTCCTGTATTTACTCGGGCTGTCCCTCCTTATCTCCATGTTGGCCTCGAGAAAGATACAAACGTGCTTGTCTGAAAAAAGACACAGTCCTTAGTCTCATGTAGGCGTCGCTGTGTTTATGTTGGAGTGCTTCTCCTCCATCTTCTCGGGCTCTCCTCCTCATCACCATACCAACCCAGCCCTATCCCCACTCATTGCCACAGAGACATCGGACACTGAAATCACCACCACTGAGATCATCAAGCGCCGAGACGTGGGACCCTATGGCATTCGCTCAGAGTACTGCATCCGCAAAATCATCTGCCCCCTGGGAGTGCCTGAGACTCCTAAAGGTTAGAGGCACCTTTTTTTATTCCTGACACTGAAGAAAAAACACGATTTATTAGTTTAAGTGGAAGAAAAAAAGGATGAATCATTTGTGTCTATTTCTATCAATCAGTTGTGTTGCTCCTTTTTAAAAATTAGACAATGACACTGATCTGGTATTGTTCCACCACCATCCCAGAAACCCACACCCCTCAGAGGAAGGGGCTGCGCTCCAGTGCCTTGCGCCCCAAGAAGCCTGAGCCCGCCAAGCAGACGGGCCCAGTGGTGATCGAGACCTGGGTGGCTGAGGAGGAGCTGGACCTCTGGGAGATCAGAGCCTTCTCAGAAAGGTCAGAGGGTCAAGGGTCAAGCATGCCATGCCTACATTTCAAAATGTGTCAAACTGGAGAGTCCGATATTATCCAGGATGGGGATTTTACTGTTTCAGCAGCTAAGTCCAAATATTCGATCCCCGCCTCAGCTAGTCCATGCGATGTGTCCTTGGGCAAGACACTTAACCCCAAGTTGCTCCCGCAGCTGTGTCTACGGTGTGTGAATGTTGCATGAATGTTATAGTCCTGATGGGCAGGTGGCACCTTACATGCTAGCCCTTGCCATCAGTGTATGAATGGGTGTGAATGGGTGAATGAACATGTAGTGTTAAAGCACTTAGAGTGGTCGTAGGACTAGAACAGCTCTAAATAAGTACAAGTCAATTAACCATTTACCCACCAATCACATGCAGGCTCATGAGAACGTGTATTTTGATTAAAGCATGAAACATGTTCTAGTAGAAACCCAGAATACAAGTATGAACCTGAAAATACGCATATTATGTCTCCTTCAAATGACTTCAGTCTAACTGTCTTTGTTTTTCACAAATGTTTGCTCCGTCTTAAGCTTGAGGTTATTTTTTCTTTTACAGGGTGGAGAAAGAGAAAGCTCAGGCAGCAGAGCAGGCCAAGGTCAGTGTGGCTCAGTTCAGTAGTCTTTCCACTAGATGTTTTATTTATTCAAAGGCACATTGATTTGTATTAAATTAAAAAAAGGTGTTTCAACAGAGGCTTGCATCTTACTTTTCTCCTCAACTGATTTTGTGTGTTGGCATTTCTTTTGTATTCTTCTGTCATGGGTTCCTATGTTAATGTACCGACTGACTGTTTGTTTCGCAGAAACGTCTGGAGCAGAAAACGGGCACAGTCACAGCGACCCCAACAGGGACTCCCGCAACGCCTATCGCCACGCCCAAAGTCATCGTCGGCTCACTGTCAGGCCAGGGCACCCCCACCACCAAGGTGGTACTGTCCACCAAGATGGGCACCCCCGTCACATTCCAGCAGAACAAAAACTTCCAGCAGTCGTTCGCCACTTGGGTCAAGCAGGGTCAAAGCACACAAGGTACTTTGCTGAGGAGCGTAACTAATAGCCAGTTAGCTGTACTTTAGTCTGGGGCAGCTGCAGAGAAGTACAGTGTACTCTTTGTTCTTACCTAGATTAAGTTAAAACAAATCATTATACGCGTGTTCACAAGAGGGACACCACTCACCCTATATAATCTGTAATTGTTTTACCAGACATTGCTCTGTTATGTGCTCATACTATGTATCTGTAACTGCAGCTGTGCTAGTTTAGACACAAACGGTGTGTTAGTCGATTGGCTCTAATGAACTAGACAATGTTAACATGTTTCCCCAACAAAGCGCGAAGCTTTTTGAAAAGGTGTTGTTTTTCTGTTTCACGTAAATTTGCGTTTTATGTGTCGATCTGAATTCATCAGAAGTAGTGATATTATTGGATTTCCATTATTTGTCGTGATGTTTTGTTTTGTTTGCTTTATTAGGAGTGGGCACGGAGACCACCGTGGCCACGTCTGGTGGGCACACCTTCCAGATCACGGGGACCTCAGTGGGTGGAAAGGTAGTGACCACCAAGCTGCCGCTGCCCGCCAACAGCAAGATCGTCACAGTCAACGTACCGACTTCACAAGGAGGTGCGCTAGGTTTTAATAAGTCACACGGGCAGACGGATACATTTATTCCGTGTGGACATTTCTTCTTTCCATCCGCCACCATTTCAGGATGCGTGTATGTTTGTGTTTTCATTGCTTCACCTCGACCCACAGCTGAGACATTTCAAATGTGTCAAATTAGATTTGGCTCATTAATTGGACGCCATTGTAAGCAATTTAGTGTGCCAACCACGCACACAGCGCTCTAGAGGGACTGAGTCTGTCTTCACTCATTTTAAATGTTGTTGGTGCCAGCTACCGCAGGCCCAAATATTTTGAAGACTACAAATTAGACACAAATTGGACATTCCTCTGTCCTTGAGTGCCACTGTCAGTGAGACAAGTACACAAGTAGTCCGTCTTTTTTAAAGGCCCACAACTTAGAAGAACTGTGTTCAGCTCTATTAAACACACTGGCCCCTTACCTCTCTGAATCAGTCACACAGCTGTCACAGTTAGTTTTACCATGGTGCTAATGCAGACATGTTATTCTTTACATGCTCGAAATTTAGCCTGGTTCCAAAATCTCCGAATTTATTTACAAAGCTCTCGTAGTAGTGTTTTTAGACGCAACAGGCAGATGTTTTCGACTAAAACTAAGCAAATAAACTGCTGCTATTAGCACAGCAGCCGCTGCCTAACAGAACAACGCAATGTAAATGATTGCAGACCATTTAAATCCACCTTCCTGATGTGCAATGTTAGCTAATTCTAACTAGTATAGCTAACTTGTATCGCTCCAAAAGGCTTGATTTGTGTATTAAAATCACTAAAATATTCTTGCGTGGGAGAATGCTCACCAACCCTCTTACCTTATATGCAGGTATTGTATCTTGTAACCTTTTTCACTTCTCTAGAGTTTGAAAGTCTGAAGAGTGCAGCATTTGTCAGCTAAAGAAACAAGATATTTATCTTGGGAGTTGGTGGAGAACAAAAAGGACTGTAAATGAACGACAAGTTGGTGGATGCTTGATCTCCAAGTGAGCTTTTTTGTTCCATCTGTTTCCATTTGAACAAATGTAAAAAGGGCTAACATTTCAGTCGCAGTCAGCCGCTCACTGTGTATTGTGCTACTGGGGCAGCCTGGTCTCCATCAACTCTGTTGTGGTGCCCACTATGAGCCAACATCATGAGTCAGCTGCTTAGTTTGGTGTGGCACATCGTGTCTGTCTGTGTCCTGTCGGCATGGTAATCTAATAGAAAGCTGTTATTTTGGTTGGATGGTTTTTGGGATGGTAGACTTGTGTAGTCTGAGGTTCTAAATCCAGACTTCGGATTCAGTATTGTACTATCTTAAGTTAGGTGTTTTTCAACGTTTTGAAATGTCAATATTGACACCGCGGATGAGGCGACGGTGTGTAGTGAGCACCAGCTGGCCCGTCTGGCCCTGTCAAATTATTGGATGATGGATATTGCGCAACACACAGCTGTTGAGCTTTCATGTGGGTTATATAGGTCAGATTTCACTAAATCAGTTACCTGACTACATGCTGTATACATTAGATGTCTTGTTTAAATGATGGTGTTCCAATTTTTAAGCTGGAAATATGCTTCAGTGAAAAACACAAAAACATTGGATAGGAAAGGTTAGTATGGAGACTAAAGAACTTTCTAAACTGTATCAATGTTTATATAGATCACATTTTTACAGGTTTAAACTAACTAACAGGAAAAAATGAAAACGACTGAAGAGATCTTCATTTTCAAACATGATGCAATGATGATGCCACTAAAACTGGCATCATAATATGCAGTAAATGCATCGTTTAATACAGACTTACATTCACCAGATAAAGAGAATGATATTCACCAACGATGCAAAGAAAGTGATTTTTCTTACCTTTTGAAGTCCCCATGAAGGAGAAACTAAGTTCAGGTGGAGTGTAACCATTTAATGGACATGTGTATTTATCCAGCATGACTGTTGGGCGCCCTGTTTGTTTTGGAAGGGCTGAAGGAAGTTAGGCAGGAAAACAAGTTTACCCTGAGGTCTGCGTCCCAGACAGGTAGCCCTCTATAGCGGGATTCCATTTTTCTTTTTCTTTTTTCCCCCCCTTCGTCTTTTTGAATGAAAGTGTACCTCTCAACTCCGGAGTCCCAACTCCCCGACCTCTCCAAACAGCCAGTCCATAGAAAAGCATGTTTGATGTGTGTGACCAGAGCAGCTACTCCCCTGGTCTTACGACCGGGCTCACGGTCCCTGTTTGAAGAGGGAAACCCTTGATGTATAGGTTTACCTGCTCGGTTGCGGTTGAAAAACCGCAGCAAGAAGGCAAGCGGCAGCAGAGGAAAGGGAGCGACACGCTTATGGTTTCCATTTCTGCCATCAGCTTCACGTGAGCTCATTAAGGCACAGAGCCCGGCGAACAAATATGAAACGCTCCCTTTGTCAGATTGAAGTTTAAAAAAAAAGTAGGATCTCAATTCATGCATAATTTATGAGGGGGCTCAGGTATGTTGGGGGAAGCCCAACTAAGCTTTCAGCCTTTGAAGATTTTGTTTACCTGCTCAACTAATATTTACCGTTGCTGTGATCAAAACGCTGGCCATCCAGCAAGCAGAGAAGCCCACAAATAATGTATTGAGTTGCATCAATGCAGGACTTCTGCACAACTGCTCACTTGTGATGTGGAAAACATGTAGCCACTGCTCCACACCGGTAATTGTATTGGGAATGTTTGAGCATTTTGAAATGTGTTGGTGGATGTGTTTGATGTTGTAAAAGGCAGGTATTTGTCAAATAAATATATATATATATTATCTAGAAAAATATAAGCTTACAAGCACTCCTATAAGGATACAATTAAACCCTTAACCCTGTCCTCGCAGAATTGCTCTTTTACTTAAAATTGCTTGTTCCTCCATGCCATTTGTGTCATCACTTAAAGTATCTCCTTCTCATCTTTCCACCTCTTATGTTTTTGTCTCGACTGACGGTTAGTATTGACAAGCCACTTCCTGGTTAGACCTCGTCTTCACCCGACCCCTCTCCTCGGGCCTCGTTCTTCTCATTTGTTCACGCGGGTATCTTTCCGTGTCTCTTTTCTTTGAAGGTGTGGTGCAGCAGAAAGTGTTGGGTATCATCCCCTCCGGCACAGCGGGCGGTGCCCAGACCTACACCACATTCCAGCCCCGCACCACCACGCTCAACATCAGGCCCAATACCCCAGGCTCCCAGCAGCAGGTACATCTGCCTTCTCCCTGCTCTGAAGTACCCATCCAGATGTTTTAACTTAATCAATTTGTTCATCCTTATATGTGATCACAACTCTACATGGTCTGCTGTGCTTCCTGACTTCCGATGCCTTCTGCTTTGTTTTGTTTACATTGTATTTTCTACTATATTTGCTAAAAGCCCGTCTCGTTACTTATTTTGTTGCCTGTGCTGTTGGTTGGTTTTACAGAAGGTAACGTTCTCTGTGCATTATTTTATATTATAGAATATAATCCGCTCCTTTGTACCTCACCTTGATTTTTCACCTCTTTAGGAAGACAGTTTAGGAAGAAAATGCTGCCTTTAATACTATTAATAAGTCTTCATGTAATTATCGCCCTAGGTTCTGACAGCTGGTGGTCAGATCCGTCCAGGAATGACAGTGATCCGAACACCGATCCAGCAGACGGGACAAATGGGAAAGACGATACTCCGCACACCCCTTGTGGTCCAGCAAGGTAATGTACATTTCATGGGAGTTTGAATACTTTTCAGATTGGAACAAATAGCAACCCACCCTTCAAGAATCACGGCAAACTAGCAGCACATTTAGAAACAAGCTGAAATGTTGCATGCCCTCTCTGTAACTCTTCTCTGCATATGCATAAACTTACCATTGTTATACACCTTTCTCTTCTAGGTCAGGGTGGACAACAGGTGGTGACGCAGATCATTCGTGGCCAGGCAGTTTCCACGGCATTATCTGGTGCCAGCCCCGTCGCCACGGTCACTGGCCAGGGGGCGTCCGGCGCCACCGCATCAGGACAGGCAGCAGGCCAAACACCCCCCGGTACCCCACGGGTGCAGGGGCAAGGCCAGGTTAAACTCACGCTGGCGCAGCTCACCCAGCTCACACAGGTTAGTGACGGTCGTCCTGTGTCACCCTGACCCTTTGACATGAACACCCACCGAATAGCAATACATTTTGATTTGAAATATAAAGGACAACATGGCCTGTCACTTTTTAGACAAGTTATTGGAGTACATCCGCTATTTACACTCTTAGGGACTTTGGTCTGTACACCTTATTTGTGACACTGTGCTCAATCCTCAAATAAAAAAATGGGATACATCCACAATTTTTCACCAAAGGCAGTTTATTTTGGATTCGACTGGTCTGTAGGCTGTGATTCACCGTCCCCTCTCTTCTCCGCCTCTCGTAGAAGCAGCAGGCTGGCTCAGGTGTGGATCGGCAGGCTGGTGTCGGCGGTACCCAACAGGCTCTGACGGTGATGGTTCAGGGCCAGGGCCAGACCACCGGTCAGCTGCAGGTCATACCTCACGGGGTCACCGTGATCCCAGGACCCGGTCAGCAGCTCATGCAGGCAGCGCTGCCTAACGGCCAGGTGCAGCGCTTCCTCTTCACCCCCATGACCTCAGCTGCCACACCCACATCAAGCACAGGTATGATGAGAAACGAGCATGGAGCACTCAACAGATATTCATTTTAGGATGTTTGCATTTGGGCAAACTTGTAATATAATTGTGAAAATAAATAATGAATCTGATGCGTTCCTGCTGGGTGATTTGCAGTGAATGAGGGTGACATTTTTTTTTATGATGCTTCCTCTATGAATCATTTTCTCTCTCACACTCCAGCCACCACAGTGCCCATCTCCACCAAAACCCCAGCACAGCCCGCTCAGCAGGCTGCCGCCCCCGTCCAGGCCGGGGCAACCCCCTTGGCCACCACCAGCACCCCTTCGTCGGCCACCCCACAGGGCCAGTTACCCCCTCAGACGCAGGCCCACATGCCCATCCAGTCTCCCACCTCGCTGCAGGTGAAAACGCAGGGAGGAACCGCCCAGCTGCAGCTGCAGCAGACGCCTCAGCTCATCAGCATGTCTGGACTGCAGCAGCAGGTACAGGTAGGATTAGCAAAGACACACTGTGATCGGTAATGTAACGTTAGCCATAACCTCGCTGCACTTACCAAAACAGCTCAGTTAAGATTGTGTACATGGTGTCCAGCAGTAGGAGACTTTTACTGTCCACAACCCTGGTTTTCTTTTCAGCTTTGTTCAATTTGTGTATCCTCTGTTGTGACTGCAGGTGTTGGCGCAGCTGCAGACCCAGCAGGGTGGAGGCTCTCTGCCACAGCACATCAAACTGCAGCTTCCTATCCAGATACAACAGACTGGGACCACCTCAGCTCAGGGAGGACAGGTAGAGCAACAAGCCGGCTGAACCAGACCCCAACTTATATTATCTTCATAGGACCACGCTAAGGGGTTTGGGTCCTCGTAAAATGAGTGGGAAACAAATTGGAGAATTTAGACATTTTCTGTATACTGCTTCACACATTTAAACTGTTTAATTGATTAACCTTAATCGCTCTATGCTGTCTGCACAGATTGGGAACGTAGTGACCATCCAGGCAGCTTCTGTCCAGGAGCAGCTGCAGAGGATCCAGCAGCTCAGAGAACAGCAGCAGCAGAAGAAGAGACAAGCCGCAGAGGCCAAGAGAGAGCAAGCCCTCAACGCAGCCAGCCAGAGCGACATCATTCAGAAACAGGTGCGTGTGTTCGGGCTCGGGCACCCATCATAGTCAGGTCATCCATCTCAGTCCAAGACACGCTGTCTCCCTGCCATCAGTACATAAACAGTCACCATCCTCCAACCCTCCTCTAAGGCTGGGTCTATTTTTACCGTTTCGGGCCAGTCTTTGTTTGTTGGGCTTAATGATGCCACTACTTCTGTGTGCGTGTTTGTTTTCCTGTCTCTGTGTTTTTGACACTCTATCTTGCCGAGTCGCATTTAATAATAATCCATTCCTGCAGATATTTGTAGTACACACTTAACATCACTAAAGTTACAGTTAAAGGATTTTCATAAAGTCCAAATGATTGTTTTTTTGGGTTTGTTTTTTTCCCCAACACATTGGTTTAAATGTTATTCGAATGTTGTTGTTTTTTATTGCTCTTGCTGTAGATGTTTCCTCTCAAACTGTAAATATTTTCTCTGTTGGTAATTATGTAGTTTCGTTCTGACATCCTCCTGTGCGTTTCAGGTGGTGATGAAACAAAACGCTGTGATCGAGCACCTGAAGCAGAAGAAGACCATGACGCCTGTAGAGAGAGAGGAGAATCAGAGGTTTGTGTGCAGTTTGTCACCAAATCACAGTGAACGGCAGCATGTGCACCATAGAAATGGAAACAACAACAGCTGCACAGACATCATGTTGATGACCTGTGGTACAGTTCTTCTTTGAATTCTTACGTGTCCCGTGTTCTTATCGTATGGATCTCACTCGGGCAGTCTGTCCACCATCACAGCCTCTCTCTCCATTTCGCTGTTGTCCAAACACCATGTTGGGAGGTACGACACAGCGTGAGAACTTTTGGGTGTGTAACCACCAACAGCTGCGTGTACTCACTGTGACCCGACAAGAGAGAACACAAAGACAAACCCATGTACAAATGAGAGAAGTTGCACAATAACATCACACAAGGCCCTTCCAACCCTGCACCAGTTTATATAGGGATATAGCGAGTTTACACTTCTCTATATAAAAACTAAATTAGCTTTGCAACGATAATCAAGTTAAAATAATCAAAACAAATTTCTTTGCAGCTTCCCTCTCAGTACATACTGTCAGAAAATGGGCAGAAAAATAGAAGAAGAACAAACCGTTAGGAATAATTCGACTACTATAGAAATCAAACCAGAAACTATAAAATATAAGTCAAAGTAGAAGAATGTTTCGAAGGTCTTTCCTCCTTCCCTCCCGTTTTATACGCTGTAGATAGATTATGACCTACAGTTGACTCTGACAACCAGGTGTTTATGTCCACAGACGGCGTGTCAACACTGTACCCATTCACACAAACCTGAAATACCAACCCCAGACTACCGTGACATCACTACAGCAGCGCTGTCTGTTGTCTGTCTCTCTGCTTATTTTTTTCCATTTCTTCATGTCGTCCTTTTCTCTCTCGCTTTTCCTTCAAAACACGGCTCTGTTAGTAATAACTCGGCGCTCAGACGTCAGCGTGCTATGTGTGTCCAGTTTCGTCAGTATCCACCACTTTCATGCTACATTGGCAGTGTGTACTTCAGTGTTCACGCTGTAGGAACCCTGGCCCGTCTTTGACCTCGGCAGCAGTAACTGTGTTTGTGCGCTGAACGCGGCGTCGTGTCGCTAAACGCGGAGCAACAATTTTCGATCTTAGTTGTGAATGTGGGCGAACATGAGTGAACATACTCGGGACACAGAGCCAGGAATTCTCTTTATTTACTGTCATACTGACGTTCAGTTTTATTTAGTTTAGTTTTTATAGTATCGCTTAATGTTTCCTGTACTTCCTTTTGATTTGATTTATTTTGCTTGAATTTTCTTCCTCTCTTTCCGATGTTTACAAGAGCAGCGTGGCTTCCCAGTCGTCATATTTCTGTCCATCTCTCACCATACCCGTCTTTCAACCCTCAGCTCCACTCCCATGCTACCGAAGCACAGAGTCTCATACAGAAATACACACTCCACAACCAAATACCCCTCTAACATCTGTAAGACTACTCTGACTGCTGGTTCTCACAGGGATGATGACACAGCAGCATCGCTTTTAGGAAGTCAATTATAAAAGACTGTGATAATTGTCCTGGTGAAAGTTGTTGGGGAGGGAGCAAACTGTTTGTTTTATCCTTAATTATTTGATGTTGCACAGCAGAGGAAGGAAAGATTTAGAGCCGGGTAGGGATGGGATACAAGGAAAGTCCAGAACCTTGGAGTTTGTAGTTGCCCGGCTTACACAACTGAGCCACTAGAAAACCTCTCAGACTTGTGTTGAGAGAAATACTTTCTTTGTTCATTGACGCGCACTGCCATTTCTTATGCGTGGAAAGTTAGATGTTCACATTTTTGAAGTAGCCAATAGCCGTGCAGGTTGTTCTCTCTAAAACATTGAAGCATTGTTTGGATAAAAAAAAAAAATCCACTGGTGTGTCGGAGGGATAACTTTCTTCCTCTGTGACTTCAACTGTACTGACTTTCTGAATTCAAGATTCAGATGTGACAATCCTTTCCTCATGCTCTTTTAACTTTCTCTCTCCGCAGGAGTGTTATGTGTATTTTATGCCTTTAAAAAATACCCTGAATGGGACTCAGCCCTTTTCACATGGGTCCTCATTAGATTCAGTCGGGCTAATCCTTGAGCTGTGTTTTTAGGCTAGACTTACTGTATCCATCCTCACAATACAGTACTTCCCTATTCCATACAAAGTGCATTTATGATCCTCTAACTTTTAAAAGGTCAGGAGGATATAAGTCGGTAATGACTTCCTTTCCTTCTGTCTGTGTCTGTCCAGGATGATCGTATGCAACCAGGTGATGAAGTACATCCTGGACCGGATAGACAAGGATGAGAGGCAGGCTGCCAAGAGGAGGAAGAAGGAAGAGGTGGTGGAGGCAAAGAGGAGGTTGGCCAACGCCAGCAAGCTCTCCTCGCTCCTTTATCGGCACAAAGAAAGTCTCAAGATGGAGATCCTGAAGAAGCGGGCGCTGCTCGACAAGGAGCTGCAGCTAGAGGCCCAGGTATGAAGGCAGGCAGGGGGAACAAAAAAGCTGAAAAATTTGGGAGAAATATGGGTCCATTCAAATATTTTCCAACGTATACATTTTAACCCCGTCTGTCTTGACATTACGCTCCTCAGGAGGAGCTAAAGAAAGACCTGCTGCGGATGCGGAGGGAGAAGGAGAGGGCTCAGGCTGCAGCCCACCAGGCAGCTCAGGCCGCCGCCGCTGCCGCCGCCCACAACCAGCAGCAACATACTCTGGCACACAAGCATGGCATCACCCCTCCACACCACCTCACCACGAGCCCCGCCTCCGCCCACAAGAGGAAACGGGAGGAGGAGCGGGAGACCGCTACGTCAGCCAAGTCCAAGAAGAAGAAGATGATCTCGACGACGAGCACCAAGGAGAGCAAAAAAGAGATCAAGCTCTACTGCGTCTGCAAGACGCCCTACGACGAGACCAAGTATGACAACGACCTCGAATTTAAACACTGTATTACCCAGGGAGTAGGCATGGTAGTAGTAGTAGGCACAGTGAAACACAATTCCTCTAAAAAAAAAAACAACATACTGGCCCGATTGACCGGTGAAACCTTTCAATCACCTCTTGTAGGAACTCAGTCAGAAAATGAACTTGCCGTCCATCTGCAGAAATATAGTTTCAGTTTTTGGTTCCTGCCTCACAAACAGTCTCAGCTTCTGAGGTTGTACTTTTCAATGGTCCAGAAACGATAAAGGAAGAGTTTACGGCCCTGAACTTTGCTGACTAACAAAAACACGAACCTCCAGACTGCAGCAGCAAGTGTAGCGCGTTCATTCATCCTGTAAGCGAGCACTGGTTGTAGAATCAATATTAGGACGAGGGATAGAATTTCGTTTGAAGTTGGTGTTTAAACGTCACTTATGCAGCCGAATTAACCCAAAACTTCACCCTGTTTGCTTAATTGTATCAATGTGGTCATGTACTAAAGCGGAAAAACAACCCCCCCAAAAAACAGCAAACTTCTCCATTTTGCCTATTGGTTATCCGCCAATACCGAGTCCTGATCCGAGATCAGTACAGCAGCACAGTGCCCACTTCAAGTACATTTGACAATTGAATAGCTCTGCATTGCATTAAGAAAGAAATTTCCTGCATCCAAGCTGTTCGTCAGTGTTTTTTTTATAAGTATAAAATAACAAACCCTCCCTGTAGTCCTTTTGGCCTTGTACCTCTCTCTCTGGGATTCCTATCTCCAGTGTCCTCCAGTGTTTGTTGCTTCAGTGCAGCCTTTTCCCGAGTCACCTCAATGAACTGTGTTCCGTTAAGTGTTTGTTTTCATTGTCTGCACACCTTTTGTGTAGATTACGTCAATAAATTACTCTTATTGGCTTTTTACGATCAGTTAAACGGCTCGACCCACGATACCAATCTTTGTCTTTGAGATCCGATCTAGTTTGCCTAATCTACACGGTTGTTTGGATGTGCTATCTATTGGATGATGATTTTAAACTAAAGTATTAATATCCGTTATAGTTTTGTATATTTATTGACATACTGTAAGTGTTAGTCACCTTTGTATCCCTTTTCCCCTCTAAAGGTTCTACATTGGCTGTGACCTGTGTACCAACTGGTATCATGGAGACTGTGTGGGTATTACAGAGAAGGAGGCCAAGAAGATGGACGACTACATCTGTGTGGAGTGCAAACGGGGCCAAGAGAGCAGCACAGAGGAGCTGTACTGCATCTGTCAGACGCCGTACGACGAGTCCCAGTAAGTGTGTGTGTGTGTGTGTGTGTCCCTCACTCGGCTTCTGTTGGCAAACCAGGCTTCAGACTATCATCACTGTGGGATTGTAGTCAATACTGTCAGCTCTACGATGATGAGTATGTGAAATCTCAAAAGTAAGGCTTGATTTAACAAAAAATCCAGGTAATGAAAAAGAATCGTATACAATACTTACGTCGAACTTGTGTCCAGCAGAAGTCATATTTAAGAGCTATGTTCACCTAACTGCATCTTCCAATCATCTCTCCACTCTTGATCGTTGATAATGGTTTATATATTTATAAATCACATTGATAGACAATGCAAAGGGCCCGACATCACAAGTAACAGTTCCTCCTGCCTTCACAGGTTCTACATCGGCTGTGACCGCTGTCAGAACTGGTACCACGGTCGCTGTGTGGGCATCCTGCAGAGCGAGGCCAACCACATCGACGAATACGTGTGTCCACAGTGTCAGTCGACGGAGGACGCCATGACGGTCTTCACGCCGCTCACCGACAAGGACTACGAGGGCCTGCGGAGAATCCTGCGGTCCTTACAGGTAAACAGCTGCACAAACACACGGGCTTCGTGTGTACTATGTATAGTAGAGCTGGGCAATACATCGAATACATTATTTAGTTAATAAGTCCTGTGAGTGCTCTGCTACCTTTTTTTTTGTTTTACACTGGTCACCCTACAAATACAGTAAAACATGAATCTGCAGACCAAATCGGTGGGTGAACTGAATTGCATTCACTGTACAGGTAAATGAACACTCAGCAGTAAGCTGTAGTCGTAGTTTAATTGCAAAGCGATCGACCGAACACTAACACAGCTCCCTGTGGCCCCGCTACAGTGTAAAGAGCAGCAAACAAAAGTCCTCTGTGTCCGTCTTATCTGATGGGTTCGGCTCCGCAGAGCGCTACTTGGACAGCTGCCTGGCCTTTTTTTTTTTTCAGCTTCCCTTTCTTTTCTCCTCCTCCTCTCTCCAGTGGTCTGTGTGTGTGTGTGTGTGTGTGTGTGTGTGTGTGTGTGTGTGTGTGTGTGTGTGTGTGTGTGTGTGTGTGTGTGTGTGTGTGTGTGTGTGTGTGTGTGTGTGTGTGTGTGTGTGTGTGTGTGTGTGTGTGTGTGTGTGTGTGTGTGTGTGTGTGTGTGTGTGTGTGTGTGTGTGTGTGTGTGTGTGTGTGTGTGTGTGTGTGTGTGTGTGTGTGTGTGTGTGTGTGTGTGTGTGTGTGTGTGTGTGAGAGAGAGAGATAGAAGTGTAGAAGAACGTAAGAGGGAACATCTGTGTTGACCCACCTGCCTCCACTGTCATTTTCATGGTGCTGTTTGTTTTTCTTCATTGGTTTCAGCTTTCTCATGTTGTCTTGTCTTTCTCTGTGTCTCTTCTCTCCTCTGCAGGCGCATAAGATGGCGTGGCCGTTCCTGGAGCCGGTGGACTCAAACGACGCCCCGGACTACTACAGGGTTATCAAGGAACCAATGGGTGAGTAGAGGAGATGTGTAAAAGCACACAAAACGCAATAGTGAATACGGACAATAAGGTTTGTAATTGAATGTTTCCCAGCTGCTGCACTCGGACTATTAGCAGCTGTAATTACTCCATCTACTCTGGACCCGAGCCTTTTTCTGTGTCCTCCTGTATTTGTGCACATATTGAGCTTATTAAACGTTTTCTGCATTCCTTCACTGACTGTGTTATCACTGACCTGCTCAGAAAGCCTTTTTTTTCCCCCCCACTGTTTCCTATTAATAGCCTTTTGGAATAGAATTCATATCAATGAGGAAAATCTAGAAATGAAATACAAATCAGAAGTATACAAACGTTGCATGTTTTAGCTCATTTACTGACCATTGCCATTAGGTGGCGAGGCTGGTTTTCCACAGCACGACATTGTATTTTAAACTTGCTTGTTGGTATTTTCTGTTAAAACCCTTAAACACAACGCTGTGGGCCATCAAACTGCAAAGCAACACAATAATAATTTAATAAATCATCCCAGGGAGCGTCGGTTCAGAAAGGATCGGCAACAATTTTTTTTAATCAAGTAAAAAATAATTCATCAAAGTAAATGACTAAATAGCTGCTGGTTCAGTCTCTCGAATGTTAGAATTTCTCTCGTTTGTTTCATTGTTAATTTAACATCTTAGCATTTTGACGACATCACCTTTTGGCTTTTGAATTTTTCTGATATTTCACTGACATGATAGGTGATTAATGGATTAACTGATAATGAATCAGTGAAGTTGCAGCCTTAGATTACATCACTAGAAATGTCTTCAGGACATAATAAGAAATATTATTGGTAACTATCAAAGGGAAGCAAACTTAAAAACATATATTTTGTGGATCGGCTTCTCTAATGTCGAGATACTTTTAGTGTTGCACTTTGTGGCGCTGTAATGTCGGAAAATATTAAAATTGCAACTCATGAATCAGCAAAATTTCGAGGACTTGGATTGGTTGCGATCCACATTTGGAAGATTAAAATTTGCCTCAGCGGTGCTGTTTTCATTTCATAATTGCTTTTAGGTTCCTGGAAGCAACACCCAGTCTCTATATCTCAAACATTCAAACACAGCCGCCAGGAGGCCAGGCAGGGAGGAAGCCCTCCAACTCAGATCAAACCGGCCATGTAAACGGGGACTTACGTCAGCAGGGCCTTTTTGAACTTCCACACAAACAAACCGTTAATGAGCTGGTCCGGGGTCTGCCGGGCTCCCTGTGGAAAGGGACCAGCTTACTTACTTAGCTCCTGTTGGCCCGCTGCTGGAAACTCAAGTCCTCTCATCTCTCTTCCACTGCAAGGAAAAAAAAGACCTTGTTGGCTTTCAGGGAGAAAAAGGAGCATTTGACTCGTGTAGCTGCAGCCGTTGGTAGTTTTTGGAGGGTTTTGAGATGAAATCTGATGACCGAGAAGAAGGAGGTCTTTGATATTGACCAGGAGGTTTGTAAGCTCCTGGCCTGCTGGGTCGGGGTTAAGGATGTTAAGAGTGGGATATGTTTGTTTAAAAGGCAGCCCCGGGGACGCCGTGCAGAGCAAACCTTAGGCAGCCGCAGATTATATGAACTGTAACTGTTGCCAGTTAGCTTCCTCGCTGACTCGAGCTTACCTTTTTTTTTTTTCTAACCTGGTTAGCAACACTGAAAGCTCCCTTCCACGGGGGACGTAGACTTGGAAGCACTACTTTGACGCTGGGATAATGACGCTCTCCTCAGGAATGATATCGGTCAGAGCGCAGTAACTGATCTGGAAGGCTGACTAGATCGAGGTTAAAGCTGGCAAAGGTTTTGGATTTTTGCTGTCACGTATAAAGTGATGAACTGTGCTCCCAAAAAACATACTTGAATGTCTGTCAAACACATGCCACATAAGCTGCAATTACTATGACGCAGGCACGCTGATTTGTGGAACAAAGGCGGTTAGGAAAGCCAGATATTTATTTATCTGCTGCTTCCGCATATGTGATGTTTGTCTCTGGCAAAAGTTCACAACTAAATGTGTAGGTTTTCTTTCATTCATTTCTATTGCATACCATTGTTTGTATCCCCTTTTCTTAGACCTTTCCACCATGGAGGAGAGGATACAGAAGCGCGAGTACATCAAGTTGACTGAGTTTGTAGCCGACATGACCAAAATCTTCGACAACTGCCGCTACTACAACCCCAGTGACTCGCCCTTCTACCAGTGTGCCGAGGTTCTGGAGACCTTCTTTGTCCAGAAACTCAAAGGGTTCAAAGCCAGCAGGTAAGATGGGGATACTGGTGATGGTCAGAGCTGATGAGGAAATGAAACCAAAAAAAAAAAATGGCAGCAGGTGACTTTGAGAAAATTAAAGCAGTGTTACAAGCCGCCGGGTCACAGAATAATGTGTCCCAAAGTCAGAGACTAATTCATTGGTAGATCCAGCTGTGCTGCTGTGAAGCCGACTCTGGTTGGGTGGATTCACACTTTCTCTAATTAAAGTAGAAATGCATGTCGGACGCTAGTGGAGTTCATTGACTAGTTCTCTTTGATTTCCTGGGTCACCATCTTCCTCTAAACATTTAAATCATGTTTTGTTTTTCATTTTGAGTCATGACTGAATGCTCTTACAACCAGCAAGCTTCTCCTGTCTCCAGAACAAATCAGCATAAAACACTGACATCGTTAAATCTCCACAAATACATGACAAATGTCATATTATAAGAATTAATAGTAATGCGCAGGACCATTGTTGTGCATAAAGGTGGCGGTTTGCAGGTTGGGTTTGGGTTGTTGATAAAGGCGTATTTTTGCAGTTCAGATTGGTTCGGATCGTGTAATAACAGAACTCTTACCGGCCCATCACTAACATGAAATACTGTATTTTTTATTATTTTAAAAGCCTGAATTGTTCTGGGCTCTCTGAGGGATGCGCACCTTTCCCTCCCCTCTCTACTTCTTGCCCCTCCTCTACAGTTTCATGTTGGTGGTATCCTCAGTCAGTCTTTAGTCGGCTCATTTTTCACCAAAGAACAGTAAATTAAGTCCGCTAAATCGGGGCCTTTCATGTTCAGGATGGGAACCACAGCTCTAGATCATTCGAAGGATTTTAAGCAGAGTTTTACCCGGTTCTTCATGGCCTCAGTGCTCTTAATGCTGTTCCTGCACCGCAGTATGGAAGCAGCAAATGAGCCCCAATAACTCACACCATCCGGTTGTGCCTCTAAACTCACCTCACTGCATTGCCCTTGCTGTGTGGTGTGATTGCTTTAGATGGATGCACACTACAAGATTGGTATTATTTATATGTTCATACAATACAGGTTCTTTAATTAGGTTATTTACTGAAGAACAAGCTGAACATGTCATGGTGAGTTTAACTGGAGGTAGTTGGATCAAGACACACGTGGAGTTTCTATGAGCATCTCTGCTCTGATGTCTAATTAGTTCAGTAAGTCTTGTGGTTTGCATCCAGCTATGTGCCTGAACCGGTGATGTGCTTCACCCGTGTGTATTTACACCATCCATTCCCTCTCTCTCCCTCTCTCTCTCTCTCTCTTTTGCAGATTGTGATGTCAAACTCCTGGGTGCCTGGGTCACTCTTAAAACAAACAAAACAATAATTTGCTATCGCCCCGGACGTTGCTGTTTTTACTTGTTTAAAACAGCGTTGAAAACGTTGTAAGAAAGTGCATATATTAAGCCACACTGTAGGTGTGATCCTTTTTTTTATTTTAGAAACAAAGGAAAGGAAAACCCAGTTTCTACTGTCTAACAATGGCAGCCATGTTGGTAACACAAAAGCATTCAAGGGAAAAGTTATTTTCTTACATTTCTTGCAACAGATGACATGATATTTTGTTTATGTGAGTTAAATATGAGACAAAATAGGAAGTTTGTCACTCTCTTTCTTGAGATTCAGTTTTGAAAAAAACAAACAAAGCTATTGATTTTGATTGTAACACACACACACACAGATAAGGTATCTTTTTAATTTGACAGAACCTTTGTTTATCGTGTCGGTCACAACGTGCTGCAGCCGAACATTTGTACCTCATTTCTTAGCCAAGAATTTTAAAAAAGCATGCGACATTTATCCGTTTGTTTTTATTGGCTGTTCCCATGTATAATGTTATTTTATGTGCATATTATATCTCTTTTGTGAAGGACTATTTTTATTTTCTAAAGGAAATAATGGTAGGATCTGTAAAGATAGATTGGAGAAAGGTTTAGTTTAGCTTTCCTGTTCTAAATACGGCGAGCTTGACCGTCTCCAGTTTAAAGGAAAAGTCCTTGTACATACTGTTGGGCTGACATCACATCGTACATAACATCCCACCAACATGGCTGCTTGGTCTATGTCAAAGTGTCTGACCCACTGGCATCCAATTCATGTTTTTGTTTTGTTTGTGTTGTTTTTTTTGTATTTCCTCTAGTGCATATTTTTGTCATATTGTAAAGCTTTTAATAAAAAAGGAAACACCAAGAAGTTTTCCAACTGTTTTCTTCCTCCTCTCTTTGCCCGTCTCTGTAGGTCTCATAACAACAAACTACAATCAGCAGCCTCTTAGCTCCCCCTCTAAAATCCAAGTGTCAAAAAAAAAAAAAGGCGAGGTTTCCTCTGAATGACTAAGCCCCGCGGTCCGAGTCGGGCTGCAAACCAACCTGAGCCCTCTCTGAAGGAGAGCACGCTCCCAGCTGAAAATCAGCTCGCTCTGGTGTCAAAGCGCCCAACCTCCAACACCTCCATTGCAGAGCTAAGGCAAGAGAGAGAGAGAGAGAGAGAGAGAGAAGCCCCCCTTTTCATCCAAAGTGTCATTGGGACGTAACGGCAGAGAAGTCCCACCTTCAGACCCGGGGGGCAGGGCGGCCTCGGACTCTGTCTGGCATCCTGCTTGATTCCCACCAGTGCGTCCCATCCATGAGAAGAACGATCCAGATGGGGAAACGCAGATTAAGTTGATAAATTGACTGGTTGGATGTTAACTGATCTCACTTCAGCAGCGGACCTTTGAAAGAGTTGTGTTATTTCTGTAGCTGATCACTATTTTTGTGTGTCTTATATTGCAAAGTGTCGAGCTCTGATCTTCCCACTCAGAGGTGCAACAACTTTTCATTTCATCCTGTCACATTTTGATGACGCAAGCATCCCATTAAAGCCTAGTCCCTGCCTCACATGGAGATGTCCGTGAGGTCAAAATGAAAATGCCCTTTGTATGCGTCACATGTGGCTAAAGGCAGGCATCACATCCATGTACAGGACCTTGGGAGTTCATTCATCTCCTATTTACCGGCTGTAAACCTGAAAGCAGCGTTTTTATTGTTGCTGTATAGGAACAAACGTCACTCTTTGTCCCCCCCCCCCACAAGAAAAACAAATAACCCCCATTGAAGCCAATCAGATTTCAGATCCTCCTTGTGCAGCCACTCTCAGGCGAAGCGTCACCTTCCACGTGTCACACCTGACTCCACTGCATCCAGTTCGTCGGACTATGTTGTGTAGCCCTGCACGAAGCACGAACTAGCCTCATAGAGCCTAAACGCGGTGGCAAATTCCCATTCAGTGGCTCATTTCACTGTACATTTCCTGATGCTGAGATGCTCCATTTTTAATAGAAGCTAGATTTCTGAAAAATAAAAAAAAAGAGGTGGATTAACTTCACCGCGTACGGGTGTAGACGGTACACTCACTCGAGTAATTCAAGGGGTCTACAGTATATGTGGTCCGAGGGTCGTTATAATTTCCAGTGGGGAAACACCCAAGGACAGGCCATCCCATCCACCACATCCTGCCTCTCTTCTGACCTTTTACCGTTTTGTGTTTTTCTGAAACGCAAGTGAAGAATGTTGACGAGCTCTGTGCTCCTTTTAAAGCTTGAGTTTTTAGGTCTACTGTCCTTCCCTCCATACACACAAACACACACACACACACACGCGGTCTCGTCAAAAGCTCCGATTCTGTCAGTGACTGAGTCTGTAAGTCTCTCTCTCTCCTTATCTGTCAGCCACTTCTTCCAACATATTTCATAGAAGTTGACAGGTTGGCTCACATGTGTCTCTCAACTCGCCCTCAAAGCATGGTTAAGTAATTGGATAATGGACTTTTCCACTCAGCATCAACTCAGTTATGTTGCGGTCTGCATGTCTGGGAGTTAACTTTGAGTGGGGACTGGGGAGTCTTTGTACCGTGGGGTTTGTATGAAAATTTTATAGCTGCATTTTTATCATATTTGGGGAAAAATTTTGTAATCTGTGATTATCAGTTTTGTAGGCGGGGGAGCAGTCATTAGACACGGTTGTCTTTAAGTTGTTAAAAACAGTTAAAAATCAAGCAAATGTTTTGGTTTCAATCAGTTTTTTTTCTGTGTATTCGCAGAGTTGAGAGATAATGTCGCTGCCGTCTTCTTTACCGTGTTTGTGTGTCTTTCACACAAATGTCTGTTACTTTGTAATCTGATGACGATGTGTTTCATCCACTGTTTGTAATCTCTATTGTACACCATGGCTGTCCAAATATGTAGAGATGAAAGATTTTTTAGAGCAGTAGAAACTTTTATTTTTCACTCTTTGAACCAGCAACGAAGCCCGTCTGTATATTTTAACTGTCTATTCTTTTCTCTTAAATTGAAGTGAACTCTACATTTTAGGTGAAATTGCCCTTTATATTAAAAGCGCTGCATATTGTGAGCATACAGGTATTGAATGGGGTAGAGTGACACAGTTAACTCTTGCAAAGAGTTTTTCTTTTTTTGTAAGAAACCAACCAGTTCAACATAACTTCTATATTGACATTGCATTTCTTGTATTATTTATTCATATCAATGAAACGTTCTCAGTTTTTAAGTTTTTAAGTCATGTTGAGGAAGCATAACCGCAGATAAAAAATACTCTATGTTTTTAACTGATTGTGGCAACTCTGAAGAGATTCTCTTTTTTGTACTTGATAGGACATTTCATCCTAGATAATAAAGTAATGTTTTTGACACCAGTTCTCCAAAGACTTGTGTTTTCTTTGATTATCTCTGCTCATCACAGACACACTGGAGGGTTTATCTTACCTCAACATATCAAAGTTTGTAAGAATCTTGAATTGGTTTCTGAATGTAATGTAGAGAAAATGTACAGAAATCCAGATTTGTGTCGCATAACATTTTTGGGAGGACCTGGTCAAAAGCTTAGCAACAGCAATTTGGACCACTTGTGAGTGATACCGGGATGTTTTGCAAAGGCGGGTGAAGATTGAGTTGCAATTGCCGAGACAAGATGGAATGAATGCACGAGTCTGTTCCTGGTCCATAGTGAAACCTTTACACCTCAACATTTAACGTCAGAGGAAAGAAAATAAAGAGACCCTCTATTACCTTTGGGACGAGGTTGGGTGTGGCAGAAATAACATCTGTTCCATCAGTGTTGAAGAAAGGATCGGGCATCTATTCTACAGAGTTTAGGTCGTTATGTAGACAAGAAATTGTGCTCAAGTGAGATGTATAATTAAACATCGTCTGCATAGCAGTGATGGGAGATACCTTTACAATAACGTATTATGGGGCGTCCCCGTTGTTTGTCTCTCTCTTTTTCTGTCAACACTACTAGCGTCTTTAATTTGATTAAAAAAAGAGCGAAAGTGCCCGAAAAATTAGTTAACTGCCCAAGGAGAGGAGTTGCAATCTAGTTTTAAGGCCTCTTTGATATATATACATACATAGGATATTTATGTTCATGTATGTAGTTTATACATAAGACAATGTTTACACAGTGTATTCTACAAAATAAATTTGCTCAATGAATTAATCAAGTAACAACAAACTAATTACTACCTACAATGCACAGATAGTGGGAGAAACAGAGGGCCCACCGCTCATTTTTCCCCCCAGGGCCTCTTCGAGAATTAATCCGGCCCTACACGGCAACTTCAATCCCCTTCTTAACTCGGGTTAAATTATCTGGACAAGGTCATGACCTCCAACACACTCAAGACAAACTCTTCCTGTGATCAAATTACCAACATGACGCATTAAAAGGTCGACCTTTCTCTCTCCTCTCTCACACACACACACACACCTCCCTCTCGTAACCCTCCACTCAAACCGCTAAATGAATCCAGAGGCTCGTGTGGACGCTGCGAGCACCGCAGATGTGGTTTCAATCCACCGCCCTCGTCTCTTTCTCTCACTCCCCCCTTGTGGCTTGGGGGCTATCACACAGGAAGCTGTGTGATATTCCCACCTCCCTCTCCTCTCCAACCCGCTTTCTCTCCCTCCTCCTCCTCCTCCTCCTATACATCCTCTGCAATGAGGAATGTCCTCCCGCTGCGATAGTAGCCAAGATGTGGAGCAGGCTCCTGTTTCCTGCCCGCCTGCATCTGTTCCCTCCAGCGCTGATCCCAGATAGAGGCTTCCTCCAGCCTGGGAACCGACCGGCCGAGCTGACAGACGGCCGGAGGGGGAGAAAAGAGGCTTAGCCCTGCCTGCCTCCACGTCCCAAGTTCCCAAGTTTGGTCTCTCATCCCGGAGGCCAGACAGAGACCGTGGTTGTTGAACTCTAATTAGAGTGACTTACTTTGGGGGCTCCTTCCCATGCAATCACTGGGAAAGATAATGAGGAACAATGTTTTGGTCAGTGAGCAGATGTATGTGATAGCATGAGGGTTGGTTTAAAGACAAATAAATTCCTCACGGGGGTCGTTGAGTACAAAACAAATACACATTTTTATTGGGTTCATGTGTGGGTAAGCAAAGTAAGCGTTCAGTGCAAGTTTTCCCTTTCATGAGCTCAGGGAACTACGATCAAGCCAGAGATCTCTGATTAAATAAGAAGCTATCCCTTTAGAAAGACAGACCCAACATGCCCTCTCCTGCCTAAATTCCCTCCCTGTGTCATCTTACATAACCATATTTATTAATCCTCCACCTTGCCCACGTCTCTCTCTTTCTCTCATCCTGCCTAAATACTTTAAATACCCCTGTTTGAGCTTTGGCCCTCCCAGAGGAGGACGTGTTTGTGTGTAAGCAAGAAAACAAGAGCCATCCCAAAGAGGAACTGTGACGGAGGCACTTCTCCAAGTCATGTGTCCAGGTGCAGAGAGGATCAAATTCCTGCGATTAGACTTATGGCTTAGTCCCTAGAACAACACCCCCACATCCTCATTCAGCAGGGCCCCTTTTGATGTCCCAGTGTCCCAGTCTACTCGAGCAGATATTTTATCGTGGACACATAATTAATGTTAGAAAAATAAGCCGTTCTCATGACAAGCAAAGGTCCACTGTGCTTGTCTCTCCCCCTTTCTCCCTCCTCCTCCTCCACTGGGGTTTGTCGCTGCTTTTTCAGGCCGTTCATTCCCTCCCTTTGGTCCTTTGGTAACAATAATAGTGCATTTCCTGCTCACCATTAACAACCACAGTGACAACATGCACGGGGGCGAGAGTTACAAAGCAATAGTATTGGCTGCTATACAACATTTTGCATTCACATCAATTTAGAAGCATTATTTAATCAAAGGAATCAACAGGACTGGAATGTGGGATTTGTAGAATGAGATCCAAGGTTCCTGCATAACATGTACTATGCAACTGACAATATGTGTTTGTGTGGAAAACAAGTTTCTCTTCAATGTCCTGTTGAAGTGTTGTTTTCTCAAACTCAATTGTTAAGTATGGGAGCATGCTTTAAGACGCTACTGCCCCAGCAAGAAAAACAAAACAATAAACCAATGATCTTATCTGTATGCATGTTCAAATGTGTGCTTGGATTATAGTGGGAATACAGAGGCTGGATCTGACTCAGCAGAAAATAAAAATTGGCTTGCTACGCGCACATGGATAAAAAAAAGAAACACGCCCATGCGACTGCTGATGCAATATGACAAAAATAATACCCATTCTATAAACTCATTTTGTGGCTTCATGTTCTTCAGATGGGCCAAAAACTCCCTTTAAAAGTGAGCCAATTGTATACCTTTTCAATGTAGGGACTTCATGAACCAGCCATGAATGAATGTGGAGCTGCTATTTTGAGGAGATGATAGTGGGGACACCCTTGTGTGATGCCCCAAACGTTACAAAATGATGGTGCGGAATCCATTTAATTGAAGCTGCTTGTGTTTTATATCAAAGAGACCACAAGTCCGTGCTTCAGGAACTTTACAGAGGAGTAAAAAAAAAAATATGAACCCGGGTTTGGATACGTCATAGCAGTCCATGTGAAAATAAATCCATGCCTTCTGCAAATTGTCTTCCGTCTTGCACAATACTGAGGGGTTGGTTATGATCGCTTCAGGTGAGCTGCAATGTCTCTTCCCCTGCAGCAGGGGGCGACAGTCTTATCTTTGGTTCACCTACACCTGGAGCGGGTGGCCTCCAGGGCCTTCTGGTGCCTCCGCTTGTTGAATCTCTTGACGTAGTTGTTGCTTCGCAGGAGGCCGTCTCCGGGCTTCAGTTTGCTCCCGAGTAGGTTCAGGAGGTCACTGGGAAAGTGGCGCCTCCGGTGGTAGATCTGGCCCATCATGATGTATCTGGTCCCTTGGGAACGAATGGGGTAAATGTTGAAATGACTGGGAGGACGGTGCACACTGGAGCAATGTTAATGTTTGCACTAAACAAAGTGGATGTCACTGCTTCTGCTGATCTCAGGAAAATCGAGTTCCCACATCCCATACAAGAATACGTTGATGGAGACTTCTTAATTCATGGGTCATGCCACTTCTGCATTTCTTCTCTTAAATCTGATCTGAAGTCTTTTATTCTTTAATACACCTCTAAATGAATAACAACTTAATATAGTTAAGGGATACACTTTCACAGTTTATAGAGTTTCATTTTTTTTTTGTACTACACAAAACAGATTTTCCTCATTTCCTTCTGAGCGACCGTGCTCCACTCACCGAGCTTGATGTCAGGGCAGGGCTTGCTGCACTTGTAGGTGTCCAGGACCAGAAGGCGAACTTTTAAGAAAAAGCTGTCTGGGGTCACATAGAGACGACTCATCTTGTAGAAGCCGTCACTGCTCACCATCAGTGTAATGAGGCGTATTCCTTTACGCAACACATCGATGTCGTGAACTATCCCGTTGACAGCTGTTAAAGGGACATGACAAACATCAAATATAACAACGTCACACATACATTCAGTATATGCACATCTGTATGTTTTGTGCAAACGAGCGTATTTTATTTAGCTTAGCTTAGCACAAAAACTGAAAATGGGGAAAACAGCTAGCCTGTCTCTGTCCAAAAGTAACAAAATCACATTATACAAACAATATGTAACGTGTTAGTTGATGAGTGAACTTTACACATGCTGGTAGTCGGATTTATGTTGCATCTGGACAGCGCCAGGTTAGCTATTTCCCCCTGTTTGCAGTCTTCGTGCTAAGCTAAGCTAACCGGCTGCTGGTTGTAGCTTCATACTTATTGTATAGGCCTTTACATGAGGGTGGTATCAGTCTTCCCATTTCAGAAATGTTGAAATAAGTCTTTAAACTGTTACTTATAGTCTCAAAATGAACGTTTAGCTGCCACAGCTGTTGGCTACATACAGTAGTTTACTATCAAAACTCTCCTTTTAAGCAGTAGATAGTGATCAGTTAGTTAATATCTACCCCCATAAAGCCAGGGATGTATTCAAAATGGTCAGGCATGTTAATTATTTGACCTTTGTGGACCTTCTTAAGCTATTTTACTTACATTATTACATTACAGTTATTTAGCAGACGCTTTCATCCAAAGCGACTTACAATTCAGATTCTATCTACACCGCAAGCACAGCTACGGGAGCAATTTTGGGATTAAGTGTCTTGCTCAAGGACACATCGACATGCGACTAGCAGAGCCAGGGGATCGAACCGCCGATCCTCTGATTGAAGGACGGACCCTGCTCTCCGCTTAGCCACAGTCGCCCCCACTTAACTTTGTGACAAAAGCACTATCTTCGTCTCAGGCTGGATACGTACCAAACTCACTGTAGCAGTAATACTCTCTCTCCTCCTTCTCCTTCCTGCACTCGCTCATGCAGAAGGCATCATGTGTGAAGTCGGACTCTGCGGAGGAGAAGACAAGCAGACGACAGGATGGAGGGATGAGTTAAAGAGGGACAGTCTGCTGCCACAATCTCATTCCAGCGGCATTAGAAAAGAACAAGGGTGTCATTACAAAACCCAGGCGTCGCATTCCTCCACATGGGACTGGAGGAGGCCGTGTGTGTGTGTGTGTGTGTGTGTGTGTGTGAGAGAGACACATTTTCCATCTTAATCACAATATCAGGACCTTCTCACTGGCTTTGCTTTAGTTTCGTTACCACCTCATTGCACACAAGGGAAACACTGACAGCCAGATTTAAGGGGAAGTGGTTGTAATTAGTGGCGGAGGATGTTCACTAACTAACAGTGGAAAGGTTCAAACCATCACTGTCTTTATCAATGTCTGAGTGAACTCTATGAACTCTAGCGTACATTATATCACTGCATGACTGACTCATTCCCACAAAGGTAAAAGCTAATGTGTCTTTTTTTAGGCGTTTCATGATTTTGTAGCCTTCTATTTGACAGGAGACCGTGGAGAGTGACGGGAAATGTGGGAACAGAGATGAGCGACGACATGCAACAAAGATCCTCGGCCAGACTTAACCCAGGGGGCATTGCAATGACATGGACAGTTTGTTAAAACCTATAGGCCACCAGGATGCACCAACAAATTTGGCTTTTTGAGCACTTGTTTCTTTTTTGTTCAAAGACATTTTGTTAAATTTGTAGTTTTGTCATGACTTACCCTTTTTGTGGTCAAATGTTAGGATAGGCTTCTTTTAACTTTGCAGGAGATACATTTTACATTACAAAATGTTAAAGGGGACATATTGCGCTAATTTTCAGGTTCATACTTGTATTTTGGGTTTCCACTAGAACATGTTTACATGCTTTAATGATCAAAAAACACATCATTTTTCTCACACTGTCTGTCTGAATATTCCTGTGTTCACCTTCTGTCTGAAATGCTCCGTTTTAGTGCCTGTCTCTTTAACGCCCCCTTGGAAAAAGCCCAATCTGCTCTCTAGCGTTCAAGCGTGGGCGGAGATACTCAGATGGGGGACGATATATTCAAATAAGCCTGCATGTGACACTTTAGCCAAATCTGAACGGCTTGTTGAATCCCATGTTTTCTGATCTGAGCCCACAGAAAACTGACTGTGTTGTCTTATTTTACAGTTTGTGGTTTCATTCAGTGACTATTGCAACAGTTTTGTGTTTGGTTTAAGTTATTTGTCACTGTGAGGGGGTAATATAATAATACTGGTAATAAATACAGGGATATTGAGCATAAATAATATTTTCCCAGATGGCTAAACTCTTACATAATTTAAATATTTTCTCAAACTCAAGCTCAATAAAGTAACAATCAAAGATGCTGCTGCATATGTGGACAACCCTGTATCGATGCACAGGTCAGGACACAACAAATCTTCCCGTACCTCGCCTCAGGATGTCAAACTGGTAAAGCAGGCTGGAGGAGCGCCGGTTGAAGACGACTGGCGGGCGGCTGTTGTTCCGGGTCGCTGCGCCGATACCAGACAGATAGAAACTGGACTTCCCTGGCCGGTTCTCCTCGGGGTCCAGTCGTCGGTTGGGGGGATCTCTGCGCGGTGAAGGGGCCGGGTGGTGTTGCTGAGTCTGAGGCTGTGTGAGGGGTGGACCCCTGGATCTGGAGTTGGGGTGTCCATCTGGTTCACCCTGCTGAGGAGGACTGATGTTGGACTGGGTCTCCTGATGGGTTTTCTGCACAGTGCGGTTGGTGACGGCGGCTGTGGCTCCACTCAGCGGGGTTTTAGGGAGCAGTCCAGCAACTTCTCCTCGGGTTTTCTCGCTGTTGTGCTCCACCAGACGGTCGCTCTTTGGGGCCTTTTTGCTCTTGTTGTGGGGGCCATGGTGGCGATGGATGGGGATCAGGTCACTGTGCTTCGGCCAGACGGCAGAGGGTAGAGGATGCAGGGTGAACTTGGACTCGCCGGTCTTGCTGCTCTTCTCTAGCAGCTCATTGATGGGCAGGGAGGGCTCTTTGACCACCACCCAGCTCTGGTTGTTTGGAGCCGGATCACCAAAGCTGGTTTGACCCTTTTCTATCAGAGTGTACAGCTCTGGGTTGGCACAAACAAAAGGTTGTACGTCAGTTAGACATTTCCTTCTATTTGATTTGGTGTGTTAATATGTGATATCAAAGCCCCTTTGCTTCTACAGTAAAATACAACAATGGTTTTATTTCATTTACATGACGTTCCTTAAAAACACATTTCGGGGCTTATTCAGCTTAATTAATAAAGTATTAGTTAGTGTTAGTACCTTAACTGGAGGTTTATCAGGAACTTTGATCATGAGAACTTACTCGAGAGTATGACACTCATTGAATCTACAGCTCAGATAGATGTTATAATGGACCCCAATCCATCAAAGTTATGAAATGCTGCCAACTATTATTCACTTAGCATTTTATCAAAATCACATACTTGTTCTGGGATGTAATATTTCCTCATGGGAATCATGCAGACAAAACTTTCCTCAGAATCGTTCACCTTTTCTGTAGTTTTAATTTTAATCTATATATTTTTTGACAAACACCAGAATAATACTGATGTAAGGGATATTGTATTGATGAGATCCAAAGCTACACATCGCCTCAGAGTTAAACAGTGAATACCAAATTAAATAAATCACAACAGAGCATGTTGCTGTGAAATTATAGTTGTTCAATAAATAGACTTCATTAAAAGAAAACTAGTGAGCGCATAGAAGAAAAAATAAACGTTTTTCTTTAACACATAAAAATGTACAGAACTACAAATACTACATTTAAAAAAAAAGAGTACACTCACCATTGACAGCATGCTCCTCTGTCTTGTCAAGAGGAAACCCGAGAAACAAGAGAAACAGAATAATCCCGGTCATCCTAGATGATCAGTGTGGACACACTCAAAGGTCTGCTACAGAGACGGGATTCCTGGGATTTTTATACGAGCGGCTCAGGAATGACATGTGATGGGACGGAGAGGGAGACGGTGGGACGTCCCTAAAACAGAAGTAAACACTTTGACATGACACTCCTTTCATTCATAAATTAATTATATGCTGCCAAAGCTTTTTACAATATGGGAGGGGAAATACGGTTCTGTGTAGGTCTTCTCTTTTGTTTACCAAGTAGGATTTATGTAAAGTGTGAGTTTCTCTTCTGGTATGTCTAATCATCAAAATCTTCTGTACTGATGGTTTTCTTGCTTTGCTTTTTTTAGACAACTTGCTGCACAGCGTTACATACACTCAACTTCAGGATAAGTGATACTAGCAACTTCTCTAGTAACTTTAGCGCACCTTGATGCGAGGCGGAGGTGATGGTGTATTAAATCATATGACAGACGTGGTAGCTGAGCTGGCTAATGCTAGAGAGTGTATGGTGAGTTTTGGCAGTGATGTACAGTGCTAGCCGAGCTTTATGCTGGATTTAAGTGAGGATTAATCAAATTGAATTGTATTTAATCACGAGTCTTTACTGCCCTCTGGTGGTCACAGTGAGGGACTGTAGCACATCATTGCATTCGTCAAACCAGAATAAATGCAGAAATCATGTTATATTCTCACTTCCGGTAACTACAGAGCTTCCCATTTTCAGCAAACCATCACGAGGCACAGCAGAGTCCTCTCATTCATGTATGCTGCTCTGCTCTTCACTTTTACAGAAAGACTTGAGTGAGGTTATGCTGAGACCACCATGTTGCTTATTCATTCAGTATGGCAGTTTGTGTGCTTTTGTGAGTTGCCCTCACATCTCATGTGATGAAGGTGCTGGAGAGGCTGGTCTTGGCCCACCTCACTGGACCCTCTGCAATTTGCATACCAGCCTCATGTAGGAGTGGATGACGCCATCATCTACCTGCTGCAACGAGCTCAGTCGCACCTGGACTGAACCGGTGGCTCTGTGAGAATCACTTTCTTTGATCTCTCCAGTGCATCCAACACAACACCATCCAACCACTGCTGCTGAGTGAGAAGCTGCGGGTGGTGGGGGTTTAACGCGTCCACTGTCTCCTGGATCACTGACTACCTCACAGGCAGACCACAGTTTGTCCGACTGGGCCGTGTGCTGTCTGATACGGTGGTCAGTGGTACTGGAGCCCCACAGGGAACTGTTCTGTCTCCCTTCCTGTTCACGTTGTACACCACTGACTTCCAGTACAACTCGGGGTCATGCCATCTGCAGAAGTTCTCTGATGACTCTGCAGTGGTCGGGTGGTCCAAGACCAGAGAGATGGTGGTCGACTTCAGGAGGAAGACGACGGCTCCACAACCGCTGAGAGTTACTGGGAGAGGACGTGGACATGGTGGAGGAGTACAAGTTCCTGGGTGTCTCCATCGACAGCAGACTGAACTGGAAGACCAACATCAACGCTGTGTACAAGAAGGGGATGAGTCGACTCTTTTTCTTGAGGAAACTTCGATCCTTTAATGTGTGCAGCAAGATGTTGGAGATGTTCTACCAGTCTGTTGTGACCAGTGCACTGTACTTCTCCGTAGTCTGAGGGGGAGCAGCATTGGAGCCAGAGACAACAACAGACTTAATAAACTGGTTAAGAAGGCCGGCTCCATCATTGGCTGCAAACTGGACACTCTGGAAACGGTGGTGGAGAGGAGGACACTGAAGAAACTATTATCCATATTGGATAACCCGGATCACCCTCTCCACCACCTACTGCAGGGACAGCGGAGCACTTTCTCCAACAGACTGATCCAGCTCCGCTGTCACAAGGACAGATATAGGAGATCATTCCTGCCCTCTGCTATAAGACTATAATAAATCACCTCTGGCCAGATCATCCACCGCTACACTGTCTTTGCACTACTGTTTAGTTTATCTAGTTAGTTAAATTAATACTATTCTATTTCATTGTACTTAATATGTTCTACTCTGTTATTTTATTGTATATACTGTGCATTTTTTTATACTTAATATTTTTACTTTTACTCTGTCACTCTGATTGCTTGTATATTTTGTTCTGCTGTAGCAAACAAATTTCCCCTTGCAGGATGTATAAAGTATATATCTATCTATCAATCTATCATTTGCGGGTTTTTTAAAATTACATTTCTTGTATTCTGGCTACAGAAAATACAATTTAACTTTATTGCAGAATATGGAGATATAGACTGGCTATTTTTACTGAGATTGTTCAGTATGTACCAATTTATGATTTCATTAATTACCAAGACAATGCTTTAATCCATTTTCATCACCACTGTGTAGCAACATATACATAAGCACTGAAAAGGAGGTAAATGCGACCCAGATGGGACTCGAACCCACAATCCCCAGCTCCGGAGGCTGATGCCTTATCCATTAGGCCACTGGGTCAATACGTGGCTAGATTGGGAAAACAACCATTATAAAAAAGACGTGTCGTCTCATAATCAGCGGGTAAAGCATGTATATTCGCGTCTAACATTGAATGACACATTGTTATTTAGGGTAAATGTTACCCACGATACAATATGTATTTCAGACATGGCTGCAATGCTCCACAATGAAATCCAACCAACACACGAAGATGTGGGGTTTTATCTCGCGATACCAATGTTCGCGGTTGCCTTTGACAACGTCTTTGTTGGTTGAAGCATTTTTTTACCATGGGGCGGTGCTTGTACCCGACTGACCAATCAAAACTCAGGAAAACAGGGTGGTATATAAATGACGTCATGTCGGTAATCAAAAAAAATTACGAGAAACCTAAGGTAAGTACGTCGCACACGCTGTTGGCCACATGTTAGTTATAGTTACATTAAGAGTTTAGGTTATTGCTTATAATTTGAGTGTATTTTCGTTACTCTTCTGAATATCTGAATATCTGCCACATGGTGTTAGATAACCGGCTTGGCCTCAAGACAAGCGGCCGGGTTCACTGCTAGCGTTAGCTAATTCACCGGCTAGGTAGCTAACACAGAAGGCAGTGAAAACAGCCGTTGGTACGACCGTTGGTTTCTTTTAAATGATTATCTTTAAACAGGGAACGTCTTCAACAATTCAACTGGAATCGATTGTCTTCATCAACATTCAGTAATGTCAGCCGACAACGGAGATCGTCTCACCCAGTTCAAAAACAAAGGGAAAGATGTCAACGTAAGTTCTGCAAGTAACAGCACAACAGTATAACATTAATCACGTACGTTAGCGATAGCTAATCGTCATACATGGCGTCTTGTGATTGTATGGGGTTTGACTTCTTCAGGAGCTCAGACGAAGAAGAGCTGAAGTCAATGTGGAGCTACGAAAAGCAAAGAAGGATGATCAGATCCTGAAGAGGAGAAACGTCCAGAGCCTCCTGGATGAGCCGACCTCTCCTCTCCATGAGAACGACCCCAACGCACAGGTAGGATGGACAGCAGGTAGACAGCAGCTCGTCTGTGTCAGCTGCCCCTTTCACACACTAGTTACTGGGGTTGGCTGGGAAGAGTAAACATGACGCACAACTGTTTCCATATACAACTGGTTTCCATGTGTTTTCCATGACTTAAATCTGATTGAATAATTTAGTTGCCCACGAATGAGTTACAACAGCCTCCATACCCAACGATACCCTCAGAGAATAAGTCTAGTCAATTTGAACCCTAAAGGCCGATCAAAGTAGGCCCGCTCTGTTTGTGGCCAACGGTCAATGAGAAAGCTGGCGTCAAATGTCTACCTAATGATAACGGTGTGAAGCTTTTCCCTCATTTAGCACCAACTGGTCTCGACAACCAGCAAGTATTAGGTCAAGTGCATGTTGGGGGTTATTTATAACCCAGGTGTACTGTTTAGATAGATAACCTGCTTCTTTCCCTGTTTCCCCAGCCTCTTCAGTACTGGTCTTTGGAGGAGATTGTAGGAGGAGTAAACAGCCAGAGTTTAGAACATCAACTGCAGGCCACGCAGGTAGCCAGGTAAGAATCATTTTAAAGGACCTCGACCGACCAGTTTTGACATGTTAAAGAAAAGGGCTACAATTGCATTTCATGCAATCCTGTATTGTATGACAATAACAAATCCTTGAAGATGACCAGTGACTGGCCAGCGATGGCTGGAGGCATTATGTTTTTGGGTTGACCGTCCGCCCGGTCCATTCTAGTAAGCGCAATATCTCACAACGCCTGTTTGGAATTAAATTAAATCTGTCACAAATGTCCACCTAGACTCAAGGAGGATCTGATTAGAATTTGATGGTCAAAGGTCAAGGCCACTGTGGCCACATAAAGCATGTGTTTGCCCATAACTCAAGAATTCATATGCTAATCATGACACTCTCACGCAAATGTCTAATAGGATCAAATGATAAAGTGAAGACATATGGGACAGACATGGATGTAAACTGCAAATAGACTGGTTGGTTGGCAGAATCATACAGCCATCTTTCCTCAACTGCAACACTATCTATCCTATGTATTATGACAAAGGTGTCCATAACACCAGGGTTCAAGCATTGTTATTGAGTTGAAAATCAGTTTGTTCCCAAACTTGTTAAACATAATCACCCCGCCCTAGTCATTACTCTGACATTTAAACAATGCTAAAACTTTCCCTTTGTTAACTCCCCACCTTTTTTTTTTTTTTTTTTTTGTCCTGGCGTACAGGAGAGTCCTCTCCAGAGAAAAGGATCCACCTATTGACAGCTTCATTGCTGCCAGCCTCATCCCGACGTTTGTTAGTTTTCTGGCTCTATCTGAATGCCCCCCCATCCAATTTGAGGCAGCTTGGGCCCTGACCAACATCGCCTCAGGTACCACAGACCAGACCACTGCCGTAGTGGACGGTGGGGCCATCCCGGCCTTCATCAGTCTGGTGGCATCCCCCCACCTGCACATCAGCGAGCAGGCCATTTGGGCCCTGGGTAACATCGCAGGTAGGCTGACGACATTATGCATCTCTTTGCGTTTGTTTTACTTCTGATGCTCCATTACGTTATGCTGCTCAGTTTATGTGCCTAGATGGATGTGATGTGAGGATCTGTTGTTGTTGTGTGTAACAATGCTTCCTTTGTTTTGTCTGGAGGTGTTGTTGGTCTCCACAGGCTTTAATATTGAGGGGTTTTCAATTCATGTAAAAGGGCGTGTGCTAAAATCTTAAATGTTTTGTTTTGAGAAAGTGAGTTCAATGTGCAAAGGTGATTCATGCAGGATAGGAAGGAACCACTGGTCTACCAGAGTAGCAGCATTGGTTGTTTTCTGAGTCAGTAACTGTATTAAAAACGTATGATAAAAAACAGTCCTTGCATATTCTGTTAGTTGTAGAACAACCTCTGAAATGCTCAACTCCCTATTGTAGTAACCCGACTGTATTCTCCCCCCCCCCCTCATATCCAGGTGATGGATCCAACTACAGAGACCTAGTGTTAAAACACGGTGTTCTCCATCCACTCCTCGACTTGATGGCAGCTCCTGACCTGTCTGTGTTTCCCGTGAGTTTCAATCAAAAATGATTGCGCTGTTGGTTTTAAGAGACGTTTTCTTTTTACATGGCACTGTGGCCTGCAGAGCCTTACTATGTTCTATTCAAGTATGCACATCCACACTGTTTAGGACTCAGTGGACACAGACTGCTGTTCACACTGGTTTTAAAAAGGTGTCACAAGTAGCCACTTGACAAGCTCATTTCAAACCGCTAAAAAGCTAAATCATCGTCCAATGGGTTCCCAGGTTTTCTCTCCACATGGCCTCTTTATCTGTAGTCAACCAACGCCTGCTCAAACACCATTTATCAACAGCGCTCCGATTACAAACGGAAAACAGGTTCTAGATATGAAAACAGAATCAAAGTCAAAGTCGCTGACTGGTTTCATGGATTGATAAATATCTGCACACCCTGATGTGATATTGTTTGGAGAGGGCTTATGACGAAGTTTTATTGTTTGGAGTAGTGCGATATGGCAAAAATGATCATCTGGATATTGGTCATTTCACGATATATATATATATATCACGAAATGGCATGTTTTCTGGTATTCATTAAAAAAAAAAAAATGTCTTTACTCCTGTGTGACTGAAATATTTGACAAATAAAAAGTACTGTTTATTTTCTCATTTAATAAAGAACTTTAGTCCAAAATGAACATGACTGTTTCAAGTGAAATTACTGAGAAAATGCATTTCAATATTTACAGCTATAGATTTTACAAGTATCTGTGACTCTAACAACTTTCATGTTCTGACACTTTGACGTTGTGAAATGACACTTGGTTCTTAATCCACCTTCCTAGCCGGGCTACCTGCGCAATGTCACCTGGACGCTGTCCAACCTGTGTCGCAACAAGAACCCGGCCCCTCCCTTGATGGCGGTGCAGCAGCTGCTCCCAGCCCTGGTGCGCCTCCTGCACCTCGACGACAGGGAGATTCTGGCCGACACCTGTTGGGCCGTGTCCTACCTGACCGACGGCTCCAATGAGAGGATAGAGGTGGTGGTGCAGGCCGGCCTGGTGCCCCGCCTGGTCCAGCTGCTATCCTTGGGGGAGCTCGCCATTGTGGTACGTGTGTCAGCGGAAATGACCGTCATCCATCGAAAGTATCTGCTCTGTTGAGTCTCATTCTGAATTCATGACAGTGTTGGATGAACGCTAAACATATTTGCTTGTTCTATTGGATCTATTGGTGCTCGTTGTATGGTCACAAATACCGTCGCTCTTCAAGAAGTTTGTCACAGCCCACACCGACGTCCTTTTTCGCATACATCCTCCTGTGTATTTTTCCTGTTGGCTGAGTTTAGGACAGATTACTGTTACAGAAGCTGGAGTCTTTGGTGCAGATGTGCGATGTGGACCATTGTAACTGAAAATCAAGCTTAGTCTGCTCTTGCATGCATTGTTAGCGGCTTCAGACATATGGTGCTGAATTGGGACAATAACACTCACAGGATTTAGGTATCTCATCACATTCCTTGTCATCACCGTCATTCCTCCTATATTTATTATTCCTAAATCGTGAACACTACAGATAATTGACTTGCTCTCCTTCACCTCCCAGCCTCCGGTCCTGCGGTCACTTGGCAACATTGTGACCGGGACAGACGAGCAGACGCAGTGTGTCCTGGATGCGGGCGCTCTGGCGATGTTCCCCAGCCTGCTGTGTCACCCGAAGCCCAACATCCAGAAGGAGGCAGCTTGGACAGTGTCCAATATCACCGCTGGCAAAGACACCCAGATCCAGGAGGTTGTCAATGCTGGTCTGGTACCCATGCTGGTGGAGATCCTCCAAAAGGTCAGAACATAAGAGCAGACAGAACGTATAGCTGGCTCGTTACAATAGTCCAAATGAGATTCATTAATTCATAATAAATCAAGTTCTGCATTTTACCCATCCTAATTACCGTCCTTGAACATGAGTGTACATGTATCCTGTAATTTGATATTACCTGAGCAGCACAGTCACAGTTTCCCCAACTCTTCCTTCCGACCTGCTGCGGATTATGCATGGTTTTCTTATTCTATAAACTAATTTTGTGAAGCAACCAATCTATAATATGTTCCTGTTTATTCATGAAGTCATTAAGTATATCTTCAGTGTCTCTACTAGTTTGACATCAGATGTCTTCTCTGTTTAGGGAGACTACAAGACTCAGAAGGAGGCCGTGTGGGCTGTCACCAATTACATCAGCGGTGGAACGATGGAGCAAGTGTCCTTCCTGGTCCGGTGCGATGTGCTGGAGCCTCTGCTCAACCTGCTGACAGCCAAAGACGGCAAAATCATCGTGGTCATCCTGGGTGCAATCTACAATATGTTACAGGTATGTTGTCAAGAACCTGTTGCCGTTGTTGCATTGGAGTCGCTGACTGCAAGACTGTCTGTGTAGTTCAGTCAAAATGCTGCGTGTCGAGTGGATTTTTACCACCAACTTGTCTGACATTGCAAAGTGACCTCTGAGGCTTACTGTACAGCCTCTCCATTCATCTTGGTGTTTCTGAAAGTCTACATGCACTCGATGTATACTTAAGTTATCAGGGATGTATCACTTTACACATTATACACAGTATCTGCAGTTATTAGAGTCAACGTTATGAGATCATTGTCAATTTAGTCGTAAGGCACTAAGCTACAGTAAACTACTCCAAAGCATATTTTAGAAAACTGTAATGTCAAAGCACATCAAATCACTACAATAAAAATAATCTTTGTCTGATATGATGAGATGTTAAAGAAGACACATTTCAGATCCAATTTATTCAGTAGCTTGTTCTCCATGTAAGATGAGAAACTTGATGATGACGTCTAAAGATTGTGTGCATTGAGGTTTTGGCAAGTGAAGGAAAATGCACTAAAATGAAAACGTGCAAAGAGTAATTAAGAGTAGATGGTAGACTACTGCCTAGATCTGCAAGAAAGAAAATAATTCAAGAGAAGTATGCTTTTAAAAGTGCTCTTGCATATTCTTCTGCCAGCAGACATTTCTCTTGGGTCCAGAGGAAATGGAGATTAAAACTGTGTCTCTCTGAGATTAAGAAACAGGAAGATTAGCAGAATTTAATCTCAGTCACATTATCGTCTGAATAATGCAGATGGCTCTTGACGGTCACAGATTAACGATCACAGGTTCATCTCTCGGCGAGGGAACTATTAGTTTTACAGATTTCTTTTTTTCTTTCTCCACAGATGGCATACAAAACTGGTGAGAGTGAAAAACTCTGCCTGATGATTGAGGAGTTGGGCGGTTTGGACAAGATTGAGGCACTTCAGTCCCATAACAACGAAGCTGTCTACAAGTCCTCTCTGAAAATCATAGACCGGTTCTTCTCTGAAGACGTAAGTAACAGACTAGCCAAGCCGAAATCGTCACAAAACTTTGTTTCTACTTGAGTTTCTACTGGATTTTCTTCTCTATCTGTTATGCTCTGCTTTTGTTTGTTTTTTGCAAAATGCGTATGTGCTGAATTTGCCAAGACTTTGTCGAGGAATATCACTCAGTGCGATTGGATAGTTTGCTACAACTGGGATGCTAACCACTCCCTTCAACACAAACATGGAAAGAATTTAGACCGGCAGAGGAAGTGTGACTACATTGTAAATTATAAGATCGCCTGCCGATAAACATGCTAAGATTGGTAAATGCTGTAATGCTTCTCTCCTCGTGTCCCTCCTGTGTTTCAGAATGAAGATGATGAGTCTGTGGTTCCTGTAGCGACTGAAGACGGCTATAACTTCCAGATCCCCGAGGACCAAAGCACTTTCCAGTTTTAACATTCCCAGTTGTCTCTTTGTACCTTGTTGATATTTTTTGTAAATTGTTTTTAGACATTTCATCCTTGTACGTGACAGTACAAAGACTAAATCACCCTGTTTCAAAGAAATATTTGTAAATAGATGTTACTCATGCACAAGTTACTTTTCTTTATGGATGTTTCAGAAATAAACAACCTATGCACAGGGTCATGCGCCTAATGTATTTGCTTAAAAGATGTGAAGGAAGTGAGGTGTTGAGAATGAAATGAAATAGGGAATTGGAGTTGATTCTGTGTCCATGTCACCACTAGGTGGCACTGTGGTTATTTGTTATACTTTGTGAGCCTACATGTTGTAAGTGCCCTGATGTGTTTATAGTACATTGTACACTATTTTGTGAATGAAATCTATGTTGTAGTGCGTTCGAAAGCATTATACGATATGGCCATGATGGTTCATATATAGGGAAGGAGCAGAACCAGACTCTGCAACTTAATGTCAAAGTAACTTTCCTCACTGTAGACCCGCATCTACCTTCAGGAAAAATCGCATTATGTTTAATGTGGCAGACCCTAAGTGTAAACTGTCCTTATGATATTTTATTTACCTTTGTGACTTGATTTTTTTGTCATGCATATCATGCATATCATGACATAACATTTACATTTACTTGGTAAGATATGTACAATCGACAAAGTTCTGTCTGTCATAGTTCTCTTTTACAATGGATAAATGAGTCCCCTATAAGCGTAACTGAATCAGCTACTACTGAGTAGCATTAATCTATAGTGGATAGTCTATTGATGTATTTAGAGAACGGTATACATTGGAACCACTCAACTAGATGCATATTCTAACTATTCGCAGGAACTGTCTAGCACGTTCACGTCTACATACACCGTGTCAAAACTATACAGATTAAGGCCGGATAAAGATTTTTTAAGTTCAAAGTAAAACAATTTGAGGATCGTAAAATCATTTGTAACCAGGTAAGAAATACGCAAATGGTGGTCATGTTATGTTAATGGTTGTTGTAATGTTATATTCATGATTAATAATTCACATGTATCGTAGATAGTACTAAGAAAATATTGTACATAAATTTGAGAGTGCTTTTATTTTGAAAGGTTGCACCGGATGTGCTCTTATTGTCTCGCTTATTGTGCAGTAGCTCAGTCTTCACCATCATCACGACTAACTTCAGTCTGAGCAGACGTCTGTCTGGATGGAGGGCAACCCGTCCAGTTGATTCGTATCAATACCGTTTGGCTCGCGGCGTGAACAGCATTAGGGGACGTATTTAGGATTAGTTATTTGCCATTTTCTTAATGAAAAAGAGGCTAACGTAAGAATGACATTCCAGCGACGATGATACCATTATGTTGCATACACGGTCAGTGTGAATTGTTATGGTGATACTACAAGCTACCCCGAGCTAGCAGAGGGACTGTTTTGGGAGATACCTTTTCAAAACCCACACGCTGACACATGAACTAGACGCTTTTTGTGAATTTTCATCAAGCTGGAACACAAAGGGGAATGTCTAGCCAAGGAGTTAGGAGGAATGGCCCAGTGAAGCTGCGGTTGACAGGTAAGCAAACGTAAACCCCCTCCTCGCGAGACGTTAGCACGTTAGCATGCTAGCCAACCAGGCTAACATCTGCTGATGGTACCACTGGACATGTGTCTCATGTGATATAAAAACGATCATCTCGTATTCTATCTGTATGTTTATCTTTTTAATCGCATTTAAATACTTAATTTTTTTTTTACCAGAATTTAACTTTCGTTTACCTACCAAGCAGCCTTGACAGACAGTCAATGAGCTCGTTAGCAAACATTAGCTGTGACAACAACGCTCATTATGTTGCATTAACCTAGCTGGCTAACGTTGACGGTACTTGTCATCTTTGCTCATGGGTTTCTCTCAAAAGTTAGCTTAGATGAAATAAGATAAATATCAGTAAGTCTGTGATAAAGTCCATCTATCCCTGTAGTCTTTCAGTGTAATTCATATGGATATCTTTAACTCTTTTTTAAAAATCCGTTTTGTCATTGAAACATAACTAACATTACATCTAATCATCAATTATTAGCTAGCTAATAGAAGCTTCATACTCTGGCTTCAGTGAATGGGGAATCACAAATCACAATGATTTAAAAAAAAAAAAAACCCAGACATCTTCTCTCCCATTCCCAATAGCGTGTATGTATTTAGACAACGTGCTCCTTAAAAAGGAATAGCGTAATACCATAGAAGAGAGATACTGCTGTACTATACTATGTGCTACACACATTATTTGCAGTATATGCATTTTGTAACGAGACACATGAGGTGGCATTTTGTGTTTAAACTTGCATGAATAGATTTAAGCAGGGGCCAGATCTCTCCCCCCCCCCCCCCCCCATCTTCTGGTGGCAGCCACATCAAATGATGAATCTGAACATATTCAGGAGATACAACTGCTGAACTGAAAGAGAGAAGTGAGAACATATTGTCTCATTTTGAAGAGGTCGTTTATCTGTATTTTGTGATGGATCACTGCTATTCTTTTAAGACTCGAAAAACAACTTAATTCCCACAGCATAGAATTAACGACAGGTGTTGTATCATGGTTTTCTTTTTGATGGTCATCATGTGAATGGTGGTGAACAGGTTCATTGACCTAGAAACGCAGAGTAGTACTGTGAAGAGAAATGAGCTCTCAAAGCTCAAAAACCTACCCCGCTTGCCTGCCCAGGGTCTCTTTTTTTCTTCCTCCCTCCATATGGGGAATGGTTTTAAATGGGCTGCAGTGGTCTTCAGACGGAATCCCAGGAATGTGAAACCTCAGAGAGGAAATGTGAGTCTTTCCCGATTATAGACACATCCTCTGTCTGTCCTTTGCAAGAGAGAAAGGATAAGGGAAACTGTGTGTGTGTGTGGTGGGGGGGTCTGGGGAGAGACAGACAGACAGACAGACAGACAGACAGACAGACATTCGGGTTCATATGGCTGTGAATGACCAACTGCTGCTCACACAGTGATGATCAGTGATGCTAAGTCTACGTTTAGACTTTTGCATTCATTTTAACTGTTAATATATGTTTAGTTGTGGCCACACTTGAGAGATATAGATGTATAGATATATATATATATATATATATATAGTGTGTCTTAGACCATGTGCATTCAGACCGAACATTGCATTCCAGCCAAAGCCCAATTTACTCCGTCTGTCCGTCTGCTCTGCGGTCTCTTTTATAGTTTGCATGTTTTTTTTTCTCTGTCAGAGAGAATTAGAATTCGCTAAATCAAAAGCTTGGATCTAAGGAAGTTAAGAGATTTAACTATTGTTGTGCTTCATAATTGTGTTTGTCAGGGTTTGTGCTCGTGGAACAGTTTATTTGAACAGCAATATGAATTATTGGCAGGAGGTGTTCTAGTCAGCAAGCCCGCAGCATTAAGAATAAAAACAATGCACAGACAGATATGATATACATCTTTTTAAAATTTTAAATCAAATTCAATAAAAAAGGTGGACTTGTGCTGGTTGGTGACGTGTGAGAGTATAATTCTATAATTCTGAGAAATGCAGTTTGTAGCCTCGTTGTTGCCGTTTCCCAGCCTTCATCCCTGTCGGCCACCATAGATTCTTTCTCAGCGTGAGCCAGTCAAAGTAAAACGTGGTCTTTGTCATCTTAATTAGAATTCTGTTGCATAATAATGAATTTCTAAATTAATCATTTGACTACCTCCTTAGTACTTCTTTCGTACATTTCTGAAGGCTTAACCTCTAGTGTTGCAGCTTTTCTTCATGTGACTACAGGTCTTTGCAGAAACACTGCCAAGGCTAATCACTGTGCTGTCACTAATAAAGCTTCTATCAATATCCAGCTGGGGCAAGCTAACGCTGCAGACACTCAGCGATATGCAATTTATTTGCACATCGCTATTTCTGTCTACTGCACTTTATTCCCAATTTTTCACAGGTGCAGCTTGGTGTTATTTACAAAAATAAAATACAGAATTATTGGTACTGCTGATGCAAACTGAAGTCTTTTTTTAAATTTTTTTATCTTGCTGTGTTTTTCACTATGATATGAAATGGGACCAGTTCTGTTCTTGAAATTTCTCCTCCACTAAAGTGAAGCTTTTCCTCGATATGAGTCTGCTGAATTTAAAGTGTGCCGCTGTTTTAGTTTGCCACCCTCACTGGGATCCCCTCTCGTCAAGGCAGTGGATTAGAACTTGCGTAGGGTGGTTTCACACACGCACTGCAGGATTCTGACCGAATTTATCCCCAGTTTAGTCATCCCACACTGCCTTCAAATGCCACCTTCTAACTTCTCACAAAGGCCTTTTTTTTTTTTAACATTTATCTGGGACAGCTGCTCTTTAATGCTTGAATTAATAAAAAAAAGCATCCGAGCTTGAGTCTGCTTGTCGGCGGTGTGTCGTCGTGTCCCCACAGAGCTTGCTGCCAAGCTTGTAAAAGCAAGCAATGTTGAATTTCGAGAGCTGTTATTCCTAACACTGCAGGGAACCGACCATTGGTCCATGGACCATAGTTCCCCCTCTGTCTCCTGCGCAGTGAGAGCTGGTGTATGATTTACTGAATTCAAGCAGGAACGGGGTGTTTTCTCTTGCTTGCCTTCACTGGATGGAATCTGGAGTTTCTCAAAGTAAATGACATGAGGCGTACAAGGGGACGAATCCATCTCTCACCCCGTTTCAAATATGGCCTCTTGGCTGCACAAGCTTCCAGTTGGCATGCAGCGAGCAGCGAACGACTGGAAGAATCATCTCAGAATTCCTCCTGTTGAGTGTGAGTGCGGGACACACAGGAAAGCAAGGAAGCCCACATGTACATTTCTCATCTTCTCTCATGCTGTGTGTGTATTTCTCTCTTATTTTAACATTTTGGGAAGCTGGTCACAAGGCCAGTAAGCTGGTGATCAGGATACAGATCGAGCCTCCGTCCCCGGCCCAGCGTTGGGGCAGAGTGCATTTCAGGGAAGTTATCAGGGACCAAGTACAGTTGTGTGTGTGTGTGTGTGTGTGTCAGCTTGTTTGTATGTGCAAGCGTAATGTTGTGTGTTCCCAAAACAGAAGACAAACGCACAATTTCACGCGCACATGCACACAGATACTCGTGTACACGGCTGATGTACCGTCAGCATGCAATGCTGAGCTAAATTAGGCCTGTCGGCTTCCTAGAATATAAGGAGTGAACTTTGTTCACATTAAATTAAAAAAATGTATGATGAGAGAAAATCTCAATTGATCAAGTAAAACAGCCTGACCTGAGAGGAAATACAATACAATTCTTCTGTTGTACATATTCCTTTGTATTTAAAATCGGCCTCACTGCTCGTGAGTGACTCGCGTCTTCATCCTCACCTCGAATGGATTAAGTTAGTCATATTATTTTCTGCTGGCCTCCCTGTATGATTTTAATGAAAGCTGATTACTTCGATCGTCACATTTAATCAACACTTTGTGAGCTGCTGGTAGTGACGGGACTTGGACTATGCATGTGCTGCTGGTGTAATTTATTAGGGTTTTGACAGTTGAAATGTGGACCAGAGTTGGGGATTATGATTCATCTCCGCGCACAATGAACGTGACTCATACTGTGACGTGTTCGAGGTGTTGCACTCTTGTTTTATGTGTCCCTGGCACCAGCTTCATTTAGGAACAAGCAATGCCCCGAGTCCGGCAGAAAGTTCAGTTTGACCCAACTATGAGGCAATTAATAGGCACTGCTCAGAATTCCGTATTCCTGCACAAATAGCCTCTAAAATACTGAGCTTTCCCTCAGATTTATCCAGCCTACTGCTATTCGACATACATTGAGAAATATGGAGGGAAAATCATTGCACTAAAGTATGACGTGTTCAAGCTGACATGCTAATTTCCATACTGCTTGCCTCTGGCTTTTGCTCTTTCTAGAAACGGACACTTCCTCTTTGACTTGACTCCTTTGTTGTTTTCTGAGTTAGTCACTGTGATTTCTGAACAAGCAGTGAAGCACAATGTGTTACTCCTCGTGTGAGGGAATAGATGTTTTCAACTTGGAGTGTGTGTGTGTGTGTGTGTGTGTGTGTGACGTGTTTATGTTATTCAGCTCAAACATTTTACATTTGATCAGCCAAGGCAAGAGAGCTGCCCAAATGTGGCTGCTGCTGTCGGCCCTTCTGTCGTCATCCCTCCTTCCATCAGCTCATCTCATGTTCATACTCTCCTCATTTATCATGGGCTCCGGAAGTATTGGGTAGGAAGTGGGGAAGGGGCCATTGGCCAACTCACTTTACCCCCCTGGTCCGATTTGGCGTTATTTCTGGTTTGATCCCATCACGAGATGGTCTCTAGTTTTTTAGAGATGCACCGATTTGCACTTTTCTTTCATGCAAAATTTAAATTCAATTCTATTTTCATATACAAAACATTGGCTATTAAATACCATTTTTATCTCCAAAACTGCACTAAGTTAGAGGACCTTTACAGTCACTCAAACAAAAGACAGTGCTCCAGGTTACTGGACAATTAAAATCCAACTGAAAATGATTTGCAATATATACTACTTGGTATTGTTTTCAGTGTGTGTCATCATGCCAACATGTGGTCCTAATGTGGACACCTACAGTGACTACCACAGAAGTGGTTAAGAGTACTTTACCAGCTGTCTGTCTGTCTGTGGACAGATTTTGTCACAGCGATAGCATCCCAGCGGCTCTTTATGGTCGCGTCTACTGGGCTGTTGGTAATGAATGGGAAAATGAAAACTGTGGGTGTTATGCTTTTGAATCAAGCAGAGAAAACGTTGTCATAATGTGCTGACATCACACGTCCTCTGATGTGACTATAAGCATGCGCACATGGGCGATGATGCTGACACAATATATTGTGCAGCCATAGTGCACAAGGAAGAAGATATGCACTTTTTCCGATCGTAATAGGCTCCATTTAAATGTTAACACTGAGGGATGGTAGTCTATGCTTAAATCCGTTGTCCTGGGCATCTAAACTAGTCTTAGTTTATGGGATGCATGCCTCTGTGTAAACATGCATGAGAAATAAGGCTAGTTAATGACCGTTGTTTCATTTGCAGGGAATGACTCCGTTGAGTCGTCTGGCTGTGGATGCTGTGTTATCCTCCAGTGTAAATAGTGGGTGCTATAGATGAGTCTGTGTGCACAGTTGTCAAGGAGGAGAAGATGCTCTTGTATCTGTGTGTGTGTCTGAATGGCTGCTTGTTCCTGCCTCCAGCGTTTGGGGGTCACTGTGTTGTGGTTCGGTTTTGTAGTTCAATACAGAGCTCTGTACCCAAACTTCCTCCCGCTCTGTTTAGTCTGCATCACTAGCATATACTTCAATTGACCACACACACTACACAGGTTCTATACACTCATTCAGTGTTCATGTGGCTCTTTTCATCATATGGAAGCATTTATATTCACTTTGTCATGCAGCTGTTGCAGCTGTATTTATCCTTTCTGTTATCAGTATATCTGAAAGGAAAATACAGGGTTAACGGTTCTCAGATGCAGCAGACCACACAAAATGATGTTGCACTTTGGGCCTACTTTGTAGTGGAAACATACAAAACTTCTCTCTGCTCGTGTGTTACTCCCAAACAAGTTCATATATTTTATTTTCAGATATTTTCACTTCCCTCGAGATAAGCAGAACCCACTGTTTCTAAATTTGACAATAGCAGGATGGTGAAACTTTTATATTGTCCTGATTAATCAGTTTTGTTTTCATTAAAAAAAAAAAACATCGTTCAGTTATGCTAGTGTATTTCTGTGGAAATGCACAGGCCTCTGCGTGTGTGTGGTGAGACCTTTTGGAAACAAAGATGTTTTTTTGTGGAAACTGTACTTTTGTACACTTTGATGTGTGCGCACTTTGATTTTCCTGGGTCGTGGATGATAAATGAGAGGATGCTTCTGTTTGTTCATGATTCGGGCACCTTTTGTTGAGAGACTCTCTTAGCCAGCTTCTGACTGTGTAATACTCCTGGATACGGTGATGGTGGCACACAATGTAGAGTTAACACCAGGGTCTCCGTAAGATAACCTACACCCACTGCCCTTTACATCTAAGCTCTGATGAGTTGTTTAAGAGAAGGTTGTGTACACAACAAACCCTGAATCCAAGTGACCCCCCCCCCCCCCTCCTTACCCTGTTCATCTTCAAAGTGCCCTATGAAATGAAGCTCTTGGTATGTGTTTTTGTTTTGGATTTTGGCATTGCTGATACTGATTTACGGGGATGTAATTCCATAATGCGGGTTAAAAGGGAACACAGAGCTCCGCACAGTTTGTGGTCGTCTCAGTTTCTCCTCTGTGCTCATATTTCATGCAGTGGGGGGGGGGAACCCCCGGGTCTCTGGTGGGTTGGATTCTACCCTTTTTGTTTCATTGATACATTTTGTTTTTAGTTGACTTCTGGATTTTCCGACTAGGTTTAGCACATTTTAACACGACCACAGCGTTGCAGACATACGGGAGCATTGCTCTGGAGATTGTGTCCGCTGTGTGCAGCTGGTCAACCCTCTATTAACTCAAGATGGATGCAACTTGATATCTGATCGGCCCGTAATGATTTGTTTTGAAACATTACCCGTTTAAAAAAAAATGACAAATTGTATTTTCAGGCACCGGCTGTGTATCTCGACACAGCGCTGTGTTTTAGGAAGAATTTGGCATGCGAGGAGAGACTGTGACTCAGTAATGAAATCTCGCAGGGCGCTGCCAGTCTCATAACTCAGCTTTACTGTTCTCCACTCATGACCTGCGTTTCACCACGCAACACACAGGGATTATTATGTATTGGTTTCTTATTTACTACATCACAACATAGCCTATGGATATATATATATATATGGCTTTTCTCTAGATAGCATTGTACAGTACAACTTCTTTGGACTTAGTTTTTAATCTGCTTTTCAAATTACTTTTGAATTTGGTGGCATCAGCGTACTTCTGAGAAGGAAAATGGAAAGACTGAACACCTCGCTGTTGCGTAACAGCCTGTGAGTGGAAAGGAGGTGGTCTTCAATATGCAGAATACATTAAACTTTCCAAGTGCTTCAGAAGGATTTTCCTGCAGAATATGGAGAAGAAATATCACCTTTTTTCTTTTCATAGGCCAAGAGCATTATATCTCTCACAGCGAGTCGTAAACATTTTATTTGGAACATGTGAAAAGACAGGTAATTGGTCTAAAAATGTGATTTTTATTTTTCACTTGCACTTAACTGCAGCCTGCCTGGCCCTCTTCCTTTCACTGGCTGAACTCTCGACCCCACTGCAGTGTCTCGTCATGTGTCTCTGACTCTGTATCCTGTACTTTTCTCTTCAGTCTTTTGCTCTTTTCTTTCTTGAACAGGATGTCCCTCATCTCTCTCTGTCATTTCTCTCTCGTCCTTCCTCTCCCTCACTCACCCCCGGATCTAGTCCAGACAGCTGACAGACGACTCCGCCGGTGTGGCTCCAGTTTGGTGTATTTTTTTTCTTTTCTTTATCTGTTCTCAACTTGTGATGCACACGCACACACACACACACACACACACACACACACACACACACACACACACACTTCCTGTAGCGGTCCTTCACCACAGTGCAGTACTTAGTATTTGTCAGTGTTTGTTTGGGGACCCTGAGGAGTCTGAGAGGATTCCAGGGACCCCGAGCAAAGAGTATCATGCAGTGTTGATAGTTATACAATTTAATAGCAAACCAACAGAGACCATTATACCAAATCAATAAAAATGCTCATGTATTTTGTTATGTGTTTTTAATGTTTATGTATCAGAAATCTTTGACAAATCTTGAACAACTGAAGCATGGTAATGCATTTATGCGGGCAAGAGTGAAGTACTATGTTGCCTTTAACTTCAGTCGAGCAATGAAAAGTGAAACTAGAGGAAACGCCAAAATCGTTTACTAATTTGAAATAAAAACCAAAATTAACTGGAAAGCTATTATAATGAATGAAATTAAATTAACTTAACTAGTTTTTGCCTTTTTTGAAGGAACAGAAGACTTTTCAGTGGTGGCTTTTTTTTTTTACCCAAAAGAATCAGGAAGCCAGGTTAGACATTAAGGATCACACTTTCCGCCCCCTCACTGTTCTCCTGCTACTGTTTCTGCAGTCAGACTGACCACAACCGTGTGTGTGTGTGTGTGTCTGGTAGACCACTCAGCATGTCTACTGTATACACACACACACACACACACACACACACACACACACACACGCGCACACACAGACACACACACAGGCTGACGTTCACTGCCACTCAAATTGCATCCCCCTCTCCGAGTCTGTTTTCAGTGTCAGTGTGGGAGAGAGACAGTCGGAGGACGGGAGGGGATGCAGTGGAGATGAGGATCAAGTTGCTAGGACGGCGCCGGTGTGCCACACCATCCGCCTCCACTCTTCACATAATCACAATAAGGCCAGGATTTCCCACCCGTTTCTCAATACAGCTGTACTTAGGGTCTGATCTGTTTCATGGAAATGTGAATAAAGGCCCAAACACGCCAAACCGACCAATCAAAGAACTAGCGGCGTTGCCTCACATCGCCCGTGTCTGGACAAAAACACAAAGCAAAGACCACGGCCAACGTCCAACGTCCAACTAGCGTATACGTTCTGTGCCTACGTGAGAGGAAATAACTCTCCATACCAGCTGGTGGAGGTAGTCTGTATTCATCATACAGAAAAGAGAAACCATATGACCAGAATGTTATGGGCCACTGAGCAAACTTTCACAGGAATGAACGGGGCGCCGCCTCCAGCGCTGTATCCAGTTCTCTTATACATCCATGGTGTGTGCCCTCTCGACTTTAGTCGTTCGCTTGCCTTCTTCCCTTCCGTTCTTCTTCTCATGCACTGATTTTGCTTAAGATGAACAGCCAATCCGAGGGATTTCTCTCACTGACGGGCTCTACAGCCATTCAACGCGCCGAATCAGCAGAAACCCCTCATGCTAATTTAAGTAATGTCCTCCTTCAATGTTCAGTTGTTGGATTATTTCAGTTCATATAAACTAAATTTGGTCACTGTCAGGTTATTGCTGTCTTGTTATAGACGTCGCTCTGTGCCACACATCACCACTCTCCACCCTCAGACAACAAAAAGCCATGGATTCCACCATCAAACTGTGCCAGGCTTAGCTGCATATTTATGTGTACACAGAGATGAGGAAAACTACTGCAGCCTAAAGTAACCTTATCTCTGTGTCATTCATTCTCAGAGTGACGGCAAACATGGCAAACACTGCCCCATCGCTCTCTCTCTCTCTCTCTCTCTCTCTCTCTCTCTCTCACGCTGCGCTGCGCTGTCTGCCTTTTATTTTTAACCTCAATCTTCACTGTAGCTGCCTGTGTCTCACCATTCTGTCTCACACTTCTCCTCACGGTCTGTTCCTCTGTCAACAGGATAGTGAATAGAAAAACAGCATAAATAGAGCGATATTAGGTACAACTGGCATTTACTATAAGACGGAGACACGTTCTGACATTCTGCCATATTGTGCATATGGGCTTTCATATGCCCATGTGTACAACACAAGCGCTTTGAGTGGTCGGAAGACTAGAAAAGCGCTATGCATGAGTCCATTTACCATTTACAACAGCAGACGGTGTCTATATGGCACATCTGTTTGAGACGGCAGCAGACTGCTACTAATTCAGTTTCTTTTCACTATAGTCTGACTCGCATATTTGCCAGTTTACACTGGTTCATTCTAGAGATGATTTTATAACATTTTTCCTTTACGATACCCAAACTTGTGTATTGGCTGATACCGAGTAGCAACCCGATACCAGTGTGTTTAAAAAACAAAAAAAAGCTCAAACGAGTCACAATTCCCTCTCTAATATAAAATATAAAAAACTGTATTGTTATTCAAGTGTCTCGCCAACAAAATTGTACAAGATTACATACGAGCACTAGTGGTGTAACGGGCCATTGTCGAGGATAATGATCATGCACGCATGATGAACTTCAATATATCCAGTTGTTTGAAGGAGATGTTTTCACAGCAACATAAATATATATTAGAGATGAATTATGACCTGTTTACACTACCTCTAAGCAGCGTATGATACATCATTAAACGCTGCTATAATCATACAACAAAGGGAACTGTATCTGCTAATATGGATCATTAATAATCGGCAGTTAGTATCGGTGGCAAAAGAACGTGATCAGGGATCTCTGAAAGTTATATTTGCTCTCTTTTTTTTCTTTTGTTCTGATCTGTGATACCATCCGTACCGTGAGTTTTATGATCCGTTGCACCACTAACGAGCACATCATGCTTAACGGTCGCGTAGCGAGTGTCGCGTGTTGTTGTTCCCGTGTAGCGTAAATGAGTTGATAAATGATACCCGAGATGTACTCGCAGATACCCGATCCAGCATTCTCGGCCGTATTGGAGGCTTTTCTGATTCTGGAACAACTCTACTACATCTGTGTGTTTGAGTCTGAAGCAGAGTCCTGGAACACGTGGACTGTGGACAACATGGACGTGTGGGTTCAAACATGGTGGAAAGGCCAAAGCTTTAAAAATAACAGAGGATGAGCCTATTGAAACTTGCAATGTTAGCGGTAAATGATACGGAACAATTTCACAGTTTGAGGAACTTGAACAAGCTCCAACAGATCTTGACAGTAAGTCATCTTGAGCTGTCTGACAAAACACTGAATACTGAACAATAGATTATTAAAGGTGAACTTTCTTTTGTTGTTAGCAGGGACCAAAATACACTGATGGAGATTTATTTTTATGTATTTTTACAGTCTCGTCAAAATATGTTTATGAGCATATTAAGTGTGTGTATGCTTTTGTGGAGTCTAAAGTAGAGATTGGTTGTTCGATACGTAGACTGTCCCCTTTTTGTCCTCAGGTTTGCACCCACAGTAGCTGTGGGATGCAGAGATGACCAACATGATGCATTACCCAGTGCTTCATCTCCACCTCTCTCCATCACCCCCTCTCCTCTCCATCGCCTCTTTATTGTTCCTGACATATTTCTCAGCCTTCTCCTTCTCTTTTTATTTGTCCCTATCCTCTCTGCCATCGCTGCAGCTCTCCTCTTTTATTGCTCTCTTTTCCTCTTCTTAGTACTCTCTAGATCTCCACTTCCCCACCACAACCTCTGAATACCATTTTCCTCTTCATAATCACGGTCGTCATCTGCCTCCGCCCCTGTCATCTCTCATTCCCTTAGTTTCTAAGGGCTAGTTGGGCAAAACATAGACGGTTAATAAGGGAACGCTGGCATCCGTATGGGAATAAACGTGCACACACACACATGTAGTATGTGAACTTGTTCTTGATTCTCAGATGCTTAAGGTGAAGTGATTATTCAATCAGTATGACTTTGCTAGCTCGTGTTCACCATTTTTTTTGGTTTACTGATTAAAGTAATTGATCCAGCATGCAGTAGGCCGAGCTGATAGTGACTGAAACGCCTCCCGTGTTGACACACTGTTGGTGTACCTAATGAGTCATATGGGAGTTACTTTCCTGTGGTATGATATTACCAAAATCCAGTGTCAGCTTCCCGTATGCATATTTCATTTACTTTGTGACTCAGTCTTTAGATGAGCTTGAGTCCCTCCGGCTTATTTCCTCCACCTTAATTCTTTTATGTCTTTATCCCTCCCTCCATCCTTTTCCTCTCTGCTTCACGTCACCTTTCTTCTTTGGTTTCCTACCATCAAAACTCACCATCTGTTCGTCATGTGGCAGCTTGCCTCCACCTAAAAACTTTTTTTTAGCTTATTACCTGTGTTCACCGCCTATCCATCTCTGGCCATTCCTATTTTAATATAGTAATAGTTTATCGAATAATGTATTTAAGAGACAAAAGGTGTCCATACATACATCTTGATGGATGAGATGGCTCTAGATATGAGATGTGAGAGCATGAAAATAACACATGGGATGATAAATGTGATCCAACAAGATGCGTACAAATGACTTTGAGGTTTTGAGACATCCAACCTTGGAGATTTCACTGATTTTAAATGTGACAAATGCTGAATAACCCATACGTAAACCTATCCTATCTATATTCTGGTCTACTTTTATCCCTCCTCTCATCTCCCGTTATCTCTTTCCATCATCCCTGCTACTCCTCCCTCAGTGTTTCCACTGTTGCCAGAATGTCATCACCATCAAAGTTCCCTGGTCCAAATTAACTTCTCTCCTTTCTTTCCCTCCCACCGCTCTCCCATATTTCTCTCCCTTTCTCCCCCCCCCCCCCTCGACTGTCTGCATTCCACAGATTTGTGACACTACATAGACCCCTCCTCACATTCCTCCCTCCCTTCTTCTCCATTCCACCGTAGATGCCTCCAGATGAACATTTCGTCCTTACCTTCTCACCCCTCTTGAGACCAAACCCTCCTCCTCCTCTGTCTAGCGACTACGTTCCACTCCATACTCCTGACTCCAGATCGTTGGCGTCTCCTCGAGGGAGCGGGAGAGGAAGGGGAGTGTCAGCTGTAGACTGCTGGCCTCTCAAATGAATGACATAATTGGCATCCTGAGCATTCACTGGGCTGGAGGAAGGCTGAGAGTGAGAGGTTGGGTGAAATGTAGTAATGGCTTTCCAGAGGAAGTGCAATTTAGAATAGATCTCCATTTAGGCCACATTGCCCAGTTTTGGATACCTATAAATACTAATTCATACTACACCATCATTCTTTTTTTTTTTTTTTTTTTGCATTGTGTACTTGCCGCTGTAGCATGAAGTTGGTCACACACACACACACACACACACACACACACACACACACACACACACAGTGTACTTGTGCTTGACATTTTTCCCAACATGTAGTCTCGGTGTGTTCTAGTGAGGGAGCGAGCCCGCCAGGGAGGCGTGAGGACGGGAAAGGGAAGTGTTTTGTTTAACTGTTGAACAATGCTGTGAATGAGACAGCATGGGGCTGGAGCGAGAGTCATAACAGGAGCAAAGGCCAAGGATGTGGGCCTTCCCTCTCAAACCTGATTGACTGACACTAATGAGTCAGGGGACGTCAGTGGGGTGTGTTATGTGATCATTTATTTTTAAGCATTCCTTTACTCCAAAATCAGTTCACTTCTCTAAATGTAGGAGGTCTTTTGTTTTGCCCGTCCATATTTAAGATAAAGAGAGATTTGATCTCAATCATGGCCTGTTTGGTTGCGGTAAGATTACTTTTGCTGCTCCAGAAATAAAGGATGTTTAGTGAAATGAGTGCAGCAGCCTGTGTCACTGTACAGAGCCCACATTGGCTGGCATCAGGTAGAGAGTGTGTGCAAAGGTAATGGGAATCAAAATCTGGCCTTGGGCCACATGCACATTTCATTACTTGGTAACCTAGATTTCTGGAGAATATGGATGTTCGTTCAATGTTTCTGTCAGTAACGCTACCGAAGGCCAAAAACATTGTTATCATATCTTCATACTTGTGGATAGACCGGCCGTTTTTTAGGTCTTAGCATGCCTATGACCTGATGTTCATGATCAACTTCATGGCTTTATGCTCTCCATTAAGTTAACTCAAGTCTTTTTGGGCTTCCTACACAGCCAAAGTCACACTCCAGTTAACAGCCCTCACCCACACTGTTGACCACGCTACTATTTGGTAACACTTCACATTTCTTGGAGTAATGTTGTGTTGATTACCACTTTTGACTTGATTGTGACGCTTACTGACAAGTTCAAAAACACTTAACTTTGGTCGTTTTGCCAGAAAGGTAAAGGAACTTAATTGCACTCGGTTACATACATCTGCACAATCCCATTTAACATTTCTGATGACAAAACTAACCACTTTGTCATAACTTGTACTTGTATAGTAGCTGCAGCATGAGAACCAAAATGCTAGAATCACCATTGCTTTCAAACGCACAGTGTTTCTCATGACAGTATCGGCAACCAAGCTCACCAACTGGATGCTTATGCAGTGCTGGTGTACTTTCCTGTCCTTTTTTATATAGCGCTGTCAGAATTACTTGAACAAATGGACCACAAAATGGCTGCACTTGACCGTGGAGTTGGCAGTGCACAATCACACAATAGTCTACTGGAGCTACTGACCGCAAACCCTTTTGGTCTCGGGCAGAGCAGCCCAGCTCTGTGGTTTGATGATGTTAACAGAGTGCAAGAGGCTGGAGGCATGCTGGTGGTCCACTGCAAATCACACACTGTTGTGAACTTGAATACAGCCCGTGTCCTTTTGTCTTGTCATCCCCTTTCTTCACAGACAAAATATCATTTTCCCACGACAGATTCATGCCACTCAAAATGAAGTGTCTTCATGGATGCGCTTTGGGATTGCGTTCACAGCAGCATTTGTTCTTGTTTTAAAAATACATTTTCATTTTGTGATTTGTGCTGCACCGAGTATCGAGCTAAATGACCTGATCCGTCAAACTGTGATGCAGCTTTCAAAGAGAGCATCCTCTTTTGGAACAACTGACTTATCCATCCCCCTACCCCTCTTCCCAACAAACGGAGTGAGGCGCTAAGCCTCCATTGCAAACGGAGACTCCCTTGAGAAAACAGCGGGCACCCCCACGCCTGACTGTTTAAGACCTTTCACCTTTTGACCAGAACTAATGCTAACCGTTAGCCTGACCTTTGTGTTCAGACAGACGGAGACGATGCAAAGCCCCCACCCCTCCAACTGCCTCTCTTTGTGGTCTGAGGCCCATTGTGCATATTTAGTAATTAATGCTAAGGGCCTTGCTTTTCGTCATACATAATATAATTATTGTACATAATTTTGCGGTGATGTGTTTATATTAAAATGTTACATCAGTGGTGCTGTATTTGTATTTAGTATAAATCCTATTGCAGAGGGATATGTAATACTACAAACGCACTATATCTTATCTTTAATTATATTTAAATTCAAATTGTCGCTGTGTTGGAGCATGGGACAGGCCGCAGGCGACCACAGAGGAGCTGCTTCACTTCCGCACGAAATACACGCATGGCCAGTAAGGACTGAAGCAATTTTAAGATCAGGGTCAGATGACTTTCCCGCACTATAAACAGTGTTTGGTGAGTCAAGCAAACTCGTATAGTGGAACACAAGACGAGGCCTCTCGTGCCCGCACTCATCCACTGGTGGGAGGGCCCAGACACAGATGTCCTGACCGCCAGCCATTCAGGGCTGGTGTAATGGCACCATTGATTCTATGGTTATGTGAGGGGGCGTATCCCAACGCTTACTAAAAGTATTATTTATTCAATTCACAGAGAATCGGACTACCGACTCGTCTCTTTGGTGGCCTGTCTGTTAACATGAGGCGACGGAGGCAAGCATGATATCCACACATATAGATTATTACATCTTTAAAAAATGTTTTAACGGTTAATCATTAGCCTCACACTTATTTTATACGTATTCAAAAGCACTGAGACATCATAAGTAGTTTCTCTACTTTCAATGTCTCATGGCTCAATAACGGTTTGGGCTTAAACGATACGCTACCAGTCCTCCCTGTAGATGGGAGGCTATGGTGGACCTCTGAAGCCTGAGGACATATCGTCTGGGTCAGTGACAGGCCACTGTCTGTCTCCACCTCCCTAAGCTACCAGACAGTGGTAAAGGCATTATCACAGCACGTTGCTTGCTGAGATGGATAGGCTTGGTTTTAGTGTGACACTTTGATTTATGGCTTCTTTCACGTTGTGGACTGGGGGTGACTCACCTACAAATGGTCCCGAAACAGCAGCTGTTTCAAATCCTTTTGATAAACAATGGACCAGCGTTGACCCTTTCTGACCCTTTTAACTGCTCTGACAGCTTGGTTTAAGATGAGTGCAACTTTGGGTGGTCAATGACTGAATCAGCAGTGTGCAGTGGAAAAGTCAAAGTGAAATGTAAGTTGGAGCGTCTTTTAGCTTCTGTGCCGTTACGTGTTTCACAGTGAAACAGAATATTTGAGTACAGTTGTAAACACCCGAGTGGAGGATGAGTCATCAAACAATTGAAACTGTTTTAAAAAGAGAGAGAGGGATTACAAAGTAGTAGAAGTACAACACTCTGATACTGATTTTTGTTGTTGTTAAATGAACATTAATGCAGAGACACAGGATTAAAACTGTGTATTTTACTTTAATGTGAGCTCTTATGTGTGTTGGAATGTGTCACATCAACACCAGAGCGATGGTAGAGAACAGTTCGTCTGGCTTTAATGAAGTTACAGGGATTGCTGCCATCAATATCTTTAAGCTGGCGGGAAGATCAGCTGTCTGAACTGTCTCCAGACAAGAATGCATGTTGTGAGACCTTGGTGCTCATCCAGTATTCATCCACACATGGTTGCTTAAAATGTAAGTGTAACCAAATATAAGACGATTAATTGTAACTTTAAGGTATGACTCAGCTGTCTTATTACAGCCGTTTTGTTTTTAAACCATCATATGGTTTAAAAAAAAAAAAGGAGATACAATAAGAATGTTACTCTGATGAACGTCCATCCAGAAGGTGAGGAATGAATTTCAATCATTTTAGCTCACAGTAGGCATCAGGGAAAGTCTTTGCATAATCCCCTCCCAAAAATATTCCTGCTTAGTTGTTTACAGGACACTGGTGTTCAAGCCAGATGCATTGCCTCTCCTCTTACTGGTAAAGTGAGGGTTTGTGGTGGGCTCCAGCTTCACCCCAGGGCTTCCCGGTCGCTTACTGATTCCTAGTTGACCTAGCTTTCCGTGTTAGGATCTGAATGAGTCTGGTCCTCTGCCAACCCCCGGTGACCATGGCCTGCCTTGCTCACGTGGCAGCCATTCAACACTGCAGGGATGAGATCTGATTCCTCATTGATGCCAGGGTCCACAGTTGTAGAGTCTGCAAAAGCCCAGATAAGATTATCAACATATTTAGGCATGTTTATCTAAATCCTTGTGGGGGCTTCTGTAAAATGCCATCAAAAATCTGTGGGGGCAGTATTTAGCTGAATAGAGGTTTTCTGAACATTTCTCACTCTGATGCATTTTCTTTAACTTGTGTTTTTTTTTTTTAAATTACACTTTGTACTTTGCTCTAGTAGTTAGCGACTATAGTGCTGCTGAATTGAGAAAGGTTGAACAGAGAGAGCCAAGGAGCCCTTTATAGAGGAGGCTTTCCCCAGATCACAGGGAGGGAAGGTTCACAATGCAGCTCTCTTTCTCTCTTGCATAAAGGACACTGAACTCTCAACACACTAATGCACACAGATGGCTTTCCCTTTGCATCTTGCTGTTGCATACATTCTCATGGTACTCGCTGTACCTTGTCGTCTGACTTTTTTTTAAATGGCAGACGGCCTGTTGTCGCACTAATTGCCAATAAGTCAGTCATGTACCATGTGGAAACCTGGAGTAAGATCAAATGATGTCATGAAAACCTTGCTGGTAGTTTTATCTCTGAACTTTGGCCCCCAGTTGTCATTATTGCTCCATTGTCTAATGTATGCCCCCTTTGAACCTATTCGTCATCCTCATCATCGCCAGAGGTGAAAGGCCATTGATGATAATGAGTGAGGCTTTCCCCTCTGTGGCAATCGTGGCCGAGACACTGGAGCAGTGTGCAGGTTAATCCTTTAATCTTCATTAGCATAGTTTGGTCACCAGAGAGCCAAGTCTGCATTATTGCTCAGCACACTCCGTTTAACCCACTATAGCTACTTACCAGTGTTGCCTCCTCAGCAGTCGTGAGCACCCACAGCGAAACCATATGATGCTATGAGAAAAATCTAAACTTAAATAATAGCTGAATGCCACACAACATGGTTCAGAACTTTCCTGAAGTAGTTGCGTAGCCTCTGGGAATAAATCCGCTTTGCAAATGTTTTTATGAGAAAGGAAACTCACTCCACAGGCTTGTTAGGATAAACACACTGCATTTTTGTAACACTAAATGTGAACATAAATTTAGCTTGTTTACAAGAAAACTCCACGGGGCCTCTTTTAAACAACATTCCCAAACCAATAGACGAAGTGCAGTTTGTCACTAAACCTCTGTTGCTAATATCCTGGAATACGAGTGAACGAAACGGGCTCATGCATGCATCTTAAAGGCAAGGGTTAAGGCCGAAGATGACGACCCATTTTAACTGTGGTGGCGGACTTTTGAGTTGGAATCTCTGTCCACAAATGTTCTGCCAAGATTTCAGGCCTCTGTCTCTCCTGTTTTTCTCCTGTCTGCCGTCAACACTGTGTCCATTTTGTCCCACAGGAGGCTTTTCTGGCGGCCTCTGATTTGGCCTGCGCCCATACTGTCGGCTTTGGCAGTGTAATTTCCCCTGACAAGCTGATGGTTAGTGTTCATCCAGGCAGCCCAGTCAGTGCAATTTGGTTTGTGTTAAGGTCGTCTGTTTCCCATGTTGTGATTCTGTCTGATTTGTCTTGACCGTGTCATTTTGGTCACAGTCGAGGTCTCCACATTGAATGGGTTTAATGCTAGGTTGGTTTCCCAGGCCTGTCCACATCTTTTTCGGAAGTGGTGCTTGTTTCGTATTCGCGGCGGGTTCACATGCTCTAACATGATCTGTTGTGTAAGCCGTGTACATGATGTCTCCAGCACAGCACTGTTTTGGCGTAGGGATCTTAATGTAATAAATGTGTATTTCTGAGCTCGTATCAACATCGGAAAAGGTCAAAAACGTCAAACTGCATAAGAGTTCTGTCCTTCAAGCTATATCTAATATTCATAGCTCATGTATATTCATTTCTTAATGAGGCATAGTTGGCTGCTGTAAAAAAAAAAGAATGCATACAGCCGCATAAAATAGCCCGACAGCTTCCACTACAGCTGTTACATTGAGTTGTAGATGTTGGACAATATTCCCTTTGGAAGCCTTATCGGTCTGGTTTTCAGAAATAATAGATGCCACCTGAGGCTGGCTAGAGCAGAATTTATTCGTGTGGTATTCATGGCTTGTTGCTTCATTAGACAGTGGTAGAGGGGAAGTGGCAGAAAATAATGCTAAGATAAAGAAGATGACAAGCGGCAAAGGATGTGGTGTGTATTTTAACTTCCTATTTTCAGGCAGATATCCTTTTTATTTCCCACTGAGTTGCCTGGGCACCGCAGAAGATCTAATCTGTCTTTTGTTTTACTTGTAATGTAAATCTTGTAGTTACTAAGGCCATGATACGGTTGGAAAAGAGAGGCTTCACGTGTACCTGCATAATGACGTGGAAGTGCCTGCCCATTACCGTGAATAGAAAGTAGGGAATATAGAAAATGGATGGATGGTTGGTAGCACTTGCAGAGAGATTGAACCGTTTTATAAACCTCTTTGTTCTTTTGCTTTGAGTTCAGAGATCAAGATGTTGGTCCGTCACATCTCTCATGCTCACCGGTTTTATAATCTTCATCGTGTTGGTTTTCTCTGCTTACTGCTCTTAGTAGTTGCTGCTTGGCCAGGGCCTACTTTGTCTCGCTTTTATAATTGTCACAGGATTGTCTAGCCAGCTCCTAACAAAGCATTGGCCTGCTTCAGTTCAAACAGGCTCTAACACACAAGGAGGGAGACATTTAGGACGAAAGATAAAAAAAAGACAACAGCAGACACAACAGCAGACGCAACACAGACTCTCTTACTTTGTTGGCCTCTGTTGAAAGCTATTGCATGTTGTCTGTGACGCAAACCCCCCAAGGACTTGCTTCATACAAAGTGCTTCTCTACTCAATATTTTACAAGGAGGAACTCTGAAGACTGATCTCCTTGCCTGTGATGGGACGATGAGGATGGACAAACCTATATGTTGGCAAAAAGACAGCAGTAATAATTACTCAAAGGAAACGTCAAGTTTTTACAAATGTGCTTTAAAAATAATTTTAATTTAATTAGATAGTTTGTAATTTCACATGCAGGGTAAAGGATGTACTCTATAATATCTTAGAATAGATATTCAATAGAAAGATTACATGCCATTGAAAGCTGACTGTGTTTGTATGATGACAGCCAAGGTTCTTGTGAAAACCATCTCCTATATTTCATCTAATTTTTAACCTGACACTAACATCTCTGTATTTCTTCTCTTCCAGTCCTGTGTGCAAAGAACCTGGCGAAAAAAGACTTCTTCCGTAAGTAGATCCTATTTTTACATCTTGCTATTCTTGTCCCATTCCCTCCCTTGTGCGTTAAAATGGGCTTTGTCAGCAGTGGCAGCTTGCTGGCTTTTGAAGCCGCGCTGTAAATGAAGTCCCTCAGGAGCCGTCTGTCTGTGTCACGCTCCAGGAGGCTTGGCACCCACAGGGACCCACCGCTAACCAAACTTCTAGCAATACGCATCAGGTCCACTGAAACGGAGGCATTAGACTTAATTTAAAAAACGTCTTTAATTAAACTGGATAGAAAGAACATCTTAATGGTGATTAACTGAGAATAAACACTAAATATGTTCAGTGTGGTACAGGTAGGCCCTGCCTTGCCATGTCTGGCTTTCTATTAGAAAAACAAGCCAATGCGAATATAGAGAGACTAAAGAGTCCGACACCATTATAGGGAGATTGGACTATAAAACACAAGTGCAAACAAACATGCAAAGATTGAAATAGTGATAGTTGGAGGTCATAGTAGGAGGAATAGGTACGTTGTTCTCTTTCTGGCTTCTAATTTACTATTGGTTAACGTTTAGCTGCAGTCCGTTTCTTCACCCTCTGTTTAGGCGATCAGGACAGAAGGCCGTCCTCAGTCGCTGGCATTAATGTAAGAAGAGACCGATCATTTAGTTCTACTGACGAGACGTTTCGCACAAAAGAATACCTCTGAGCAACCCGCATCTTTTTAAATGGATTGACAGTTGTGGCCAGGGTGAAAGTGCTAAATTGCAAGGTGAGGTATTAAGCTAGTGGCTTGGTTCTCCATTAACCTGGAGGTCATGAATACACACAATAGCAAGTTAATTTATCTTCACAGAGACGGACGTCCCACAAAAGCATAAGGGTGACTGAACAGGTTTGACTTGTGTGAAGTATCGGTGCCCAGAGGTCAAAACTCACATTTAAAGTACGCATGCACAGCCACACAAGAGAACACCAGATGAACACGGCGAATAAGATACTGTTAATAGATTATACTTGTACTTGTAGAGTAAAGCTTCAATGTCCCAGAAGGGGGATTTGGCTCACAATACAGCAGTCAATGATAGTAAATTCAAAAAGAAGACAACTATGAATAAAAATGGCAATCAATACAACACACGCATACTGTGCATTGTGTTGAATGATACTGATTATACTGGGCCAGCGCCTAACTCTCACACTATGATGACCTTGCGCTCCGAACTTAATGAGCAGTGTTCTGATCAGAGGAGCTTTGCAATAAGATTTGTAGGCTCCCCTGATGGTCCCATAACAAAGGTCCAGCACAGTCCCATGTCTTGTAGGGGAGGCAACTTGTAAAATTGACTACGGGACTTATCCACAGAGAAGCAATGAAAATCCCCCATAATAAAGATAGGTGCATCTGGGGATACGCTCTGCGAGCTGCTGCTGCACTTTTATGATGACTGATGTGGCATTGACCACGTTTGCTTTAAGGTGGATACAAACAACCATGATAAATAATTTAGGAAATTCTCTTGGCAGGTAAAAAGGGTGCGGAGAAACAGCTAAAAACTCAATATTGGGGAAATTATTCAAGGCCGGTCGTACGCCTGCAGGACGACCATTGCTGTAAAAAAAAAAAAAAGGCTATCGGAAGAAAAACAATCTAGCAACCTTCATGATAGTAAGACGTCAGTAGATCAGATAACGGCACAAACAAATTCCCGTCACCGGGCTGGGAGATTTTTTTTTATGATCAGTATTTGCTTGCCTCGTCTCTCTGAAATGTGATAATTGTACTACTGAATAACTGAATTGCGAGATAAACTTGCGCCCGCAGTCTCATAAATCAGTCAAATGGGCGGGGTTGAACATGTCACATTGTCGCACACGTACGTAGTTCCTTCATTAAAGGGTCGGTACAGTTGCTTAACGAAACCTTTTTTTGCTTGCCTCCGTCTGCTTTTACAGGGTTGCCAGATCCTTTTGCCAAAGTGGTGGTGGATGGCTCAGGACAATGCCACTCTACAGATACTGTGAGAAATACGCTGGACCCCAAGTGGAATCAACATTATGATCTGTAAGTTAACAGAACTGTAGGGCAGTGTTTTGACATGTTGTGTATACCACTGATGCCTCATTTAGAAACGAATGCAGCGAGTGTTTGTCTGTGGATTTTGTGTATGAGGTCACACGCACCACCTGAAATTTGAAACCGTACAGGAAGCATTGTTATCACAGAAACACGCCGTACTGGTTTTGCTCTGTAGTATGTCTCCGTGTGGAACTGCTATGACAAGTGTTTCAGGAATGCCGATTGAGTCGTCTCTTCACTGTGCGCAGAGACACCCATCTTTAAAGCTTTTGAGCTGTTTTATGCGTGAACAAAAACATCATGCGGAGTGAGATTTTAGACATTCCATACCTCTGGCCTCACCCTGACGAATGTCGAATGCACATGAGATTCCTTGGGAGGAAAACGCAACACATACTGATAGAATTCTTTCTTTCTCAGGTAACGGATTCATGCTATTTTGGGTATTAGAAGATGGAGTTTGTTAAATAGTTATGCACTCTGGAACAATATCCTCTGTAATTTGTGTGATTCATATTTTTCTGGCTTGCTCACTTTTCTGAGCCGACTGTGTCTTCACATAGGCCAACACACACACTTAGAGTGCGGCTTTATTTTTGTAATCTCATATAACTTAACGTGTAAGTTAAGATGATTAGTATTTCAAACTAAATCTATGAATAATACCATGGCAAAAATGGTTAATGCTGAGAAAAGTTACAACAGTGACGGTAACATCCCTGTACTGAGGTCTGTGTCGACAGACGGTTACAAGGAGTGATCGCCAACAACGGACCCGCTGGCAACCAAGGTTGTGTAGTCGTGAGAGACGGAGGGAAACTGTTAGAAGAGGGAATTTAGGAAAAATGAAGCCTGAAAGAAATAGCTGGAAATAATAAAATAATAGTTAAATTTGATCGTTTAGGGGAAAAAGGCAGCAAAAAGCATCTTATGATTACAGCCGCCATGATATGTTCATTAATCGATTCGTCGATTGGCAGATGAAGAATTTAGATATTTTCTTTTTTTTTTCAAGCAAAAATGACAATCTTGTCTCCGGAATGTGTTCGAACTTGTGAACATTTTTCTCAATTTTCTGACAATTTATAGACCAGGCAATTTAATTAATATATTATTCAATAAAACAATGTGTAGGTTAATCAATAACCAAGATAATTATTTGTTGCTGCCCTAATTATAATCAAATCTAGCTGTGTAAGAAGAACATATATGTTTCTGAATTATTTAACTGTCCATACATATGTGACTGTACATTTCACTATAACAACTGAGGCATCTTGCCTTTCTGGACACACACACACACACACACACACACACACCTGTTTCACAATGCTGCCTGTGCACTGTCAACATTAACCTCAGATCCCCTCTTTTACATAATTCTCTCCCTCCTTCTCGATCCCCACCCTCTCGGAGGAGTTTGTTTCCCTCCAGCGACCCCTGGCCTCTTCCTCTGGTTCAGGAAATGGTTAACATGCCACAGAAAGCAGATGGGAGTGTGGGATTGGCCCATTGCCAACTCGCCACACCCCCCCCCATCTCCAGCCTTCAGCTTTAGGAGGTGGGGTCTTTTTGTCACATGACATTGATACGACCATACGCCTTGGTTCTCTACATTACATATCATACATACCCTGCAAAATACCCTGTCTCTTTATATATTTAGTATGTGTTGAAAGTTCATGAACTTGCAGTAATATGTAGGTCTGGTTTTGGCAAGTTGCCTCCTCATGCTTGGCATCTGTTTCCAGCCTTCTTCTTTTTTTCCCACAGCAGAATGCTAAAAGAGAGCAAGTTGTTTGCTCTGGGCTTGGAAACAGGCCTGGTTTTTAGTTGTATATTCAGTACGCTTTTTGTCTCTCAGTCTTGGACTGACAGCAAAGGTTCAACCACCTTCAAGAAGCTCTACTGCCAGACATACCTACATTGCAGCCAGAAATTATTGTACTTTCTTTAGTGACGTTACTGCTCAAATCTTCACAATTTTCTGTTATGAGAGACAGGAAAAGTCTGTGGAAGCATATGTCCAAAAGTGGAAGAAGTGAAACGGGGCGGTCGGTTCAATGCAACAGCACGGAACAAGGGAATTGAGGAAGAATGCTTTGGCATCAACTCAATTTACATCAATCAGATCAAGATACTTGATATGGACGAGCCAGAGCTGTAGAATCTCCACTCTGATTTATTTTTATCTTTAAAGATGTTAACAACTGAAGGCTGTCCAACATTAATATGAAATATATCCAACCTGGAAAGACATCTCATTCGTGATATCCCAATGTAATGTACGTTCCTTGGCAAGACAAAGTGTGGGAAGCTGTTCGGCTCTGGAGTTAGTCTGTCCTGGAAAGCTAATCTGGATTTGCCCCAAGAATGTTTCCCCTCCTCTGCTGTTGTCTGTAGGATTAGGAGTGCTAATCCTTCCTTTTGTTTTTGCCGTAACTACCTTCTGAAGTGCGTGAGTGATAGAGATATAGAGAGATTGTTTTTAATTGTGTTGTCTCTGTGCTTGACCAAACCGCATTTAGTAGAGAATCATAGGAGAGTTTCTTGTTCTTGTTTTTAAAGTTAGTGGTGGGACTGGAATAATTTAACACCATGAACAGCAAAAGGAGCGTGCGAAGAACACGGGGGGGAAGCCTGCACATACTGTTCTGTTTGAGTTATGAGCAGTATTCACAAGGGGAAGAAAAAGATGAATCTAATGACTTACATTATGTCATTAATTCATTTATAATGCATCTTATGTCATAATATCTGTTATATTTGACATAATATTCAGGGGTATATTCATCCTACGGGGGCATATTTATTTTTTACTTGGAAATCATTTCATTATTTTGAGTATGCTGGCATAATATTTCATGTATAATATTATGTCTTTGTGCAAAAACATTCGGAACTTTATAAATTACTTTTTCCAAAACCAAGCCTAGAAATGTTTTGACGGGATTACGGATAACATTTTTGCATTTAGATGCAAATAATGGTGATGAACTTGAAACGGAGACACTTTTCTTCATGGTCAGTTTCAGATGGTGGTCACACAGTGAGAACTGGTCCCTGCAGCTCTGGGCAGCAGTCCTGTTCAGAAATATGGTCCAGTTTGTCCTTTTCTCGATAAAGTTTGCACACCAAGTGTACTGTGGCTTTCAGAGCAACACCAACCACCTATAGAAGACAGGGAGTCACAGTCAGTCTCTAGTCATGTGTGTGAATACTGTGTTTATTAATCAGTGCTGACTGTTAAACCCACTCCGATCTGTATTAATCTGCTGTTGATAGCAGTGTTGCGATCATTTCCTCGGTACCTGCAATGTTATGTCAGAGCACAAGGTATCCCAACACAGTTTTTGGCACAGACATTGTTGGTGAGGAAATAACATGTTTCACCTGTTCTCTTTTATTCAGACACTCGGTCATTGTCTCGTCGGCTATTTCAGTTCTCTTTTTTTTGCTCCAAGATGCTTTGCACACCACACCTTTGCATCACATTGACCTGCTAATCTCGCAACTGCAGTGTGTGTGAAGGGAAGAGCCTGAGATTAAGCCTAGAACATCATAATGTGCTCAGAAAGAGCATTGAGTTGCACCACAGCACACAAAATGCAGAGAACCAAATTGAAACGTAACAATGCTTGATCTCATCAGTGTGAACAACAGCACTGCTTTAATTAGAAACACAAATGAACAAATAACAGGTAAATCTATTCAGCTGTTTTGTTTGTCAAGTTCTCCTAACGTGTGAAATATTCCGTATAATCCCATATTATGGCGTGACAGAACCCTTCCCAAATAAGAGGGTTTGGAACCTCTCACCTCCAGTGGTTTCTAGTCTGTAAATATCCATTTCTTGGGGGAAAAAGCCTTTAATTATCTCCTAAGAAAATTGAAAGTTCAGTAGCATAAAACTGTTCTTTCACTATTTGGCTTCTAATAATGTTAAATGGCGATCTACTAGCCATCTAGTAGATCATAATCTGCACGAGCATCAAAGCAAAGGCTTCTGCTAAGAGAGGAAAAAGTGAACGTGCCAAGATGCTAACCTCTGCTACTGCACATCCTGATCAGATTTTAAGATGGCAACAACAGACTGAATCACTGGACACACAAAATGATCCACCACTCACACAGGTTAATATATATATATATATAGATATATATATATACACGTTTTGATGCATTTAGTAGGGAAACCCCACTTCTCTTTAGTGATACACAGCATAATATAGAGCTTGGCATCAGTGCTGGCTGCTAGGCTGTAATTACGTATGTGTGTGTGTGTGTGGGTGTGTGTGTCAGTGACTGTGTGTGTGTGTGTGTGACTGTGTGATTGTGCATTTGAATGTTGAACTCTGCGTGTTTACTGTGGGAGCTGTCTGGGTCTCAGACAGTGGTGGAGCACATCACGGGGACTTCCTCTGTTCTTCAACCACGACTAGACTCGGCTGCGCTTAATCTGCACAAACACTCGTGCACGTACACACGAGGTACTTTAAATCAGCTAATCGGCCTCATTACACAGTCTGAAAGTCTACACCGCAAACATGGTCTGCATTGTTCTCTTGCTGTTGGGGAGAGTTAGTTGGAAGAGATGCGAAATACAAGTTTCAGTTTTTTTAATCGGTGTATTTGTCGCAGCTCATGATTTCATTTCATACCCTGCGGTTTGATGACCTGCTCTGCTCTCTTTTCAATGTCACACACAAGCATACGTCATGTGTTATTGAACCATTTGGAAACTCTATACATATTGTCAGGATTGCAAACCACTTTTTATTTTTGTCTTATTCAACTGTTTTCACTTCTTCTCTTCCTCTGTCAGATACATCGGAAAGGCAGACTCGATAACCATCAGTGTATGGAACCACAAAAAGATCCACAAAAAGCAGGGCGCAGGTTTCCTCGGCTGTGTCCGCCTCCTGTCCAACGCCATCAACAGACTCAAAGACACTGGCTGTAAGTACTCTGCGTGGGGCTGCAGTCTGGTCTCTGCATGCTCACCATGGCCTTTACCCTGCTGCCAGTCTGGCTTGTTAGTGAAGAGTGATGGGGGAGGTTCCACGGGAAATACAGAATTAATTAAGGAATAACTTAAAAGTGGTTGAGTGAGCCATGTTAACATCTCTTCACACATCTATGCACACTCCTTCTGCACTCAGCACACATAGTCAGGTAGACAAATGTGTGGGCAAGACATAGTGTCTCCAACAACGGACAAAAACTTCTGTTCAAGGAACCTTTCCTGTGCTTTTGTTTTGTGTGGCTGCAGCAGTTTGATAGCTAGCTAGCTATCCTGCTGCTACATGTGTAGCTCTTTCAACGCTCCCATCCTCAGCTTGCAGCCTGCTGCTGCTTTTGTGCCAGCCATTCATTGCCATAAGATTTATGGGCACAATACACAAGCAACTCCTTTAGGCCACACATGTCAGAAATATTGCCTGCTGTAGACATCTGGCACCTGGGACTAATTCAACAGTCACAATTCATTTTTACAGCAATGCAACTGTCTGTCAAGAAGCAACAAGCTTTTATTCTTGGAAACAAATTCCTGCTGGTATACTTATTGGCACTGTTTTGCACAAGATGCAAAAAAAAAAGGAGTAAGGATGCTGTTTTGGGATAGTTGTGTGACCATAAAGTTGACCCCAGGCTAGTGTGGGTAACATACAAGGGAACAGCAATGAATTTGCACAGACACGTTCTCAAGCGGTTACGTCTGCGTTGCTTCAGACTGCGGCTCCTGTGTTGATTTTGACTCCTATGTTCTGTGTGCAGTCAACATGGCCACATGCTTGTTAGCCCTGGCTACCTCGATGGCAGCACCAGTCAGTTGATACTGACGCATATACACTTAGCTGTACTACATACTCTCAAATTAACATTATTTCGCACATTTGTCTCCTTTTTTTCAATCCATCTTCCTGACCTGTCCTAAACAAAACATGTCGGACATGTTCCAGAGCAACCACACTGGGTTACATTTTCTTCCCTTTTTTTTTTTTTTAAATATCCGGCTTTTTTCTTATTTCCATTCTACACAGTCACACCCCAAAACCACTAAAGGAGTTGTCTGTCTGAATATAATTGCCATTTGTTGGATGCTTTTTTTTTTAATCCAAACTGCATAGTTGGATACTTCCATGACTGTAGGTAGTCGGAATTTGGTTGGCCCAAATGCAACGGGCTCCTACGCCAACTCCAAAAAGCTAAATACTTTAAATTAGAGTACATAATATGTATTATGTTTGCTCCTAAATGGCATTCTTGGCACATACTTTAAAGTTCACCCCTTAATCCACCAAAAACCACAAAAGGGACCTTGACAGCCACGAAAGCCTGGTGCCATGCTTTTACCCTACTGGGTGCCAAAGGACTTGTCCTTAGGTTTACCCGCAGCTTCCAGAAACAGACAGTTTAGGCTCCAGTTAGACTCCAGACCAGCCACTTACTGTACAGCCACCCTGGCATAAATTATACTTTTTCATAGCCACAGGAAGCAGACATGGAGACAGCTCATGATCTATGACAAGACACCAGCACTCACATTACCCCCCCTGTCCTTGTCCTGAGTGCTGCAGACACACACACACACACACACACACACACACACTCACACTGTGCCCAGTCTGTGGTCTGACCAAGATGTCTGCGAGCGCAGATGCACACACAAATGCATATTGAGACAAATATAAAAAGACAAACACACAAAACAATACTTTACTGGAATTGCATTGGTTCCTAGAAGTCATATTCAACTCCTGCACACACACACACACACACACACACACACACACACACACACACACACACACACACACACACACACACACACACACACACACACACACACACACACACACACTCTTGCAAACCAAAAGTGGATCAGGCATGATTGTCTAGTTTACTAGAAGTCTGTCTGGCTCTACACTGAGCTCCATTTCCTGCAGCATCGCAGACACAAACCTCTGTCCTACTTCTGAACCCACAAACCCAGTAACACACGCACCACCATCGAAATGACTTGCCTGACTGCACGTGCTGGTCTGCCTCGCTTGGATCCCTGATGTTTATTTGTGTGTAGTATTTATAGTGTTGATGTAACAGTGTTTTATATTTACTGATTTGCTGATTGTGATACTGCTGATGGTTTTACATATATGCATACAGACAGACATATACACACACACACGCACAGAGCTACAGATGTGCATAAGCTATTATGTATCGATATTAAACACATGATGGTCAACATGCGCATATTTACACTAGTTTATGTGGTTTGTTCATTGTAGCAACCACTTTCCCGAGCTCAGAGGAGTTGAATGGTGCAGTGATGACTTGTGGTCTGCAAATGTTCTTTTTCTCCAGTTCTTCCTTCTCTTATTCAAGAGAAAAATCTGCTTACTATTCCAGCCATGTAAGGCTTAGACCATCCCTGTTTAGTCTAGACACGTATCCGGAACAGATGCGCGCACACACACACAAACACACACACACTCTTCTGGAAACAAGCTATAGGGTTGTTTAGATCTGCTTAGTCCATAGAAACAGACACACCATTTTATATGCATACAAAATCACACAGGCAAACCAAAGACATGGTTCAGTCTGTCTTTGGTTTTAGTGTTGGTGCATGAAGAACTGGGGCATCTCTTTATCTCCCTTTCTCTCACTCACGCACTCTCTCGCTGCTTCTTCTGCATATTTCCCTTCCTCTCACACTCTTAGCTTTGATTAGTTTTTATATTTAGTAAGCCAAAGCCCCTGCAGGACTCTTACCCTGTGTACACACACACACACACACACACACAAACAGAGAGGTTGCATTTTAGTTGGGTACCAATTGATATCACTCCTGCGCTGGTCAGCTAGACTGGACCTGCACAAGTTCCCCTGTGGGGCTTAGTGTGTGTGTGAGAGAGAGAGGGACTGCTGAGTGTATCTGTGTCTGGATCTTGTTCTGAGTCTTCCTGGATTGTGTTTCTGTGCTGTCCATGTCTGGCAGTGCGAACACATTTAGTTTCCAAAATTCTTTGATTTTTGTGTCCAATTTAAAAAAAAAAAAAAAAAAAAAAAAAAAAAAAAAAAAAAAAAAAAAAAAAATCTTACACACAAAATAGGTCTTCTGCAGAGAACTCTGTTGTATTTTTTAAATATTTTAAAGGCACACCTGTATGCAGACATAATTTGGACATAACCTGGCTCACATTTAGCTACAACACAATGTGAAGTTACTGGCAATGTTCTGCGTTGGCCAATCAAATGCGTTTAAGCACACATTCCTGGTACATTACTTAATCGTCACATAACATGAACATAGTAAATCTACTGCTTATCTGGTGATTGTCGCAACGGAGGATACTTGGCGTGAAATATATCAAGTTGCTCAGTACCTGGGTGTGTTCGTGGTTGTACATGTGGGCAGATGCTTAATCAATGGTTATGTGTCTGGTTTTTCCCTGTAGATCAGAGACTGGACCTGAATAAGCTGGGCCCCAATGACAATGATACTGTGAGAGGACAAATAGTCGGTAAGAAACACAAACGCGCACAATTTCGGTTGCATACAGTACGTCACAATAGAACATTTTATCATTCTTAAGTGTAAGGCAGTCAAGCCATGTGCAGTCTTGTGTCGGTCTGCGTTGCATATTCCTGATGCTCTAGTCTACAGACAGTTTGCCATTACTTTAAAAAAAAGTTCAGATCCCAGAGCATTTTTCCACTGTGCATTTACTGAAACCACTGAACCAATTAACAGCTGGAAGACATTGTTGGAACTACATTTGCAGTTTACTTAAAACAGTTTACTTTTTTATTTATTTTTTAAGAGCAAATTATCATTAATCGCTCTCAAAACAAACATTTTTCAGTATTTGAAATTAGATATATGCGGTTGAACTGTGTCCTGCAAGAGTTACCTGTGGATGTCTCAGTGCATTGGATTATTTAAACACTAGTAAATGCAAATTGACCCAGACTGCATCCTCAGTCTCAATACTCTGACTCAGTTCATTACAGTTAATGTTTCCCGTCTTCATGTCAGAAGAGAAAAGGAATAAGGAAGAACGAACACAAAATGTATAAAAAGCATCACTGAAACAGGAAACCACATACCATCGGGACTTAATACAATATGATAAATATTACCCATATAATGCAGCTCAGATAATGACTAAGAAAATGACATTGTCTTCCTTGTCTTTTGTTAACGCTGTAGTAAGTCTTCAGTCCAGAGATCGCATTGGGACAGGAGGGCCGGTGGTGGACTGCAGTCGTTTGTTCGACAATGACTTACCCGATGGGTCAGTATTATCACAGGTTTTAATCACAAATGAGCTATCCTGTTTGTGCACACATCTTCAACTCTGTCAGAGAGTAATTCTATCAGCAATCTATAGTTTAAATGTGTACATTGGGGCAGGGGACTAGCTTCTCTATGCTTCTGTGAATATTTTAATATTGCTGAATATATTTACAGTAATGTATGTAAACCGTAGATGTTAACATCATATTATACTATGGTCATTTTGTCTGTGTTTTTAAGGAGAAAATATCTATCTAGTTAATACATTTTTTCCTGTGCAATCCTTAATGTGTAGGTTCAGCTGTATGCACGTTGGTGATTCTCTTTTTTTGTGCTACTTCTAAAATGAGTGATGAATTGTTTACAGTGCTGTTAGATTAACGTGTTCTTAATGATGACAAAGATGTATTTTTTACTTTTGATATTGCTTTACGACAAGTACAATGTTTGTTTCTCACCTGTTTTTATATTCTGCCATGAAACAGCTGGGAAGAGAGGAGGACAGCCTCCGGAAGGATACAGTACCTGAACCACATCACACGTACCACCCAGTGGGAGAGACCTACTAGGTACATCTGCACACATACTGCACACATCCTCAACTAGCACTTCAAATACAACAAACTTGACCTTTCACAACAAAGCATCAGGAGTCTATTTAAGTGGTTGTACTTCTCCCCACTTCCATTTCCAGAAAAATAACACTTCCACTCAGGATAACTCACAACAATAGTATGTCGGTAATGAGCGAATTGCTGTCAATTTCCTTAGCCCCCCACCGCAACACACACACACACACACACACACACACACACACACACACGCATACACCTAAATACACTAGCCAGCCAGTCGGACAGCCAGGTTTTACTTGGCCCCTGTTCGTGCAGAAACAACTGTCGCCTTCCTACTTGGCCCATATCAGTGGAGCCGTTAAGGGAGTAAGCAAACAAATAACACCACCACCCCCACCTCCTCACCCACTCTTACTACACATCTCTAGTGGCCCCCAGGCAGCATCGTGGAGGGCAGTAGGACAGACAGGAAATGGTGAAGAAAGGGTTTAGTGGCTGGTCATTTAAAAAGGTGGAAATGGTGAAGCTGAAAGGGAAGATGAGCAGCTTGGGACTGTGTAGGAGGAGGAGATGACAGAGGTCAAGTAGCGAAAAGTAAGAATAATAGTTGGGAGAGGAAGTGAAGACGGATTGCTTTTTTTCCATTTTCTGTGACAGCAGGTGCAATAAATACCGTGTGAAATTTAAAAAAGACAATTATTTTTGCCTTATTTATAAAGTCATGCAAGTATTTTACATATTAACTGACCAGGTACAAAAAGGGAATATTGTTATTGTGTTATCTAAGGCAGATAGTTACTATTCTCACAATTGTTCAATGTTCCTTGTCACTGGTCCTGACTGACGACAAATGTAAGCTGGTCCATGAGCTAGTCGTGAGAGGACACATTGTGGGTGTAGATGGGGAGAAAATGGCTCAGACGTTGGAAATAGGAGTGGTATAACATGAAGGAAAGACCAGGGAGAGGTGGGACATAAGTGAAGGGGGAGGAAGAGGAAATAGGAGGGAGGAAGAGTGTGTGTGGAAGGGGGAGGAGGTGGATTGTGGGTCCAAGGTTTTAGATAGCCATGGCGTCAGTCACTCCGGACAGCCAGACGGCGGTCACACATGCTACACGCACACACACACACACACACACACACTAATATTAGTGAGTCAGCCTTTCTCTGTTTATGTCAGCTTATCAGATATGTTTTCCTAAGTCCTGCAGTTAAGTAGCACACAAACACACCAAAGATTCTACTGTAGTCTTGTGAGAACTTTCTGCATGCTTTAATCCAACCCTTCCGATCACTTTAATCTTAACATCTATTTTTATACTATACCTGTTGTGTATGTCTAGACATCAAGAGAACAAATAAACTGGCGACACCTATTACTTAACCCTTAGCACACCTCTAACGCACCCTCCACACCCAGGTTCCTGAAAGCAGGTGAAATGCGGTGCACGCACAGTCGCATGCATTCACCAAAACCTCATTTAATACACTCTACTATGGATGTAACTCTTTGGAATGAAAACAAACATGTGTGTTGTTCTTGTCAATTTATTCATCCAGTTCACAGCAAGAAAGTTGGTGTCGTTTAGTCCAAATGCTCGTGTTTATTCTCTTCTGATTTGTTATGAAATGGTTAAATGTATCTTATAACTCTTACCCAGGCCCGCGTCGGAGTACTCGAGCCCGTCAGGGCGGCCGCTGAGCTGCGTGGTGGACGAGAACACGCCAGTGATGACGCCTGTTAATGGGGCCGAGGCCAGCTGCCCACCGGGCGAACCGCGGATCCAGGAGAGACGGGTCCGATCGCAGCGGCATCGCAACTACATGAGTCGAACGCACCTGCACACACCACCTGACCTGCCTGAGGGTTATGGTGAGAGACGGAGCTGCAACACACACACACTCGCATACACACTCACTTCGCTAACTGATTACCATTTATTCAATCTGGTGAAATAGGAAGAGATGGTCTCGATAAATTGTTTAATTTTGTATCCGTCTTCGTCAATCTGAGCAGTGAAAGCACCATTGTAAACAAAACAAAAAACACATCACCACATCATGACAACTGCAATCAACACTTGCTGTGTGCCTCTCCGCTCCCTTCTCCTCTCCGCTCTTTTACTGTCCTCGCCTCTCCTGTTTGCAGACTGATAATCCTTCTGTGAGGAGAAAGAGGGCGAGCAGGGTATTCATCGGTGTTTAGCTCAGAGAAGGCGCTTTAGGTTATTGGCAAGAAAACACATTGGGAAATTAATTCAGGGGCTACACGAGTACATTTTCCAACATTGGAATGCAGAAAATGTGTGCTTTTCACAGTCAGCCACAGTGCAGCCCACAATACCCACAGAGTATATAAAATAAATAATTATTTTAACTGTGGTGCTCTTTGCCAGGGATTTAGAAGGGCACTGTTGGTCCTGTGCCCCCTTTTTGAAAAGTCCTGTTGTGTCCACTGAGGCTGGCCAAGGTCGGACAAAGTGAGTCACTGATGCCCAACAGCTAGTGAGCTTTCTTCCTCAGCTAAACCCTCTGATCCAGTGGCTGGGTGTGGTCAGGGAGCGTGAGTGTGTGAGGGGAAAATAGAGAGGGAGACGTGGGTAGGAAATGAGTTGTGCCAGTAGGAAGTTGGTGTGGGGGGGCAGTGATGGATTAGCAGGTCCATATACACACACACGAACACCACGCCCGTGTACCACACACACTTTGTGCCAACACTCACTCTCCATTCATCCACGAGCTGGATGGAACGTGAGATCCAACAAGCCAGTGGCGATCCATTCTCTTTGGATTTCTTCCCCCATTTCTTTACAGTATATATATATATATATATATATATATATATATATTTCTAGTGGGTTTGGAGTGAGTGAGAGCGTTTTTACTTTCCCTTTCCTTTGGTTTCGGAGATGGGAATGAGAAGGGATTACTTTCAGAGCACACACACACCAACCTTTAAGAGAAAACAAGGCTACTAGGATGCATCAAGGAACTCTGTGCAGGGAAAAACACTCATGGAAGGCGTTTTATTTTCCCCATCCTCTTGGGATAGGCCGACTGGAGAGGAACTAATTGATTACATTGGCGCACACCTTAAGAAACAGTTTGCCTGTCGCATCAATTATGAACAGAATTCCTCTTCTCCAAAATACAAAAACTCACTGTCCATGCTTGTACCCACACCACTAGACTACAGAACAACTGCCCCAGCAACAGGACCAAGCTTGTTTCAGTGCTGTTTTTGCCTTTCCGACATAGTAATTCCTATTAATCTCCTCTCTGTTTTAGAGCAAAGAACAACTCAGCAGGGTCAAGTCTACTTCCTCCACACACAGACTGGAGTCAGCACCTGGCATGACCCTCGGGTGCCCAGGTAACTCATTTGATTTACAGTTTTTCCATGTTTATTGACCAGATTTGTAAAGCACTATACAATGTTATTAGGAGCTATTAAAGTTAGCATAATTATCTCAGCTACACATTGACTGAAACACATGATGAATGTACTGCAGTGCTGACAGCCTGTTGTGTTTTGATCCTTTTGTAAAACTTGACATATATTACCAAATCTGACTGGACTAGACTGGACTAGACTGGTCTAGATCAGACCTAATTTCTCAGGGTTGTGTTCAAAAACACTCTTAGTCATATTTCATGCTCGCGTTCGGGTCAGCCAAACCAATGACCTCTGAATCCGATGTGGAGTTGGATGAAAATGTTTTGGACAGATGTTGAGCTGAACGCACCAAAGGCTTGTGGTGCTGCGTTCAATCAAACCGTTTCACCAACTCTCAACAGCGCACTAGCTAAATCACCAGAGACTTCAGGCACTGCTATTGCGATACATTTTTGGCCGTGTCTCTCGGTGAAGCTGCGTGATGAAGTAAATGCATTTAACTTCCAGCACACAGCAGCAACCTCTGGGTTGGGTCATTTTTGGACAGAGCTTCTAAAATGACCCAGTATGTTGTGATGAGTGCAGCGAGGCATGTGCTTTGTCCCCCGAGTGATGTGTCCTCACTTCACACGAGGACAAAGTGCTCACGCATGAACACACAGACACGAGCACAGGTCGTCCTCAGGCTAGAGCATCGTCCCAGATCAGGGCTTAGGTTTCTACTGACGGGAACCTCAGTGCGTAGGAGAGAAGAAGAGTCGGGGAAATTAGAGCAAGTACTTTGTCAGAAGGATAATGACAATGTTAATTCTGTTGATGCTCTTTGGTTTGTTTAGAGCTCCAGTCTAGTGGTCTGATTTGAGTCCTGTGAATCTGCTGTAAAGGAAAAGTCTCCTAACTTATTAATGGAAAAGTTAATGCAAACCATTGAACTTAAAAAAAAAAAAAAAAGCAGCTAACAATGTACATGTAAAACCACAGCAGGACTGGGCCTCTTGTTTGATTTTGCACTTCAGTAAAATATGACCGCCATAAAATAATTTAAGCGACTCTGAATGGAATCAGCATCCAAGGAGTTTGTTCAGTCACATTATAACTCTATTATCCATGAGAGAAGGACTTTTTCTCCCATCTGAGGCCAATCGGTTATATGGCCCTGAAGCTAGTCGGAGTGCGATGATCAACGCGGTTTGTTTTAGTATACATGTCTGCATGTATGCACGCATCTCATTCTTTCTAATGGTTTCCACTGTCTTTGTTCAGGGACCTAAGCAATGTGAACTGTGAGGAGCTGGGTCCACTGCCACCAGGCTGGGAGATCAGAAACACGGCCACGGGTCGCGTCTACTTTGTCGACCACAACAATCGAACAACGCAGTTCACAGACCCGCGACTATCTGCTAACCTGCATCGTGTGCTCAAGTGAGTGTGTAAATCATTGATGCGTTTGGGCCCTCAGGACAGGATATTCAAGGACATCACTTGGCTGTGGTTCAGATTTGTGTTACCAAGGACACAGAAAACATTGCTGTTTGCACAGTATTTAACACTTTAACTCTTTAAAACAGAAATGGTCAAATATGTTGCTCTATGCAAATGTTGTTAACGGTCCCCTCTACCCTGATAACTTAAACTAGTGGGGAAAAAACACAGAGAGAACCAACTGCAGCCAAGGTATTATAAATTACAGCCATTTACTTTGAAGCCATTTAAAATACCACACACCCTCTAACAAGCTCAACGTGCAAAGAGTTTAATTCATTTGGCAAATTAAGGCAAATGACCTGGAAAAGAAAACCAGACATTTTTCTTTCGGGGAAACACAACAAATGAGCCGATGCGTCTCATTGTGCTGTCCATGTGCATCTTTTATACGTTAAGGCTCTAAAACACTGCGGACACACAACTGTATTGTCGGTCTTGGTTTGGATGTTGTTAGCAGGATTGTTATCAGTTTATTGTTTTAAAAAAAAAATAGCTTTACATTCACATTATTCATCCTGTAAATGTAAATGATGACTCCCGTCTGGGGATGCTGGAATAACCTGATCACTGATGGCTGTTTTGGTTTCGTTAATCTCACTTTATATTTTTTGTCTTCCTCTTTTTTCCCCTTCCTCTCCTTTTTTTCTGTTTTTCACACTGACTCTTTGCTATCTCTTCATCCAATTCCTCTCACTGTATTTTGACTTCTTTTTTATTCTCCTTCTGCTGTTCTTCTCCTTTTCTTGTTTTTCCACCTTTTTTTTAATCAACCTGCATTCTGTGTCTTTGTGTCCTTTTACTTGTCCCCTCTGTACTGCTGCTCTTTTTCTCTTCTCGTCCCGTCTGTCCTGTTTAATCCTGTCCCATGTTGTTTTTTTAATGCTCCAATCCTCCTCTCTGTCATTCACATTCTTTTCGTGCCCTTTTCTCCTTCTTTGTCTTTTCCTCACTGTTCGCCTCCTGTTTTCCTCGTGCAGCCCAAGTCCAAATGGTTCCCGTGTGGCCATGGACAGCCAAAACACTAACCTCAGGTAACCCCCACACACACACACACACACACACACACACACACACACACACACACACACACACACACAGGTAATTGTGCATACTTACACGTGTGTTCACATACTTGCATGTAGTCAATAACTGTGTATGCACTTGCACATGGTCTATGACATACGTGCATGTGAACATTGCGATCAGCACACACAGACAGACGTTTTCATACACTCGCCCCAGCCGTCTGTATAAAGCAGTTTCAGCAGCCAGTCACTCAAAGCTTCTCACACACTGTTACCCTATTAGAAAAAATGCTGACTTGAGATACTTTTCCACAGGGGAATGTCCAACGTGTATTGTGTATATACATGCATAACCTTCCTCAGGGTTGACTTTCATGTGGATGTCATTCAAGTTCAACACACACACACACGCACAAACACACACACACTGGCTGGCTGTCCGTGTCTGGGGCTGTCAGTCCATCTTTCAGTGTGTTTGTGCTGTCTGTCAGCAGTCTGCCTCCACTGAAGATAATCTCGTAGGCAGCTAAGCCAGCGGAGAGGCCCGGTGAGGCTGACCCCGCTCGGGAAAATAATACTAAACACATGTTAGCACAGCAGCTGTTAGCTTAGCACCAGTTTTCATATCCTCGCCGAACACACACAGATTCTTTTGCAGTGTGTTAGCTCTTCTACTGAGTAGTTTAGAGAAAATGACAACTAGCAGGGTTGTGATATTTGTATGGAAGGAACCTGTGAGCAATGCAAATCCCTGATATGATGAACTGAATTCTAGGATTGTTCTTTGTGTATTTTGGCTGTCAGGGAGCTCCTTGTACTTTTCGCCTGCCAGTGTGTGAGGCAGGAATCATTAGAACAAGAGGAACACAGAGAGATGTGGAGATTTTCCCCCTTTGCTTTTTTAGTGCAAATTCTTAGTCAAAACCCCTTTCAATAACAGCGGCTGGCACGACAGACATGTTTGGGAAATCAACATCTGGTCATTTGGTCAAATAGTATCCATATGTGTCAGAACAGCCTCTGGTTGTGAGTTGAAGCTCAGCTATGTTATCCAGTCAGCATCATTAACTGCTTGTCTGAGTCCTTATTAGGAGACATTTGAAGGAGTCCAGACAACGTTTTAGAACTTGGAAAAGGTCAAAATTAACAAGCCAATTTCTAATGCAGTTTTCCATGATACACACTGATTAACAAAAACAAAATTAAAACACACTCTGTCTACATTCACAGTGTCACAGCATTACATGTGCAATGCCCAACACTCTTGAAACGTGAGTAAAGTAAGTGTATACATACTTATTTGGCCTTTTTCTGGAGAGAAATGTTGATCGAGCCAAATTTGGAGTGTTTGTATTTCAGATTCTGGCATTAAAGCAGCAGTGTTTAGGATGTGGTGGCATCTAGAGGTGATGTTGCAGTTTCCATCCAACTGAACACCCTTTTGCCCACCCTACCCTTTCAAAGCGTGTCCGAGAACTACGGTGGCCTTCAGCTAACGTAAAAATGCAACAGGCTTCTCTCTAGATCCTGTTTGGTTTGTTTCTTGGGTCACTGTAGAAACATGGAGGGCTCTGTGAAGAGGACCCACTCCCTATGTAGATATAAAGGGCTCATTCGAAGCTAACGAAACACAGTTTCAAGTGATCGAACACTAATGAAAACATAGTTAGGAATATTATATTCCATTTGTGCAAAAAACAATCCCCCTAAAACCTACACACTGTTCCTTTAAGACTATCAGCCAACTGGATTTCAAAGAGTGCAAAAGTCAAACTTGTCATTTTTTTTTGTCTGTAATTTTATCTTCGGAAGTTTAAATTGTATAATAGGCCAACTGTAAAGGTTAAGGAGCACAATCCCATCTGTTGAGCTAAGTTAGTCTGTTTGACCAAAAAAAAAAAAAAAAACTGGCGACATCGCTTCGGCCTAAATATGTCTCTTGAAATGATTCAGTAACCCACTGGAGATAAATCTGTGTCGAGAAAAATAGCCGCAGTTAATCGTCAAAAAAACTCTAAATGTATTTCGATATTTTCCTCAAAGCAGTCTTAGAATAGATTTGCGTGGTGCAGTTGTCTAAAAAACGCAATTTAAATGTAGGGCTCTTAACGTTTTATTGGGTGTGCCTAATGGTCTCAACAACAGACATCATGTTGGATTGTTTACTGGGGGACAAGCCAACTCTAAACACCTGACACAATGACAGCATGCCCATCAACAAAAACAACAGCAAGCAGAATTACACTGGACCCATGGGGGACGCATGGAGGAGACAGCAGCCTGTTAACACATACTGGACATGTGTGTATATACACACAAACTGTAAACTGTGGACAATTTTTTTGGGTGGAAACAGAACTTAACACTTTTGGATTTACCTCGTATCTCTTAACCCACTTTGTTTTTTAGTGGGTGCAGGTTTTAGAAACGGTCTGTAGAAACGGTTTGTGTGGCGTCTGTAAGATTAGATGTCGTGGAACACATTTGACATTACATCATTGTGAGTCTGCAGTTTGCACCTCAGCCTACTGATCCTCCAGGAGGCATCTCGGTGTGGAGGCGACTCAGACGAGCCCGTTGCCGTCGCCCTTTAGACTAATGAAGGCCTTGACTTGTCAGACAGTCAGACACAGCTACATTACTGTGGTCTGCCACACTGTCTCTCACATACTGAGCTTCCTCCCTTGCACCAGCATATAGTATATGTTTGAACGATTACATCAGTGTTTGCTGAAGGTATTTTTAGTTGCTGCTGGATTCAGGTTTAGTGGGCATCAGCAGGTATTTTCCCAACCAAGTTATAAATCTTCATGACATTTATATCAACATCTGTATTGATGTTTTTAGAAGAGATTATGTATTATATTTGGTACATTATGGGTGTGTGTTTTATTTAACATGGGAAAGATGAATATAAGGTAAGCTGTGTATAGTGTGTGTGTGTGTGTGTGTGCAATATATACAGCATTAGATATAACAACTGTACTTTTCAAACCACCCATGTAACTTGATGGTACAGTAAATTCCAGTCATCTAAACCATGTATTTGTATAGCAGGGTAAATCTGTCTGCATGTGTTGCATTAAAGGGCCGTCTGTATCGGAGTAAACGGGAGTACAGGGCCGTGGTCTGGCTAATTTAAATCTTAAATCCATATTTTTATTTGCATGCACAATTTACTGCACTGTGTAGTCGGCGCTAACTGTCTTTTGTGCCGTCGTATATGCTGTATGCATTATGATTTATAAGTCAAAATAAAGTAGAAAGTACCGCAGATTGTTTTCTCTAATGGAAACATTTTGCAAAGCTTTCATTGGTTATTCTTGGGAAGAGTTGTCGAATGCAACATATTTTTATCAGAAGCCAGTGTCATCACTGCAGTCTGTCTGCTGCTTGTTTCCTGTACTTCCTGTATTTTTTTAAACCAATTGAAAGGTGCTGATGTGGTAGTTTGGTAGGTGGGAAGAATGTTACACAGATCACACGTTTATTGGCAAAACACAAACATTGTCCAAATAATAATAATTCCGTACACGCATGCATGAGCACACACACTTTGACATCACTCTTTGGTCAACCTCTCCTGCTTTCCAGGCAAGTGTAAAAGAGCAATGCAACAGCTGATACTCAGACTCATAAAGGGCCCTTTGATTCTCTAGGCTGGGGGGGGGGGGGGGGCAGCAGAGTGGGTGTGTTGGGGTAGCTGGTGTGACTTTAACACCGCTACACCTACCCAACACTCATTACAGCCCACCTGTGGCAGCTGCCATGAAAAAGAAGTACACTTTCTATTACACACACACACACACACACACACACACACACACACACACACACACACACACACACACACACAAGCACCCACTCTTGTGCATGCACTCCCTCACCTAACACACACCCAGTCTGCCTCCCTGCAAATGCAGTAAGAGGATGGAGGACTATCATGACTCTGCAGGTTCAGGTGCAGTTGACCCAGTTCTGGCAAATGTTCACTCCTTCATTTCTTGACTTCTTTAGCTTCTTTTCCTTCTGCTCCTTCCACCTTGGAATAACAATTATAAAATCCTTTGGCTCTGATATTGAATTTCAAAGTTATATTTCTCCCCAAGTAGTATTTTACTCAAGCTGTCAAACCAATAGGAATCATTCCTCTCTTTTGGCTCGGGCAGATTTTCAGCTTTGCTGTGCTTGTATTTTCTATATTTACCATCAAATATGCAGAGCTCGTCCCGTTTGGAAACCGTAGACGACGAACTAAGTCGAAACGTATTTTTAATTACATTGTGCCCTCAGAAGGGGGGAAAAAAACGGGCGCTGAAATTACGCTTTATTATATGGTTCTTCAGCCTCCCAGCCAAAAGCAACTCATTCGATTTTGTTTTAAGGCCATCTTTTCTTTCCCTCCCTCCTTCCTAAAGTGGTTTTCGGGGACTGCTCTGGTGCAGTCTTACCCTTTCTTTGACATGCTAGTGCCTGCCAATAAAATAAATAGCAGCAGACTTGATTATACAGGGATAGACTGGCGAAACACTGCACCCGTTTAGTTTGGAAAGCCCAAATAGTTGAGGCCTTTTTCAACCGACTGAACCAGAGAACCCAAATGTACAAGTGTCTGAATAAGTGGGTGGCTATGTACTGCTACCTTAGAAGGTCCTTCTTTTTTTCTACACCAATTCAGTCTTTGTTTAGCCAACCGCAGCCTCAACGCTCCACTCCCAGCAGAGGACAGTAGCTTCTTTTAAAGAAGTCCTCTGCTGGCTCAGCGTCTCCTCACAGGAAAATGAAGGCTGCTGTCCTGTTGAAGGGAGGGATGGATGGATTATGTTTTTACGAGGCCCACCCAGGCATCCCACCACCAACACCGCAATGAGGGACTGGAGGAGACCAGAACTAGAACATTGACCGTGGCACACTTTAGCCAAGATTGTATTTTATAGTCGTCTCATCTGTTTTAGAATATCAAGAGAGAAAAAAGGGGATAAAGATTAATGGCTGGAATCTTCATTTATCAGATTATCGTCTGCGGCTAAATGAAAGACGTCTTCAGTGTTTGTGCGAGTCGACGGAAACAAGATTGGAAGTTTACAAAAATGTTGGTGTTTTTTTTCAAAGTGCGAGGAAGGGTGGCTGCTCCAGTGGTCGGACGATGGAAGTTCCAGTTGTGGTTGGTGGTGGGCAGGGATGCCTAATCAACCTCGGCTGTCAGCGTCTTTATGCTCGACAGCCGGAGTAATGATTGAGGGGAAATTAAAATAATTAAAGTTGTTAGACATGAAGAGAAATGTGTGATGAGGAAGAGAACATCAGCTACTCTTAACCCACTCTCCTTTGTATATTTATTTTCCTCTCTCTGTCTTTCCTGGTGGTGATATTTACCAAACGTCCGCTCAAAGGCCCAGCCTGTCCACAGGTCTGGATCAGATTTACTCGGGGCTTTAGGGCTCTGGATAGAGGAGTGAGGAGGGTGAGGGCTGGAGAGGGAATGTCTTTCAAAACGTCCTCGTTCAGCGGTTAGGGGATATTTGAGATGGAGGGGTTGGGAATTTCCCTACAGCACATATCTCTCTTTCTTCTTGTCTAAATCTGTTTCCTCAACTGGACTCAAAGCACCTGAGGTCAAACTGTTTAATACTACTGTTAAGGTGAATGGTGAATCGTACTGACATGTTGCTCTTCACCTTTTTGTCTTTTCCCCTCTGCCCTCCTTTCTTGTCACGTATCTGCCCTTTCATACCTTGTTGATCTCCCTCCATCTCCCTCCTCCTCCTCCTCCTCAATCTCTCCTTGACTGTTCGTCCTACGCCTCCCCTTGAACCACATTATCCCTCCAGTCATCCGCCTCCGCTGAAGGAACAGGGTGGCCCCGGCGTCCCTCAGCAAGCTCTGTCCCCGGCCCAGCTGCCCGAAGAGGCCGAGTGTCTGACGGTGCCCAAGTACAAGAGGGACCTGGTGCAGAAGCTGAAGATCCTGCGGCAGGAACTTTCTCAGCAGCAACCCCAGGCCGGCCACTGCCGCATCGAGGTCTGCCGTGAAGAGATATTTGAGGTAAAAGAAACAAAAAAACGACACCTTCACACTGACGTAGAGGATGACTTTTTAACAATGCACTTGTTTAAGTAGATTAATGCTCTTTCTAGAAGACTTCAAGAGGACCACAAACGCTACCTCTCTCCATGTTTATAGATTATGAACCACTATGATCCCCAAAAAGGTATTTGTTTGAAAGACAACCTCAACTTTCTGATGTGCTTTAAACCATGAAAGGAAACATTGGGTTGACTGTTGAATGAATGCAAACGCAGAATTTTCCTTTGAATTTTTCTATAATGTGCATTGACCCATGGGTTCATAGAATTTACCATCTGGCCTTCACAAAAGCATCACATGCTGACATGCGAACTGAACACGTCCATGAAAACAATAGCAGAATGCTCACAAACCCAGATCTTTGCATTTTACAGGCATTCTTTCACCCCATTTACGATGTGCACCAGAAAAGGGCCCAGGGCAGCGCAGAACCACGACTCGTAACCGCTTCACAACAGCACCAAAAAAAAAACACTTTTCTTCTCCTACTCTGTCTCTCCTTTTTCTTGCTCTCCCAATCATTTGTTCTACCAAAGCGAGGCATTCTTTCTGGATGATTTCAGCAGCTAAAGAGATGGGGGGGGGGGGGGGGGGGGGGAGGAAAGGGAGCTAAGGCAGCGGTGGCAAGTATTTCGAGGCCAGACATAACTTCATAACTACAAGTTGAGCAATGAAAAATATGACTTCATCCCCCTTCGACGTGACAGCTGTGGAAGGGGAAAGTTAAGTGCAAAAAACCAGCCCTGCAGATCCACTTGGGGTTTACGTGCAGGAACCAGTGCTACAGTTCACCGCTGGCAGTGTGTTCACGCAAATGTGCGCATGTACTTAAAATGGTTCTCGTCTGGTCTGTTATCTACAAGCGTTCTGTGCCACAAGTTGACCTACAATTAACACAAATGAAATGTTTCGCTCAGTTCATCAATGATTTAATGGAGGCTTTCAATGTTTGGTACACTTTGCACACAAATATTTTTGCTCAACATGTTGGATAACTTGAGTTTAGACAATTGAAAACGTTTGTGTTTAATAGCGTCTCACAGCCGACTCTGTGCAGCCTCATCTCTCTCATGCTTTCACTGCTGCAGCGTTACTGATGTTGTTTACTGTGGACAAAAAGGAAATACACTTACTATTTGTTTAACTAGCCTGAAGGGAGGCTTACAATGAAGAGAGGCAAGGACAGAATTCCCAGGATGCACTGGGATCAATACTCTTAATAGTGAGATTTATTGTTAGTAATATGCATTTTGTTTTAGGTTTGAGTCTGCCCCAAACGTGCAGCATACACATAAATATATATATGTGTGTGACTAACTAGCTATATCTGTACTTTTTTTTTTCCAAGCAGCTCTTCAATGTGCATCTAAATCATCCTCTAATATCAAAATGCTTTGTGCCGGCTGTTGTACAGACTCTGAAACTGAAAGCATCATGAACAGCAATAATCATGCACTGGAATAAATTCACAATTGTCTTTTTTGACAAGACAAAATCAATCGTAGATGGTATAGTTAAAGCGTTTAGAATAAAAACAATGGGGATCCGTGTTTGTTAATTGGTACGTGCATTCACGTCTCTGTCTGGCTGATGATTGGTCGACTGAAGGTGCTGCTGCTCTGGCTGTCACAACCCACTGAACACAGTCCAGAGAGCCACATTAGTGCAAAGTCACTGAGAAATACTGGCGACTCCCTTCAAGGAGAAAAGTTCAAAAAGTCACACTATATGTCCCAAGCTGCTTTTTTTGAAAATAAGACTCTAAAGGGCTCTTTAAAGTCACCAAATCTAGCGAGAAAGTCGCTAAAATGGCAACACTGGTAGTGATGTCCCTCAAATTATAGTCTTGTTCCTGTTCTGTTCTGGTAAATCTCTTGTTCATTCTGCATTGTAATACATTTGCTGTGTGTTGAATCGTAGGAGTCGTACCGGCAGGTGATGAAGATGCGTCCAAAGGATCTCTGGAAAAGACTGATGATCAAATTCAGAGGAGAAGAGGGACTGGACTATGGCGGGGTAGCAAGGTATTTAGTCATGTTTATTTTTATATATTTTTTTTTAAATGCTTGTTTGAAGTACATTTTTTCACAGTCAATCCGTGTTTGTGTGTTAGGGAATGGTTATACCTGCTGTCCCACGAGATGCTGAACCCCTACTACGGCCTGTTCCAGTACTCCAGGGATGACATCTACACTCTACAGATTAACCCCGACTCTGCTGTCAACCCGGTACCAATTATTTAGTTTTATAGGCGTATAAAACTTTGTAAGACATGTGATGATAATGCATGTTATCCAGCCAGTCATCAGATGCAGACAGAAACGGGACATTTATTTGTACACGGGTGCTATTTTTCGCTATGGTTAGAGTTTCACAATGATTTATTTAGGTAGGAGAGCAATGGCTCTCCTCTCCTGTATGTAACTCTTAGGTCCTGGCATTGCGTAAACACTGAAGCTGTGTAATCTGAATCTGATATAATAATATTAAAAGAATTATATGAATGACAGCCTTCATAACAATATCCCTGTTTTAATGTGCAGGAGCACCTGTCGTACTTCCACTTCGTGGGTCGCATCATGGGCATGGCGGTGTTCCACGGCCACTACATCGACGGAGGCTTCACTCTGCCCTTCTACAAACAGCTGCTGGGGAAACCGATCACGCTGGACGATATGGAGTCTGTCGACCCGGACCTCCACAACAGCCTTGTCTGGATCCTGTAAGACTTTTTTTTTTATTCTAGGCGACCCATTGTCTTTCTAAATTCTCTCACTGGCAACAAGAAGTTGGAGGAAACGTATGGAAGTGATACTGCTGTGATGATATCTTGTAGATTTGTAAATTCATTCAGAAAGCAGTTGTTTGCAGGTGTTCCATGTCATAACGGGAAATAAATTCATACATATATACATAAAAAGCATAGGGACTTCTACTTAAGATGCACACACAAGCTGGACCACACTGTCATCTATTGACTGTGGCGCCCTCTTCTGCCAGTGAAGCTAATGACATCTGATCTTAAAAATATACGTCCTTGCTGGTTTATGTGTTCTCCTGCATGTTTTGATGCAAAGTGTTTTCCACATGAGGATGCTGCAATGATCTTAGTTTTGATAGAAATCCTTACTTATGATAATGTCATTAACTATTATGTCTGTTAATTAGTAATTCACCGACAATGTGGAGGTTAAAGATGATAAATGCTGCTTTTTAATGAAGATAAAATGAATTGCAGCAAATAAAAGAAACTCCTGCAAACTCAACAGGGGACCAGTTGCTAAAAATAATCACAATAAAACACATTCTATAAGCACAGTGTACGTGTAGAGTTGCAGGTCACTGATGTGTGTCTTCATTTTGTTGGACCGAATCCTAAAAATAATGGGAAAGAAAATGAAATAAAGAGAAATCATTCCTGCTGAAGCTGAGAGCCGATTGTTATCGCTGCACACCTTCTCTCTCTAACCTGCCCCTCCTCCCCCCCTTCTCTTCAGGGACAATGACATCACCGGCGTCCTGGACCACACTTTCTGTGTCGAGCACAATGCCTACGGAGAAATCATCCAACATGAGCTCAAGCCCAATGGCAAGAGTGTCCCAGTCACAGAGGACACTAAGAAGGAGTATGTCAGGTGAGCAGGTTCAGTTTCAGCCCACACACGTGCCATACCTCACTGTCACCACAGTAATTCAGTGTCATGGGGGTGAATCTGTATTTGCAGTCCCTCAAGTGTTAACTAAACTGCTCCCTCTGTGTCCCCCCCCCACTCACTCCTCTCTCATGTTCTCTGCAGGTTGTATGTGAGCTGGCGTTTCCTGCATGGCATCGAGGCTCAGTTTCTGGCTCTGCAGAAAGGCTTCAATGAGGTTATTCCTCAACACCTGCTCAAATCCTTTGATGAAAAAGAACTGGAGGTACAAACATCTATTATGTCTTCCAAGATACAGTTATTACCCGAGGTACACTTGTCTCGCGTAGTCTTAATTAAGTTTCCATCTCCCTCTTTACCTTCAGCTGATAGTGTGTGGCCTGGGAAAGATTGACATCGCTGACTGGAAGTCCAACACCCGTCTGAAGCACTGCACCGCCGACAGCAACATCGTCAAGTGGTTTTGGAAAGCCGTGGAGTCGTTTGACGAGGAGAGGAGGGCCCGGCTGCTGCAGTTTGTTACCGGCTCATCCAGAGTCCCACTGCAAGGCTTCAAGGCTTTACAGGGTACTTATCTGTCTCTGTGTATGAGGACATGTCTCTGTGTATGAGGACATGTCTCTGTGTATGAGTGTATAATGACATGTCTCTGTGTATGAGGACATGTCTCTGTGTATGATGACATGTCTCTGTGTATGAGTGTATGATGATATGTCTCTGTGTATGGAGGACATGTCTCTGTGTATGATGATATGTCTCTGTGTATGGAGGACATGTCTCTGTGTATGAGGACATGTCTCTGTGTATGAGGACATGTCTCTTAGCTGGCTCTCGATCTCCAGTCCTTAAGGTTTTCTCAATCTTAACTTTAGAGAGTTGAGGTCCAGCCTTACTTCTGGTTTAGCTTCTGTTCCACCAGCTTTCACTTCTCACAGAAGGATTCTTTCATAATTAACAAAAAAAAAAAAACTTTTGTTTTCTGTCCATATTCTAAAATAGACGGGTATCTTTTATATCTTTGTCTTGGAAAGCCTGCAGTGGACAAGGAACGACTGATTCTGGGAGTTTAAATGTGGCGTTATCTATAAGATACCTTCTCATTTCACGACAAAAACCTAAATAATGTGGCAGCTGGCTGGAAGGAGACTGCCAGGAGATTTTCCTGAAAGTTTCCCTACTTGCTGTTCGCTGTTAAAATGTCGGAAAATAAGTGCAACTGGCCCATCTTTTAAGTGGTTGCGTCTCCGGTCTGATCTTGAGCGCAGAGAGAGCGCACACGGGTATGTGGTTTGTTTACATGATGTAACCTAGCGCTTGCTCTTCGGACACGGTGTCGCACTCTTTGTGGTGGAGTTCCCTGCTGTCATTACGGTTGTTATTGAATCATTCCTCGTTCAGCTTGACCCGAACCTTACACTTCACTTTAATTCATTTTGATTTACCTAATGAAAGTGACTCTGGTGCATTCAGTGTACACAAGGAGCATATTGTTGAGCAGCAAAAGAAACCCTCTGATGAAACAGCGGTCCGTCCTTGGCTAATGCAGCAGAGGCTAGATTAACGAGGTGTCAGGACTTTGTTAGTGGAGGGGATGATGGTGGGTAACTTCACAGTGTAAAGTTGATGCTGAACCACACCTGACGAGTCCCGTTTTGTGTTTTGACTGCAGGTGCTGCAGGGCCCAGACTCTTCACCATTCATCAGATCGATGCCAACGCCAACAACCTGCCCAAAGCCCATACCTGGTGTGTGTCACATACACCTGCAGGCACAAAAACAATACCTCTCAGTCTCTCATGGCTTCATTCATATGATCTCTCTCTTCTTTCTCTCTTCTCTCCAGCTTCAACCGGATTGACATTCCGCCCTACGAGAGCTACGAAAAGCTATACGACAAGCTGCTGACTGCGATCGAGGAGACCTGTGGCTTCGCAGTGGAATGAGAGACACGTTGGAGAGTGTGTGTGTGTGTGTGTGTGTGTGTGTGTGTGTGTGTGTGTGTGTGTGTGTGTGTGTGTGTGGACATGTGTGACTGTGTGCAGGACTCTGATGGACTATTATTGTCACTGCGACGCACCGACGGGCTCACTCTGAGCCTGCAGTCTTCCTCTTCTCTCACCGCTCTCCACATTCTTCCCTTATCGATGTCTTGTTTGAACAGCTGCTGGAGAGTGTCCTCCCGTGTCATTTAATTTGTATTCATTTGCTTGTTTAGTTTTGGTGTAGTTTGTGTGAAATACGGAGAGCAAAGTGAACAGCTGTTCAGTTAAGAGCGGCTGCATTTCTTTTCACCAGCTGTGAGTGGTGTTGTGAGTGAGCAGGTTGTTTTTTGACGGCTCCTTTTTGCATTCGGATAAAGAAGCGGCACCGCCCGGTCATCTCACTTTGAATATTGTCAGATCAGGAAGTAGTTTATCAACTTACAGTTTAAACGTCTTACAAAAGTGTTTTCCCAAATTGTCCCTAGGCATCTGAGAGCAGTGAGTCACTATATTGTTTTGCAATTTAAACTGATTGAATTGTTCCTTGTCATGCTACTGAATCTTTAACACTGCAGATAGCCATATCTTGCCCTTTATTAGCCATCTTAACCTCAACCAATACACCTTCCAATCCTCATGGCGGCAGAGTTGGTGTGCTTTATTTTGTAGTAGCGCCACAAATTCATCCTACCTCTGTGTAATTCTTTGATATTTGAAGGGTTTCATTCCAAAATGGTGTGTATTGATAGCTAATTCAGATTCAGAATACATTTTTTTTTTTTTGCAACGATGCTGATTTTATTACCAGCAGTCATTTTGTAACTGCAAAACCATATCATTGAAATTGTCATGCAGACTGTCTTGGATGTGGGTCTGATGTTTTGTGGTGTTTTTGGGTCGAGCTCATGGTGGGTTGTTAAAAACAACGAGGGACGATGGAGGAGTGTGTGAATCTTATTTTTCTACCCATAATCGCTGCAGTGTGGCCATAAACGTGTTTCTGCATGCTTAAACATTCGTATGCAAGGAAGTTAAACAGTTTATAGATGAGTTCCCCATTATCTCAACTAGCACAGTGTCCCGTATGTAAAGCTGCAGAGATGATTGAACCTCTCTTTTCGAGCCTGGTTCGTCTTCCTTTTCTCTCACATTTGTCTCCGGCAGTTACAAGTATGCATGTTTTTCTTTTCTTTTATCCAACTCGGAATAACCCATTACACCTCTCCCGTCAGATCATATGTTAAAGGGGCACATCTGTCCAGATGTGACCGGGCTTGATGAGGAGCTGTTCAAGGCAGGCGTCTATCTTTAGTCCCATCCTCAGTTTAAAAAGGCAGAAGTATCTCTTTCTCTCTCCCTTGTCACTTTCGAGCACTTTACAAACTGAGAAGTGATGGCAGGAGTGCTTTCTTCACGTTAGATTGAAATATATCATTTCATTTGCTATGTGACTTCATTAGAAATATACGGAGTAAAAAGTATCTAAACACCTGTCATTTTTGAGTATATATGTACAAATGCATAGCTATTTTGTATATGGTTGCTTTTTTTCTTTCTGTTCGATTTAAATGCAAGCATGTCGGTGTCTGTCACGGACCTCTTTGCATTCTCAGGTGAAGTTTTGTTTTTTGTTTTACATTCATTAGGCTAGTGTGTGACGAGAGGTAAATCTGGTTGTAATGAAAACTGTTTCGGAGACTCTGTCTTTCAACCCATGATGGAGCCTAAAGGTTGGCAGTTCAAAGTGATATTTTCTTTTGGTCAATCGCTTTCACTTATTAACACACACACACACACACACCTACACCTTCATAGGAGGACATGAATGGCCATATTTGCTGCTCTGGAGGTCTGTGTCGCTGCTGATTTCCAAACGGCAAAGACAACAATGTTATTTCATTTGCACAGGAGCAGTCTGGTTGCAACATGAATTTTTTAAAAGCGACTGAATGCTGATGGTGGCCTCAAACCCTCAGAGCTGCAAATGTAGGAGGTTGAGTGCTGCTGAGCTCCTGGGTGCTACACGGTGAAAATGAAAGGTCCCCAAAAACCAGTGAGGAGCAGCGCCATCACCACAGCCTCCATCCAAAGAAAACCTCTCTGCATGAATGGACGCTGAAGATATGAAGCCTATTTATTTGCATAATTATTACTCTTTGAAAACTTTTTGAATTGGAAAAATCTGTTAAATGTTCTTTTTTTTTATTTTTATTATATGTATACTGCCTGCATTTACTTGTAACCATGAACAGTTTGTTAGCTGATACTTTTATTTTGTAGTGATCATGAGACAAAACGGAGAAACACAACATGAAATTGTCGTCTTTGTACAGTTAAATAGGATTTATTTGATTTTACCTTTAATTACCGGACTCGGAGGCAGAAAAGAAATGCATTATACATTTTTTTAATTTTTTGCACACATTATGCATACTTGGGCTCCAAGTTATAATCAGACACTTCCTTCTATTTACCGAATAGTTAATGGACTGATCAAGTTTTTTTTTTTAATGTAGATAACACACACGCATATATACACACACGTTCTTGATATGCACACATGTATGTTTGTCCAGTGCACACAGTCCACTTCTGCTCTTTGTAACTTTTTGTTGGCACCATGTTTTCTGGCTGGTTCAGTCTTCAGTGCAAACGTTTTGGGGGTTGAGAGCTTCCAGACGGGGGAAATCCCACTTTTCCCCAGTAAAGCAGCAACATTGGTCAGACATTTTCAAAAATGTAGCAGGTTGTGAAAAAGTGAAAAAAAAAAAAAAAAAAGGTAAATAGTTAACTTTATCAAGCTTTGAACACCTGCGACAGGAAGAGATTTGTGTCTAGTCTGATCTGATGAATCTGAATAGATTGAGAGCCAGTTCTGGCCAAAATTACTTTTAATTGGTTACAAACCAGAACAAGCTGTGTAGTGTTCAACTCTCTCCCCACAGTTTAAGTACAAATTAGTGTGTGTGAGAATGACTTTATTAAATTCAGTACAAAACAGTAAAAAAAAATTGTTTTTTTAAAAAGTGCACCACGTTTTACTTTTGATTTCCTATCTGTTTTTGTATTTATTATTACAGTATACTGTATGTGTTCATAGTTTTTCACATCAGCTGCTCTGTGAGCGTGTAACTGACACCTGTACATAAGTACAATAAAGAAGCAAAGTAATAAACTTCTTGTACCCTTGCAGAAAGCTGAGCAATAAAACTATGCTGTTTGGACCTCACAGCATTATGTTTTATAGAACCATGTGTACTCCTGTCTTCTTTTGTGCTGAAAGTTTAAAAGACTAAAAAGTAAGTGAGTCGTTGAATCTACAACACATTTTATAGGATCGTCATATTTTTTATTTGTACTTTTTGTAATGTAAGCAGCAACAATCGCTGTCAGATAAATGTACAGTAGGATTACAGTTTCTACCTCTGATTGTACCGGAGTAGAAGTATTTAATGGCAAAATATATAAAGTAGATGCCCAACTATCTTTGTCCTGTTATGTGTGTCAATAAAGTTAAAAATAAATGTTCTGACTTATCGCAGACGGGAGAATCTGAAAAGTCTAAACAGGGGAAATAACATGGAACATGGTTAATAGTGATAATGGAAGAACTTGAAGACATGAAAGAAAGAACTCCTGAACCAGATGTAATAAAGACAACCAAAAAAGTCCCAGCTACTTAAACAGGTTCTTGTAATGTTGTGTTTTAGAAGAATGAACATATAATCAGCATTCATTGTTGGTGTATTTCTGTCAATTGACTAATTAATTAATCATCTTATTTTTTTATCTCTACAAATAAACCATTTACTGTGATACAATAACATAACTTTCTCATCATGCAGGATGGCACCTTTCAAATTTATTTTAGTTTAGGTAACGTCATGTTAAAGGTATTTATGGTAACATGTTTACGTAGACGAATAATTCAAAAGCAGTATTGATTTTTCCTCAGAAATATGATTGTGAATTAATTATAAAAAATGTGACCGGTCCCAAATACATGTTTTGTTTACATCTGTTTAGAGACCGCTGACGTTTGGTTCCTGCATCACCGGAAGTGACGTCAGTACGCTGTGAATAACAAACACATGGTGGAAAAAGCTTCCGACAAGTCGGTTCTTGTGAACTCTTCCGGTAACAGGAGGAGGATCGGAGGAAGGCCAGCGAGCAAAAAGAGAAAGTGACAAAAGACGACAATAACCATCGGTTCAGCAAATACGTTAAGAAACAATGTGGGATTAAAACCGAGTCAAAGATGGCTTTATACTACTGGACATGTAGGTTAGCTCTGTGTCGTTGTAGCTGACTGTAATGTAAACTAACGCTAGTGTGGGAACGTGTTATCAGTCATATCCCGTTATGTGTCCATAAACCCGCTAGTTAGATTAACGGACTCTCTGATTGTAACGCGTTATCTTCGGACCAGGAGATCTTCTACTGAAACCTGGTGAGACACAGGCCATGTGTGTACAAATGTTTTCATTTTAGTCCCACTTACCACTGGTAGAATGTAACTAAGGACAAGTACTACCCAAGTATTGTACTCGTGTACATTTTTGGGTACTTTTACTTTGTTCTTGGTACTTTATACTTATAACTCCACTACATCTCAAAGGGGAAATATTGTACTTTTTACTCCACTAACGTTACATTTATTTGACTACATTTAAAGTTATACATACCATTCTGATATTATTCTGCAAAGTGAGTACTTTTAATTTTGGTACTTGAGGTATATTTTGATGGTAATACTCTTATTTTAATACATTTTTTAATGCAGGACTATTTCTTGTAACAGAGTATTTCTACACTGTGGTAGTACTGCTTTTACTTCAGTAAAATATCTCAGTACTTCTTCCACAACTGCCACTCTCTCATACCATGGTGCCAACACCTTCTTTCTTATTTGACGAAGTAAAAAAAGTATTTTTGAACTACAATGTAATGTTGAATATCAGTATGACGTGTTAATCCCACAACCTGCTGATATACAAGCACGTGAGGGTGTAATGTAATGTATTGCCTCGTTTTAATTTGTTGTCTGTCTGTTTAGTGAAAATGTGCATCTCGAAAACCAGTTGATGATGAGTTCACCAAATGAAGTTGAGCGGAAAACCTGCGAAAATGGAAAGGTAAATGTGACTCAGAAAATGAATGCCTATCTTTGGTATTTCTGTCAAATAAAGGAAACAATTATCCAAAAAATTTACTTTAAAATTTAAACTGTGCATACTTAATGTATGCTGTAATAAAATAATTAAAAAAAAAACTATTTTAGATACCTGTGTGACACAAACATTTTAATTTACTCTTTTTTTATTATAATATAAAATCACAAGTGTTTTTGATTTTATTTGTGAAGCTATAGTGTCCGAATGTGCTATATAAATGAAATTGTGTTGCCTGTTTTGGGTTGTGCTGACGTGTTGCTGCTTCTTTTCTTAAGGAGTCCGGGATTAAAGATGCTGCTTGTCAAAAACCAAAGAGTCAAGACGAGTGGAAGACAACCAACCGGTTGAAAAATACAGGTGAGTCACCTTCACTTGAGCAAAGTCCTTCTCCCGCAAAATAATCTAAAGAGTGCAAGCAAATTGTTAACATATAAAGTAAAGTAATATGTTTAAAATGGATCCACACCCAGATATTCAGGAAGAATTCATCACCTCGTTAAGTGTGGGAGACGGGCGCTACCTGGTGGATTTGGGGAGGTATGCCGATGTTATTAATACCAATAACGATTCAAATTGAGTTATTTGTTGTTCAAACTTGACATGTCACCTACTTGAAGATTTCCTGAGTTGATACTCTTAACAGAACACGTTGAAAATAAGCTCGCTGCTACTCGCGCCTCTTTTCTGACTCCCTCAGCTCGTCAGAGTTCATCGTTGATGAAGAGTGCATCCTTCAGCTGTTCAAGTCATGCCGGGAATGCAGCAGACAATGTACGGTTAGAAAACGTGTCAAAGGGCTGAAGCTTGTGGTGAACCAGGCGTGCTGCTTCTGCGAAAGCCGCTCTAAATGGACTAACCTGCCGGACGATGATGACAATGACGACGACGATGGTGATTTGCAGATAAATGGAAAAGATACAGCGCATGGACAGACCAACTCAGCCAAGCAGTAATCCTCGTACAGCGTTGTGGGACAGTGGCTGTACTGAGATCATGTTGCAGCAGCAATATGTTTTTACAGTGGACTAAGCAGCTCGACTTCTGGTTATTGTCACACATCTGTGGAGTTTGGCGGTTATTCTTTGGACTGTCATGAAGCGGTCCTCAACTTCCGTGTATGCGTCTACCATTTTTATTTCCACATCGGAGAACCATCTGATTCAACTGAGAGGTCTGTTAAACCTGCACACCACAGCCAAGTGACAAAACTTGATTTTAATTGGCAGGTAAGACAGAGTTCAAGTGAGCCGAGGCAGAGATGGTTCCCTGAAGGAAGATGGACCGTTCTTTTCTTTCCATGGACTTTTTAAATTTCTTCTTACTTCAAGAGGTTCGTTCATCTTTTGATTAGCTTCCATCCTTTGTGCCAATATGTATTTTCAGAAAACAAGCAGCTGCTCAAATTGTCAAATTTTCAAGCAATATTGAACATTGTTTTAAAGCCTCATCCTATTCATTGTGAGTTGTTAAACTCAAGACCCCACATGTAATCTGTAGCAGGATGTTCTGTCTGGGTAATGCATGTTCATGCCCAACGTAAAATGCATGCAGGCTGCATTATGATCGTATGCCGTCACATCTGGAGGTGGTCAGGCTCGGATCTTTGCCCGGCATAAATGCTATCTGTGCAGGTTGATCATATTCTTAAAAAAAATACTGCCTTTTAAGATGGACAGTTCCCAAACTCTCCCTGCAAAAAAAACAACTACATATAGTAGCAGTAACTAGTAAGTCTTCCCTTGCAGAAAGTGAATTTACCGATGTCCGTTCTTTCCAGTCAGCCCCCTTAACTAATTAGCATTTTGAGATCTGATCATTGTTATTAATATTAGGTGTACATGCAAAGGCCCGTGGATGGGATGCCGGTATCCAGGTACAGATAACATGTTGATCCCAGGTGTAAGCTTAAATACTAAACACGTGAGCCAAGTCTGTCATTAGCATTCAATAACTACAGGTTATACATTTCATAAATTCATTATCATTTTCAGATTTGATCTTCACCTTTGGAATTTGAAATGTCAGACTTCATGTTATTTTGTCATGCTACAGATGGAAAAGCCTCGTTACAGGATTTGTTCTGCAACTTTATACACTTTGATACTTTGGTCAATTGTATTAGGATCAGCCTTAACCTCAATAAAATACAAAAACAGTAACCCGTACCTAATGCAAATCACTTAACCTGCAACTGTGAGCCAGTCCAGCCAGTAGAGTTCAGGATCCCACACATTTAATGGATGACGATAAAGGGGCATTTGTGTGCTCATTAGATACATTAGTGGACAGTGCTACCCTTCATGTTGGTTAAAAACTACTACACGTTTAGTTCTGACAGAGAGTGAAAACAATCAGTGTATCTGAGGAAAAGGAGGAGTCATGAAAGACTTGATTATCATCGCCCCTGGTGATCGGACAGCACAACACCAGGTTCATTAAAAATCACACATTAAAGCTTAAAAATAAATAATCCACTGGAAGGGTTGAATCACATAAGCAAGACATTGCACGTATAAGGGGGGGGAAATGGAAGTTAAAAATGTCAGTGTGGGACATTCATGCTCGTTAACTTTGCATCGGTGATCCCTATTTGGCAAGAGGAAGAACATTTTCACTAGTTGTTTGCTACAATATCAGCACTCAAAGACGGCACAGTGAGGGAGCCATTTCAAAACATTCTTTGTTATCAAGTACTAAAAACCCTGTGGAAGGAGGATACTTGGTCCAAGATGTCGTTAAGGTCACGTATAGCAGCTGAGGTGAGACGAAGTTAGCTAAATTAGCTAATAGCTACATTTTGTGGAGTGTGTTCAGTTAATTAATAACCACCAGGACTTGTATAAGTTCTTAAATTCCTATTTTGTGCAAATCTCTGAGGGAAGAGCTCGAGGAGATGGTATTGTTCAGCCAGAATGTCATAATGTCGTACCCTTAGTTGTGAAAAGCAGAAACAAAGTCTTTTGCAGCATGTTCCTATGATGTTAATCCAGCCTGGATTGAGCGGAGCTTAAAAACAGCCCCGTGTCAGTGCAGATAGCTAGTGTTGTACTGGAAGGACGCCATCTGGACCCGACTGCGCAGCGCCTGGACCTCCAGGTCCTGGAAATGGTCGTCCTCGTCATTCTGGATGATGATCTTCTGCAATTCACCGATTTCACGCTCCATCCTGGAACGCAGCTCTCGCTTCATCTTCAGCAGAGCCTGTGGGAATGGAAGTGAAGAAGTACTCAGATTGTGTTTAACTTTAGTCAAAGTAAATAAGTCTCAAAATATATTTTGAGTACACACACACACACACACACACACACACACACACACACGATGGCAAATGTAGTCAATTGAGGAATATATTGAATTATCGACAGTGCCTACATGTACCAGAAAGCATTGCGTGCGAGCGTCTGACGCCCAACAACAAATCCTTCCCGAAAAACCCGGTAGCTCGTGGAGGTGGGCATTTCAAACGCGAGTGTGTACAAAAAGTTAAAGGCGTCTCAAATACTAAGACAGAAATGCCGACGTGGTGTATCGTGCCTGGATGCTCCAGCTACAAGAAGAAGAGAGAGCAGCTCGTGAGCTACCACCGACTACCGACAGATGTTGTACGCTGCAAACAATGGCTCCGAGCGATTAAAAACCCCAAATATGACGAGAACGCACCGACCTCAGCACTGGGGAGTCTTCGGGTGTGCTCACTGCATTTTGCAGCCGATGACTACAACAGGGACATGCGGTCAGAGCTGATGGGAGGACCCATCAAGAAACTGCTGAAGACATCCGCTGTGCCCGCTGTGTTTACAAGCGATGTCGGCCATGGCGAAGCAGAGCCCCGGGAGGAGCGAGGCCGGACAGATGTAAGCGGTTTATAGCCAACGTTAGTAGAATACATTGAATGCATTGCTAAAAATGCCACATTGTGTTAAGTACAGCTGCTAATCACTGTTATTGTTACTCTGCCATCGTAGATTGAAGAACAAACCGCCTGTACTTCTGTCAGTGCGTCCAGCTGTGAGACAGAAACACGGTCAGCTGCTTCAGCCCACGGTCACGGTGGGCTCGTGCCTGAGGTAAGACATTACGGTAATGGAGATTCTGATTTGGGCTTTCATTAAATAGTGATGCGTTATAAACTTTAATAATGTTGTCCACGTTTATTTACTGTTTAGGAAATTGTTGCGTATTTTTTTTTTTTTAACTTTATCCCCCAAGCATTTCCCAGAGGTATTATTGTAGAGTTGTAGCCTGGCTGCTGTCCCAACCAGGACACAATAGTAAGAAACCCCGATCTCCGTGCTATAATAAGAGCAGATTAAAACACTCGGTAGAGTTGTCTAGAGCTTTTATTGTGAAATGTAAGAACAGAAGAAGTGTAGCTGTAATGCGCTGCAGGTTACAATGTGGGAGGCAACAAAGAGGGGTCTGTCTTGGTTCAGACTAGGTAGCCTCTGCTAATATTGTATTACCTTCATAAGTATAGACGCAATCATTAGCCATTACATTGTGCAATCAGCATTTACTTAATAAGTTAAAGCAAAACATCTTGTCTATTCTATTTTAAGTAAAACACACCGCTTTCTAACATGTAAGTCCATTCAAGTTGGTGATTTGTGGCATTTTAACTCTGATTAAAAACATATTGCTCATGTTGTGCACGCATAAGATTAAAATTGAAAGATTTTTGTGACAGCAGTACTAAGTCAAATGTTTACCTTTTCTTGAGATTTTTTCCGGACCTGGATATCCTGCCGCTCTTGGGAAAGTTTTTCAGCAAGTAGTGAAAACTGAAAGAGAGGGAAGCACATTAAAGCTTCATCCTGGAATTCACGAGTAGGTCCATTTTAAAACTATACAACAGTATGTGTGACTTCCTGGTTCTTATATAGGTCTGTGTGTGTCCTACCTGGTCTTTGTAGTAGTTCTCCATGGACTTGATCTGGTCCTGGTGTCGTCTCTGATGTTCCAGCCGCTGCTCCTTAGCGTAGGCTTTCTGCTCTCTCAACCGGACTTTCTGTAGCTCCAAACCCTCCTCAAACAACTGCTGAAACATCTAGACAGACACACAACCACACATCACGCAAAAAGACTAACGCCAGATGTTCCCGTGGTTTGTGATGTAACTTGTATTACTAAATATCTAAGGTCATTACTCTACAGCTCTGATTCCTCTCAAGTACCCACACAAATATGTTAAAACAGGGACCTAACTTGCCTAATAAAGAGATGGAAAATGTCAACAACCTCAAGTCCATTGCATCCTGCTTTTCTTAGTTTTTTTTATCATTGAGTATTTTATATATTTGGGGTGTGAACGGGACTGTTGGTCAGACAACACAAGCAAATCCTAGTTGTCATATTAAGCTCTGGAAAAATGTGACCTTTTTTGTGGCACTTTTCAATACTTGATTATGTAATTCTACATTTAAGTAATCGTTAGTCGCTGCCATAGTCCTAGAACTGGAGTGCAAAGTTGCGAACCGGCCTCCACTACCCACCCTCTCCTCCTTGGTGCGAGCCCTCATCAGGCGGGCGCGGTGCTGGACATGGTAGTCGCTGTGGTACTTCTTGGCGCGTGCTACCTGCTGCCTCTGCTCCTTCAGTCTGTTCTGGGTCGACTTCTGCTGTTGGATACGCTCTTTGAAATCCCTCTGGAAGATAAACATGTTCAGCTTGCAACTGGTCTGGCGTGTTTGACAAACACCGCTTGTGCAGAACAGGCAGGTGAAAGTCTGTCTGCATGTGGGTGCACTGTTTTGTAAAAAATATGATGACACTCTAAACATCCATTGTACCTGTTGTTGATAAGGTTACTTAAATGTGATGGGACCTTTTGAATGTGTGTTGATGTGTTGATGCTCACCAGACGCCTGCTGTGGTCCTTGTCTTTACGGACGATCTCCACCAGCAGGTCATGTTTCCTCTGGGCTTCTTCCACCTGACAGACAAGCAGGCGTTTACATATTCATTCATCAGTCCATCCACCACATCGTACATTCCAGATTTTAAAGAGCCCACAGACACCACAGTCAGGCACATTTTTCCTGCACATTGCAGACTTGCAGTGGCCACATCGTCCTACCTGGCTTGAGAGTTTGCTGCGACGCTGGCTATGAGGGGATGACAGGGCATGGAGTCTGTCCACCTGCTGCATCTGCTGCTCCCACATCCGACCCAGGGCGTGGGGGGAGATGTGAAGGTGGGGCAACTCCTCAAGGAGCACAGGAAGGAGTTCATTCTCCTTCACCTTCACTGCAGAGAGGACAAGAAAAGGACCGTTAGGTTAGCTGCAATTTACAATGGATTACTGTTCAAGATGACCCTGACTATGACCATACAAAGGTTCATATTGTGTTACTGTGCAGTTTTGGGGAAATTTAAAGGAAAAGTCACCGAAAATTGCATTGTAACAGATTGATTTTTTTTATCTGTTACAGATTTCATGAATTTACATTGATAGCCATTGATAGGTTGTATGAAATTTTCATTGCAGTCATGTTAAGGATGAACACCCTGCTATGTCCACGTAAAGACCACATGGACATAGTCAGGGTCATCTTAACAGGAATCATTTCAAAATGTCATAAAATGTATCAATGATTTTTTTAAATAACAAAATGAATGTCGTATGTCATGTGAGCTGACTTCCTTTAATTTCCTAGGAAAAAAAACATGTACAGTAAAAATAACTTGATTTGACATGGGCGTAGTCTGGGTCATCCTGACTGGAAGTTTCAGGTAACCTGTGAAGGAAACCTTTTCTAAACCGGTCAAAGATGATTATTTGATATTTTAACTTCGGAGCTCCCTGTTTTAAATACAAAACAGTAGAGAAGAAAAAAATATAGTTTTATTATCAATGGACATAAAGCCTGATGTGCAATATAATGTCGTCTTTACTTGGTATATCAAATGTGAGAAATTGTTGCAGAAATACAGATCGTCCCTTCGTCCTTTTTGACCGTACCAAGCTCCCGTACCGTAACACCACAAATAGACGAGCATCAAAATCCAAGCGGCTGATTGACCGCCGTTGAGTGCGGCGAACATTTCGATAGTAGACGTAGACTACACCAAAGGATCGAACACAGCTAAACACTACTTCCTGAAACCTACAGCTGTTCGTGGTGTCCTTAAAACACATGTACAGTAGATGGTGGTCGGCACGACCCCAGCATGGAGAAACAGACAAGTGTACTGGCACAGAACAATGTACTGCTGTGAATGGGGGCAACTAAAAGCATGCCCTACCTAAAAGCAATATTAGTTTAAGTGTTAGCTATATAAAAAAAATATTTTCACTGCTTTACCTTGCCGCCTGACACCCACTATATAACTACCGTAGTCCTACGCATGAGCGCAACTGTGCCACGCACTGTATTACGCCGCAGCCCAGCTGTCTGGGTCAGGTACTTCAGGAAGTGCAGTTGCGCAATCAGACCGAAATCAAAATCCACTCTTGTAAATGTTTAAAGAGATGGTGCGTCCTTGTGTTTTTCCGGGCTGCTCCAACAAAGAAGTGTCCTGGTCACCATATAGATTTCACCGGGTTCCGCTGCATGAGATTGGCCTTAAAAAGCAGTGGCTAGTTACACTGAATATAGACAGCGACACTCCACTTGCAAAATTGAGACAACTCCGCGTTTGCAGTGATCATTTCTCCGAAGAGGATTATTTGAAACCACGGCCAAATAAGCTAGACAGACACTTGCTGAAACGCACCGCTGTACCCAACCATCCGGTAAGATAATACCAACATGTACCAAACCATGGCAGAAATGCTTATGATTTATTTCGGTTTCATTAACAATATACCATTGCAGCACACCTTTCTAACTAAATATTTACCGTATATGATGTATAGGCTCTAGTGGGGGTAACTTGTCTTTTTTTTGGTTTGTGTTTATGATTGAGCTGTAGGCCTACATGCTGTTTAAAAGAAATGCATAACGACTTCGGCTCATTCATGATTTGTATGTGCACAGGCATGCACTTCACAAAGCACAATACAAGAGAAACACGAGCAGCAAATGTTTTCTGGCGTCCCAGATTCCACTCCGAAGGAGCCTCCAGTAAAGAGCCACCGGGCCTCCAAATTAGCATCACAACCGAAGCTTGAACAGTCTCCCCCCAGAGAACCACCATCAACCTCTGGAGCTCAGCCTGCTGTTGAGTCAGAGGTAAGCTGATGGCTGCTGTCTGCAGTTTATTGCTACTTCACCAAAAACCTATGAAAGTGTTACATAATGATGTGTACATTTTTGTCAGTGAACATACTGGTGAAAATTAAGTATTTCAACTTTTTCTCAAGTTATCTAGTACATATTCTGACCATTGTGAGTATACATTAGATTGTGGCATTTTTTCCAACAATTAGTCCCCATACCAATTTTGTATTTACATTTTTATAGTCACACAATCTAAAATTGTGTCATAACCAAGTCCTACTCGTAGCAGTAGCAGCTCTCTAGGTCCACATCTGCACCACCACATAGCTTTTGCTCTTTCTTGGCCTCCAGCTTCCGCAGACGTTTCCCCTCTTTCAGCCCTGTTTAGTCTCCCTCTGCAAAACGTCTTCCTCTGTGTACTCTGGTTCATAAAGGTATCCTCTTGTCTCCACAGTGAACGGCATCTTTTTGTTGCTGTCATAAGCATGAATTGTTTATTTCATTTATTGTCTCTTCCATAAACTCAGACCTCTCCTCCACGAAGGTCTGACCCCTACAGCTGATCTGCTGGGTAATAAAACAACTTCAAAAGTACAGTGGACAGCACAGTGGCATTTATGCGTAGGAATAGGGAAGTTCTACAGTTGAGGAAATGTAGTGCCAAAGGAACGAGCTGTCTGATGGTAAGGAAAAGCAGTGAAAATATTGTAAACATGGCGTACACCTAAACCGATGTTGATCTTTTTAGGTGAGAATTTATTATAGTCGGCTAAATCACGTTGTTGCTGCTGCCCCCAGTCCAAAGCAGTACATTGCTCAGCTTCCATGTTGTTACTCCTGTCCGTTTGTCCAAACTGGCAGCGTGCTGACCGCCGTGTAATACATTGACTATGGATAAATCATACAACCTCACTTCAGAGAATCAAATCAATGCCTTTAAGATAAAACGTGGGTATGCAGTTAGATGGCACTGTTGGAGGGAAGGGTTACATACTAGAAATATAATGGTTGCCCTGAGGAACGTGGACTTTGTTTGTAGTAGCTAAATATTTTTGTATACAACCAGGTGTTTGAAGTGCGTCTGTTTTGTGTGGTATTTTACAGCTGCATGACACCTGGGCAGTAATTGACAGACCACCAGGCCAGGTCACAAGCACAGGTGAGTCCGTGAATGATCTTCACCATCTATTGTGGTTAGGAGGTGCATGTGTGATGACTAAATAATACTAAAGGTTCTCTTGTAGCGACAGCTTATTACGGTGATGTGTGGCTGCTGTGATGTTCATGATGCAACGCAGACGATGTCTTAAGATGTGTGGGAGAGACAGGTAATTCATATAAGAACGTCTGCATTTATTTATAGCAAACTGACGGTCTGCGCAGTGTCTTGTATAGAAAACACTATTGAATGTGCAGACTAAGCCCTTCATGAGCTTACTTCATGTCATACAGCAGACCATACACTCGTAGCAGCAATAAATGAACAATGAGGATTCGTCAAAAAGAAGAAGTATTGCTTCAGAGGCCATTAATGGTTTGAATGAAGACTTTTCATTGACTTGTTTTTATGAACATCTATTGCAATTCACAAAGGAAGCGTTTTTGACATCTCACAAAACAGATGTGCCAAAGGACACATCTCCTGCAGTTACCATGTCGTTTCCTCTCTGTATTCTCCTTTAAAACATGTTTCTGTCCTGTAAAGTTCTGATGTTCCTCAGCCTGGTGAAGACAGTCTGCTGTTGATGTAGTAAAAGTTGTCCAATAGAGTCATCTCTATTATAACTTCTGTATTATTTTGGGTTGGTTTTAACTTGAACAAATATAAAGATCCTTTTGACTGATTATTATTTAAATTCACAGGCATTCAAGTAAATGTACCCGAGACGTGCACTGCCACCCTGGAGAAGTAAGTCAACGAATAACTTTGATCATGTTCCCATAATGTGGCGAGTAAACCATGTAGCTTAAAATAAAAGGCAGACGGTTCTGATACAGTACATCAGGTCAGAGCTTCATCATACCCAGTTCAGTTTTTAAACACCTTTTACCACTGTTGCACCTGCAACATCCACAGAGACAACTTGTGCATGTTTTCCAGCTGTAAGCCGTGCTCCATACAACAAGTGTGTCATTATCATTTCTCATAACAGACCAACAGTGCAGCACATTGTTGACGAGGAGGCCATCCTGCAGCTGATGAAGAACTGCCCGATGTGCGACAGAAAGTGCCGCTGTACCAAAGGCACCTGCGGCCCTTACTTCATAGTCTACCAGAGCTGTTACTTCTGCAATTATCAACGCAAGTGGGCCAACCAGCCTGAAGCCAGAAATATGAACATTCAAAAGGCGAACACGCCGCCGAAGAAGAAACTTCGGCCGAAGAACAAGGTGTCTGTAAAGGCTGCCGAGGCTCAGTCGTCACAGCCTAGTAAGACGAGCACTCCTGAATCCTCGGTCTCAGAGCCCCACTGCTCATTAGAGACCTGAAGTGTGTCCACTCTGTCTTAGGTGGGACTGACTTACATGGAACTGGGCACGAATGAACAGAGTTTCAGATGTGCCCTAAGGTGGAGCATTATTATGCAGCTGGAGATGTTTGACGAGGACACGAAATACTGTAAAGTGTGTCTGTTGAGCTGAAGCTTCAGTCCAAACTAATAACATTTCGTCTGCTAATAAGGAACACAATCAGAGTAAAGCAGTATGAGAGGCCATAAGCGTGGCTTTGCTTGCTGGTAGTGACAATACTCATTGTGTTGTGGCGAAAAATCATTTTAAATACTAATCATATGTGTACAATAATAATAGAAAGGTCCATGTGGTGAATATACAAGTCTTGACCTACTTGAAGGAGCTTTCCTGGGGGCCTCCTGCCGTCTCCGTCCTGCTGTGCTTTGTACGTTACGTTGTGAACTACGCTGGGCCTTCGTTCTTGCTGGGGACAGTCTGGGGGCTTCGGAAACATCCCTCAGTATGGCCTCTCTGTACTGGCGCTCCTACAAAACACGCAGTCACAGACACACTGAACTGTTACCAAACTGTTCTGTCTGCACAGCAGCAGTTATTTCCCCTTTCATACCAAGTTTATGCCAACTGTTGGAGGTAAAAATGTTCTCCTTCAGTTTACTATAGAACACAACAAATGACGTGTTATTTATATTTTTATAGTGAAATGAAAATTGAGGAAATGTTATTTGCATCGTAAAGTCTTCAATGCATTTTTCTACGATACATTAAAACTTTGCATTCTATCTGAACAAATGTGCTTTCACATATTGATTTTAGTAGTGCAGCAAGTACAAGTGCACGTTTTACTATTATCTCAAGGTTGTGATTTGAAAGTCAGGTCACTGTTGCATGTCTGCCTGTATAAATACCTTGGTTACAGTCAAATCTGTTAAAGTGATCAATGTGATCTTTCTCCTAAAGTCACTCATTTCCACATAAGTAAAGAACCAAGCACCCATAAACTAGCACAGAGCTAGTAGTCACAAACTGAAACAGTTCTTTTAAGCAGCAGTTAAATAGATGGAACACAGTCACAACAGTTAGAACCAATGAAAATCATCCCGACTCATATACTGTCTAAAGCCCTATTCGCTCGGGACTAGCATTACCTGGGGGGAATCTAGCAATTTGTAATAATTACGGAGGTCGTCTGTGATCTTAGTTACATGCGAGTCATGTCCATAATTTGGATCCATTAGTGGAAACTTACACTGCAATCTAAAGACTATATTTCTCCCAACATAATACTAAATGACTATGGGTGTAGAGAAAGGAGGAGGAGGGCTGAGTATTCATACTAGACGTCATTCTAGTGACTTACGGCTTGTTGAGCTTTGAGGCGGGCCTTGTCTAGATCGGCCCGTTCTTTGTCTTCATATCTTTTCAACTCCTCCTCATAGGCCTCATTCTCCAGATACTGAAAGAGAAAGATACATTTTTACTTTAAACATAAATGAGATCATGAGTAGAATCATTTAATAACTGAGATTCTAGTTATTGAGTGATGAAATAACAAGGAAGCAAATACACAATGTCTTCTTTTTCCTGTTTTAAATGATGCACTCTGTTCAATCCAGGTGAAATAAATCTCACAGAAAAAAATGCAATTTACTTATCAAACACTATGATATTGAGTGACATCATTATTAATACCATCTTTTAGTCGGTGTAAAATGTTTTGCAATTTTTAGAAACTTGTGTTAATGTCCTTAAACTACAGCTAAAATCCTCCCAGTCAGGCTTCAGTGAAGCATTTCAATCTATTGAGAAGTCTGCAAATTACAGCCAGTTGACATCGTCAGCGTGGTGGAACCTACTCTTGAGTTCAACTAAAGTAATATGCTGTAAACTAACTAAAAACACTAAAATATATATTATATCAGTATATTCTATAGTATGGCGCCTTGAACCTACCTCTGCGTCTACAACGTGCTCCATTAATAAACACGCCGTGCCTATATGGTACATTTAAAGGGGAAGCACTAAGGAAAACAATAGCTATGATAATACCGTGCTATGTTTTCTGTGAGACAGTCTGTGGTGTAGCTCTCCTCGCTTTGAATGATCAGAAGCTGCAAGGTTGGTTTGTCTCCCGTCATCCAGACTCAAGGCCTCTGCCACGGCATCTTCTAACTGTCCGTGCAGGGAGCGACGGACCCGTGGAGGGGAGGGGGATAAGGAGCGTGTCCGGTGGGTGGATTCACCGTCAGCGGTTCCTAAAACCAATACATGTTACAATTCAATACATGTTTTTTTTTTTAGTGTCAGCAGCTCTTAATAAAGGATAATGAATGTGTTACCTGTGTGTTGTCTGGGAGTCCTGCCACACTCCATGATGCTGTCACTGTGGTGGGACTGCTTGTCCTCTTCTCTGACTTCACTGGACTCTCCGCTTGACCCCAGAACTCGTTTGAGCATCTGTAGGAATTACACGTTGCAAAGGTAAAAAAATGTGATAATTCTCAAATATGTATTTATCCTGGAGAAATAAAGCAAACTGCATTGAGCTGACCACAACATACTCCAACCCAACTCCAAACAAAACAGACGCACACATGCAGAAAGGATCAAAATAGCTTCTGCTTGAAAATATGAACGTAATATTCTGGGACCTTATACAAACCACACACACACACACACACACACACACACACACACACACACACACACACACACACACACACACACACACACACACACACACACACACACACACACACACACACACACACACACACACACACACACACACACACACACACACACACACACACACACACACACACACACACACACACACACACACACACACACACACACACACACACACACACACACACACACACACACACACACACACACACACACACCTGATCGAGTTCCTCAAGTCGATGGGAAAGGTTTTCAGATAAGTGATGCAGCTCCTCTTCTGCTTGCTTGTTCCTCTGTCTGCGATACGACAGAGGCTCCTCCCTGCTCAGGGAGACGATTACAAAGACACCAGACAGCAGAGATAGTTAAGACAGTCAGAAACGTTGTCTCATAAAATAATAATGTCAATGAGGACATGCTATTCCTTAATCTGTAGCTTCCTACTGTTCTCCGGCACTCCACCCGTCTTACCCGAGGCCTGTCCCAACTCTGTGATCTATCCCGCTGTCCGGTTGTTTTAGTGTATAACCTAGATACTCCTCATCTTGCTCTTCCGCCTCGGTGTCTGGCGGAGAAAGGGTTGTGACCGTCCTCCCATCCTGCAGGGTGAGGAAGAGCACATCTGGCTTGGTGCGGAACAAAACCCTCCTGGGACCCCCATTGGTCGGCTGAAATTAGACAAAAAGTTATTCAAGTTCATTTGGATTATGCTCAGGAAATATTTTCAATAAGTCACTTTAGACAGAGTAAACGAGCCAATGGAAAAAAGGAAAAGATAATATCCAATGTTAATTTCTTAATTCCATGTGGATTGGATTTAACCAGTCTATACTGTATATGTCAGTTTCAGTTAACAGAGCAACCCGGGTTGCTGGAGATAACGCAATACTGAAACAATACGGATCCAAACGTGCGTGTGTGGGTTTGAGGTTGCTGTAAAACTGGTACAAGTGAAGGCATGTTACTCCCTTACCTCAAGTGTCTCCCCCTCTGCTTCTGTCCCGGCTCTTTGCTGACTGGACAAAGACTTCTCCCTCGCACCTGGAAATTGAGCAAACCACGACATCGAGAACAAAGTCACACTTCACTCTGATGGAGGATTTCCACTTGATAGCAGTCACACAGGCACAGCAGATAAACAGTACAATGTGCTGGATGCCCTGGAGATCCACCATTCAGTCATAACCATCAATCCAATCAAGTGCTGGGCTTCACTCCCACGATGTTTGATGTGATTCAAGATATCAAACCGTTTAACCCCTCGACCTTTTAAACTGAATAACTCACATGGAGGCTGGGGAGGAGGAGACTGTAGTCCATTGGTAACAACTGTCTCAGCTGGCGGTTCAGAGGTCTGTGTGAGAAGTAGAAAAGAGCAAGAAATAAATGTCTGTGACGCTGAGCAGACACCATCACCATTTAACTACAGAGGGACACAGCTTAGTACTGGACATATTGTGTGCACCTCAAAAAAAAAAGAGTACATTTTCTAAAATCACCTATGTCTCTCATGGACCACCAGAGACCAGACACAAGACTTTTAGAACATAATGACACTGGTGACAGGTCAAGTCACTACAACGAAAGGAGAGGAACATCTTAAAGCCATAACTAAGCTGTGTGTGTGTGTGTGTGTGTGTGTGTGTGTGTGTGTGTGTGTGTGTGTGTGTGTGTGTGTGTGTGTGTGTGTGTGTGTGTGCGTAAGTAGCCACGCAATACCAAGCTGTTGTGCATGTCAGGGCCTGCTATTAAGTAAGTGTGCTGAGTCAGTCAGTCAGACAGCAGTTCCTGGTTTCAGTAATTCCCTTATGAAACTATAAATACGTGTATGTCTGTACTTTTTCTGTGATGTATTATATTATCTTGAATAAGGTATTGCTTCCCCTTGGTTGTAGTCCTTTCTTTGATTCAACCGATAGGCCTAACCTTAACCCTTTCATGATCAGTGAACATATAAAAAACAGAACAGAGAGACAGTCTTGCATTGATGTCACTGCAGTAATATATCTCATTGCCTCTAGAACTTTGGGAAGATAACAAACTCTACATGTCCTTTCCCTGCATGCAAATAAGAGGTACATTGACTGTAAAACAATGGAACCTCATCATGCTGAATTGAATAAGGCTACCTCTGTAGTGACAGGAGCGGCTCCCTCCTCTGCCTGCCCTTGGCTGAGGCCAGCAGCTGTTGGCGATTTGCTGGGCGAGTGTGGGTCCGCGTGGAGTTGGCGGGGGGTGTTGCTCTGAGAGGGAGGCTGCAGAGCGATGGCTGAGGGCAGCGGTTCAGCCAGTGGAGCGTCCTGGACGTCCAGAGGACCAGAGGTGGTGACTGCGTCTGAGGTTTGGGGAGGGACGGACAGTCCTTGCAGATTAATCACGCGATTTATTGAAAGAGTTAGTACAGCTGCAAATTAAAATCTTAATAATGGAGCGCCTTGGTCGTCGAATGGTTATAGCGCATGCAACATAACGTCAACATTGCCAGTTCGGTTCTGAATTCATCAAAACATAACTCACTCACACTGTGGAATTGCAGTCAATGACTATTTATCACCAAAGATATAAAAAATCTTATATTTTTGCATGTTAAAATGTCTATTTTAGGAGTTTTCTGCATCTAAGCCTCGACTGAGATTGAAGAAAATGTAAAAAAATAAATAAATAGTTTAATAATTTGATAAGTTAATCAAAATATCAATGATACTTGGAGGCAACATGATGTAACAGAGCAAACATATATCTGTAATTATTTTGGTTTATGTAGATAAGGTTAGGCCGTGGTTTGCAGTGAAGCAACACTACCGGTTAGGTAACTACTGTGACAACTAAATCAACAGCATTAAATCAGTGCATAAAACAACGTGGGCGCTCTGAAATGCCTAAAATAGTTTCAAACAGCAATGCAAGGTCATTTGAGAAATCTTCTAGTCAGGGAACATGATTTCCTGATTTATTGTAACACTCTGGAAATTGAGGGGGAGACAAACCATTGATATGTATGCGTACAAGTGGGGTAGAGATGGGCTGCGTGTGCGCGTCTTACCTTCTGGTTTGGCTGTGAATGTGCGTGCTGAGACTCCCAGCCCAATGAGCTCACTAGTTGATCCCATCTCCTCAGCATTCCAGGTATGGAAGGAATCTTTACTGGAATGGACAACGGACCTGAAGGATACGATGAGATATCATTTACCCAAAGTTCACACAAGTACTGTATAATAAATGACGGATGTTTTTCTGTGGTATACTTTCCCTGAATTCATCAAACGACAAACTGATTTAAACTCTCGAACTGACAGATTGTTTTTAAAAAGGAGTCAGAGTACTCAGCACCAAAGACACTAAAATCATTAGTTTTGCGTGGTAAAATATTCCAGCGCCGTCATTTGACGTTGCAGTGACATAGCTGATGGCAAGGAAGAACCACAGAATAGTTCAGCTTGTATTTCTCTGGGTAGTCAGGCGGCATGCTTAACAGAACCACCTTGTTCTCTGGTGTTGCACTAACTAGTTACGTTTCCAACAGAGGAAATTGCATCGCAAAATATGAGTGTAGAGGATGTTATGGATGAGGATACATTTTACAGAGTGAGAACTCCGCTTTATCGGTAAATATAGAGGACTGAGGAACCTATGGCTTCAATGGACTACACTTACTATCAACATCCACATAAAAAGGTGGCAAATTATCCCTTTAATATTTACACTCCTGCTGAAAGTTTGCCTAACCGGCTGTTGTGTCAACAGGATGTACAGGCCGGATACGCCCTGAAGCTGAAAGATGTGGTCGCAGTCACATGGAACAAATGGGCCTGTGAGCAATATTTATTTATCTCCAATGCTATTCATCTTAGTGTTTTGGGGAGCATGTGTAGCAGAAGATCTTACTCTCCACTGGAAGACAAAGATCCTCCATCCAGTTCAGTCTCCTGCTGTGTGGCATTGCAGCTTGTGGGCTCCTTGGTTTCATCCGGCACATCCTCACTCACGCTGTCATTCACTTCTTCTGAAAGAAAAGATTAACAAATGACCAACAAAAAAGAATGTGTATATATATAGAAAAAACACACAACTAAAGGACAAAGAGAAAGCAACACTTCCATGGAATATTAAAAGAGGAACGAACACATATGACCTTTAATTCTCACTCTCGGTATTACACTGCAGTGGAAATTCACTGTTCAAAAAGACAAACCTCAAAGACACAGCCGAAGAACTCTGACAAACAACTGAGACCATGTTGTAGTTCTGAGCACTCATGTAAACTCAAAAGCCAAATACAGCAACTACTAACCAGCCGAAGCACTAACGGCAGAAGCACAACGCTTCACTGTTAAAGACACTGAAGAAAGACATCGCCCTGCACCAATGTCACCACAGCTCAGTACACAGACAGCTGTTAGCTACATTGTACTCGGTACCAATCTCAGTATTGCACATCCAGGACGTTTAATTAGTCCATTTAGAAGTTGGGATCACTTGTATGTGCAGACACAGTCATTAACTGCTAATTGCTGTTTGGCAGCGGTCTGATGGACGGTCCACTCATACAAAGGCATGCTCAGTTCTGGCACATGAAGAGAGACGACTGTTCTCTGTAAAAATCCGGCACCGACTGGTTCTAAACTGGGTTCAGGACACATTATATCCTATTCATGCTGAAGGACAAACAAGCAATCTATCCTAAACAGAGACTTACGTCTCAGTCAGTAAAAGGAGAAGTAGCTGATTCAGGCAAACTGAGGACCTCTGGCCACTGCTCTGTGAAGCATGATGAGATTTAAAGATGCTTTATTGTACGTACGATTGATTGATAACAGTTCTGATAATTAGGGCTGCCCCCTCTAAGTCAATTAGTCAACTAATCGGTTGATTTAGTCCATGTCCACTAAGATTTCTTCAGGAGATTAGTCTTTGTTTTTGTGCTTTTTCATGATGAACAGCTTGTTTCCAAGAAACTTATGAACACATCTCTGGTCAACACAATAATTAGAAAGGTGCTTTTGTGTGATTGTTTGTAGAGAAACTTAGGTATCATTATTAATTGTACAGATCTGTCGATTAAATCAACTAATTGATGAGACAACAAAATCGTACGAGTGTTAGTCGACTAACAACTTCTTTGGTCGGGGACAGCCCTACTGATAATCTAATGTTTATGTCAAACCAACAAGTATTTTGTTGTGCATTGATGTTAATATTCTTTCATTAACATTAGCATGGCATCAGCTTTTTCGAGTTACTAAAGCTGAATCTTCCGAAAAAACATTTTGGCAAGTTTCTATACATTATGAAGCTTTAGAATATGTGATTAAAATGATATGGTACCTATTTGTGACATAAAACAAAGCCCTTTTGTGTGCAAAACTTTTGTTAGAGATAAAAACATAATGATCCGTCAGGTTGATGAAGGAAACGTGACAAAAGAATCTGCCTACCACCGTTCTGTGACTCCTCGCTTATCTCCTCCTTGAGATATTCCAGGAGGCCATCGAAGATTTCCAGAAGGTTCTTGATAGACTCTTTGTCGCCTCTGACGACATTTTCTCCTGCAAGCACACAGCCGCTATTGTTATTCTCAGGTCTCATCTGTTTTATTGCTGAAGAACATTTGTCTTGCAATTGTCCTCGTGCTTCTGCAGCCACCTTCATGAAATTAGGAAAACGGGCCATGCAGCCCAAAATAAAGATACTTGACGTGGAAATTCCCATCTACAGTCGATCCACGTTTGAATTTATGTAGCAGTTTATCATAGTTGCTCTTCTCTTATAGATGCACATGACTTAATGTTGTCGTAAAGAGTGATCATGTTCATCATACCTGTGATGTGTGAGAGACTGATCTGGAGGTAATCCAGGGAAAGTGAATCAATCACAGACTGAACGTTATGGACGTTATCCTCTTGACTGCATGGCGCTGCGATGTAATCTGAAGGAAATACAATAACCAAAGCATGTATGAGACCACGGAAATGCACAACAACGCCAACAGTCACATGCATTCACACACTTCCTTGAACACAAGAGGGCCTTCACTTTAAGTCTTTCTCGAACATAACAATGTATTAAAGAGCTCAGCGACATTAACAGTCGCATGATTGCATGTTTAATGGTCTTAGGAAACATTCCTGACATACTAAGCACACTCAGGCGATCATGCTCTAAAGTAAAACCTCACAGCTTGTTAACTGCCAGTGGTTTTGGCCCTTTGATTTGAATATTAATGACCTTGTTAGGGCTACAAATTATCGTGGTTTTCATCATTAATTACTCTGCTGAATTAATTAATCACGTGGTCATTTTGTCAGTTTGACCAGCAATACTAAATCTGTAGATACTCAGCTTATTATCGCATTTGACAAAGAAAAACAGCAAATCATCACAACGGAGAAGCTGGAAACGGAGAATATTTGCCGATTTTACTTAAAATAATAACCTACACAATGACTTATTGAAATAGATGTCTACTATGTTTCTGTTGATCTACGTACCGGTCGATCAACCAACTGTTTGGCTGGTCTGAAGCTTAATCTTACCTGGAACTTTCTCCCCCAAGATGTTTTCATACAGAGCAATGAAGACATTTGCATCACAGTCCGTCAGTTTCCTCAGCCTCAGCTTTATGGGACACTTGCTGAGTAGATCATTTGCCACATCTACCCAATCTGTGGAAGAATGCATTAGTCTTCATAATCATCTAAAACAGTGAAGTCATTGTTTGACTTCAATATCTAGAACGTATTTCTACAGAATAATACAAATAGAGAGGCATGGAATGGTTAAACAGAATACTTCCTTAATAAAGAAGACATCAGTGTACCATGAAGAAAGATTTGACTTCTAGAGCTCATTGTGGAGACACTCACTGTGTTTTTAACATCTCTCACCACGTTCAGTACCTCCTCTAGGGGTGATGATGCTCACTCATGATGCTCATCCGCGGCAAACTTAAGTTTGAGAGCGGGGAGTCATCTCTCCCTGTCTCACACACAATAACTACTCTTTATATTTAAACGTAACGTTGTGTATTGGACTTTATTTGTGTTGTATGTTTCTCGAGTCTGACAATAAAGATGAACGGAACTAGCTAGCTTCCGTTAAAGACTACCAGTGAATGACATAGTTCTTAACAAATAACACCGGTGGCCATGGGTTTGGGATGTTAAAACAACAGACTATAGTCTACAGTTACTTGCCTGCTTTAAATCCCCTCTGACGTGTTTCACCATAACTTCACCGGTTGAGTTCACTCAAAAGTAGCTAGCTAACGTTGCTACTTCAGCGTGCTAACGGGAACATCATCAGAGGACGCTAAACTGAGAGCTCCAGTCAATCTTTAAATTAAAAAGTATATCTAAAGTGTAGCCTGTGTATGTTTATGTGATGACAGGCTCGGTGACAGCAGCAGAGTTACAATAACCTGGACGTTAGCTGTAAGTTAGCGTTGACGTTACGTGTCGCTAGCTTTCTCCGGGTCTGGAGCACGGTCAAAGAGCCTCACCTCTCTCACCCTCCTGGGTTCCCATGAAACAGCTGTCGACGAGAGGCAGTTGGAGCTCAAAATCTACGGACTAAGTGAGCTGGAAAAGAGTCTCGTGTAACCCGGAGCCCCGACCTCACAGCTGGGGTCAGTTCTGGTGTTTGTTGTGGGTTTCTGGGAGCAGGAACTACCGTCTCTCGTTTAAAATTGAAGTCTTGTTTGATTGGACGTTAGGCTCGTTCTTTGTTTCCGGGTGTTCCCGTTGGTGGGCGCGTACCGCCCTCTGGTGGTTGTTGTGTATAACGCAGGCGATAGGCAGCATTTTAACCTCAAATACCAATTGTTTTTAATCAAGTCAACTGACAATATCAAAGCTGGAAACATTCACAACAACTTCATTTCGTAGACTACATCTCCACACTTCCACGGGTTGAGGGGTCTTTTAAAATAGTCCGACACCACCAGGATTAACATTACCTGCTGATCACATTACATCCACCCTTATGACCAAAAACAGGTGTCTTGACCCTTTTTAATTTGATGTTGAATTTAATTTATATTTAACTGTGGATTATTTTCATCTGTCAAGTATGCATTTGTAACACACCTCCACAGTGTTTTCTATCTTAGTTTTCCTTTTTTATGTGCAATCAGCTACAATAGTATGGATTAAATACATTATTGTATACAGTCGCCTTTAAAATCCAGTCACCTTCAAATGGCAATTAAGTACCCTACAGTGTACAGAGCAGACTGGTCCAGGATTTTTTCACAGCATATGTTTTGGAAAAACACAACCATGATTAATTGTTATGATTATTACTTGTTATTATTTGCACATGTGCTTTTCCTTCTGTGACATGTCAAAACTTGTCTGTAAAAAAGGCATTACACATTTCATCCACTGCCGTGGAAGCCAACCAGCAATGTATCGGTATAATAGCTGCCCAAGGTTTTCTGTCCGTCAGAAATATATGTAGGGTTATATAAAAATAATAAAGGCATTATTAGCCACCTAAATCCCTTACCATTTTAGTTTGTGATGTGCTTGGCGAAACAAACTAATTAATTGCCACACAGGGAGCCAAGGGGGCTTTCTTTTTTGCCCTAGTACAGTTCCCCAGTTTGTTTATAGCCAAGTATCATTTAAAACACTTCAACTGTTGACAGGGCCAATTAGTAGTTGTGGGGAGTGACGTTAATCATACAGTTACATTAAAGTTAAAGTTATTAAAGTTACTCCCATCAGCAGTGTAATGACATATTTATAGTGTGTTAGTGTGTTTTGGAGAAAATACAAGCTGAACATCACGTTTCTCACTTCTTATGTCCCCAATAATCACTCACTTACTGACTAACCTATGAAATAAAAAGCTTGCAAGCGAGATATGTAGGTGAGAAATTGAACTGCCACAGTGTGGACAGTTTCTCCAGAATAAACATCTATTTCTCAATAGCAGAAGTGAAGACAGCTACTGTGTGAGATATCTGTTTTTGAGGAACTAAAAAGTGGAATAAGTCAGTTATTTTTTTCTTTGACCATTTAAGGTTAAGAGAGTTCAATTTAAAGAGGTAAAGAAATTAGATCATCAAAACACAGGCAAAATGTTTTTAGATTTCCTAAATTGCCTTTTTTTTATTTTTACGATGAATTTAATTTATATTAAAATGTTATCCTTTGACTGTGGATCATTTTCATCAGTCCAGTATTAATTTGGACCACATCTTCACAGTGTTTTCTATATTATTTTTAATTTCTTATTTGCAATCAACCACAATAGTATAGATTCAAAATGGGAATTCACATTTGATTTATACAGTCACCTTCAAAAGGTAGCCAGTCGCCTTTAAATGCCAATTATGTACCCTACAGTGTAGTGATAGGCTTTTTTTTACAGCATATGAAAAACAACCATGATTAATTGTTATGATTATTACTTGTTATTGCACATGTGCTTTTCACATGTCAAAGCTTGCCTGTGAAAAAGGCATTACGTATTTTATCCACTGCCATGGAAGCCCTGCATGTGAAGCAGCTAAATGGAATTCAGCCATCATTAATGTTAATATTCACATCCGTGCTTTTATTACTGTGACGTGTTTGTGTCTACGATGAGCACATTAATGATTAACAGTCTGGTGGGTTTGGATACAAAGTTATTGAGCCACCACCTTTTCACAGATCCAGAATTTTTTGTTATTACATTGTGCATCATTCCAGCTGTTTTCTTCTTCATAGAACTTGATTTCTCCACAGTCTTCATCTTTAGATTGATAGCTATTGGGCTCCCCTTTGTGCCAGTAGCTGAAACTAAACAACAAACAATACATTTTTAACAGAAAACACAACCAAAGAAACCACCAAAAAAAAGACCAAATGCTGCAGCCTATGAAGAAAGTCACAAATATATTACTGAACTGAAGTGTGTTTGAACAGTGGTGTGTTTGCTTCGCTTAAAAACAAAAAGCCAAGTGATCCATAACTTCCAACTCTAGAATACATCAACGACATACAACAAAAATCAAAAGATGGTGCAGGATCTCTTCCTCACTCGGTGGAGTGCTGCCACATCTGGCTGAAGGGTTTATGAAGATGGCTACCATTTTATTTGGTAATATTGCCCTAATATAGCAATACTAGATTATTAATGATTGATTTAAACAAGGAAAAAAAAGTAATTTATGAACCTTGTTTTCAGTGCAGTCCCATCCACCCATTTCCATATCCCTTCTGTCTCTCTGTCAGTAAATCCAATCCACGTGAGCCGTTTGAATCGTCTTGCAAATTCCTTGTTTACAGTAAAAGAAAAAACATTACCAAACATAACTGAAATATAACCAATTTCAGCCACCCTCCATCTCGGTGAGCAACTGAGCATTGATCTGATCTCACACTTTTTCTCTCGCGTCTCTGACAGGCAGATTTCACTTTACACACCTGCTCTTCTTTGCTGTTGATGATCATCAGGTCTGCACCTCTTTGCAGACAGTCATCTCTGCTCTCTTGCCAGGATTTCTCGGAAGAAGAAATGTAATAGAAACTGGGACGTAAATAGACCCAGCCTTCTTGGAAATAGTGATCTGTTATGGATAACAACAAAGACAACCTTAATATCTATCTCTTGCCAGGAGTTGTGATTAGAAGACATGTCATAGAAATGTCAAAGCGAAGTATTTAGTATTTTTTTTCTCTCCATGTCATAAAGGTTTATTCAGGTTCATCTTCATACTCACCAAAGGTGCTCAGCTTCCTCTTTAAAGCTTCTCCCTCTTCAGTCAGATTTTTGATAATGGCCTCAAAATCTGGCATCCTTGCACTGAAACTGTCTGAAAGTGCAGAAAGATACGCTTTTGTCACTGTATTAACACCGAGGTTATGGTAACATGTGAAAAGATCCCCACCCTTGTGTTAGTTCCACCTTTAGACACACTATGTGTGTGCGTTTGGTCGGGGGATTAGTTCATCTGGTCTGTTTTCAATACATTACTTCTAAACCTGAGTCGGTTACATGGTAACTGCTTCGGTCCATTATATATAGGCATGTTTATCTGTTATTTGTAAACACAAATAGTTGAATTTAAATATAGGTCACAGGAGGCACAGGGTGAAATAAGAGAGAAAATGTAAAATCACTCACAGAGAGAAAGACGCAGTCCAATGTTGGCAGCAGCCTGTAGGATGCACAGTAGTCCGAAGCTCACAGCAACCAGTCTGTAGAGTTTTTGCTCTGTGTGCAAAAATCAGAAAGACACATGCAACATTATTATGATCAGGCAGCAGGCGTGATGTTTATTTCACTTTTTGTACACTGTCTCTGGATTAAATTGATTACAAATTGTCATTCACATGTAGTTTGTTGACTGGTTGTTTTTGCTTTCTGAGGCAGAACCCCCACCTGATTCTGAGAAAAACTCTACACCCAAACAGAGATACAGAAAGTATGATGCTGTCAGAAAACATTAAAGGTACTTACTCCTGGATGAAGCGTCCAAAGTCATCTCTGCCTCCTCTTTCAAGACAAACCTCTAAATATCTGACAAAGAAGTGTCGTAGCTGCACTGATCTGTAGGCTGCTCCTTCTTCTTCTCTGGTGAAGACATGAATCCGATTACCATATTAAGCAACGCTCTCGCAGCAAGTTATTATTATCGCTCACACTTCTTCATTCTGTCTTTGCTATCTTTCTTGCAAATTCACGACGGTTTCCTCCGCCTATTAAAATGAAGTGGGGGATAAAAATCAAGAGGTCAGCAGGAGGCACACGCGATCATATTGCAGGTGCTTTGTAACAATGATCTGCACAAAGCGTTGAAATGCACGCTACTCTGTTGTTCACTTTTTCTTTAAAAAAAAAAAAACGTGACTGTATCAAAGTTTCAAACCTTTAATTGCGTCATATCATTGTACTGGTCAATTCACAATGAGTTCTTTAATAACAATCACATAATGATTTAACAAACATTACACAAAACACATTACAACACAATGAAATGGAAGATGCCATGAATTTTTATTGGGTGAAAGATTCATCCAAAAGAAACTCATGTTCAGATCACAAAAGTCACGAACAATATGTAGAAACTTATCATGCGCTCAAGCAACTACCTACATCCAAACCAATGGTCTTTAACTTGGTAAAGAGACCAAAATACATTTTAGAGTTTACAAATAACATAGTTTCAATGTCAAACACAGAGACGTTTTTAATTAGGACTGAAAACAGAGAAGACAATTGTACATTTGAAGATGGCTTGAAAATATTAGGAGCCCAGTCCCATGAGTCAAAAAGATTTTTGGGAGAACCATATAAGGATTTATTCCTTGAAAACACATTGGATCCTCCAAAGTCTGCATTTTTCCCCGACCTAAGCGCATCCTCTCCAAAATCGGTGGCATCAGATGAGCAGTGTTCTTTGTCTTCTCGCATGACATTTGGCGCAATGAAGAGTCAACATTGTAACTACTACTTACAGTACTCTCAAAGGAGACCAGTATCACCTCTTTCAACACTGTCAGATGTTGAGTATCCTGGATTTTGTCTCGAGGAATTGTTTGCCGACAACAGACCAGATTCATTTACTTTACAAGTTGACGCAAAACACACAAGTGTAAATGTAACTGCGTCCCCACCATTGGCCACTGCAAGACCTTTTACATATGCAGATGTTGTGCGGGGCATTACACATGAAAGACAAGCAGAACCTTCTTTGGTTTGCAAACCATTTGAGTTCTCGCTCATCCGCCGCCCATCAGTGTCGTCACACATGGAGTCCACTCACTTCTTTATTGAGGACTGGCTCACCAATGTAAGACCACAGTCTCCCGAGTCTCTCCTCTCTCCTGATTCACCTGTTCCTCAGTTCGGATCTTCCCAGAACAGTTACATTGTGGAACCGTCAAGACACCAGTCATTTACACCACAATCAACGTTTTCAGACTGGGAAGGTACTGATTTGTGTCTGGAAACCCTGTTTGATGAAACCAGACCAGAGTCCCCGCAGTCATTTTCATCAGACTTTGACGTTGATGAATTATTTACGAGCAGGGCATTGTCCCCAGAATCCGTGTCTTCCGATTTTGACTTTTCGTTCCTGCAGGAGTGGCTATCGGACTTCAGAGCATCCTCCTCACAATCTGTGGCGTCTCAAAGTCAACATATGACAATGACTTTTAACAGTTTATTGTTTGTTAAAAGTAATAAATGTATCAACTAAAGTTTAAGTAACTGTCAATTTCCCATTTATAATGATGGTGAGTATAAAGAGTTACCACTTTTTCTTTAAACAAATGCTTCACTCCTAATGCTCTTTAAACAAGTGGTCTTCCTCAGGTTACACGTACAATTATTCACAAGTGTGTTTCTGCCGATGGCGTGGAGCGTGAAGAGGTGTCATCAGAAGGAGCTCCCCAGGCGCCCGTCCGTATGACGGATGGAGACGGATACTCCAGGGTTGTGAAGCGAACTGTACTGAAGAGTGAGGGAGACCACACAGAGGTGTGTGTCCTGTATTTATTTGTGTGTTTATCATAGTCTTCCAGATCTTCCAGACATGGCAACATTTATTGTGGTAGTTGTATATAAAAGACCATTAAATACCAAACAAATAACTCTTTCTTCTGGTTTAGGTAACATTTGCTGAATGTGAGGGTTTGTCAGCATCAAGTCAGGAGACAGCTGAAGGCTGTACGGCCAGCTGCGTAGAAAGAGCAATGGTGGTGGAAGGTGAAAGGACAATGACACACCAGGGTGATCTGTCTTTGGCCTCCGACCTCCCCTCTGCCCAACAAGACTTCAAACAGGTTTGCTGATGACCTCATCACCATTATTGTACATATTGTAGCTCACATCCGTATTGACAGATACCTAGTCTCCGTTTTTGTGTTTTTTTCATCATCAAATCATTCCAAAATCAGTGAATACAGTTTTCTCCATTTCACGCCACCAGGCACTAGGTTATATAAGTGGTTTTAACAGAACAGAGCTCCCTCGTGTGGTAGAGAAAGAGACTGTCAAAGAAGATGGAACTGTGGTCAGGAGGTGTGTGAGTGCTTGGAGTGAACCTGTGTGTGTGTGTGTGTGTGTGTGTGTGTGTGTGTGTGTGTGTGTGTGTGTGTGTGTGACTGCTGTATTCCGTGAGTGTGAAGAGCTGCAGGTTTATCAGTTTTACTAATATTGACTAATGTTTGCTTATGTGGACATCATTAACCACTTTGTCAAGTAGCGTACTGTAAAATATGTTTTATTCTGTATAAATTCAAAGAGAGATACAATGCAATGAACCAGGTAAGATAGATGTTATTTCTATCATTATTATAATTATGTTTACTGAGTATTGCTATTAATTGGGACACCTTAAGCCTCTCAGAGAGGACGAACCAGAACAAGCGTGCTGTATGTACCAGATAGCCATAAATATTCCATGTAGTTAAGGAGCCAAACAAGAGGCGAGGCCACACAAATGAAGGCTGTTCATCATAAGATGTACAAACAGGTGTACACAAATCCAAGAAAAACTCTAAATAATTAAGTTGACAAACTCCATGAAACTATGTAAATCACATGCTATGGCCTTCACAGTCAACACATCTCATTCCAAGTGTAGAGGTTCAGAGACATCCTTAGTCTGTTTAAAGTGTTTTATAACATAATCTATAGTTTTCTGCAGCTATAAACTTGGTATGCTTTGCATGTGATCACAACTGAATGCTGGATTTACAGAGCATGATGTCATTTGTGAGTGTTTTTTCTTCTTTCCGTACAATAACATGCCTGCTAGCACAGCAACATCTGCTCGTAAATTGCCGCAGACCGTCAGGTGCATATTTTGATGATGCTGAGCTGTCTTCCTCTGTTTGTTTTCACCCCCGCCTTTGCTCCCCCTCTAGGGCCCACATGCGTAAAGGTCGCACCCACAGACGAACAGTGGTGAAGGGAGCTGGGAAGCGCAAACAGGTCCTTCTCGAGCAAGAGGACAACCCCGGAAGAGGGTCAAAACCACGTGACCTCCAGCAGCATCTCCACCAGCTCTTTCACCGCTACCATGAAGAAGAAAAGGACAACGATGAGGAGGAGGAGGATGAGGAGGAGTGAGAGTAGAGGAATGTGTTACACTCTCCTCTAGTCCCTGGCTCTGCCCATGCTAAAGTCCCCCCTAATCCTATGCATTAGCCACATGCAATCCCAGTGTGCACCACGGCACCTCAAAGCTACCACTGTCTTCCCATTTAAGTCCTGGAAGATGACCTTTTGTTCACAATTAGTTTTCTTCCCCCGGCCGGTATAACGTATTCATGATTTTCTTTTCATGTTCTGATGTTGTTTTGCCTTTTTTGTGACCAAAGAAAGTCGTCCGTTGTTTTATCTGATTCATTTAACTTTCCATTTCAGAATTGCTATTTTTGTCTTGACGCTGTGGTAGAGCAACAAAGAAACCACAAAGAAAACAAAGGGATACTATTCACATCAACTTACTTACAAACCTCCTGAAGGTAAAGAACACTTTACCTGCAACATGCTGGTACTAGTCTCTGAGTAGGTGCTTGGACTGAAAGACAATATCTCTCACACTGCACTGCCTCTCACAACCAGAGTTTCTCACATATTCCTTACTTAGAAACAGTCTCACTCACTACACTAGCCTCTCCGCTCTTTCCATTCAGATGGTGAAGATGTCACACAGAGAAAACCAGACTGTATCGACACTGAATTTAACTGCTGCTGCTGCTGTGTTTTGTGTAGGCTATGTGTAATCTGTCTTTGGAAATTATATATTATCTATAATCTTGACATTACGGACATCAGTAGCCTAATGCAATCATATTTAGTGGAATGTTTTAACGTGATGCCATACGTAATGTGTAATAGGTGCTATGCTCCTGTACTGTTTATAGAGTTCATTATTTGTGAGCGCAAGCGTATTCAGTTGGTTGTAATCTGAAACCCCACTAGTGGTTATTAGTCTTTTTATTTGTGATTTTGTTGTTAAATTCTGTTTTCTTTAATGTGTTTTGGATTACGTTAGTCATTTATTTTCCGTTAAATGATAAATTGCACACTTGGTTTAGAGATTTATTTTTATAGTATTTGTTTTATGTTATGTTGGTATTGGATGTTTGATTAAAATTTGTGAAAGACACTATTTTTGATAAATACATTTAAAAAAATAAAAGTCATCGAAAAATTGTATGGACACCTTTTTATTTGGGTCCTAGGAGAGCCGTCTGAACCCCCTAACTGCTCCATCGAGGACAGCACAACGATTAAAGTTGAACTTGCAGGTTTTCCATTTTGTCACTGAGCTCTCTCAGAATTTGAGTAATGGGGGAATGTGTTCTTTTGTGTCATTATGTTCTGTACTGGTTAACAATCAGTAAAGATTTCAATTATTTATGATTTAGTTATAATTCAATTGGGAAGAATTATGCTGCACGTTGGGGCTGTAATCTAAAGCTTTCCCTATTTTATTTATATCAACATGTAATATTATATTTATCAATACTTAACAGTACTAACAGTAATGCCTTTGAGTCAAATGAAAAACAAAAAGATATTAAATTATCACTTGCACAATATTTATTGTATATTAATTGTCGTACAGTCAGATTTTTGAATTGGTCCTGTGGTCCTCCATCCTTCTCATCTGGTCCTGTGGTCCTCCATCCTTCTCATCTGGTCCTGTGGTCCTCCATCCTTCTCATCTGGTCCTGTGGTCCTCCATCCTTCTCATCTGGTCCTGTGGTCCTCCATCCTTCTCATCTGGTCCTGTGGTCCTCCATCCTTCTCATCTGGTCCTGTGGTCCTCCATCCTTCTATCTGGTCCAGAGTGAACACATCTTCTCTGTTGTCTAGGAGATCCAGGATGCTGCTTCCTGTGTTACAGCCATCGATACCTGAGTAAAAGAGACTTGGAAACCTTTTCTTAACGTTAGTCATTTTTACCATACCTCTGTCTGGTACAGCCACCTTCACCTAACTATGAAAAACAGATAGTGAGTAAAATAAACAATCTTTGAATAACTGTTATGTGAGACTTTGAGTCAACGTGTGTTAATGTTGTTATTAAATGTTGACTTACCTTTGTCTGGTAAAGACATCTAGACTTTATAAAGAAAAATACACAACAGAATAACAACCATTCACTGTTAACTTACCTCTGGTTTCTGCATCTAGCATAATCAAATCACCATTTTTCAAACGGAAAATCAACAAAGAAGAGATATTTAAAAGCCCTGCTGCAGGATGCTACCTATCGCTAACCCCGCCAGACGCGAGAGAAGGCTGTCTGGTGCTTTATCAGTCCTGCCAGATGCAAAGGTTTTACAATCCTGCAGGAAACAGTTGCATGTTCATCATCTTCCTCCTCTTCCTCCCCTTTCCTCTTCTTCATCGTAGAACATGGAGTCGTACCCGGAATCTTCGCTCTCCAAGTCGGACTCGTCCTCGTCGTCGTCAGAGAAGCGCAAGAGAAGCAACTCAGCCACGTCCTCTTCCTCGTCGTCGTCAGAGAAGCGCAAGAGAAGCAACTCAGCCACGTCCTCTTCCTCGTCGTCATCAGAGAAGCGCAAGAGAAGCAACTCAGCCACGTCCTCTTCCTCCGAGTCGTCAGAGAAGCGCAAGAGAAGCAACTCAGCCACGTCCTCTTCCTCGTCGTCGTCAGAGAAGCGCAAGAGAAGCAACTCAGCCACGTCCTCTTCCTCCGAGTCGTCAGAGAAGCGCAAGAGAAGCAACTCAGCCACGTCCTCTTCCTCCGAGTCGTCAGAGAAGCGCAAGAGAAGCAACTCAGCCACGTCCTCTTCCTCCGAGTCGTCAGAGAAGCGCAAGAGAAGCAACTCAGCCACGTCCTCTTCCTCCGAGTCGTCAGACAACAGAATAACAACCATTCACTGTTAACTTACCTCTGGTTTCTGCGTCTAGCATCAACCATTTTTCAAACGGAAAATCAACAAAGAAGAGATATTTAAAAGCTCTGCTGCAGGATGCTACCTATCACCAACCCCGCCAGACGCGAGAGAAGGCTGTCTGGTGCTTTATCAGTCCTGCCAGACGCAAAGGTTTTACAATCCTGCAGGAAACAGTTGCATGTTCATCATCTTCTTCCATGTCCTCTTCCTACAAGTCCTCTTCCTCCATGTCCTCTTCCTCCAAGTCCTCTTCCTCCATGTCCTCTTCCTCCAAGTCCTCTTCCTCCATGTCCTCTTCCTCCAAGTCCTCTTCCTCCATGTCCTCTTCCTCCAAGTCCTCTTCCTCCATGTCCTCTTCCTCCATGTCCTCTTCCTCCATGTCCTCTTCCTCCAAGTCCTCTTCCTCCATGTCCTCTTCCTCCAAGTCCTCTTCCTCCATGTCCTCTTCCTCCAAGTCCTCTTCCTCCATGTCCTCTTCCTCCAAGTCCTCTTCCTCCATGTCCTCTTCCTCCAAGTCCTCTTCCTCCATGTCCTCTTCCTCCAAGTCCTCTTCCTCCATGTCCTCTTCCTCCATGTCCTCTTCCTCCATGTCCTCTTCCTCCAAGTCCTCTTCCTCCATGTCCTCTTCGCCAGAGAAGGGCAAGTGAAGCAACACACGCGCAAAGCCGAGAACCACCTGACCTCCACCCACAACGCCGGGCTCCACCTCCACCATCCCAATCACAACCTCACCTTCCTCTTCCGAAGAAGAGATGTAGATCGGGAGATTACCTTGGTGGTCGTCGAGGTCCTGATGACTTCAGGGAGGCTGTCTTGTGCAGGACGTTCGATGACTTAGTCGACACCAGCTGAGAGGGAAACATTTAAACTGTCAAGATTTCTCATAACATGAAATATTTCTGGATTACATTAAGCAATAATCAAAGTTCAAATTAGAAAAGACGACAGCAGAGCCATAAAGTAGGACTGCACTACACAACTCACATAAAGTCCCCAACACACAAGAGGGTTCACCTTTAAACCTTTATACCAAACATAGTGCAGCTCTGCCTCTGTTAGTTTGAACAGAGAACACATAACAAAACAACAACAACTATATTAATAATGATAAAAGCAATAAATAATATTATTGTCGTTATAGATATTATTCTTATTACTGTTATTATATGTCCGAAACAACAGAGTAGGGTGAGAGGAGCAGCTGGCCAAGCGCTTTTACGCACGGGCTTTTCCCACGTTTCTGATCTGGATTCAGATTCCAGCTGGTAATCAGTCAGTCAGCGGGTCAATTAACCGACTGTTGAGTATTCGTGAGCTCTGGACAAAGACGTTTATTTTGCATTTGTGTGGACGAAACGGTCAATGGCTTGCAATAAACAGCGTGAACGTATATGTTGAACTACGTGCGTCACGACGCACAGTGAAACGTGTCTACATTAATCCAACATGACTAACCTCTTTAGTTTATAACTCATTATTCTCCCGGTTTATGAGTTGCATATCACAGCGCGTGGAGGAGATGCAGCACGCGCACATGCAGCCCCGTGCAGTTACTTAACAGATCGCTCTCTTGTCCCTCGAAAACCAAATACCACAACAACGAGCAAAGCGCATCTCAATGTTAAATGTTAAAGAAATAGTTTATGTAATATGATGAAGTAAAAGGAGCAGATGTTTGTTTAATAACTCAAGTTTCAACAGTCAAACCCACTCAGGGTCGCATCGTGCCCTGGTTTGATGACGTAGTTACGTCCTGACGTTCGCCTCTAATCGTTCCATATGTGCACAATTTAAGCATTTAGCATTTTATGAAAATGTTCTATTTTAAAAAATATACATTTTAATGTTAAAATAGGAAGATTTGATGCCTGCAACCCAAAATAACTGTGTTTAAACCTCTACACTATTGTGAACACATTACACAGACGTCCTGCCACATTTAAGACATTCTGTCACTCAAAAAATCAGTTTACACGAGTGTTTCCAACAGGCCTGATAATATAGTGTCAACTGTTCACCTTTAAACTCTTAAACTTTCTAAACTGACAATGCTTTAAATGCTTTGAAGGGGATGAATCAAAAGAAAAATGCTAAAATAAATCAAAAAGATGTCTTACCAACTCCCCTCAGCAGGTGCTGCTCTATCTTCAGGCTCTTCTGTTGTCCACGATCTAGTAGTTTCTCCAACAAGTTTCGTAACAAGTAGCTTTTCTCCAGAAGTTAAAAACTCAAAGAGTCGGCTCTCCACAGTTTGGATTCACAAGAGGTGTTCAGCTCAAGAGTGTTCAGCTCGTGTTGAAGTCCAAGTGCAAAGTGAGCGATCAGAAAGTTCTGAGGCCTCTGATAGGGTCTGTTTCCATGGCTTTCAGTGACGCGTGCGCGTGTGAGTGCGTGCGTGTGCGCGCATTGGCCAAGACAGAAAGAGAGAAATATTAATTATTTTCTCTTATATATAGTATATTTCTTATTTGATTTATACTAGTTATTTTTATTGTATCTTTCAGTGCTCTACAGCTATATTGTAAACATTACACAACCCGTCTCTGCTTATTCTAATACAACAAATCTGTATTGGAAACGAAATTGAGAGAGAGAGAGAGAGAGATTAAGTAAATATATATATATAGACTTGATCAGACCTATCAGTAATAATGATAAAACTGTAGCCAGGAAGCCTCGTCTCCCTGTCATACCAGTTGAATGACCAAATAAAAAAATAATTTTCCAGGACAGTTTTTTTTTGTATTGCGTTAATGGAAAGCCCACTGAGGCCGCCCCTTGGAATTGTGGGTAATTACCAACAGTTCCAACAGCTAACGTTGCTACTTTAGCTAATGTTTACAATAGCTAGCTTAGTTGTGTAGTAACATAATGTGAAGGTGATATGTATTTTAGTGGCCTGCAATGTTAACACAGCTTATGAATAGGGTATTTTATTTCATTCTTTCATTCATATTAGGCAGTCACATTATAGTGAGTTTATTATTTGAATGTTAATTATGTCATGAAACTGATTGAAGCAATAAGTGTGGCGATTTATTCATATTTTTGAATCGCTCTACATATTTTTGACAAACATGTTTTAGTTTGATGCATGTTCCAGCTGACCATTTGGTCACGATTGAGAGAGAAATGCCATCTGTTAAATAAAATAAATGTAATATATATATATATATATATAAATATATAATCTATCTTTGGCCACCAGCAGCGCTGTGGCGCCGTTTTGCGAATGACAGACTTTCTCCGGTGTTAGTCAGTCAGTCTGTCTCAGCCTTACGTGAAACGGTAAGTCATTAAGATGAATAACAATGAATTCAAATGTCATGATAATTAGTCTGGGCTGTCTGACATTCACTTGAAAGCTATGAAGATAAAGTCAGTTGTGTTTCTTTTGTGTTATTGTGTCGAAGTCGGACTTCTGTATGAGTTTGTTATGCTAACATGCTAACGTGTTGTAATCTGGAGCCGTTAACGGTTCATACCGGTTAATTCATGTCCGACTTTGATGCGTTTTTGTGACCAAAAGTATCATAAGTTAACACGACCGTGCATTCAAATAAAATGAGTTATCGCTTACTACTGTAGGTCAGTGAATATAGAGGCTGACCAGCGGCCAGTTAAGGTGAACTAGATATACTCTGTTACTTTACGGACACGTAACGAAAGAACAACAAGATATGACCGGGACCCGGTGCTTCATTTGAATCACGTTAACGTTAAATAAACACGCACGTCTCCGTTGTATCACGTCACGTATCGTCATTAATGCATGTAGTTTATAGTTCTGTACATGAACTGCTCCACGTGTCTTTGACAGCATTAGATACTAGTTGTGAATTAGGTTGCTTTGCTACGTTTAAGGAACAGGAAATCTCTCTTGTGCTGTTGTGGACGTCTTTGGTTTTATGTGCATTTGCATGTGAACGTGTTCTACATGAACACCAAGTTACTGGTGCTACAGATGAGGCTGGTGGATTGGATCTCACATTATGTGAAGTTCACATTATCAGAATGAACATCCTTGTATAAAACTAACCATAAGTGACATGTCTTATGTCTTTTGCATGGAAGTGGTTGCATATCATCCCAGATCGTTCTGCTTTGAAGTCAATATGATGTCCCTTAGTTACAGCTACAAATGATGGGGTAGCTTTCATGCATTTATTTGGTCATTTGCATTTCATACACAGTCAAACCTTCTTGAATATTATTATTATTAATAAGACTATATAATGGCATGAATCTGGAGATGCGTATAATGATTTAGGGGTTGTGATTCATTATCACAGTGATACTGTAAGCAAGGTCAAATAAGTTATTCTTTAGCTAAACAAATTAAGAAAATGTGAACAAAGAGTTGTACATATACATGCAGTATACAGAGATTGTATATATATTTTTTGTATACCCAGAAGCCTCTCCATTACCGGCGAGCCATCAGCTACGACAGTAAGGAGTACTACGTGCGGTTGCTGTCTGGAAACCCTGGCATGTACCAGCACTCTGTGGAGCACAACACCAAGGGAGAGACCACACAGCATGAGCCCGAGCACGGAGAGGACACCATCGCAAGAGTCAAAGGTCCAGACGCAACACCAGGGAACACTTTGTTCTTACTCAGAAAGGTTCTTGGTTTAGTATTCTATCTTCTTGGTGTACTGTGTCTAACACTCCGCTGTGCTCTCCAGGCCTGGTGAAGGCTCCTCTGAAGAGGTCTCGGTCCACAGCGGACGAGGACAGTCGGGAGCAGCTTCGGGAGCAGCTGCTGGAGTCGGGAGGCCCCGAGGAGGAGCAGAGGACGGACAACACGTCTCTGCTGCGCCTCCCAGAGGAGGGAGAGAAGGTCAGCGAGTCCGGACTGCTCCAGTTTTAGAACGGCTCAGGGCTCAAATCAGTCTCCAGTGTTACATACAGTACCTTTCTTTAAGTTATTATTGTGTATAATATATACGGTGGAGAAGATGTATTCAGTTTATCTGTGCAGAAATATACATCTGTTGTATAACCTTATTTACTGCACTTGCTGTTATTTTATATTTTCTTAGTATTTCTGTGAGAAATGAATCCAAACTCCTGCAGCTTGACGTATTTTAGACTCCTAAACGAATCAATATCAGTTGAAGTGTTCACTGTTTTTAGAATATGTTCAGCTCTTTACCTTGCTGTCAGACAGAAACCTTTATGCTCACTTAAGTTCCACCAGACTCCTTTAACAAAAACAGTAATTTTACCTCACAGAACACAGGAGTTATTTGATGTACCGTTGCTTCAATCGGTTAGTTTGTTAGTGTGACTTTGGTGAATCTGAACTAACCCTTAAAAACACAGAAGCTCTGTCTGACGACCACTGAGCAGCTCAGTCCTTTGCTGCTTTTCACCAGCAGTTACTGAGTAAAAGTAAAGCACATCTTCCCCACTCGTTCATTCGTTAACAGATTTTTGCCTGGAGGACTTTAAGCCAGTGACTGTTTATTAGAAAAACCTCTTTCTCTTCACTTTACGTAAGTAATGCTCTCTTGTTCCTCACATTCACCATTCCAGATCCAGCACATGTACCGCTGTGCCCGGGTTCAGGGTCTGCTGCTGTTTGGGAAGGAGCACTTCTACGTCAGCAACGGCTACACCATGACCGTCTCCAGGGAGATCGGGGACATCGACACGCTGCCCCCCAAGTAGGTCCAGGCTTCTGTATCCGTCACCTGTAGGAGAATCGCCACTTTTACACCGGCGCTGCAGTATTTATCCTGAGGCTGACACAGTTACCGTTCTTTCCCTCCCTGAATAACAAAATGACATCATGCCTCTGGACGCTGCAGTGGGAGTTTCTGCTGCCGGAATGATGTCATGCTGCTGATAGAGCATGCGTCGTGAAACTCAGCAGAGATGTGACTTATTTCTCTTTTTTTAGGAAACTCGCTCCGTCTGTTCCTTTGAGACACAACGTGAAAACAGCTGCAGCTCTGATTTCATTGTGTCACCCTCAGGTGTTAAACTGAGTCTAAACATGGTGTCTACGGGGGCCTGCAATGAGGATTCAATGAGCTTATAAGTCAATTCATAATAATAGTAATGATGGACATGTTTATAATCAATTCATTGTCATTCATCAGATAAAAACATAAAACTTCTTATGATTACAATGGTGTGAGGAAATAAACCCTTTTTGTTGACACAAGTGCTTTCTAGGTGAAACGTAATGTCGAACTGAGTCGACAGTTGATAAAGTCCTCGCTCTCTGTCGTCCGTGTCCAGTTTGCATGAGGCCATCATCCCCAGAGGAGCGAGACAAGGACAGAGTCAGCTGAAGAGAACCTGCAGCATCTTCGCCTACGAGGACATCAAGGAAGTGCACAAGAGACGCTACCTGCTGCAGGTCAGCATGCACATATAGAACCAATACACACAATACACATCTTTGAGTTAGACATTCAGAAGACATTTATATTGAGTAGCTTTCATGGTCATTTTTCAACATGGACACTATTTTCCCATGTTTTTGTGTCTTAGTGACTAAAAGGTATACAACAGTTACTGACATTGGTCCGGTATTGAGGGAGAACGCTGCAGACGGCAGCAGCTAAACAAATTTGTTGTTTTCATTAGTCACTTAGACACAAAAACATTAAAAGTAGAGTCCAGGTTGAAAGATACCAAAGTTACCTCTTGCTTTTCTTAGTGCTTAACTCACCACCTTGTTTTTTGATCATTAAATGTCGTGTATGTCATCGTCTTTCAGCCCATGGCGGTGGAAGTCTTCTCAGCAGATGGGAGGAACTACTTGTTGGCCTTCCAGAAAGGCGTCCGCAACAAAGTTTACCAAAGGTACTGAATACAAACAGAAAGACGGCGGTTGGACTGCTGCTCCATTTCAGCAGTCTAATGAAGTCCAAATGTATTGAAACTAAATGAATCAAAACAAGTTAATTTAATAGAAAAAGACTGAATTCTTTTAGCTTTGTTCAAGGATTTTTCTTTACATTTGGTACTGCCCTAGAGAGAAGATTACAAAGCTCTCATAAAGCATCATGTCACTACAATAACAGACCAGTATTGTCATATTTATCAAGTTACACTGGTTTATATGCAGCGTAAAGAAAGTCAGATGGTGATCATCATTCTTGTGAAGATCTGGACTTCAGGGGACAAGCGGGGAGGGTTCGGTGGGGTGTCTTTCAAAACAACAATAATAATGCAGCTGTCCTAAGCTTTTCATCTTCTATTATATGCTGCAAACAAATGCCGGGGGAAAATTGATTTAAAAACATGCATACACAGCCATAGCTAAACCACCCCTGTCTAACTCTGACCATAACACCGTTCACCTGATCCCCACATACAAGACAGCCCTGAAGAGCAGTAAACCTCTGGTTAAATCTATCAATGCATGGACAGATGACAGCATAGAAACACTGAAAGGTTGCTTTCTATGTACAGACTGGGACACCTTCTCTGGAGAGCCAAACCTGGACAATGCCACAGAAGTTACCACAAGTTACATAACATTTTGTGTTGACACTGATTCCAAAAAGGACAATAAAAGTCTACCCTAACAACAAACCTTGCATCACAAAGGAGGTGAAGGACTGTATTAACAGAAACAAGCAGGCATTTAAGACCAACGACCACCTACAACTAAAAACTGTACAAAAGGAGTTGAACCAGAGGCTGAAAGAAGCTCGGGAACACCATAGGGAGGCAATAGAGGAAAACCTCCAGGCTATGAACTCTAAAAAACTATGAACTCCATGAAAACAGCCACCAACATGAAACCCACAAAAAAATCCTTATATGCTGTAGATGAACTGGCTAAAGCAAATGAGCTGAATGCTTTTTACAAGCGGTTTGACAATTATGACTTCTCAGCTGAGTGTGACATGGTGCTTGATAGTATTGCTATTGATGATGTTGACAGGCTAGAGATTGACCATGAATCCGTCAACAAGGTCCTTAAGCAAATCAATGTCAACAAGGCCACAGGTCCAGATGGTATCTCTGCTTTTCTATTAAAAACATGTGCAGATGAATTGACACCTGCCTGGTGCCCCATTTTCCAGAGGTCCCTAGATTCTCACACTGTACCAACACAATGGAAAAAGGCAATCATCATACCCGTCCCTAAGAAACCCTGTCCACAGGAGAATAATGATTTTAGACCTATTGCTCCAACCTCTGTTGTGATGAAGTGTATGGAGAAGCTCATGGTGAGCAAACTACGGCTGGATGTAGGCCCACAGCTAGATCCCTACCAGTTTGCATACACACAGCAGAGAGGCACTGATGATGCAACCAACAGTATAGTGCATCTAGTGACTAAACACCTCGAGAATCCGAGGGCCTATGCTAGACTGTTTGTAGATTTCAGTTCAGCCTTTAACACCCTACAGCCTCATGTTCTCCTGAAAACACTGCAGCTGATGAATGTCAACCCCTTCACTATTAAGTGGTACTGTCACGGGGCATGGTGGAGGACTCAAATGCAGACCAGGCAGAGTAGCGTTAAGCAGGTTTTGATTGAACAGAATAGGATTAATGTGTTTGAAGTGTTCAGTTTGCCAGACTCTGTTGGATGGTGTTAACATGTGTATCATATTCTGCAGCCATCTGCTCCTCTCCCCTTGGACTGGAGGATGGGAGGATTCGATACGGTCAGCTGACGTCGTCCTCGCACCGCGAGAACAACCCTGCTGATGCTGGACGACTAAACATCGTCCCTAACGTGTGAGCGATCTAACCTTTGATTGGTAGTCGTCCCTTAAGTGTACACTAGCAGGAACATTCCACGTGTTTTTTTGCATGCACTTAAAAGTCTAAAATATAAAGCATTCAGAAAAAAACAACAAACCACATCATCCTCTGTGCAGTCAGGTTATGGAGCCTGGATGGAGCCCCCAGCCCTTTTTCCAGGTGGACTTCCTGGAGCCCACATGGGTATCAAGGGTGGTGACCCAGGTCAGTGAACGCATGTGGGGCTACCTCACTAAATACCGCCTGGCCTTCGCCCTGCACAGCAGCCTCTTCACAGACTATACTGAGGATGGGAAACCTGGAGGCCCAGCTAAGGTATTTGTACTAATGTGGACATTTAGTGTCTTATTTAACATCAAATGTTTTCTGTATTTACATATGAATGTGTTCATACACGGGGAGAAAAAGACAAATCTGATGCATTCTTCTAGACATTAGATGTGCTCATGTGGAATTGCCCTGTCGGTTGTGTGAAGGTGTTTGAGGTGCGCATGGCGGGCAGGAACCCAGTGACCCGCTGGCTCGGTCGGCTGGTCAGAGCTCGCTACCTGCGCGTCATCTCTGTGGAGTTCAGACCCACCTTCTACCTGCGTGTGGAGATCCTCGGCTGCAGAGGAGGTGAGGAATCATAATCCTCAGGACCTAATTCCTCTTGTGTACTAGCTCATCTTTGCTTTACAGATCTAGTGAGTCGTCTTCACAACAGTGTTATTAATGAAGCAACCTTTCCTCCTGCTCTCCCAGATGAGCTGGTGACCCCCAGCAGCGTGACCACGTCTCCCTCTGGTGGTGGGACAGTGACCGTACCGCGCTGTGAGCCAGGCCTGTTTGCATGCCTGCACAGTGGAGAGTGCGTCCCCGTCTCTGTGCTTTGTGACGGTCGAGCGGACTGCAAGGACCACTCTGACGAGATCAACTGTGGTGAGGCCTGAGCCATAGTCGGTCATGTACATATTTGTTTCTCTTCTTTTGTGTCCTTTTAGTCTCCTTACATGATTAAATGATTCAAAACAATTTACATTTGACAGTTCATTTGACAATTGAGTGAAGATATCTACAGCACCTTCCTGATCTTCCTTGTGTTCCATCTTCTTTTATCCGTGTCTGTCTTTATTTATGTCCCAGGCGCCCCAGGCCTCCACACCACCAGGTCCCAAGGTGGCCTTCCTGGCGTGGCTACCCCAGGGGTCACAGGTCAAACTGGACTCCAGAAGACGACAACCTCAAGTACAGGTCAAATGTGCTGTTGATCAAATCTACTTTCTGCTCATTGTTGTTGGCTTTTTACCAAAGTCCCCCCCCCCCCCTTTTTGTGTGTGTTGCTTGCTGGTTCTCCTACAACACTTTATACAAAATAAACATATGCTGTAACCACTGTTTCATTTTCATTCACAGCCCTGTGGGCCGCTACAACTCCGTACAATGGCGGCCTACCCAGAGTGCTTTGCGTGGAGGGCCAGTTTGCGTGCCGGTCTTTTGGCTGTATGGTGGTGGAAGGTGAAAGGACAATGACACACCAGGGTGATCCGTCTTTGGCCTCCGACCTCCCCTCTGCCCAACAAGACTTCAAACAGGTTTGCTGATGACCTCATCACCATTATTGTACATATTGTAGCTCACATCCGTATTGACAGATACCTAGTCTCCGTTTTTGTGTTTTTTTCATCATCAAATCATTCCAAAATCAGTAAATACAGTTTTCTCCATTTCACGCCACCAGGCACTAGGTTATATAAGTGGTTTTAGCAGAACAGAGCTCCCTCGTGTGGTAGAGAAAGAGACTGTCAAAGAAGATGGAACTGTGGTCAGGAGGTGTGTGAGTGCTTGGAGTGAACCTGTGTGTGTGTGTGTGTGTGTGTGTGTGTGTGTGTGTGTGTGTGTGTGTGTGTGTGTGTGTGTGTGTGTGTGTGTGTGTGTGTGTGTGTGTGTGTGTGTGTGTGTGTGTGTGTGTGTGTGTGTGTGTGTGTGTGTGTGTGTGTGTGTGTGTGTGTGTGTGTGACTGCTGTATTCTGTGAGTGTGAAGAGCTGCAGGTTTATCAGTTTTACTAATATTGACTAATGTTTGCTTATGTGGACATCATTAACCACTTTGTCAAGTAGCGTACTGTAAAATATGTTTTATTCTGTATAAATTCAAAGAGAGATACAATGCAATGAACCAGGTAAGATAGATGTTATTTCTATCATTATTATAATTATGTTTACTGAGTATTGCTATTAATTGGGACACCTTAAGCCTCTCAGAGAGGACGAACCAGAACAAGCATGCTGTATGTACCAGATAGCCATAAATATTCCATGTAGTTAAGGAGCCAAACAAGAGGCGAGGCCACACAAATGAAGGCTGTTCATCATAAGATGTACAAACAGGTGTACACAAATCCAAGAAAAACTCTAAATAATTAAGTTGACAAACTCCATGAAACTATGTAAATCACATGCTATGGCCTTCACAGTCAACACATCTCATTCCAAGTGTAGAGGTCCAGAGACATCCTTAGTCTGTTTAAAGTGTTTTATAACATAATCTATAGTTTTCTGCAGCTATAAACTTGGTATGCTTTGCATGTGATCACAACTGAATGCTGGATTTACAGAGCATGATGTCATTTGTGAGTGTTTTTTCTTCTTTCCGTACAATAACATGCCTGCTAGCACAGCAACATCTGCTCGTAAATTGCCGCAGACCGTCAGGTGCATATTTTGATGATGCTGAGCTGTCTTCCTCTGTTTGTTTTCACCCCCGCCTTTGCTCCCCCTCTAGGGCCCACATGCGTAAAGGTCGCACCCACAGACGAACAGTGGTGAAGGGAGCTGGGAAGCGCAAACAGGTCCTTCTAGAGCAAGAGGACAACCCCGGAAGAGGGTCAAAACCACGTGACCCCCAGCAGCATCTCCACCAGCTCTTTCACCGCTACCATGAAGAAGAAAAGGACAACGATGAGGAGGAGGAGGATGAGGAGGAGTGAGAGTAGAGGAATGTGTTACACTCTCCTCTAGTCCCTGGCTCTGCCCATGCTAAAGTCCCCCCTAATCCTATGCATTAGCCACATGCAATCCCAGTGTGCACCACGGCACCTCAAAGCTACCACTGTCTTCCCATTTAAGTCCTGGAAGATGACCTTTTGTTCACAATTAGTTTTCTTCCCCCGGCCGGTATAACGTATTCATGATTTTCTTTTCATGTTCTGATGTTGTTTTGCCTTTTTTGTGACCAAAGAAAGTCGTCCGTTGTTTTATCTGATTCATTTAACTTTCCATTTCAGAATTGCTATTTTTGTCTTGACGCTGTGGTAGAGCAACAAAGAAACCACAAAGAAAACAAAGGGATACTATTCACATCAACTTACTTACAAACCTCCTGAAGGTAAAGAACACTTTACCTGCAACATGCTGGTACTAGTCTCTGAGTAGGTGCTTGGACTGAAAGACAATATCTCTCACACTGCACTGCCTCTCACAACCAGAGTTTCTCACATATTCCTTACTTAGAAACAGTCTCACTCACTACACTAGCCTCTCCGCTCTTTCCATTCAGATGGTGAAGATGTCACACAGAGAAAACCAGACTGTATCGACACTGAATTTAACTGCTGCTGTGTTTTGTGTAGGCTATGTGTAATCTGTTTTTGGGAATTATATATTATCTATAATCTTGACATTACGGACATCAGTAGCCTAATGCAATCATATTTAGTGGAATGTTTTAACGTGATGCCATACGTAATGTGTAATAGGTGCTATGCTCCTGTACTGTTTATAGAGTTCATTATTTGTGAGCGCAAGCGTATTCAGTTGGTTGTAATCTGAAACCCCACTAGTGGTTATTAGTCTTTTTATTTGTGATTTTGTTGTTAAATTCTGTTTTCTTTAATGTGTTTTGGATTACGTTAAAGTCATTTATTTTCCGTTAAATGATAAATTGCACACTTGGTTTAGAGATTTATTTTTATAGTATTTGTTTTATGTTATGTTGGTATTGGATGTTTGATTAAAATTTGTGAAAGACACTATTTTTGATAAATACATTTAAAAAAATAAAAGTCATCGGAAAATTGTATGGACACCTTTTTATTTGGGTCCTAGGAGAGCCGTCTGAACCCCCTAACTGCTCCATCGAGGACAGCACAACGATTAAAGTTGAACTTGCAGGTTTTCCATTTTGTCACTGAGCTCTCTCAGAATTTGAGTAATGGGGGAATGTGTTCTGTACTGGTTAACAATCAGTAAAGATTTCAATTATTTATGATTTAGTTATAATTCAATTGGGAAGAATTATGCTGCACGTTGGGGCTGTAATCTAAAGCTTTCCCTATTTTATTTATATCAACATGTAATATTATATTTATCAATACTTAACAGTACTAACAGTAATGCCTTTGAGTCAAATGAAAAACAAAAAGATATTAAATTATCACTTGCACAATATTTATTGTATATTAATTGTCGTACAGTCAGATTTTTGAATTGGTCCTGTGGTCCTCCATCCTTCTCATCTGGTCCTGTGGTCCTCCATCCTTCTCATCTGGTCCTGTGGTCCTCCATCCTTCTCATCTGGTCCTGTGGTCCTCCATCCTTCTCATCTGGTCCTGTGGTCCTCCATCCTTCTCATCTGGTCCTGTGGTCCTCCATCCTTCTCATCTGGTCCTGTGGTCCTCCATCCTTCTATCTGGTCCAGAGTGAACACATCTTCTCTGTTGTCTAGGAGATCCAGGATGCTGCTTCCTGTGTTACAGCCATCGATACCTGAGTAAAAGAGACTTGGAAACCTTTTCTTAACGTTAGTCATTTTTACCATACCTCTGTCTGGTACAGCCACCTTCACCTAACTATGAAAAACAGATAGTGAGTAAAATAAACAATCTTTGAATAACTGTTATGTGAGACTTTGAGTCAACGTGTGTTAATGTTGTTATTAAATGTTGACTTACCTTTGTCTGGTAAAGACATCTAGACTTTATAAAGAAAAATACACAACAGAATAACAACCATTCACTGTTAACTTACCTCTGGTTTCTGCATCTAGCATAATCAAATCACCATTTTTCAAACGGAAAATCAACAAAGAAGAGATATTTAAAAGCCCTGCTGCAGGATGCTACCTATCGCCAACCCCGCCAGACGCGAGAGAAGGCTGTCTGGTGCTTTATCAGTCCTGCCAGATGCAAAGGTTTTACAATCCTGCAGGAAACAGTTGCATGTTCATCATCTTCCTCCTCTTCCTCCCCTTTCCTCTTCTTCATCGTAGAACATGGAGTCGTACCCGGAATCTTCGCTCTCCAAGTCGGACTCGTCCTCTTCCTCGTCGTCGTCAGAGAAGCGCAAGAGAAGCAACTCAGCCACGTCCTCTTCCTCGTCGTCGTCAGAGAAGCGCAAGAGAAGCAACTCAGCCACGTCCTCTTCCTCGTCGTCGTCAGAGAAGCGCAAGAGAAGCAACTCAGCCACGTCCTCTTCCTCGTCGTCGTCAGAGAAGCGCAAGAGAAGCAACTCAGCCACGTCCTCTTCCTCCGAGTCGTCAGAGAAGCGCAAGAGAAGCAACTCAGCCACGTCCTCTTCCTCCGAGTCGTCAGAGAAGCGCAAGAGAAGCAACTCAGCCACGTCCTCTTCCTCCGAGTCGTCAGAGAAGCGCAAGAGAAGCAACTCAGCCACGTCCTCTTCCTCCGAGTCGTCAGACAACAGAATAACAACCATTCACTGTTAACTTACCTCTGGTTTCTGCGTCTAGCATCAACCATTTTTCAAACGGAAAATCAACAAAGAAGAGATATTTAAAAGCTCTGCTGCAGGATGCTACCTATCGCCAACCCCGCCAGACGCGAGAGAAGGCTGTCTGGTGCTTTATCAGTCCTGCCAGACGCAAAGGTTTTACAATCCTGCAGGAAACAGTTGCATGTTCATCATCTTCTTCCATGTCCTCTTCCTACAAGTCCTCTTCCTCCATGTCCTCTTCCTCCAAGTCCTCTTCCTCCATGTCCTCTTCCTCCAAGTCCTCTTCCTCCATGTCCTCTTCCTCCAAGTCCTCTTCCTCCATGTCCTCTTCCTCCAAGTCCTCTTCCTCCATGTCCTCTTCCTCCAAGTCCTCTTCCTCCATGTCCTCTTCCTCCATGTCCTCTTCCTCCATGTCCTCTTCCTCCAAGTCCTCTTCCTCCATGTCCTCTTCCTCCATGTCCTCTTCCTCCATGTCCTCTTCCTCCAAGTCCTCTTCCTCCATGTCCTCTTCCTCCAAGTCCTCTTCCTCCATGTCCTCTTCCTCCAAGTCCTCTTCCTCCATGTCCTCTTCCTCCAAGTCCTCTTCCTCCATGTCCTCTTCCTCCAAGTCCTCTTCCTCCATGTCCTCTTCCTCCAAGTCCTCTTCCTCCATGTCCTCTTCCTCCATGTCCTCTTCCTCCATGTCCTCTTCCTCCAAGTCCTCTTCCTCCATGTCCTCTTCGCCAGAGAAGGGCAAGTGAAGCAACACACGCGCAAAACCTCCACCCACCTGACCTCCACCCACAACGCCGGGCTCCACCTCCACCATCCCAATCACAACCTCACCTTCCTCTTCCGAAGAAGAGATGTAGATCGGGAGATTACCTTGGTGGTCGTCGAGGTCCTGATGACTTCAGGGAGGCTGTCTTGTGCAGGACGTTCGATGACAGTAGTCGACACCAGCTGAGAGGGAAACATTTAAACTGTCAAGATTTCTCATAACATGAAATATTTCTGGATTACATTAAGCAATAATCAAAGTTCAAATTATAAAAGACGACAGCAGAGCCATAAAGTAGGACTGCACTACACAACTCACATAAAGTCCCCAACACACAAGAGGGTTCACCTTTAAACCTTTATACCAAACATAGTGCAGCTCTGCCTCTGTTAGTTTGAACAGAGAACACATAACAAAACAACAACAACTATATTAATAATGATAAAAGCAATAAATAATATTATTGTCGTTATAGATATTATTCTTATTACTGTTATTATATGTCCGAAACAACAGAGTAGGGTGAGAGGAGCAGCTGGCCAAGCGCTTTTACGCACGGGCTTTTCCCACGTTTCTGATCTGGATTCAGATTCCAGCTGGTAATCAGTCAGTCAGCGGGTCAATTAACCGACTGTTGAGTATTCGTGAGCTCTGGACAAAGACGTTTATTTTGCATTTGTGTGGACGAAACGGTCAATGGCTTGCAATAAACAGCGTGAACGTATATGTTGAACTACGTGCGTCACGACGCACAGTGAAACGTGTCTACATTAATCCAACATGACTAACCTCTTTAGTTTATAACTCATTATTCTCCCGGTTTATGAGTTGCATATCACAGCGCGTGGAGGAGATGCAGCACGCGCACATGCAGCCCCGTGCAGTTACTTAACAGATCGCTCTCTTGTCCCTCGAAAACCAAATACCACAACAACGAGCAAAGCGCATCTCAATGTTAAATGTTAAAGAAATAGTTTATGTAATATGATGAAGTAAAAGGAGCAGATGTTTGTTTAATAACTCAAGTTTCAACAGTCAAACCCACTCAGGGTCGCATCGTGCCCTGGTTTGATGACGTAGTTACGTCCTGACGTTCGCCTCTAATCGTTCCATATGTGCACAATTTAAGCATTTAGCATTTTATGAAAATGTTCTATTTTAAAAAATATACATTTTAATGTTAAAATAGGAAGATTTGATGCCTGCAACCCAAAATAACTGTGTTTAAACCTCTACACTATTGTGAACACATTACACAGACGTCCTGCCACATTTAAGACATTCTGTCACTCAAAAAATCAGTTTACACGAGTGTTTCCAACAGGCCTGATAATATAGTGTCAACTGTTCACCTTTAAACTCTTAAACTTTCTAAACTGACAATGCTTTAAATGCTTTGAAGGGGATGAATCAAAAGAAAAATGCTAAAATAAATCAAAAAGATGTCTTACCCACTCCCCTCAGCAGGTGCTGCTCTATCTTCAGGCTCTTCTGTTGTCCACGATCTAGTAGTTTCTCCAACAAGTTTCGTAACAAGTAGCTTTTCTCCAGAAGTTAAAAACTCAAAGAGTCGGCTCTCCACAGTTTGGATTCACAAGAGGTGTTCAGCTCAAGAGTGTTCAGCTCGTGTTGAAGTCCAAGTGCAAAGTGAGCGATCAGAAAGTTCTGAGGCCTCTGATAGGGTCTGTTTCCATGGCTTTCAGTGACGCGTGCGCGTGTGAGTGCGTGCGTGTGCGCGCATTGGCCAAGACAGAAAGAGAGAAATATTAATTATTTTCTCTTATATATAGTATATTTCTTATTTGATTTATACTAGTTATTTTTATTTTATCTTTCAGTGCTCTACAGCTATATTGTAAACATTACACAACCCGTCTCTGCTTATTCTAATACAACAAATCTGTATTGGAAACGAAATTGAGAGAGAGAGAGAGAGAGATTAAGTAAATATATATATATAGACTTGATCAGACCTATCAGTAATAATGATAAAACTGTAGCCAGGAAGCCTCGTCTCCCTGTCATACCAGTTGAATGACCAAATAAAAAAATAATTTTCCAGGACTGTTTTTTTTTTGTATTGCGTTAATGGAAAGCCCACTGAGGCTGCCCCTTGGAATTGTGGGTAATTACCAACAGTTCCAACAGCTAACGTTGCTACTTTAGCTAATGTTTACAATAGCTAGCTTAGTTGTGTAGTAACATAATGTGAAGGTGATATGTATTTTAGTGGCCTGCAATGTTAACACAGCTTATGAATAGGGTATTTTATTTCATTCTTTCATTCATATTAGGCAGTCACATTATAGTGAGTTTATTATTTGAATGTTAATTATGTCATGAGACTGATTGAAGCAATAAGTGTGGCGATTTATTCATATTTTTGAATCGCTCTACATATTTTTGACAAACATGTTTTAGTTTGATGCATGTTCCAGCTGACCATTTGGTCACGATTGAGAGAGAAATGCCATCTGTTAAATAAAATACATTTAATATATATATATATATAAATATATAATCTATCTTTGGCCACCAGCAGCGCTGTGGCGCCGTTTTGCGAATGACAGACTTTCTCCGGTGTTAGTCAGTCAGTCTGTCTCAGCCTTACGTGAAACGGTAAGTCATTAAGATGAATAACAATGAATTCAAATGTCATGATAATTAGTCTGGGCTGTCTGACATTCACTTGAAAGCTATGAAGATAAAGTCAGTTGTGTTTCTTTTGTGTTATTGTGTCGAAGTCGGACTTCTGTATGAGTTTGTTATGCTAACATGCTAACGTGTTGTAATCTGGAGCCGTTAACGGTTCATACCGGTTAATTCATGTCCGACTTTGATGCGTTTTTGTGACCAAAAGTATCATAAGTTAACACGACCGTGCATTCAAATAAAATGAGTTATCGCTTACTACTGTAGGTCAGTGAATATAGAGGCTGACCAGCGGCCAGTTAAGGTGAACTAGATATACTCTGTTACTTTACGGACACGTAACGAAAGAACAACAAGATATGACCGGGACCCGGTGCTTCATTTGAATCACGTTAACGTTAAATAAACACGCACGTCTCCGTTGTATCACGTCAAGTATCGTCATTAATGCATGTAGTTTATAGTTCTGTACATGAACTGCTCCACGTGTCTTTGACAGCATTAGATACTAGTTGTGAATTAGGTTGCTTTGCTACGTTTAAGGAACAGGAAATCTCTCTTGTGCTGTTGTGGACGTCTTTGGTTTTATGTGCATTTGCATGTGAACGTGTTCTACATGAACACCAAGTTACTGGTGCTACAGATGAGGCTGGTGGATTGGATCTCACATTATGTGAAGTTCACATTATCAGAATGAACATCCTTGTATAAAACTAACCATAAGTGACATGTCTTATGTCTTTTGCATGGAAGTGGTTGCATATCATCCCAGATCGTTCTGCTTTGAAGTCAATATGATGTCCCTTAGTTACAGCTACAAATGATGGGGTAGCTTTCATGCATTTATTTGGTCATTTGCATTTCATACACAGTCAAACCTTCTTGAATATTATTATTATTAATAAGACTATATAATGGCATGAATCTGGAGATGCGTATAATGATTTAGGGGTTGTGATTCATTATCACAGTGATACTGTAAGCAAGGTCAAATAAGTTATTCTTTAGCTAAACAAATTAAGAAAATGTGAACAAAGAGTTGTACATATACATGCAGTATACAGAGATTGTATATATATTTTTTGTATACCCAGAAGCCTCTCCGTTACCGGCGAGCCATCAGCTACGACAGTAAGGAGTACTACGTGCGGTTGCTGTCTGGAAACCCTGGCATGTACCAGCACTCTGTGGAGCACAACACCAAGGGAGAGACCACACAGCATGAGCCCGAGCACGGAGAGGACACCATCGCAAGAGTCAAAGGTCCAGACGCAACACCAGGGAACACTTTGTTCTTACTCAGAAAGGTTCTTGGTTTAGTATTCTATCTTCTTGGTGTACTGTGTCTAACACTCCGCTGTGCTCTCCAGGCCTGGTGAAGGCTCCTCTGAAGAGGTCTCGGTCCACAGCGGACGAGGACAGTCGGGAGCAGCTTCGGGAGCAGCTGCTGGAGTCGGGAGGCCCCGAGGAGGAGCAGAGGACGGACAACACGTCTCTGCTGCGCCTCCCGGAGGAGGGAGAGAAGGTCAGCGAGTCCGGACTGCTCCAGTTTTGGAACGGCTCAGGGCTCAAATCAGTCTCCAGTGTTACATACAGTACCTTTCTTTAAGTTATTATTGTGTATAATATATACGGTGGAGAAGATGTATTCAGTTTATCTGTGCAGAAATATACATCTGTTGTATAACCTTATTTACTGCACTTGCTGTTATTTTATATTTTCTTAGTATTTCTGTGAGAAATGAATCCAAACTCCTGCAGCTTGACGTATTTTAGACTCCTAAACGAATCAATATCAGTTGAAGTGTTCACTGTTTTTAGAATATGTTCAGCTCTTTACCTTGCTGTCAGACAGAAACCTTTATGCTCACTTAAGTTCCACCAGACTCCTTTAACAAAAACAGTAATTTTACCTCACAGAACACAGGAGTTATTTGATGTACCGTTGCTTCAATCGGTTAGTTTGTTAGTGTGACTTTGGTGAATCTGAACTAACCCTTAAAAACACAGAAGCTCTGTCTGACGACCACTGAGCAGCTCAGTCCTTTGCTGCTTTTCACCAGCAGTTACTGAGTAAAAGTAAAGCACATCTTCCCCACTCGTTCATTCGTTAACAGATTTTTGCCTGGAGGACTTTAAGCCAGTGACTGTTTATTAGAAAAACCTCTTTCTCTAATGCTCTCTTGTTCCTCACATTCACCATTCCAGATCCAGCACATGTACCGCTGTGACCGGGTTCAGGGTCTGCTGCTGTTTGGGAAGGAGCACTTCTACGTCAGCAACGGCTACACCATGACCGTCTCCAGGGAGATCGGGGACATCGACACGCTGCCCCCCAAGTAGGTCCAGGCTTTTGTATCCGTCACCTGTAGGAGAATCGCCACTTTTACACCGGCGCTGCAGTATTTATCCTGAGGCTGACACAGTTACCGTTCTTTCCCTCCCTGAATAACAAAATGACATCATGCCTCTGGACGCTGCAGTGGGAGTTTCTGCTGCCGGAATGATGTCATGCTGCTGATAGAGCATGCGTCGTGAAACTCAGCAGAGATGTGACTTATTTCTCTTTTTTTAGGAAACTCGCTCCGTCTGTTCCTTTGAGACACAACGTGAAAACAGCTGCAGCTCTGATTTCATTGTGTCACCCTCAGGTGTTAAACTGAGTCTAAACATGGTGTCTACGGGGGCCTGCAATGAGGATTCAATGAGCTTATAAGTCAATTCATAATAATAGTAATGATGGACATGTTTATAATCAATTCATTGTCATTCATCAGATAAAAACATAAAACTTCTTATGATTACAATGGTGTGAGGAAATAAACCCTTTTTGTTGACACAAGTGCTTTCTAGGTGAAACGTAATGTCGAACTGAGTCGACAGTTGATAAAGTCCTCGCTCTCTGTCGTCCGTGTCCAGTTTGCATGAGGCCATCATCCCCAGAGGAGCGAGACAAGGACAGAGTCAGCTGAAGAGAACCTGCAGCATCTTCGCCTACGAGGACATCAAGGAAGTGCACAAGAGACGCTACCTGCTGCAGGTCAGCATGCACATATAGAACCAATACACACAATACACATCTTTGAGTTAGACATTCAGAAGACATTTATATTGAGTAGCTTTCATGGTCATTTTTCAACATGGACACTATTTTCCCATGTTTTTGTGTCTTAGTGACTAAAAGGTATACAACAGTTACTGACATTGGTCCGGTATTGAGGGAGAACGCTGCAGACGGCAGCAGCTAAACAAATTTGTTGTTTTCATTAGTCACTTAGACACAAAAACATTAAAAGTAGAGTCCAGGTTGAAAGATACCAAAGTTACCTCTTGCTTTTCTTAGTGCTTAACTCACCACCTTGTTTTTTGATCATTAAATGTCGTGTATGTCATCGTCTTTCAGCCCATGGCGGTGGAAGTCTTCTCAGCAGATGGGAGGAACTACTTGTTGGCCTTCCAGAAAGGCGTCCGCAACAAAGTTTACCAAAGGTACTGAATACAAACAGAAACACGGCGGTTGGACTGCTGCTCCATTTCAGCAGTCTAATGAAGTCCAAATGTATTGAAACTAAATGAATCAAAACAAGTTAATTTAATAGAAAAAGACTGAATTCTTTTAGCTTTGTTCAAGGATTTTTCTTTACATTTGGTACTGCCCTAGAGAGAAGATTACAAAGCTCTCATAAAGCATCATGTCACTACAATAACAGACCAGTATTGTCATATTTATCAAGTTACACTGGTTTATATGCAGCGTAAAGAAAGTCAGATGGTGATCATCATTCTTGTGAAGATCTGGACTTCAGGGGACAAGCGGGGAGGGTTCGGTGGGGTGTCTTTCAAAACAACAATAATAATGCAGCTGTCCTAAGCTTTTCATCTTCTATTATATGCTGCAAACAAATGCCGGGGGAAAATTGATTTAAAAACATGCATACACAGCCATAGCTAAACCACCCCTGTCTAACTCTGACCATAACACCGTTCACCTGATCCCCACATACAAGACAGCCCTGAAGAGCAGTAAACCTCTGGTTAAATCTATCAATGCATGGACAGATGACAGCATAGAAACACTGAAAGGTTGCTTTCTATGTACAGACTGGGACACCTTCTCTGGAGAGCCAAACCTGGACAATGCCACAGAAGTTACCACAAGTTACATAACATTTTGTGTTGACACTGATTCCAAAAAGGACAATAAAAGTCTACCCTAACAACAAACCTTACATCACAAAGGAGGTGAAGGACTGTATTAACAGAAACAAGCAGGCATTTAAGACCAACGACCACCTACAACTAAAAACTGTACAAAAGGAGTTGAACCAGAGGCTGAAAGAAGCTCGGGAACACCATAGGGAGGCAATAGAGGAAAACCTCCAGGCTATGAACTCTAAAAAACGATGAACTCCATGAAAACAGCCACCAACATGAAACCCACAAAAAAATCCTTATATGCTGTAGATGAACTGGCTAAAGCAAATGAGCTGAATGCTTTTTACAAGCGGTTTGACAATTATGACTTCTCAGCTGAGTGTGACATGGTGCTTGATAGTATTGCTATTGATGATGTTGACAGGCTAGAGATTGACCATGAATCCGTCAACAAGGTCCTTAAGCAAATCAATGTCAACAAGGCCACAGGTCCAGATGGTATCTCTGCTTTTCTATTAAAAACATGTGCAGATGAATTGACACCTGCCTGGTGCCCCATTTTCCAGAGGTCCCTAGATTCTCACACTGTACCAACACAATGGAAAAAGGCAATCATCATACCCGTCCCTAAGAAACCCTGTCCACAGGAGAATAATGATTTTAGACCTATTGCTCCAACCTCTGTTGTGATGAAGTGTATGGAGAAGCTCATGGTGAGCAAACTACGGCTGGATGTAGGCCCACAGCTAGATCCCTACCAGTTTGCATACACACAGCAGAGAGGCACTGATGATGCAACCAACAGTATAGTGCATCTAGTGACTAAACACCTGGAGAATCCGAGGGCCTATGCTAGACTGTTTGTAGATTTCAGTTCAGCCTTTAACACCCTACAGCCTCATGTTCTCCTGAAAACACTGCAGCTGATGAATGTCAACCCCTTCACTATTAAGTGGTACTGTCACGGGGCATGGTGGAGGACTCAAATGCAGACCAGGCAGAGTAGCGTTAAGCAGGTTTTGATTGAACAGAATAGGATTAATGTGTTTGAAGTGTTCAGTTTGCCAGACTCTGTTAGATGGTGTTAACATGTGTATCATATTCTGCAGCCATCTGCTCCTCTCCCCTTGGACTGGAGGATGGGAGGATTCGATACGGTCAGCTGACGTCGTCCTCGCACCGCGAGAACAACCCTGCTGATGCTGGACGACTAAACATCGTCCCTAACGTGTGAGCGATCTAACCTTTGATTGGTAGTCGTCCCTTAAGTGTACACTAGCAGGAACATTCCACGTGTTTTTTTGCATGCACTTAAAAGTCTAAAATATAAAGCATTCAGAAAAAAACAACAAACCACATCATCCTCTGTGCAGTCAGGTTATGGAGCCTGGATGGAGCCCCCAGCCCTTTTTCCAGGTGGACTTCCTGGAGCCCACATGGGTATCAAGGGTGGTGACCCAGGTCAGTGAACGCATGTGGGGCTACCTCACTAAATACCGCCTGGCCTTCGCCCTGCACACCAGCCTCTTCACAGACTATACTGAGGATGGGAAACCTGGAGGCCCAGCTAAGGTATTTGTACTAATGTGGACATTTAGTGTCTTATTTAACATCAAATGTTTTCTGTATTTACATATGAATGTGTTCATACACGGGGAGAAAAAGACAAATCTGATGCATTCTTCTAGACATTAGATGTGCTCATGTGGAATTGCCCTGTCGGTTGTGTGAAGGTGTTTGAGGTGCGCATGGCGGGCAGGAACCCAGTGACCCGCTGGCTCGGTCGGCTGGTCAGAGCTCGCTACCTGCGCGTCATCTCTGTGGAGTTCAGACCCACCTTCTACCTGCGTGTGGAGATCCTCGGCTGCAGAGGAGGTGAGGAATCATAATCCTCAGGACCTAATTCCTCTTGTGTACTAGCTCATCTTTGCTTTACAGATCTAGTGAGTCGTCTTCACAACAGTGTTATTAATGAAGCAACCTTTCCTCCTGCTCTCCCAGATGAGCTGGTGACCCCCAGCAGCGTGACCACGTCTCCCTCTGGTGGTGGGACAGTGACCGTACCGCGCTGTGAGCCAGGCCTGTTTGCATGCCTGCACAGTGGAGAGTGCGTCCCCGTCTCTGTGCTTTGTGACGGTCGAGCGGACTGCAAGGACCACTCTGACGAGATCAACTGTGGTGAGGCCTGAGCCATAGTCGGTCATGTACATATTTGTTTCTCTTCTTTTGTGTCCTTTTAGTCTCCTTACATGATTAAATGATTCAAAACAATTTACATTTGACAGTTCATTTGACAATTGAGTGAAGATATCTACAGCACCTTCCTGATCTTCCTTGTGTTCCATCTTCTTTTATCCGTGTCTGTCTTTATTTATGTCCCAGGCGCCCCAGGCCTCCACACCACCAGGTCCCAAGGTGGCCTTCCTGGCGTGGCTACCCCAGGGGTCACAGGTCAAACTGGACTCCAGAAGACGACAACCTCAAGTACAGGTCAAATGTGCTGTTGATCAAATCTACTTTCTGCTCATTGTTGTTGGCTTTTTACCAAAGTCCCCCCCCCCCCCTTTTTGTGTGTGTTGCTTGCTGGTTCTCCAACAACACTTTATACAAAATAAACATATGCTGTAACCACTGTTTCATTTTCATTCACAGCCCTGTGGGCCGCTACAACTCCGTACAATGGCGGCCTACCCAGAGTGCTTTGCGTGGAGGGCCAGTTTGCGTGCCGGTCTTTTGGCTGTATGGTGGTGGAAGGTGAAAGGACAATGACACACCAGGGTGATCCGTCTTTGGCCTCCGACCTCCCCTCTGCCCAACAAGACTTCAAACAGGTTTGCTGATGACCTCATCACCATTATTGTACATATTGTAGCTCACATCCGTATTGACAGATACCTAGTCTCCGTTTTTGTGTTTTTTTCATCATCAAATCATTCCAAAATCAGTAAATACAGTTTTCTCCATTTCACGCCACCAGGCACTAGGTTATATAAGTGGTTTTAGCAGAACAGAGCTCCCTCGTGTGGTAGAGAAAGAGACTGTCAAAGAAGATGGAACTGTGGTCAGGAGGTGTGTGAGTGCTTGGAGTGAACCTGTGTGTGTGTGTGTGTGTGTGTGTGTGTGTGTGTGTGTGTGTGTGTGTGTGTGTGTGTGTGTGTGTGTGTGTGTGTGTGTGTGTGTGTGTGTGTGTGTGTGTGTGTGTGTGTGTGTGTGTGTGTGTGTGTGTGTGTGTGTGTGTGTGTGTGTGTGTGTGTGTGTGTGTGTGTGTGTGTGTGTGTGTGTGTGTGTGTGTGTGACTGCTGTATTCTGTGAGTGTGAAGAGCTGCAGGTTTATCAGTTTTACTAATATTGACTAATGTTTGCTTATGTGGACATCATTAACCACTTTGTCAAGTAGCGTACTGTAAAATATGTTTTATTCTGTATAAATTCAAAGAGAGATACAATGCAATGAACCAGGTAAGATAGATGTTATTTCTATCATTATTATAATTATGTTTACTGAGTATTGCTATTAATTGGGACACCTTAAGCCTCTCAGAGAGGACGAACCAGAACAAGCATGCTGTATGTACCAGATAGCCATAAATATTCCATGTAGTTAAGGAGCCAAACAAGAGGCGAGGCCACACAAATGAAGGCTGTTCATCATAAGATGTACAAACAGGTGTACACAAATCCAAGAAAAACTCTAAATAATTAAGTTGACAAACTCCATGAAACTATGTAAATCACATGCTATGGCCTTCACAGTCAACACATCTCATTCCAAGTGTAGAGGTCCAGAGACATCCTTAGTCTGTTTAAAGTGTTTTATAACATAATCTATAGTTTTCTGCAGCTATAAACTTGGTATGCTTTGCATGTGATCACAACTGAATGCTGGATTTACAGAGCATGATGTCATTTGTGAGTGTTTTTTCTTCTTTCCGTACAATAACATGCCTGCTAGCACAGCAACATCTGCTCGTAAATTGCCGCAGACCGTCAGGTGCATATTTTGATGATGCTGAGCTGTCTTCCTCTGTTTGTTTTCACCCCCGCCTTTGCTCCCCCTCTAGGGCCCACATGCGTAAAGGTCGCACCCACAGACGAACAGTGGTGAAGGGAGCTGGGAAGCGCAAACAGGTCCTTCTAGAGCAAGAGGACAACCCCGGAAGAGGGTCAAAACCACGTGACCCCCAGCAGCATCTCCACCAGCTCTTTCACCGCTACCATGAAGAAGAAAAGGACAACGATGAGGAGGAGGAGGATGAGGAGGAGTGAGAGTAGAGGAATGTGTTACACTCTCCTCTAGTCCCTGGCTCTGCCCATGCTAAAGTCCCCCCTAATCCTATGCATTAGCCACATGCAATCCCAGTGTGCACCACGGCACCTCAAAGCTACCACTGTCTTCCCATTTAAGTCCTGGAAGATGACCTTTTGTTCACAATTAGTTTTCTTCCCCCGGCCGGTATAACGTATTCATGATTTTCTTTTCATGTTCTGATGTTGTTTTGCCTTTTTTGTGACCAAAGAAAGTCGTCCGTTGTTTTATCTGATTCATTTAACTTTCCATTTCAGAATTGCTATTTTTGTCTTGACGCTGTGGTAGAGCAACAAAGAAACCACAAAGAAAACAAAGGGATACTATTCACATCAACTTACTTACAAACCTCCTGAAGGTAAAGAACACTTTACCTGCAACATGCTGGTACTAGTCTCTGAGTAGGTGCTTGGACTGAAAGACAATATCTCTCACACTGCACTGCCTCTCACAACCAGAGTTTCTCACATATTCCTTACTTAGAAACAGTCTCACTCACTACACTAGCCTCTCCGCTCTTTCCATTCAGATGGTGAAGATGTCACACAGAGAAAACCAGACTGTATCGACACTGAATTTAACTGCTGCTGTGTTTTGTGTAGGCTATGTGTAATCTGTTTTTGGGAATTATATATTATCTATAATCTTGACATTACGGACATCAGTAGCCTAATGCAATCATATTTAGTGGAATGTTTTAACGTGATGCCATACGTAATGTGTAATAGGTGCTATGCTCCTGTACTGTTTATAGAGTTCATTATTTGTGAGCGCAAGCGTATTCAGTTGGTTGTAATCTGAAACCCCACTAGTGGTTATTAGTCTTTTTATTTGTGATTTTGTTGTTAAATTCTGTTTTCTTTAATGTGTTTTGGATTACGTTAAAGTCATTTATTTTCCGTTAAATGATAAATTGCACACTTGGTTTAGAGATTTATTTTTATAGTATTTGTTTTATGTTATGTTGGTATTGGATGTTTGATTAAAATTTGTGAAAGACACTATTTTTGATAAATACATTTAAAAAAATAAAAGTCATCGGAAAATTGTATGGACACCTTTTTATTTGGGTCCTAGGAGAGCCGTCTGAACCCCCTAACTGCTCCATCGAGGACAGCACAACGATTAAAGTTGAACTTGCAGGTTTTCCATTTTGTCACTGAGCTCTCTCAGAATTTGAGTAATGGGGGAATGTGTTCTGTACTGGTTAACAATCAGTAAAGATTTCAATTATTTATGATTTAGTTATAATTCAATTGGGAAGAATTATGCTGCACGTTGGGGCTGTAATCTAAAGCTTTCCCTATTTTATTTATATCAACATGTAATATTATATTTATCAATACTTAACAGTACTAACAGTAATGCCTTTGAGTCAAATGAAAAACAAAAAGATATTAAATTATCACTTGCACAATATTTATTGTATATTAATTGTCGTACAGTCAGATTTTTGAATTGGTCCTGTGGTCCTCCATCCTTCTCATCTGGTCCTGTGGTCCTCCATCCTTCTCATCTGGTCCTGTGGTCCTCCATCCTTCTCATCTGGTCCTGTGGTCCTCCATCCTTCTCATCTGGTCCTGTGGTCCTCCATCCTTCTCATCTGGTCCTGTGGTCCTCCATCCTTCTCATCTGGTCCTGTGGTCCTCCATCCTTCTATCTGGTCCAGAGTGAACACATCTTCTCTGTTGTCTAGGAGATCCAGGATGCTGCTTCCTGTGTTACAGCCATCGATACCTGAGTAAAAGAGACTTGGAAACCTTTTCTTAACGTTAGTCATTTTTACCATACCTCTGTCTGGTACAGCCACCTTCACCTAACTATGAAAAACAGATAGTGAGTAAAATAAACAATCTTTGAATAACTGTTATGTGAGACTTTGAGTCAACGTGTGTTAATGTTGTTATTAAATGTTGACTTACCTTTGTCTGGTAAAGACATCTAGACTTTATAAAGAAAAATACACAACAGAATAACAACCATTCACTGTTAACTTACCTCTGGTTTCTGCATCTAGCATAATCAAATCACCATTTTTCAAACGGAAAATCAACAAAGAAGAGATATTTAAAAGCCCTGCTGCAGGATGCTACCTATCGCCAACCCCGCCAGACGCGAGAGAAGGCTGTCTGGTGCTTTATCAGTCCTGCCAGATGCAAAGGTTTTACAATCCTGCAGGAAACAGTTGCATGTTCATCATCTTCCTCCTCTTCCTCCCCTTTCCTCTTCTTCATCGTAGAACATGGAGTCGTACCCGGAATCTTCGCTCTCCAAGTCGGACTCGTCCTCTTCCTCGTCGTCGTCAGAGAAGCGCAAGAGAAGCAACTCAGCCACGTCCTCTTCCTCGTCGTCGTCAGAGAAGCGCAAGAGAAGCAACTCAGCCACGTCCTCTTCCTCGTCGTCGTCAGAGAAGCGCAAGAGAAGCAACTCAGCCACGTCCTCTTCCTCCGAGTCGTCAGAGAAGCGCAAGAGAAGCAACTCAGCCACGTCCTCTTCCTCCGAGTCGTCAGAGAAGCGCAAGAGAAGCAACTCAGCCACGTCCTCTTCCTCCGAGTCGTCAGAGAAGCGCAAGAGAAGCAACTCAGCCACGTCCTCTTCCTCCGAGTCGTCAGACAACAGAATAACAACCATTCACTGTTAACTTACCTCTGGTTTCTGCGTCTAGCATCAACCATTTTTCAAACGGAAAATCAACAAAGAAGAGATATTTAAAAGCTCTGCTGCAGGATGCTACCTATCGCCAACCCCGCCAGACGCGAGAGAAGGCTGTCTGGTGCTTTATCAGTCCTGCCAGACGCAAAGGTTTTACAATCCTGCAGGAAACAGTTGCATGTTCATCATCTTCTTCCATGTCCTCTTCCTACAAGTCCTCTTCCTCCATGTCCTCTTCCTCCAAGTCCTCTTCCTCCATGTCCTCTTCCTCCAAGTCCTCTTCCTCCATGTCCTCTTCCTCCAAGTCCTCTTCCTCCATGTCCTCTTCCTCCAAGTCCTCTTCCTCCATGTCCTCTTCCTCCATGTCCTCTTCCTCCAAGTCCTCTTCCTCCAAGTCCTCTTCCTCCATGTCCTCTTCCTCCATGTCCTCTTCCTCCATGTCCTCTTCCTCCAAGTCCTCTTCCTCCATGTCCTCTTCCTCCAAGTCCTCTTCCTCCATGTCCTCTTCCTCCAAGTCCTCTTCCTCCATGTCCTCTTCCTCCAAGTCCTCTTCCTCCATGTCCTCTTCCTCCAAGTCCTCTTCCTCCATGTCCTCTTCCTCCAAGTCCTCTTCCTCCATGTCCTCTTCCTCCATGTCCTCTTCCTCCATGTCCTCTTCCTCCAAGTCCTCTTCCTCCATGTCCTCTTCGCCAGAGAAGGGCAAGTGAAGCAACACACGCGCAAAACCTCCACCCACCTGACCTCCACCCACAACGCCGGGCTCCACCTCCACCATCCCAATCACAACCTCACCTTCCTCTTCCGAAGAAGAGATGTAGATCGGGAGATTACCTTGGTGGTCGTCGAGGTCCTGATGACTTCAGGGAGGCTGTCTTGTGCAGGACGTTCGATGACAGTAGTCGACACCAGCTGAGAGGGAAACATTTAAACTGTCAAGATTTCTCATAACATGAAATATTTCTGGATTACATTAAGCAATAATCAAAGTTCAAATTATAAAAGACGACAGCAGAGCCATAAAGTAGGACTGCACTACACAACTCACATAAAGTCCCCAACACACAAGAGGGTTCACCTTTAAACCTTTATACCAAACATAGTGCAGCTCTGCCTCTGTTAGTTTGAACAGAGAACACATAACAAAACAACAACAACTATATTAATAATGATAAAAGCAATAAATAATATTATTGTCGTTATAGATATTATTCTTATTACTGTTATTATATGTCCGAAACAACAGAGTAGGGTGAGAGGAGCAGCTGGCCAAGCGCTTTTACGCACGGGCTTTTCCCACGTTTCTGATCTGGATTCAGATTCCAGCTGGTAATCAGTCAGTCAGCGGGTCAATTAACCGACTGTTGAGTATTCGTGAGCTCTGGACAAAGACGTTTATTTTGCATTTGTGTGGACGAAACGGTCAATGGCTTGCAATAAACAGCGTGAACGTATATGTTGAACTACGTGCGTCACGACGCACAGTGAAACGTGTCTACATTAATCCAACATGACTAACCTCTTTAGTTTATAACTCATTATTCTCCCGGTTTATGAGTTGCATATCACAGCGCGTGGAGGAGATGCAGCACGCGCACATGCAGCCCCGTGCAGTTACTTAACAGATCGCTCTCTTGTCCCTCGAAAACCAAATACCACAACAACGAGCAAAGCGCATCTCAATGTTAAATGTTAAAGAAATAGTTTATGTAATATGATGAAGTAAAAGGAGCAGATGTTTGTTTAATAACTCAAGTTTCAACAGTCAAACCCACTCAGGGTCGCATCGTGCCCTGGTTTGATGACGTAGTTACGTCCTGACGTTCGCCTCTAATCGTTCCATATGTGCACAATTTAAGCATTTAGCATTTTATGAAAATGTTCTATTTTAAAAAATATACATTTTAATGTTAAAATAGGAAGATTTGATGCCTGCAACCCAAAATAACTGTGTTTAAACCTCTACACTATTGTGAACACATTACACAGACGTCCTGCCACATTTAAGACATTCTGTCACTCAAAAAATCAGTTTACACGAGTGTTTCCAACAGGCCTGATAATATAGTGTCAACTGTTCACCTTTAAACTCTTAAACTTTCTAAACTGACAATGCTTTAAATGCTTTGAAGGGGATGAATCAAAAGAAAAATGCTAAAATAAATCAAAAAGATGTCTTACCCACTCCCCTCAGCAGGTGCTGCTCTATCTTCAGGCTCTTCTGTTGTCCACGATCTAGTAGTTTCTCCAACAAGTTTCGTAACAAGTAGCTTTTCTCCAGAAGTTAAAAACTCAAAGAGTCGGCTCTCCACAGTTTGGATTCACAAGAGGTGTTCAGCTCAAGAGTGTTCAGCTCGTGTTGAAGTCCAAGTGCAAAGTGAGCGATCAGAAAGTTCTGAGGCCTCTGATAGGGTCTGTTTCCATGGCTTTCAGTGACGCGTGCGCGTGTGAGTGCGTGCGTGTGCGCGCATTGGCCAAGACAGAAAGAGAGAAATATTAATTATTTTCTCTTATATATAGTATATTTCTTATTTGATTTATACTAGTTATTTTTATTTTATCTTTCAGTGCTCTACAGCTATATTGTAAACATTACACAACCCGTCTCTGCTTATTCTAATACAACAAATCTGTATTGGAAACGAAATTGAGAGAGAGAGAGAGAGAGATTAAGTAAATATATATATATAGACTTGATCAGACCTATCAGTAATAATGATAAAACTGTAGCCAGGAAGCCTCGTCTCCCTGTCATACCAGTTGAATGACCAAATAAAAAAATAATTTTCCAGGACTGTTTTTTTTTTGTATTGCGTTAATGGAAAGCCCACTGAGGCTGCCCCTTGGAATTGTGGGTAATTACCAACAGTTCCAACAGCTAACGTTGCTACTTTAGCTAATGTTTACAATAGCTAGCTTAGTTGTGTAGTAACATAATGTGAAGGTGATATGTATTTTAGTGGCCTGCAATGTTAACACAGCTTATGAATAGGGTATTTTATTTCATTCTTTCATTCATATTAGGCAGTCACATTATAGTGAGTTTATTATTTGAATGTTAATTATGTCATGAGACTGATTGAAGCAATAAGTGTGGCGATTTATTCATATTTTTGAATCGCTCTACATATTTTTGACAAACATGTTTTAGTTTGATGCATGTTCCAGCTGACCATTTGGTCACGATTGAGAGAGAAATGCCATCTGTTAAATAAAATACATTTAATATATATATATATATAAATATATAATCTATCTTTGGCCACCAGCAGCGCTGTGGCGCCGTTTTGCAAATGACAGACTTTCTCCGGTGTTAGTCAGTCAGTCTGTCTCAGCCTTACGTGAAACGGTAAGTCATTAAGATGAATAACAATGAATTCAAATGTCATGATAATTAGTCTGGGCTGTCTGACATTCACTTGAAAGCTATGAAGATAAAGTCAGTTGTGTTTCTTTTGTGTTATTGTGTCGAAGTCGGACTTCTGTATGAGTTTGTTATGCTAACATGCTAACGTGTTGTAATCTGGAGCCGTTAACGGTTCATACCGGTTAATTCATGTCCGACTTTGATGCGTTTTTGTGACCAAAAGTATCATAAGTTAACACGACCGTGCATTCAAATAAAATGAGTTATCGCTTACTACTGTAGGTCAGTGAATATAGAGGCTGACCAGCGGCCAGTTAAGGTGAACTAGATATACTCTGTTACTTTACGGACACGTAACGAAAGAACAACAAGATATGACCGGGACCCGGTGCTTCATTTGAATCACGTTAACGTTAAATAAACCCGCACGTCTCCGTTGTATCACGTCACGTATCGTCATTAATGCATGTAGTTTATAGTTCTGTACATGAACTGCTCCACGTGTCTTTGACAGCATTAGATACTAGTTGTGAATTAGGTTGCTTTGCTACGTTTAAGGAACAGGAAATCTCTCTTGTGCTGTTGTGGACGTCTTTGGTTTTATGTGCATTTGCATGTGAACGTGTTCTACATGAACACCAAGTTACTGGTGCTACAGATGAGGCTGGTGGATTGGATCTCACATTATGTGAAGTTCACATTATCAGAATGAACATCCTTGTATAAAACTAACCATAAGTGACATGTCTTATGTCTTTTGCATGGAAGTGGTTGCATATCATCCCAGATCGTTCTGCTTTGAAGTCAATATGATGTCCCTTAGTTACAGCTACAAATGATGGGGTAGCTTTCATGCATTTATTTGGTCATTTGCATTTCATACACAGTCAAACCTTCTTGAATATTATTATTATTAATAAGACTATATAATGGCATGAATCTGGAGATGCGTATAATGATTTAGGGGTTGTGATTCATTATCACAGTGATACTGTAAGCAAGGTCAAATAAGTTATTCTTTAGCTAAACAAATTAAGAAAATGTGAACAAAGAGTTGTACATATACATGCAGTATACAGAGATTGTATATATATTTTTTGTATACCCAGAAGCCTCTCCGTTACCGGCGAGCCATCAGCTACGACAGTAAGGAGTACTACGTGCGGTTGCTGTCTGGAAACCCTGGCATGTACCAGCACTCTGTGGAGCACAACACCAAGGGAGAGACCACACAGCATGAGCCCGAGCACGGAGAGGACACCATCGCAAGAGTCAAAGGTCCAGACGCAACACCAGGGAACACTTTGTTCTTACTCAGAAAGGTTCTTGGTTTAGTATTCTATCTTCTTGGTGTACTGTGTCTAACACTCCGCTGTGCTCTCCAGGCCTGGTGAAGGCTCCTCTGAAGAGGTCTCGGTCCACAGCGGACGAGGACAGTCGGGAGCAGCTTCGGGAGCAGCTGCTGGAGTCGGGAGGCCCCGAGGAGGAGCAGAGGACGGACAACACGTCTCTGCTGCGCCTCCCGGAGGAGGGAGAGAAGGTCAGCGAGTCCGGACTGCTCCAGTTTTGGAACGGCTCAGGGCTCAAATCAGTCTCCAGTGTTACATACAGTACCTTTCTTTAAGTTATTATTGTGTATAATATATACGGTGGAGAAGATGTATTCAGTTTATCTGTGCAGAAATATACATCTGTTGTATAACCTTATTTACTGCACTTGCTGTTATTTTATATTTTCTTAGTATTTCTGTGAGAAATGAATCCAAACTCCTGCAGCTTGACGTATTTTAGACTCCTAAACGAATCAATATCAGTTGAAGTGTTCACTGTTTTTAGAATATGTTCAGCTCTTTACCTTGCTGTCAGACAGAAACCTTTATGCTCACTTAAGTTCCACCAGACTCCTTTAACAAAAACAGTAATTTTACCTCACAGAACACAGGAGTTATTTGATGTACCGTTGCTTCAATCGGTTAGTTTGTTAGTGTGACTTTGGTGAATCTGAACTAACCCTTAAAAACACAGAAGCTCTGTCTGACGACCACTGAGCAGCTCAGTCCTTTGCTGCTTTTCACCAGCAGTTACTGAGTAAAAGTAAAGCACATCTTCCCCACTCGTTCATTCGTTAACAGATTTTTGCCTGGAGGACTTTAAGCCAGTGACTGTTTATTAGAAAAACCTCTTTCTCTAATGCTCTCTTGTTCCTCACATTCACCATTCCAGATCCAGCACATGTACCGCTGTGACCGGGTTCAGGGTCTGCTGCTGTTTGGGAAGGAGCACTTCTACGTCAGCAACGGCTACACCATGACCGTCTCCAGGGAGATCGGGGACATCGACACGCTGCCCCCCAAGTAGGTCCAGGCTTTTGTATCCGTCACCTGTAGGAGAATCGCCACTTTTACACCGGCGCTGCAGTATTTATCCTGAGGCTGACACAGTTACCGTTCTTTCCCTCCCTGAATAACAAAATGACATCATGCCTCTGGACGCTGCAGTGGGAGTTTCTGCTGCCGGAATGATGTCATGCTGCTGATAGAGCATGCGTCGTGAAACTCAGCAGAGATGTGACTTATTTCTCTTTTTTTAGGAAACTCGCTCCGTCTGTTCCTTTGAGACACAACGTGAAAACAGCTGCAGCTCTGATTTCATTGTGTCACCCTCAGGTGTTAAACTGAGTCTAAACATGGTGTCTACGGGGGCCTGCAATGAGGATTCAATGAGCTTATAAGTCAATTCATAATAATAGTAATGATGGACATGTTTATAATCAATTCATTGTCATTCATCAGATAAAAACATAAAACTTCTTATGATTACAATGGTGTGAGGAAATAAACCCTTTTTGTTGACACAAGTGCTTTCTAGGTGAAACGTAATGTCGAACTGAGTCGACAGTTGATAAAGTCCTCGCTCTCTGTCGTCCGTGTCCAGTTTGCATGAGGCCATCATCCCCAGAGGAGCGAGACAAGGACAGAGTCAGCTGAAGAGAACCTGCAGCATCTTCGCCTACGAGGACATCAAGGAAGTGCACAAGAGACGCTACCTGCTGCAGGTCAGCATGCACATATAGAACCAATACACACAATACACATCTTTGAGTTAGACATTCAGAAGACATTTATATTGAGTAGCTTTCATGGTCATTTTTCAACATGGACACTATTTTCCCATGTTTTTGTGTCTTAGTGACTAAAAGGTATACAACAGTTACTGACATTGGTCCGGTATTGAGGGAGAACGCTGCAGACGGCAGCAGCTAAACAAATTTGTTGTTTTCATTAGTCACTTAGACACAAAAACATTAAAAGTAGAGTCCAGGTTGAAAGATACCAAAGTTACCTCTTGCTTTTCTTAGTGCTTAACTCACCACCTTGTTTTTTGATCATTAAATGTCGTGTATGTCATCGTCTTTCAGCCCATGGCGGTGGAAGTCTTCTCAGCAGATGGGAGGAACTACTTGTTGGCCTTCCAGAAAGGCGTCCGCAACAAAGTTTACCAAAGGTACTGAATACAAACAGAAACACGGCGGTTGGACTGCTGCTCCATTTCAGCAGTCTAATGAAGTCCAAATGTATTGAAACTAAATGAATCAAAACAAGTTAATTTAATAGAAAAAGACTGAATTCTTTTAGCTTTGTTCAAGGATTTTTCTTTACATTTGGTACTGCCCTAGAGAGAAGATTACAAAGCTCTCATAAAGCATCATGTCACTACAATAACAGACCAGTATTGTCATATTTATCAAGTTACACTGGTTTATATGCAGCGTAAAGAAAGTCAGATGGTGATCATCATTCTTGTGAAGATCTGGACTTCAGGGGACAAGCGGGGAGGGTTCGGTGGGGTGTCTTTCAAAACAACAATAATAATGCAGCTGTCCTAAGCTTTTCATCTTCTATTATATGCTGCAAACAAATGCCGGGGGAAAATTGATTTAAAAACATGCATACACAGCCATAGCTAAACCACCCCTGTCTAACTCTGACCATAACACCGTTCACCTGATCCCCACATACAAGACAGCCCTGAAGAGCAGTAAACCTCTGGTTAAATCTATCAATGCATGGACAGATGACAGCATAGAAACACTGAAAGGTTGCTTTCTATGTACAGACTGGGACACCTTCTCTGGAGAGCCAAACCTGGACAATGCCACAGAAGTTACCACAAGTTACATAACATTTTGTGTTGACACTGATTCCAAAAAGGACAATAAAAGTCTACCCTAACAACAAACCTTGCATCACAAAGGAGGTGAAGGACTGTATTAACAGAAACAAGCAGGCATTTAAGACCAACGACCACCTACAACTAAAAACTGTACAAAAGGAGTTGAACCAGAGGCTGAAAGAAGCTCGGGAACACCATAGGGAGGCAATAGAGGAAAACCTCCAGGCTATGAACTCTAAAAAACTATGAACTCCATGAAAACAGCCACCAACATGAAACCCACAAAAAAATCCTTATATGCTGTAGATGAACTGGCTAAAGCAAATGAGCTGAATGCTTTTTACAAGCGGTTTGACAATTATGACTTCTCAGCTGAGTGTGACATGGTGCTTGATAGTATTGCTATTGATGATGTTGACAGGCTAGAGATTGACCATGAATCCGTCAACAAGGTCCTTAAGCAAATCAATGTCAACAAGGCCACAGGTCCAGATGGTATCTCTGCTTTTCTATTAAAAACATGTGCAGATGAATTGACACCTGCCTGGTGCCCCATTTTCCAGAGGTCCCTAGATTCTCACACTGTACCAACACAATGGAAAAAGGCAATCATCATACCCGTCCCTAAGAAACCCTGTCCACAGGAGAATAATGATTTTAGACCTATTGCTCCAACCTCTGTTGTGATGAAGTGTATGGAGAAGCTCATGGTGAGCAAACTACGGCTGGATGTAGGCCCACAGCTAGATCCCTACCAGTTTGCATACACACAGCAGAGAGGCACTGATGATGCAACCAACAGTATAGTGCATCTAGTGACTAAACACCTGGAGAATCCGAGGGCCTATGCTAGACTGTTTGTAGATTTCAGTTCAGCCTTTAACACCCTACAGCCTCATGTTCTCCTGAAAACACTGCAGCTGATGAATGTCAACCCCTTCACTATTAAGTGGTACTGTCACGGGGCATGGTGGAGGACTCAAATGCAGACCAGGCAGAGTAGCGTTAAGCAGGTTTTGATTGAACAGAATAGGATTAATGTGTTTGAAGTGTTCAGTTTGCCAGACTCTGTTAGATGGTGTTAACATGTGTATCATATTCTGCAGCCATCTGCTCCTCTCCCCTTGGACTGGAGGATGGGAGGATTCGATACGGTCAGCTGACGTCGTCCTCGCACCGCGAGAACAACCCTGCTGATGCTGGACGACTAAACATCGTCCCTAACGTGTGAGCGATCTAACCTTTGATTGGTAGTCGTCCCTTAAGTGTACACTAGCAGGAACATTCCACGTGTTTTTTTGCATGCACTTAAAAGTCTAAAATATAAAGCATTCAGAAAAAAACAACAAACCACATCATCCTCTGTGCAGTCAGGTTATGGAGCCTGGATGGAGCCCCCAGCCCTTTTTCCAGGTGGACTTCCTGGAGCCCACATGGGTATCAAGGGTGGTGACCCAGGTCAGTGAACGCATGTGGGGCTACCTCACTAAATACCGCCTGGCCTTCGCCCTGCACAGCGGCCTCTTCACAGACTATACTGAGGATGGGAACCCTGGAGGCCCAGCTAAGGTATTTGTACTAATGTGGACATTTAGTGTCTTATTTAACATCAAATGTTTTCTGTATTTACATATGAATGTGTTCATACACGGGGAGAAAAAGACAAATCTGATGCATTCTTCTAGACATTAGATGTGCTCATGTGGAATTGCCCTGTCGGTTGTGTGAAGGTGTTTGAGGTGCGCATGGCGGGCAGGAACCCAGTGACCCGCTGGCTCGGTCGGCTGGTCAGAGCTCGCTACCTGCGCGTCATCTCTGTGGAGTTCAGACCCACCTTCTACCTGCGTGTGGAGATCCTCGGCTGCAGAGGAGGTGAGGAATCATAATCCTCAGGACCTAATTCCTCTTGTGTACTAGCTCATCTTTGCTTTACAGATCTAGTGAGTCGTCTTCACAACAGTGTTATTAATGAAGCAACCTTTCCTCCTGCTCTCCCAGATGAGCTGGTGACCCCCAGCAGCGTGACCACGTCTCCCTCTGGTGGTGGGACAGTGACCGTACCGCGCTGTGAGCCAGGCCTGTTTGCATGCCTGCACAGTGGAGAGTGCGTCCCCGTCTCTGTGCTTTGTGACGGTCGAGCGGACTGCAAGGACCACTCTGACGAGATCAACTGTGGTGAGGCCTGAGCCATAGTCGGTCATGTACATATTTGTTTCTCTTCTTTTGTGTCCTTTTAGTCTCCTTACATGATTAAATGATTCAAAACAATTTACATTTGACAGTTCATTTGACAATTGAGTGAAGATATCTACAGCACCTTCCTGATCTTCCTTGTGTTCCATCTTCTTTTATCCGTGTCTGTCTTTATTTATGTCCCAGGCGCCCCAGGCCTCCACACCACCAGGTCCCAAGGTGGCCTTCCTGGCGTGGCTACCCCAGGGGTCACAGGTCAAACTGGACTCCAGAAGACGACAACCTCAAGTACAGGTCAAATGTGCTGTTGATCAAATCTACTTTCTGCTCATTGTTGTTGGCTTTTTACCAAAGTCCCCCCCCCCCCCCTTTTTGTGTGTGTTGCTTGCTGGTTCTCCTACAACACTTTATACAAAATAAACATATGCTGTAACCACTGTTTCATTTTCATTCACAGCCCTGTGGGCCGCTACAACTCCGTACAATGGCGGCCTACCCAGAGTGCTTTGCGTGGAGGGCCAGTTTGCGTGCCGGTCTTTTGGCTGTATGGTGGTGGAAGGTGAAAGGACAATGACACACCAGGGTGATCCGTCTTTGGCCTCCGACCTCCCCTCTGCCCAACAAGACTTCAAACAGGTTTGCTGATGACCTCATCACCATTATTGTACATATTGTAGCTCACATCCGTATTGACAGATACCTAGTCTCCGTTTTTGTGTTTTTTTCATCATCAAATCATTCCAAAATCAGTAAATACAGTTTTCTCCATTTCACGCCACCAGGCACTAGGTTATATAAGTGGTTTTAGCAGAACAGAGCTCCCTCGTGTGGTAGAGAAAGAGACTGTCAAAGAAGATGGAACTGTGGTCAGGAGGTGTGTGAGTGCTTGGAGTGAACCTGTGTGTGTGTGTGTGTGTGTGTGTGTGTGTGTGTGTGTGTGTGTGTGTGTGTGTGTGTGTGTGTGTGTGTGTGTGTGTGTGTGTGTGTGTGTGTGTGTGTGTGTGTGTGTGTGTGTGTGTGTGTGTGTGTGTGTGTGTGTGTGTGTGTGTGTGTGTGTGTGTGTGTGTGTGTGTGTGTGTGTGTGTGTGTGTGTGTGTGTGTGTGTGTGTGTGTGTGTGTGTGTGTGTGTGTGTGTGTGTGTGTGTGTGTGTGTGTGTGTGTGTGTGTGTGTGTGTGTGTGTGTGTGTGTGTGTGTGTGTGACTGCTGTATTCTGTGAGTGTGAAGAGCTGCAGGTTTATCAGTTTTACTAATATTGACTAATGTTTGCTTATGTGGACATCATTAACCACTTTGTCAAGTAGCGTACTGTAAAATATGTTTTATTCTGTATAAATTCAAAGAGAGATACAATGCAATGAACCAGGTAAGATAGATGTTATTTCTATCATTATTATAATTATGTTTACTGAGTATTGCTATTAATTGGGACACCTTAAGCCTCTCAGAGAGGACGAACCAGAACAAGCATGCTGTATGTACCAGATAGCCATAAATATTCCATGTAGTTAAGGAGCCAAACAAGAGGCGAGGCCACACAAATGAAGGCTGTTCATCATAAGATGTACAAACAGGTGTACACAAATCCAAGAAAAACTCTAAATAATTAAGTTGACAAACTCCATGAAACTATGTAAATCACATGCTATGGCCTTCACAGTCAACACATCTCATTCCAAGTGTAGAGGTCCAGAGACATCCTTAGTCTGTTTAAAGTGTTTTATAACATAATCTATAGTTTTCTGCAGCTATAAACTTGGTATGCTTTGCATGTGATCACAACTGAATGCTGGATTTACAGAGCATGATGTCATTTGTGAGTGTTTTTTCTTCTTTCCGTACAATAACATGCCTGCTAGCACAGCAACATCTGCTCGTAAATTGCCGCAGACCGTCAGGTGCATATTTTGATGATGCTGAGCTGTCTTCCTCTGTTTGTTTTCACCCCCGCCTTTGCTCCCCCTCTAGGGCCCACATGCGTAAAGGTCGCACCCACAGACGAACAGTGGTGAAGGGAGCTGGGAAGCGCAAACAGGTCCTTCTAGAGCAAGAGGACAACCCCGGAAGAGGGTCAAAACCACGTGACCCCCAGCAGCATCTCCACCAGCTCTTTCACCGCTACCATGAAGAAGAAAAGGACAACGATGAGGAGGAGGAGGATGAGGAGGAGTGAGAGTAGAGGAATGTGTTACACTCTCCTCTAGTCCCTGGCTCTGCCCATGCTAAAGTCCCCCCTAATCCTATGCATTAGCCACATGCAATCCCAGTGTGCACCACGGCACCTCAAAGCTACCACTGTCTTCCCATTTAAGTCCTGGAAGATGACCTTTTGTTCACAATTAGTTTTCTTCCCCCGGCCGGTATAACGTATTCATGATTTTCTTTTCATGTTCTGATGTTGTTTTGCATTTTTTTGTGACCAAAGAAAGTCGTCCGTTGTTTTATCTGATTCATTTAACTTTCCATTTCAGAATTGCTATTTTTGTCTTGACGCTGTGGTAGAGCAACAAAGAAACCACAAAGAAAACAAAGGGATACTATTCACATCAACTTACTTACAAACCTCCTGAAGGTAAAGAACACTTTACCTGCAACATGCTGGTACTAGTCTCTGAGTAGGTGCTTGGACTGAAAGACAATATCTCTCACACTGCACTGCCTCTCACAACCAGAGTTTCTCACATATTCCTTACTTAGAAACAGTCTCACTCACTACACTAGCCTCTCCGCTCTTTCCATTCAGATGGTGAAGATGTCACACAGAGAAAACCAGACTGTATCGACACTGAATTTAACTGCTGCTGTGTTTTGTGTAGGCTATGTGTAATCTGTTTTTGGGAATTATATATTATCTATAATCTTGACATTACGGACATCAGTAGCCTAATGCAATCATATTTAGTGGAATGTTTTAACGTGATGCCATACGTAATGTGTAATAGGTGCTATGCTCCTGTACTGTTTATAGAGTTCATTATTTGTGAGCGCAAGCGTATTCAGTTGGTTGTAATCTGAAACCCCACTAGTGGTTATTAGTCTTTTTATTTGTGATTTTGTTGTTAAATTCTGTTTTCTTTAATGTGTTTTGGATTACGTTAAAGTCATTTATTTTCCGTTAAATTATAAATTGCACACTTGGTTTAGAGATTTATTTTTATAGTATTTGTTTTATGTTATGTTGGTATTGGATGTTTGATTAAAATTTGTGAAAGACACTATTTTTGATAAATACATTTAAAAAAATAAAAGTCATCGGAAAATTGTATGGACACCTTTTTATTTGGGTCCTAGGAGAGCCGTCTGAACCCCCTAACTGCTCCATCGAGGACAGCACAACGATTAAAGTTGAACTTGCAGGTTTTCCATTTTGTCACTGAGCTCTCTCAGAATTTGAGTAATGGGGGAATGTGTTCTGTACTGGTTAACAATCAGTAAAGATTTCAATTATTTATGATTTAGTTATAATTCAATTGGGAAGAATTATGCTGCACGTTGGGGCTGTAATCTAAAGCTTTCCCTATTTTATTTATATCAACATGTAATATTATATTTATCAATACTTAACAGTACTAACAGTAATGCCTTTGAGTCAAATGAAAAACAAAAAGATATTAAATTATCACTTGCACAATATTTATTGTATATTAATTGTCGTACAGTCAGATTTTTGAATTGGTCCTGTGGTCCTCCATCCTTCTCATCTGGTCCTGTGGTCCTCCATCCTTCTCATCTGGTCCTGTGGTCCTCCATCCTTCTCATCTGGTCCTGTGGTCCTCCATCCTTCTCATCTGGTCCTGTGGTCCTCCATCCTTCTCATCTGGTCCTGTGGTCCTCCATCCTTCTCATCTGGTCCTGTGGTCCTCCATCCTTCTATCTGGTCCAGAGTGAACACATCTTCTCTGTTGTCTAGGAGATCCAGGATGCTGCTTCCTGTGTTACAGCCATCGATACCTGAGTAAAAGAGACTTGGAAACCTTTTCTTAACGTTAGTCATTTTTACCATACCTCTGTCTGGTACAGCCACCTTCACCTAACTATGAAAAACAGATAGTGAGTAAAATAAACAATCTTTGAATAACTGTTATGTGAGACTTTGAGTCAACGTGTGTTAATGTTGTTATTAAATGTTGACTTACCTTTGTCTGGTAAAGACATCTAGACTTTATAAAGAAAAATACACAACAGAATAACAACCATTCACTGTTAACTTACCTCTGGTTTCTGCATCTAGCATAATCAAATCACCATTTTTCAAACGGAAAATCAACAAAGAAGAGATATTTAAAAGCCCTGCTGCAGGATGCTACCTATCGCCAACCCCGCCAGACGCGAGAGAAGGCTGTCTGGTGCTTTATCAGTCCTGCCAGATGCAAAGGTTTTACAATCCTGCAGGAAACAGTTGCATGTTCATCATCTTCCTCCCCTTTCCTCTTCTTCATCGTAGAACATGGAGTCGTACCCGGAATCTTCGCTCTCCAAGTCGGACTCGTCCTCTTCCTCGTCGTCGTCAGAGAAGCGCAAGAGAAGCAACTCAGCCACGTCCTCTTCCTCGTCGTCGTCAGAGAAGCGCAAGAGAAGCAACTCAGCCACGTCCTCTTCCTCGTCGTCGTCAGAGAAGCGCAAGAGAAGCAACTCAGCCACGTCCTCTTCCTCGTCGTCGTCAGAGAAGCGCAAGAGAAGCAACTCAGCCACGTCCTCTTCCTCGTCGTCGTCAGAGAAGCGCAAGAGAAGCAACTCAGCCACGTCCTCTTCCTCCGAGTCGTCAGAGAAGCGACTCAGCCACGTCCTCTTCCTCCGAGTCGTCAGAGAAGCGCAAGAGAAGCAACTCAGCCACGTCCTCTTCCTCCGAGTCGTCAGAGAAGCGCAAGAGAAGCAACTCAGCCACGTCCTCTTCCTCCGAGTCGTCAGACAACAGAATAACAACCATTCACTGTTAACTTACCTCTGGTTTCTGCGTCTAGCATCAACCATTTTTCAAACGGAAAATCAACAAAGAAGAGATATTTAAAAGCTCTGCTGCAGGATGCTACCTATCGCCAACCCCGCCAGACGCGAGAGAAGGCTGTCTGGTGCTTTATCAGTCCTGCCAGACGCAAAGGTTTTACAATCCTGCAGGAAACAGTTGCATGTTCATCATCTTCTTCCATGTCCTCTTCCTACAAGTCCTCTTCCTCCATGTCCTCTTCCTCCAAGTCCTCTTCCTCCATGTCCTCTTCCTCCATGTCCTCTTCCTCCATGTCCTCTTCCTCCAAGTCCTCTTCCTCCATGTCCTCTTCCTCCAAGTCCTCTTCCTCCATGTCCTCTTCCTCCAAGTCCTCTTCCTCCATGTCCTCTTCCTCCATGTCCTCTTCCTCCATGTCCTCTTCCTCCAAGTCCTCTTCCTCCATGTCCTCTTCCTCCAAGTCCTCTTCCTCCATGTCCTCTTCCTCCAAGTCCTCTTCCTCCATGTCCTCTTCCTCCAAGTCCTCTTCCTCCATGTCCTCTTCCTCCAAGTCCTCTTCCTCCATGTCCTCTTCCTCCAAGTCCTCTTCCTCCATGTCCTCTTCCTCCATGTCCTCTTCCTCCATGTCCTCTTCCTCCAAGTCCTCTTCCTCCATGTCCTCTTCGCCAGAGAAGGGCAAGTGAAGCAACACACGCGCAAAACCTCCACCCACCTGACCTCCACCCACAACGCCGGGCTCCACCTCCACCATCCCAATCACAACCTCACCTTCCTCTTCCGAAGAAGAGATGTAGATCGGGAGATTACCTTGGTGGTCGTCGAGGTCCTGATGACTTCAGGGAGGCTGTCTTGTGCAGGACGTTCGATGACAGTAGTCGACACCAGCTGAGAGGGAAACATTTAAACTGTCAAGATTTCTCATAACATGAAATATTTCTGGATTACATTAAGCAATAATCAAAGTTCAAATTAGAAAAGACGACAGCAGAGCCATAAAGTAGGACTGCACTACACAACTCACATAAAGTCCCCAACACACAAGAGGGTTCACCTTTAAACCTTTATACCAAACATAGTGCAGCTCTGCCTCTGTTAGTTTGAACAGAGAACACATAACAAAACAACAACAACTATATTAATAATGATAAAAGCAATAAATAATATTATTGTCGTTATAGATATTATTCTTATTACTGTTATTATATGTCCGAAACAACAGAGTAGGGTGAGAGGAGCAGCTGGCCAAGCGCTTTTACGCACGGGCTTTTCCCACGTTTCTGATCTGGATTCAGATTCCAGCTGGTAATCAGTCAGTCAGCGGGTCAATTAACCGACTGTTGAGTATTCGTGAGCTCTGGACAAAGACGTTTATTTTGCATTTGTGTGGACGAAACGGTCAATGGCTTGCAATAAACAGCGTGAACGTATATGTTGAACTACGTGCGTCACGACGCACAGTGAAACGTGTCTACATTAATCCAACATGACTAACCTCTTTAGTTTATAACTCATTATTCTCCCGGTTTATGAGTTGCATATCACAGCGCGTGGAGGAGATGCAGCACGCGCACATGCAGCCCCGTGCAGTTACTTAACAGATCGCTCTCTTGTCCCTCGAAAACCAAATACCACAACAACGAGCAAAGCGCATCTCAATGTTAAATGTTAAAGAAATAGTTTATGTAATATGATGAAGTAAAAGGAGCAGATGTTTGTTTAATAACTCAAGTTTCAACAGTCAAACCCACTCAGGGTCGCATCGTGCCCTGGTTTGATGACGTAGTTACGTCCTGACGTTCGCCTCTAATCGTTCCATATGTGCACAATTTAAGCATTTAGCATTTTATGAAAATGTTCTATTTTAAAAAATATACATTTTAATGTTAAAATAGGAAGATTTGATGCCTGCAACCCAAAATAACTGTGTTTAAACCTCTACACTATTGTGAACACATTACACAGACGTCCTGCCACATTTAAGACATTCTGTCACTCAAAAAATCAGTTTACACGAGTGTTTCCAACAGGCCTGATAATATAGTGTCAACTGTTCACCTTTAAACTCTTAAACTTTCTAAACTGACAATGCTTTAAATGCTTTGAAGGGGATGAATCAAAAGAAAAATGCTAAAATAAATCAAAAAGATGTCTTACCCACTCCCCTCAGCAGGTGCTGCTCTATCTTCAGGCTCTTCTGTTGTCCACGATCTAGTAGTTTCTCCAACAAGTTTCGTAACAAGTAGCTTTTCTCCAGAAGTTAAAAACTCAAAGAGTCGGCTCTCCACAGTTTGGATTCACAAGAGGTGTTCAGCTCAAGAGTGTTCAGCTCGTGTTGAAGTCCAAGTGCAAAGTGAGCGATCAGAAAGTTCTGAGGCCTCTGATAGGGTCTGTTTCCATGGCTTTCAGTGACGCGTGCGCGTGTGAGTGCGTGCGTGTGCGCGCATTGGCCAAGACAGAAAGAGAGAAATATTAATTATTTTCTCTTATATATAGTATATTTCTTATTTGATTTATACTAGTTATTTTTATTTTATCTTTCAGTGCTCTACAGCTATATTGTAAACATTACACAACCCGTCTCTGCTTATTCTAATACAACAAATCTGTATTGGAAACGAAATTGAGAGAGAGAGAGAGAGAGATTAAGTAAATATATATATATAGACTTGATCAGACCTATCAGTAATAATGATAAAACTGTAGCCAGGAAGCCTCGTCTCCCTGTCATACCAGTTGAATGACCAAATAAAAAAATAATTTTCCAGGACTGTTTTTTTTTTGTATTGCGTTAATGGAAAGCCCACTGAGGCTGCCCCTTGGAATTGTGGGTAATTACCAACAGTTCCAACAGCTAACGTTGCTACTTTAGCTAATGTTTACAATAGCTAGCTTAGTTGTGTAGTAACATAATGTGAAGGTGATATGTATTTTAGTGGCCTGCAATGTTAACACAGCTTATGAATAGGGTATTTTATTTCATTCTTTCATTCATATTAGGCAGTCACATTATAGTGAGTTTATTATTTGAATGTTAATTATGTCATGAAACTGATTGAAGCAATAAGTGTGGCGATTTATTCATATTTTTGAATCGCTCTACATATTTTTGACAAACATGTTTTAGTTTGATGCATGTTCCAGCTGACCATTTGGTCACGATTGAGAGAGAAATGCCATCTGTTAAATAAAATAAATTTAATATATATATATATATATATATATATATATAAATATATAATCTATCTTTGGCCACCAGCAGCGCTGTGGCGCCGTTTTGCGAATGACAGACTTTCTCCGGTGTTAGTCAGTCAGTCTGTCTCAGCCTTACGTGAAACGGTAAGTCATTAAGATGAATAACGATGAATTCAAATGTCATGATAATTAGTCTGGGCTGTCTGACATTCACTTGAAAGCTATGAAGATAAAGTCAGTTGTGTTTCTTTTGTGTTATTGTGTCGAAGTCGGACTTCTGTATGAGTTTGTTATGCTAACATGCTAACGTGTTGTAATCTGGAGCCGTTAACGGTTCATACCGGTTAATTCATGTCCGACTTTGATGCGTTTTTGTGACCAAAAGTATCATAAGTTAACACGACCGTGCATTCAAATAAAATGAGTTATCGCTTACTACTGTAGGTCAGTGAATATAGAGGCTGACCAGCGGCCAGTTAAGGTGAACTAGATATACTTTTTTAGAATATGTTCAGCTCTTTACCTTGCTGTCAGACAGAAACCTTTATGCTCACTTAAGTTCCACCAGACTCCTTTAACAAAAACAGTAATTTTACCTCACAGAACACAGGAGTTATTTGATGTACCGTTGCTTCAATCGGTTAGTTTGTTAGTGTGACTTTGGTGAATCTGAACTAACCCTTAAAAACACAGAAGCTCTGTCTGACGACCACTGAGCAGCTCAGTCCTTTGCTGCTTTTCACCAGCAGTTACTGAGTAAAAGTAAAGCACATCTTCCCCACTCGTTCATTCGTTAACAGATTTTTGCCTGGAGGACTTTAAGCCAGTGACTGTTTATTAGAAAAACCTCTTTCTCTTCACTTTATGTAAGTAATGCTCTCTTGTTCCTCACATTCACCATTCCAGATCCAGCACATGTACCGCTGTGCCCGGGTTCAGGGTCTGCTGCTGTTTGGGAAGGAGCACTTCTACGTCAGCAACGGCTACACCATGACCGTCTCCAGGGAGATCGGGGACATCGACACGCTGCCCCCCAAGTAGGTCCAGGCTTCTGTATCCGTCACCTGTAGGAGAATCGCCACTTTTACACCGGCGCTGCAGTATTTATCCTGAGGCTGACACAGTTACCGTTCTTTCCCTCCCTGAATAACAAAATGACATCATGCCTCTGGACGCTGCAGTGGGAGTTTCTGCTGCCGGAATGATGTCATGCTGCTGATAGAGCATGCGTCGTGAAACTCAGCAGAGATGTGACTTATTTCTCTTTTTTTAGGAAACTCGCTCCGTCTGTTCCTTTGAGACACAACGTGAAAACAGCTGCAGCTCTGATTTCATTGTGTCACCCTCAGGTGTTAAACTGAGTCTAAACATGGTGTCTACGGGGGCCTGCAATGAGGATTCAATGAGCTTATAAGTCAATTCATAATAATAGTAATGATGGACATGTTTATAATCAATTCATTGTCATTCATCAGATAAAAACATAAAACTTCTTATGATTACAATGGTGTGAGGAAATAAACCCTTTTTGTTGACACAAGTGCTTTCTAGGTGAAACGTAATGTCGAACTGAGTCGACAGTTGATAAAGTCCTCGCTCTCTGTCGTCCGTGTCCAGTTTGCATGAGGCCATCATCCCCAGAGGAACGAGACAAGGACAGAGTCAGCTGAAGAGAACCTGCAGCATCTTCGCCTACGAGGACATCAAGGAAGTGCACAAGAGACGCTACCTGCTGCAGGTCAGCATGCACATATAGAACCAATACACACAATACACATCTTTGAGTTAGACATTCAGAAGACATTTATATTGAGTAGCTTTCATGGTCATTTTTCAACATGGACACTATTTTCCCATGTTTTTGTGTCTTAGTGACTAAAAGGTATACAACAGTTACTGACATTGGTCCGGTATTGAGGGAGAACGCTGCAGACGGCAGCAGCTAAACAAATTTGTTGTTTTCATTAGTCACTTAGACACAAAAACATTAAAAGTAGAGTCCAGGTTGAAAGATACCAAAGTTACCTCTTGCTTTTCTTAGTGCTTAACTCACCACCTTGTTTTTTGATCATTAAATGTCGTGTATGTCATCGTCTTTCAGCCCATGGCGGTGGAAGTCTTCTCAGCAGATGGGAGGAACTACTTGTTGGCCTTCCAGAAAGGCGTCCGCAACAAAGTTTACCAAAGGTACTGAATACAAACAGAAACACGGCGGTTGGACTGCTGCTCCATTTCAGCAGTCTAATGAAGTCCAAATGTATTGAAACTAAATGAATCAAAACAAGTTCATTTAATAGAAAAAGACTGAATTCTTTTAGCTTTGTTCAAGGATTTTTCTTTACATTTGGTACTGCCCTAGAGAGAAGATTACAAAGCTCTCATAAAGCATCATGTCACTACAATAACAGACCAGTATTGTCATATTTATCAAGTTACACTGGTTTATATGCAGCGTAAAGAAAGTCAGATGGTGATCATCATTCTTGTGAAGATCTGGACTTCAGGGGACAAGCGGGGAGGGTTCGGTGGGGTGTCTTTCAAAACAACAATAATAATGCAGCTGTCCTAAGCTTTTCATCTTCTATTATATGCTGCAAACAAATGCCGGGGGAAAATTGATTTAAAAACATGCATACACAGCCATAGCTAAACCACCCCTGTCTAACTCTGACCATAACACCGTTCACCTGATCCCCACATACAAGACAGCCCTGAAGAGCAGTAAACCTCTGGTTAAATCTATCAATGCATGGACAGATGACAGCATAGAAACACTGAAAGGTTGCTTTCTATGTACAGACTGGGACACCTTCTCTGGAGAGCCAAACCTGGACAATGCCACAGAAGTTACCACAAGTTACATAACATTTTGTGTTGACACTGATTCCAAAAAGGACAATAAAAGTCTACCCTAACAACAAACCTTACATCACAAAGGAGGTGAAGGACTGTATTAACAGAAACAAGCAGGCATTTAAGACCAACGACCACCTACAACTAAAAACTGTACAAAAGGAGTTGAACCAGAGGCTGAAAGAAGCTCGGGAACATCATAGGGAGGCAATAGAGGAAAACCTCCAGGCTATGAACTCTAAAAAACGATGAACTCCATGAAAACAGCCACCAACATGAAACCCACAAAAAAATCCTTATATGCTGTAGATGAACTGGCTAAAGCAAATGAGCTGAATGCTTTTTACAAGCGGTTTGACAATTATGACTTCTCAGCTGAGTGTGACATGGTGCTTGATAGTATTGCTATTGATGATGTTGACAGGCTAGAGATTGACCATGAATCCGTCAACAAGGTCCTTAAGCAAATCAATGTCAACAAGGCCACAGGTCCAGATGGTATCTCTGCTTTTCTATTAAAAACATGTGCAGATGAATTGACACCTGCCTGGTGCCCCATTTTCCAGAGGTCCCTAGATTCTCACACTGTACCAACACAATGGAAAAAGGCAATCATCATACCCGTCCCTAAGAAACCCTGTCCACAGGAGAATAATGATTTTAGACCTATTGCTCCAACCTCTGTTGTGATGAAGTGTATGGAGAAGCTCATGGTGAGCAAACTACGGCTGGATGTAGGCCCACAGCTAGATCCCTACCAGTTTGCATACACACAGCAGAGAGGCACTGATGATGCAACCAACAGTATAGTGCATCTAGTGACTAAACACCTCGAGAATCCGAGGGCCTATGCTAGACTGTTTGTAGATTTCAGTTCAGCCTTTAACACCCTACAGCCTCATGTTCTCCTGAAAACACTGCAGCTGATGAATGTCAACCCCTTCACTATTAAGTGGTACTGTCACGGGGCATGGTGGAGGACTCAAATGCAGACCAGGCAGAGTAGCGTTAAGCAGGTTTTGATTGAACAGAATAGGATTAATGTGTTTGAAGTGTTCAGTTTGCCAGACTCTGTTGGATGGTGTTAACATGTGTATCATATTCTGCAGCCATCTGCTCCTCTCCCCTTGGACTGGAGGATGGGAGGATTCGATACGGTCAGCTGACGTCGTCCTCGCACCGCGAGAACAACCCTGCTGATGCTGGACGACTAAACATCGTCCCTAACGTGTGAGCGATCTAACCTTTGATTGGTAGTCGTCCCTTAAGTGTACACTAGCAGGAACATTCCACGTGTTTTTTTGCATGCACTTAAAAGTCTAAAATATAAAGCATTCAGAAAAAAAAAAAAAACCACATCATCCTCTGTGCAGTCAGGTTATGGAGCCTGGATGGAGCCCCTTACCTGCAGATCCCCAGCCCTTTTTCCAGGTGGACTTCCTGGAGCCCACATGGGTATCAAGGGTGGTGACCCAGGTCAGTGAACGCATGTGGGGCTACCTCACTAAATACCGCCTGGCCTTCGCCCTGCACAGCAGCCTCTTCACAGACTATACTGAGGATGGGAACCCTGGAGGCCCAGCTAAGGTATTTGTACTAATGTGGACATTTAGTGTCTTTTTTAACATCAAATGTTTTCTGTATACATATGAATGTGTTCATACACGGGGAGAAAAAGACAAATCTGATGCATTCTTCTAGACATTAGATGTGCTCATGTGGAATTGCCCTGTCGGTTGTGTGAAGGTGTTTGAGGTGCGCATGGCGGGCAGGAACCCAGTGACCCGCTGGCTCGGTCGGCTGGTCAGAGCTCGCTACCTGCGCGTCATCTCTGTGGAGTTCAGACCCACCTTCTACCTGCGTGTGGAGATCCTCGGCTGCAGAGGAGGTGAGGAATCATAATCCTCAGGACCTAATTCCTCTTGTGTACTAGCTCATCTTTGCTTTACAGATCTAGTGAGTCGTCTTCACAACAGTGTTATTAATGAAGCAACCTTTCCTCCTGCTCTCCCAGATGAGCTGGTGACCCCCAGCAGCGTGACCACGTCTCCCTCTGGTGGTGGGACAGTGACCGTACCGCGCTGTGAGCCAGGCCTGTTTGCATGCCTGCACAGTGGAGAGTGCGTCCCCGTCTCTGTGCTTTGTGACGGTCGAGCGGACTGCAAGGACCACTCTGACGAGATCAACTGTGGTGAGGCCTGAGCCATAGTCGGTCATGTACATATTTGTTTCTCTTCTTTTGTGTCCTTTTAGTCTCCTTACATGATTAAATGATTCAAAACAATTTACATTTGACAGTTCATTTGACAATTGAGTGAAGATATCTACAGCACCTTCCTGATCTTCCTTGTGTTCCATCTTCTTTTATCCGTGTCTGTCTTTATTTATGTCCCAGGCGCCCCAGGCCTCCACACCACCAGGTCCCAAGGTGGCCTTCCTGGCGTGGCTACCCCAGGGGTCACAGGTCAAACTGGACTCCAGAAGACGACAACCTCAAGTACAGGTCAAATGTGCTGTTGATCAAATCTACTTTCTGCTCATTGTTGTTGGCTTTTTACCAAAGTCCCCCCCCCCCCCCCCCCCCCCTTTTTGTGTGTGTTGCTTGCTGGTTCTCCTACAACACTTTATACAAAATAAACATATGCTGTAACCACTGTTTCATTTTCATTCACAGCCCTGTGGGCCGCTACAACTCCGTACAATGGCGGCCTACCCAGAGTGCTTTGCGTGGAGGACCAGTTTGCGTGCCGGTCTTTTGGCTGTATTGACTCGGCACAGGTGTGTGACGGCAGACGGGAGTGTTTGGACGAGTCAGATGAGGAAGGCTGTGGTATGCATCGACCACCTGTCAGGGGGCAGACTCTGGTGGTGATTTCCTTCCTGTCCCTCAGCACTGCGAGTGGCAATGTGAGCCCGGGTGCTACTGTACAGGGGGGAAGGTCCTGTCTGCTAACGGGACAGCCTGTGTAGAGAGAGAAGACTGTCCCTGCATGGACCTCAGCACCGGACACAGGCTGCAACCAGGGGAGACCACCAAAGCCCCGGATGGATGTAACAACTGGTCAGAATAATGGAGACATGCTACACATGCATGTTCACCACAGTTATATTTAACAGAGAAACAGCCAGAAAGAAGGGACAGAAGCATAATGATGTTGTTGTTCCTCTTTGTTTCAGCACCTGTCAGGGTGGGAGGCTCAACTGCACCAGATACCCCTGTCCAGGTGAGTAGGACTAGCTGTAAGTCGTGTGTGTTAAACAACACTTAAAACTGACTGAAGGTCAAACTCACCAACACAAGAACACAATACAAATAAGAACTTGTTTTTATTTCTGACTTTATGATAAAAAGAATATCTGTGTATGAAAATAAAGTCTGGGTTTGGGAAGGCCATAGATGTATGTTGTGTGTGTGTGTTTCCAGTGTTGGGCGGCTGGTGTGACTGGTCAGAGTGGACTCCGTGCTCCAGGACCTGTGGGGCAGAGTCGGTGTCCCGCTACAGGAGCTGTGGCTGTCCTCAGCCCAAGGCCGGAGGAGCGGCCTGCCCCGGAGAACAGGAAACGCACAATGGGGTCGGAGTTCAAATCCAGAGACAACCCTGCCCTGTCATCACCTTCTGTCCAGGTATCACTGGCTCCTCAGCTAATGAAGATGGAGGAATTCACATTTGATGTTGATTCTTTATATCTACATGTCTCTGTCTTTTTATCATCTTCTGATGTCCTCTACAGGTAGACGGATATAACAATACGTACTGTCACACAACTTAGTCTGTGTCTCTCTGTGTTTCCTTTCCTCTCTCTCCTCTAGTCCACGGTTCGTGGAGTCCGTGGTCACCGTGGTCGGAGTGCGACGGGTGCGCCGGGTCGTCCGCCCGCACCAGGCAATGCAACAGTCCTCCCGCCAGGTTCGGCGGGCTGCCCTGTCTCGGAGAGGGCAGGCAGAGCCGCGGCTGCCATGACAACATCACCGTCTGCTCAGGTCAGCAGCATTAGGGATGTCAATGAATTGTGTATTCATTTTATTTTGAAAAGCACTCGTGTTTAAAGGGAGGTTGCTGGATACAAATGGAACGCAAGAGAGGCCTTACAAGAAACAAGGTGTCACCCTCAGCACTGTCTTCTCCTTGAGTTGAATCAATAAATCTGTTTATATCTGTGGAAACATACTGGACCATAACACTTCCCTCCATGTGTTGATTCTCTTCAAACCGTTCTGCAGACTGTGGTGGAGGCCAGGAAGAATGGCCTTGTGGGAAGCCCTGTCCGCGCTCCTGTTCTGATCTGCATGGTGACACAGAGTGCGTGGACTCCCCTGGGTGCAGACGGACCTGCGGTTGTCCGGGTGACATGGTTCTGCAGGACGGAGTGTGTGTGGCCCGGGAGGAGTGTCGCTGCAAATACCACAACAGCTCTGCTACTGGTTAGATCCGTCTGTGTGTTTACGTTGTTCTGGTAAACTGTGTTGGACGAAGCAGAGATTGGTCTAATCGCTAGATGTTTGTCTCTGATACAGTAATGACATTCAGCGGTCTAGATTCCAGTAATGCATCATGGGTATGGCCCGGTGGATCTGATTGGCAGTTTGCAAATCCAGGAGACGGCATCATCAGTGACTGCAGAAACTGGTACAGTACAACCGAATAGCTCTGTAACATTAAATCTGTCTATATAGTGCATCATTTATTTTAGGTGTCTTCATTTTTTTTGCCATCTCTCTCACTTTATCTCAGTTCCTGCGAGGCCGGGGTCCTGCAGTGTCAGTCGGTCCCTGGTTGCTATGTTGACGGTGGCTGGAGCCAATGGGGGTCCTGGACTGAGTGTTCACTCTCTTGCGGAGGAGGAGTCAAGTTCAGGAGACGCCAGTGTGATAACCCGTCCCCCCCAGAGCAGTGGGAGGGGCTGCCTGGGAGTCGCTGAACAGCAGAAAGACTGCAACATACACCTGTGCACAGGTAGTCATGTCCGGCCAAGGCAGCTGACACCTTGAGTTGTTAGACTGAGACACAACTTTCAGCTTCACTGACATCTGAAAGAGGAGCTGATTTCATACATCACCCTTTAAAACAGAGTCCTTGGCAACATGTATGCAGTAGTATGGACCATAATACTAAATGAGATGTCATTGATAAAGAATCTTGTTATTTTTACGTGTTTTGTGAGTTGTTGTCACGTCTCGGTGTGTTTTTGCTTCCAGACTCGGTGGGCCCCTGGCTCCCCTGGTCTCAGTGGTCTCAGTGGTCTGAGTGTTCGGTCAGCTGTGGTGGAGGACAGCAGTCCCGCTCTCGTCTCTGCAGCTCTCCACCCTGCAGCGGCCTCAGCCGCCAGAGCAAGACCTGCGACACCCAGGTCTGCCTCGGTGAGTCCTGGTTCCCTGTAGATTACAACATCTGTAGCTGTTGCATCAAAGCTATGACAACTGTAAGATCCAGGGTAACGTGGTAAAAGAAGAAGAAAAAAAAGCTTTTGTGTATCTTCAATCTGCGTCTCGTCATTGTGCAGAAGTGGGCTGCCCTCCTGGCAGGTTGTACAGGGAGTGTGAACGAGGCGAAGGCTGTCCCTTCAGCTGCGCTCAGGTCAGCGGCAGAGAGGACTGCTACTCCGATGGCTGCGAGGAAGGCTGCCACTGCCCCCCTCACACCTACCAGCACCACGGTGTCTGCCTGCAGGTGGGTTCCTTCAGCATTCTGACTAATGAGTCATGACTCGTGCATCTTAACAAACGCTAACATTAAACCTCGCAACACAAAAGGACGAAAAGGTTGATGGTCAGCATACTGATTACTGATTTTAAGTCCAGAGGTACGGCAACAGAATTACAGTGATGAAATGAATGAACCATAGAAAGTCTTATTTCACATTGAAACATGTTTTTAACATGGCTCTAATGTGTGTGTTTTAGGAGTGTCCTTGTCTGGTGGACAAAGAGTTGATGGCCTCTCTGCAGAGTGTTTCTGTCACACCGGTCTCATCTCTGCTCCTCCATAACATCTCTGAGGGAGTGGAGCTTCAGTATGGAGACACACTGCTCCACCACTGCAGCACCTGGTGAGCAGAACATCTTCCAGTCACGCAGTCCCACATACGGTCCCACACTGCCTACTACACACACTCCCCCCCCACCCTCTCTTCTGTAGCGACTGCGAGCTTGGCAGGTGGAACTGTTCCTTGGAGCATTGCCCGGTCAACGGAGGTCTGTCCCCCTGGGGCTCCTGGAGCCCCTGCTCGCTGTCCTGCGGAGGTCTGGGACTGAAGACTCGCTCCAAGAGCTGCACACAGCCGGCCCCGGCCCACGGAGGGAGAAACTGCCAGGAGCCACGCCAGGAAACCACCTACTGCCAGGCCCCAGACTGCCCAGGTACAGGAGCTAGTTTAGGTAGAGTAGATAGGTACTGTATGTAATGAATGTGTATAGAGATGGAGTAACAGAATGGTGTTTGTTACAGCAAACCTCTTGCAGGTGAGGGAGATTGGATGTGCTGTGAGACTAAGTGTCTCTACATTGAATGTAATTACAGATATCATTTCATTATAAAGGGCTATTGTGTATCCTTTGTATCCATTATAAATAACAGTATATACTGCCAGCTTCTTGTTTGTGCACTATACTGAATGGTGGAGCTTGTCCTGATAATGAATTGTTGCTTGATGTTGGCAGTGATTGTCGGTCCTACAGAAGAAGCACTTTTACCAGGTAAAGTCTCCCTTCAAACAACGTTTAATACCAGTTAGAGTCCACTCTGTTGTTCATTTACAGTTTTTACTGAATCACTTCTCTTTACTGGTCTTTGTAATGAATTTGTCTGCATGGTACATGGTATTGTTATTACGTTGATTTTAAATCCTGTCAGCTACTTTCTTTTCCTTCACGAGACAAAGAAGTAATAATTGAAATGGCTTGTCCGTCTTTAGATGAGGATGCTGGCTTCTCTCCATGGTCATCGTGGAGTCCCTGCACTAAGCCCTGCACAGATGCCCTCAGCCCGGCCACCAAGTCCCGTCAGCGACAGTGTGTCAGACCCCCCTGCTCTGGAAGCTCTCACCAGGAGAAGGCCTGTAACCTGCCCCAGTGTCCAGGTCTGACCGCTCACGCTATCTCTCAGGGTCTATGACTGCTGCCAACGGTCAAACATGAACTTCACAAACCATTAGCTTGCTTACGTTGTGATCCAGTTCTATTTAAGAAAGGAGCTTGACTACTGATACTTCAGGAGCTAATAGTAGAGCGTTGTAGTTCCCAGTTGTGGATCGAGGTGTGAACTAAACATTAAACAAGGCGCTGCTCAATAACATGAAAACTTTCCAATGGCTTACATCAGACAGCAGGATGAATGATTCAGATATTAGGAGCCTGTGTGAGAGAGCACATGATGAAAGTAATGTTCAGCAATCCGCCAGTCAATTCTCTACACAAACAGTTTCACAACGTCTGTCGGTTGCTATTCGCGGCCGTTTGTGGCTTGGTTTGTCCTTTTCCCCTCAATGCTTATCTCAGAGACCACAGAACCGAGTGTTTCATCTACACTCAGCGTGACATCAGAAGAGATCAGTACAGCCGGCTGTATTGTTTATTAACTTTGTTTGAGGATAATGTGAAGTTTTATTTGTACATAAGCTCTGATTCATCATGTCTAACCAGGAAGTTGGCAGCTGAAGTGTTGACTGTAACGGGTAATGTAGGACCCAGACGCAGTACGACGGACACCAGAGGTAATTTTAACTAGAGTTTTATTTCTCACAGGAAGCAGAATCACAGAGAACAGATGGCAGGATCTCGTGGTCAGGAACGGAAGGCTGGGTGAATTACCGGGGCAGAGGCAAGGCGGGGTAGTCCAAAACAGGCAGGGTCGGTAACAGGGAATCAGTCCAAAGGGGTGTGCGGGAAAGTCTTGCATGGAAGCGGAGAACGATCTGGCAGTGAGTGTGTGTAAGGCTGGGGCTTAAATAGTGGCAGAAGCAGGGTGAGCAGGTGAGAGTAGTGAGCTTGATGAGGTGAGAGTGGCAGCCAGGTGCGCTGAATGAACTGATTAGGTGAGTGAGAGGTGGAAAGGACAGAGTAGTAGTGGCAGAGCTGTGACAGAACCCCCCCCTCAAGGGACGGCTCCGGAAGTCCCAAAAACCAAAACGTCTGCCAAGGGCGGGCGGTGGGGGCCCGGAGGAGGGTTAGAACTCCTCCGAGGCCGCCGAGTCAGAGTCCACCGCCGGGTGGGTGGAGGGGTTCCGGTGGCAGGGTTCCTTGGCCCTAGAGGACGGGCCCTCATAGTCCGCACCGGGAACCTGCTGGGTGTTTCTGGCAGTCGTCTTGGTCCTAGACCACATGTGTCAAACTCAAGGCCCGCGGGCCGATCGTCTGTTGATCGTCATAATACATAACAAACATAAGATTGTGGTCATGTTCAGATCACAAAAAGATTGAGAAACCAACGTATGTTAGTTCCCCTGAAAGGTTTTGAAACAAAAACATCTCGTTATTTCTACCTTGGCCACTTGGCGGAGAGGACGGTCTATTTGCACTAGAGGTCACTGCACCAACATTAAAATACATCTCCTGGTGGACCTCGTTCATCTTCACGGAAAAGCTGCACTAAACAACACATGGAGTGTCCATAGTGTAAATTATTTTTCAAAATTCTTTATTGAAACAGAATTTCACAAAATGTTAAAAAAAGGGCTCATTTGCATTTGTTCACCATAAACAAAAACACTGCGAATATAACTCTGGATTTATCTATGATCACAGTCCTTCTGCCCACAATTAAACCTTCAACTATCAACCTATAATAAATGCTATAATATCATAAGAGCCATTGTGTCATAAAATAATCAATTTGCAATTATTTGCAAACTATCAGAGCATGTTTGGCCTAAAACACATCAGTTTAAACAACATAGAACTTTTAACCAAGAGTTTCTGACAATTCTATTCCTCACCTTTCTGAAATGTATACGCAACAACAGCTGAGCTACCTGTCTGAAACACATGACACAATGGCCAACATCTTGTTTTTAAACCGATGCAGAGGAAGCCCAGCCGTTGTAACGGAGATAGTTCAGTTGTTATCACGTAGTTTGTTTGTGATATGGGTGTGAAACGGTTATCCCTGTCCCTGTTCAAAGAGGGTATCGGTCGGTCGGATGTGGGTGTCCTTGATCTTTCTCCAGCTAATCACTGACTCCTGGTCATTGGCCTCTGGACCTCTTTCCAGGCGACACGGTGACCCTTTTTTGCTGTTGAGAGTAGTTGAGAGCAAATGATGATTGATGGGATCTCTGGGTAACAGCTTGAGGGTTTCTCTGGGGACTTTTTCCTTTTGGGCAGGGTTTTTTGGAACTGATCTCTTTCTTTAGTCAAGTTGTTGTAACTGGTCTGTAACTGGTCTCTTTCTTTAGTCAGGTTGGTGTAACTGGTCTGTAACTGGTCTCTTTCTTTAGTCAAGTTGGTGTAACTGGTCTGTAACTGGTCTCTTTCTTTAGTCAAGTTGGTGTAACTGGTCTGTAACTGGTCTCTTTCTTTAGTCAAGTTGGTGTAACTGGTCTGTAACTGGTCTCTTTCTTTAGTCAGGTTGGTGTAACTGGTCTGTAACTGGTCTCTTTCTTTAGTCAAGTTGGTGTAACTGGTCTGTAACTGGTCTCTTTCTTTAGTCAAGTTGGTGTAACTGTTGTATAACAAGACCATCTCCATTTCCCGCTCAGAGTTGCCTTTGCTGTCTGTGTTTGACACATAAACAAACAAATAAAGAGACACTGTCAACCAGTATTTTCATCTCAGGGCTTCATCAGCATGCTAACAAAGTACTCACACAGGCAAACTGAAGTTATGAGTCCAGTCAGAAGGAGGAGACACAGCAGACCCAGAAACACTGCAGCAGCTCTGCAGGAACTCTTCTTCACACCTTCAACACCTGAGGTTTCAATGCAACATTTGTAATTTGCTTGTTTGTATTCCAGTGTCAAATCAAATCAAATCAAGTCAGCCTTTGTATTGTCGCTTCTCATAATACAACACACCAGAATTCAAAAGGGTGCCTGGATACAGTAGTGTTCACACAAGTAGTGGGATTTGTGTTGGTGTTTAATGGCGGTCAAATGAGCAAAAGTCACCCATTGGAATGCAACTATGCAAAAGCATGGAACCTATATATATATATATTTTGTATGAGTTGACATTTATATCCAAGCATATACAATTTCATGTGTGTATGAATTTTCTTCATGCACTGGGTGTTAATGGTCCCTTGCTGCTTGACTCTTTCCACATTATTGTCTCTCACACACATCTTTTGGTTTTTGAATTCCTTTAAGCCATCAGAGTCTGCAGATCATGCTTTTGAAATGTATCGTTCTGAACTGTGCACAGAATAACTTCTAACAGAGGCAGTTTCTGTTGATGATGTCTTTCTCACATAATCAGGAAACAGACGGTGGTGTGAAATATTTCAGGTGACCAACTTTACCCATTTGGCCTAATAGTTGCAGCTACATGACGGGGCTTTCCATTTTGGTTTTTCCAAATATCTTGAACGTCAAACTTAAAACATCTATCTATCTATTTATGGTCAGAGGGCCAGTATTCAGCTGCAGCACGGACTTCATTAATCATTATATTTGTCCGTCATTGCACCATAATAATGTAATGGTTAATAATCGTCTGCTTTTCCACACACAATTTTTGTTTTAATTAAAAGCCCAAACTCTTGTAGATGTACCTTACCACATCTGAATCATTCCATGATGGCTTATTGATTCATTTCAGTCGCAAAACTTCAGAAGCCATTTATTGTCCCAGAGGCTAAATTACATTTTTTTTAGTATTCCTCTTCTCCCCTTGATTAATGCCAGGGAATCATCTCACTCACATTAGAAGACAAAAGGTTTATTATTAGACATGGACATGTTGGTAAATGAATTAGTCATCCGTTGGATGGTCAGGTGGTGTTCAACATACATCAAGCGCAATTGTTATTGACCCCAGACTTGGGAACAGCTCAGGTTGTTCCATATATTGCTTTCACTTTTCACAGGCAATTTAAATACAAATAAGCTAGTGTAATGATTCAGTCAAATACAGCAGCACCGACACAAAATAAGGTATGCAGGTACTGTTATTAAAGGGCACCTTTAGTTTTCTTGGAAACAAGCAAAAGTCATGTTTACATGCACTGAGAGTTTCATCGAGGTCTAACGCAATGCTCACACCAGCAACAAAAGCAGCAAAACAGTGTGACCAGCTGCATTATCGGCGAGACGGCGTTGAAGTGTTGCTCAAGCCCTCGTTGATGTAGTCGTGTCATTAAATAGCTAAATGTTTGTAGATTCAGATTAAACACAATGTATTTTGTCTTTATGGGGTTTAATACGGTAAGTTATAAAGCTATCATCTTTTCACAGATCCAGAAGTTTTGATCTCCACATGGTATATCATTCCAGCTGTTCTCCATTTCATGGAACTTTATTTCTACACATTCTTCAATTTTGCCTTCAAAATCATTTGGCTCCCCAGGGCCCCAGTAGCTGAAACAAAAAACAAATAATATTTGAATACAACCCAAGAAGCATCTGATGGACAGCAAGATGCTGGACTGTGACCAGGTTTAAAGTTGCAAAATTAAAATGTTTCCTTTGATTTATGAATCCAACATAAACATTTAAAAGAAGCTCTTAGTTTCAGCAGTCATTTGAATAAAAGATTAATGTGTGAACCTTTTGGTCAGCGGAGTGCCATCCACCCATTTCCACGCCCCATTGGTTTCTCCCTCCAACAGTCCAATCCATGTGAGCTTGTGGAATTGTCTCGTGAAATCCTTGTTTTTTTTACAGAGAAAATCAGCAATCACAATAAAAATGGAGCTGATTTAAGTCCACCTCACAATAGTAGGGTCACATTCATTACACGTTTCACTCTTTCTCTTATTATTGTCTCTCTTAACCTCAAAGTCATTCACGGATTAATACCTGCTCTTCTTTGCTGTTGATGACCACCAGGTCTGCACCTCTTTGCAGACAGTCATCTCTGCTTTCCTGCCAGGATTTCTTGGAAGAAGAAATGTAATAGAAACTGGGACGTAAATAGACCCAGCCTTCTTGGAAATAGCGATCTGTTATGGATAACAACAAAGACAACCTTAATATCACAGAAGTGAACATATTCGACTATAAGAAATTGACTTTTAAAAAAGTAATTTTGTAATGATATTTGCATAATAAAGCTCAAAGTATAAAAGAACATAATCAAAATTTAATTTTAAAAACTATATATATAATATATAATAATTCCATGTCCATGATATTTCCATAGTATGTAAATCCTGAACTAATAATTTCATCCAAAAATAGATTTTAAATTGCATTTATTTTTCTTCACCAATGTGTCTGCACTAAGGTATACCTGAACAATCCAATGCTATGAAGTCTACTTCTATGATGTCTATAATGTAAATTTGGTTGTCGACACTGTCGTAGAGATGTTAATTAAATTACATGTTTTACCACTGAGGTCACACAGTAGTTGGTACTGCTGTTGTACTGGACCACATTATATTCTGAGGTGTTTCTTATATTAAGTATAAATATATATATATATATATACACATATATATAATGCAAATGTACAACTCAATGTAAAGTTGATCATCTTAAACATCTTAAACTTTAATAATAAACATATATTTGACTTAACACATTTCCGACATTGTCACCAAATACTGAACATCATGAGCTTGGTGAAAATAGACATTATGACAGGGCTGCTGCATTCACTTGCATTATTGTACTGATGGTCACTGAGTGTATGACCCTTCTCACAGTTTCCATTTCGTGATCACTCAAATGTAAAGACAGCGCTCTTTAATGGATAATTAAAGCAAAAACAAAGCCGTTAAATTAAATACAACCCACAAAGCACTAGGCGGAGCTCTGATTGGCCAGGTGCAACGTGTTGGTGGGAGTTTGGCAGATCAAACCTCCAACTTGCTTGTCTGCCCAACAAAACAAAGCCCCAGTATAACTGTAAAGTCCCATTTACAACAGTGGATCATCATATCAATCAGTTTGGGACTGAGAACATTTATTGTGTGTTTTCATCAGACAGAATACAAGTTCTCATTGTTGGTATGACGAGTTTCATCCTCATACTGACCAAAGTGAATCAGTTCTCTCTTCAGCCCGTCAGTCTCCTCAGTCAGGTTTGTGCATCTCGCTTCTATGACTGAAAAGAGCAGAAACACTTCCATTAACACATCCCATTCAACCAACAATTTAGACACATGCACAAGGACCAATTTGTGGTTCAGCATCTTGCTCAAGGAGACTTTGTCAAGAGGGCAGGTTGTGACAGTGTGTGGTGTAATCTATTCTGGGATATAAGGAAGTTTACAGGCTGAAAGTTGTTACTTGGGTTACTTTAATAAGGTCAAAAATATGAATGGAAAGTCCCATCCTCTTCTTACTTAATCTGAAAGTAATAAGCCCCATGACAGTTTCTGATCATAAAATTCCCCCGAACTTGTGTAACTGAACATTACTGAATTGGAGAGAAACTGTGAGGGAGCCTGAGAGCACAAACACAGGAACATAATGAGGCGTTGCTATGTTATCATTCATCAATTGATCTAAAGATGGATATTTTGACAAAAACATACTTATAAAACCGCTCAGAGAAAGTATCATATCTTGTCAATGCAATTATTCAACTGTGGTGGCAAGCAGATTTCCTGGTGTTAAAGTGGACACAGTTTAAAATGACTCACCGAGAGCGAGACGCAGGGAAATGTTGAGAGCAGCTTGTAGGATACACAGGAGTCCAAAGCTCACAGCAACCAGTTTGTAGAGTTTTCTCCCTGTGTGCAGAAATCATACACACAACATAAGTTCCTGTAGTTATCAGGATAATTTGAGCTCTGTTGGCAGTTTGGGTGGACTGTATGTGAGGATGTGCGCAGGCCATAGTCAGGCTGCTCCATAAACCATTATGTACTTGAAGGTGAACCATGTCCATTAAACAAGTTCAAACAAAAACACAGCCTGTAAACGGCTTTTAGTGTAAAAATGACTCAACAAACTGACGTCTCAGAAGCCGACCGATAATATTTGTGAACATTTTTCCTCAGCTTTTCCACACTGAAATGTTCTTGAAATTCTGAATTATCCATTAAAATCTTTATCCACATTATTAAAATGTTTTCTGTCTCACCAGAGACTGCAGCAGTCCCTCCACCATCCTGTTGGGCGTCACTCCTGGCCTCAGGTAGATTCACGTAGTCCATAGTGATCTCAGATTGCTCTTTATGGATAAACCTGGCCATGTTTACCAGCTGACTGGAGAGGGACAGTGCTGAATAGACAATAGAGAATGTGTTTTTCTTAGAACCACACTGATGTGTAATCCACTTCTTCTTTTACATTTTTGTTTATTGCGACAAGTCATTGTTCTTCCTCATTTTCCCTCGACTTAAACTGCTTCTTCGTTCTTCGATCGCTGCTCAAACCAGAATTGAATTACCTGCAACACTTCAAAGAGGACTCTTTTAAAAGGTTTACTTCTTTGTTTTACATAAAAAGTCTCTGTGTTGAGTTATTTGAGAAGCAAACGTTGGTTTTAAAATTACCACAGGGTTTAATCCACACAGTAATTGGTGTCTTTTTTATACAAACATCTTTCTTGTTTTTTTAGTTATGAATTAACTTTTACAGATGAACTGAACTGTTTGGAGAACAGGTCTTTTTATCCTTAATTTTTCTTAAATATTACACAACTATTACACCTGAACACATTACTTTTTACTACTACTGATACTTCATGAGCAGTCAGTTCAGTTTGTGACTAATTGCATGCAATTAAAGACAAACTTTGTGTGAAGCCTAAACCGTCCCCTCTTCAAATTATCACCAACAGATCATACAAGTGAAATGAAGGACTTATGTGCAAATTAAAATATCTGATAAAACATTACATTAGTGGAAGTGATATTCCAATGGAAAATCTAAAATGTGCGTGGAAAGACAGTGACGTGTACTCTAATAATTCATGTTGCCTATGTAGATGTGACATCTGGGCCCCTGTGAGGCATTTGGAACAAGAACCACAATATGTGCCGTGTCAAAACACCAAACGTCATCACTGGTAGAGCTCGAGATGACAATTCCAAACTTTCAACATTGCTGCCAGCTCTGGGACCTAATCTGTTTCCTAATACAAAGCAGAAGTGTGCCACAACAGAGCAAAATATCTTTTACTAAATGTCTATTCAATTATTATCCCCGATGAAGCTGAAACTCTTTTGTCAGGTTTTGAACCAGTGTTTTTCCTTCCCTCCATCTGTCGCCTGCCGTGGTCAGAAATGATAACTATTATAATAACTATTATAACTCAGGCTAACACAGTGCTAAAGGAAGGGGAATAAATCAAAAGCGCATCACACCCAACACACAACTGTTACTGATCGATAGAGCCAGTTTCATCTGAGCTGATATACTGTGGCTTTCTCAGGTAAACTTTATCAGCTAGGACAAGATGTATAAACAAGACGAACAGGAAAACCCCCATTTCCTACACATAAACTGATCTTTTTTATTTTGATTTAAGTAACATACACACAGTTTTCTAGAGTGAGCTGAGAGTGATGTGATGAAAGCCAATTACACTTGTATGCTGTACTTAATTAAATTCTGATGCGTTGACAGAGTATGGCTTTTTGAGGTTCAGGGTTGGTATTGTGTTGTCCAGTACCGGTCTCCCTTTATGTGACTGTTATATATATATTATCTAATAACTGTTTTGGCAAACAAACAATACCTGGACAGCAGTAACAAAGAAGACTGTTTACATTTCTATTGACATTTTCAGTCCTTTCAGTGCAGATGAAGATGACAGTTAAGGCAATTTGAGAAATGATACTGCATAAGTAAAAAGGTAAAGAGAAGATGAAGAAATGGCATATGTAAAAAGGTTTTGATTTATAAAAGTATTAATAGCTTTTAAGTCATTCAAGTGAGACAGATTAAAGTGTGAGTCAGATGTTGTCTTTCAACATAACTGTTCCTCTATTTGACTTCCTCTGAATCTGTTAAATAGGTGGGTTTATTAGCTCACTCTTGACAAAGACACAGACCGAAAGACGGAAGACACAGTTTACTGGTTAGACTGCTCTGAATTTGACTCCTCACCAAATATCAAGGAAACCAGGAGGATGCAGCAAATGGAGGTAGCAGATTATGCCAACGAGCGACCAAGACGTGAGCGCAGTGATGGGGGGACAAATGTAATGGGAAAATATATTATTGTATCATGAAATGTTTTTAAAAGATGTACAACTGAAAGAGAAAGTGAGGAACACAGATACTGACAAAACACAGCAGTCTTGCAGAAGTAGTTAATTAGTTCATGAAACCAGGGCCCTGTTCTTCAAGGCCGATCACATGCACACACACACACACACACACACGAGGAAGAAACAGAAACCCATTGTTCCCAATCTCAGTAGGAACTGACTCCCAGTTGAAAGCACCTGACAGACTCCAGATAATGAGAAGATCAAGACAGCCTGTGTCATAAGACCTATACTCCCCTATGTATGATTTATCTAAAGGTGTGAACCTCTGTATGCATAAAATGATGTGGTGTCTTGTAGTTTTTTGAAGTTAATACCACAGACTGCTGAATACGTATCTGTTGTGTTCTCTTCCCACTTGCAAGTGAATAAACGGAAAAGGACAACTTTGAATCTTCTGAAGACTTTATTATTGATTTGTGAACAAAACTCTCTTCTCCCGATTAACATAGAAATCTTCCATCACAACTTGGTGTCAGAAGTGGGATCGTTTGAAGCTCCGTCGGGACTCCGAGGACGTCCGGGTAGTGGCCACTTCAGGATCCACCAAAAAGCGATCCTGCCCCATACCTCGTCAGACAAAGAGAGAGGGGACCGGCGTCCGAAGGAGAACTGATTGACTTCACAACGATCCAGACAAAGAAATAATTTCTTCATATCGGGTAAGAAGTTGAAATTCCAAATTTAAAAATGTAATTCTTAGAAGGAGTAAATCTATCAGACGTAACTCCAGAATTACGTCACATAATATGGCAAACTAAAGAAAAAGTGTTTAATAATTTGGTCTTCCTGTATGATAATTTGTCTTTTTCTACTTTTATGGGTTTTATTGGGTTAAAAAGTATTCATTTAAAGACATATTTCTGTGCATTGCGATACTGTGCGTCTTTACGAAGGAAGAAAGGGATGAAAAAATATGATTTCTCTGAGATAATATTTTTTTTTGACCTTGACTGACACGGAAGAAAAGAGTAAAAAATATGATATAACGATTGCACTTGGATGAATATTGTTTGTCTAAGATCATAAATTTCACGACTTTGACCACATTAGAGGAAGAAAAGAGTAAAAATAAATTTCACGACTTTGACCTCAGGAAGAAAAGAGTAAAAATTAATTTCACGACTTTGACCTCAGGAAGAAAGGAATGTCAAATACGAATTAACGCTTGAACTCAAATTAAATGTACTTTCGGGATCATATTTTGTACATGACCGTGACCTAAATAATATTGGTGGATAACGCCGATAGGTTTTCACTTGGATTTTTCCAGAGAAAGAAAAAGAAATCTGAGACTTACAGTGACGACTGTAGTTAACATAATAAAGTACTTTACCACCTGGAAGATGGGTGGTTCACAGTGTAAAAGTAAAGACGAATAGTGAACGTTATGAGACAGAAATATGGAAATTATTCTGTTGCATGATTATCCTTGCAAAACTTAGAAAAAAAAAAAAAAAAAAAAAAAAAAAAGAGAGAGAGTGAGATGAAAAGTAAATAGAGAAAAAACAGAAATGTCTGGTTCAATGGGAAACGGAATTTGAATGCAGGAAAATAAAACAATTGCAGAAACAATTGACATGTGTAAAAACACATGTGCCAGATAAAGAAAAAGATCTAAACATCGCACTCAGTCCACATAACCCATTCTCTCCTTCTCTGTATCCGAGTCTGACAGGCACCAGCGGCTCTCTCCTCAACACATGCCCACCGCCATCATACCAAGCAGCCGCAGCAGCTCCAGCCGCGGTCCTGGTTCAACAACAGAACCACCCACCACCAGCTCCATACCAACAACTTCGAGGCTCAAGCAGCAGCCGTAGCGGAGCTACGCAGAGCAGAAGGAGAGCAGACAAGACAGCAACCTGCTGACGCAGGGGCTGCAGGTCAACGTGCTCTCCAGCAAAACCCCTCCACACCAGCAGCAAGGCAACCCGCCTCATCTGTTTCCTCCTCAACTCCCCCCCTTCTTCAATCCCAGAGACTCCTCAATTACTGGCGTGTGGGAGACTCACATGAAAAATGCTTTTGTGAATGGACTGTTGTCTGATATCAAGCTGGGCACAGAACGCTCTGTCATAGGCATGGATAACGCAAGACTAGCTGAAGTAAAGAAGCACGACACACACACACAAAAAACGGCCAAAGACAGAAATGAACAGGAAGACAAGAGAAAGAAAAAACATGCTGAAAATGTTCAACTGCCTATGCTCCAGGCTGTCACTCAGCTCACCATGAAACAAGGTGCACCACAACCACAAGACAGAGGTCAGAGGTATTTCCCGCCACGCTCTGACCAACGAGGCAAAGGAAGAAGCATGACTAGAGGACGTTCTTCCTGGCACCAGAAAGGCCCACAAAGAGACCCGCCCACTGACAACGACACCTGTTTCCGTTGTGGCCAGCGTGGACATTGGAAACGTCAGTGTCCACTGAAAGGCCTACAAAGAGGAGGCCGGGGGCGCGAGCACACGGACACGCGCCCAGAGGAACGCCCAGACAATTTTTTTTCTCAGATTGACGCGATGACGGTGACGCGGTTGGTGCATGTGAGGGGGAGACAGTTGCCTGCCTGATGAGACACGAGGAAAAGGGAAGTAAATTACACACAAACACTGCCGACTGCAAGGAAGAAATGCTTTTTGCACTAACCGCACACACTTACACAACCACACAAGAGCAGACAGCTCTTACTGACATCATTGCTCACCTTGAACAACAGAACATGCCACAAACACCCAACACGCACACTTATGCAGAACTCTCTGACAACTCATTTAAAGAAATGCCTACCACCACAGTCTGTGTAAACGGTAAAAAATGTATCTTTTCTTGTAGACTCAGGGTCTACTCATTCTGTGATTCAACAGAAATATTTTCCAAATCAGAATATGAGTGACAGATATGTGTATTCTCAAGGGGCATTGGGTTTAACTGTAACTGAGAAATGTATTGTTCCTATGACAGGTGTGCACACCGACTCTACTGACCCTGACTCAGACATTAAAATGAAACATTCATTTTTGTTATCATCTTTCTGTCCATTTAATCTGATGGGGAGAGATCTCATGTGCTCTTTCGGCATTTGTTTGATCTCCACTCCTACAGGTCTTAAAGTGGTTAGAGGACGTACAATTGACCAAATGATGACATCTACTCTGACCGACCCACTGTTTGTATATCAATGGAGAATTCCAATGGATCAAGCACGACTAATGACATGTTTCACAGACTCTCGAGTGCAGCCACAAGCACAGCGCATTTGCCCAGATCATTTGCATTGTACTGCACATGTCTCACACGGTCCTGATGAACAGTTTGAGACTTTGTTTTGTTTTTTTGTTTTTTTTGCCCTTTTTGTCAAGACTTAAATGATCAGATTGCATGTACCACACTTTTTTGGTCATCTCACAAATCTGCCGTTTCTGTCTCATTGTCTCCCTCTCAGCAACACCTGTTCCAGTTGGACCACTCCCACCCACACATCTCGCTGTCCAAATCTGCAACGGATCAGTGGAGAGACTTGGGCCCTTTTGTCAAAACCTGTGAAGCGTTGACCGACTGGCAGATTTCATCTGACCCTCTGGTTATGTATTCACCTTCAACAGGGTTTTATAAACAACCATTTAATCTGAAAACTGCTTAACTATTCCCAACTTGAACAACCTCTGTCCAAAGTTATTCACGGTAAAAACCTAACGGCACATGACAAAGTCCTATGGACACCGACTGCCTCTCAGGCATTTGACAAAATTAAATGTGCGTTGCAAACTCCTCCCACACTAGGTTTACCAGATCCGACCAAACCTTTTACTCAAACAGTTAACGAACGTTTAGGTTGTATGACGTCAGTGCTTTTACAATCTCATGGTGACAAATTACGTCCGGTAGCATATTTCTCCGCTAAACTTGACCCTGTCGCTGCAGGCCTACCGCAGTGCCTCCGTGCAGTGGCAGCAGCAGAAAAGGCTCTCACCGCGTCTCGAGATAGAGTGGGTTATGCACCACTGACTCTGCTCGTTAAAGCTAGTGGAAAGCTAAGCGGTGGCAAGGTCTCTTCCAGATACTACTCGTCACTCACACGGCTGTGAAGGTGGCAGAGAGAGCAACCTGGATACACGCCACTCACTGTAAAAAAGTTCCACCTCCTGCGGAGACGACTACAAATCCTCCTGCTCCTGCGACGAAATAGGAGCCCTCTACAAGTGACCGACAGACGTAGTTTCTGTGTCACCACCTCTTCAAGTGACCGACAGACGTAGTTTCTGTGTCACCACCTCTTCAAGTGACCGACAGACTTAGTTTCTGTGTCACCACCTCTGCATGTAACAGACAGACTTGTTCTGTGTTACCACCTCTGCATGTAACCGACAGACTTGTTCTGTGTTACCAACTGCCTTCTCAACAAGTGACAACGGTCACCATCGCGGGTGCTACAAGTAACTAGGCGTTACCTTCGAGGGAGCTACCCATTCGCGCACCACACCCAGAAATACACATATAGGAACACGCACACACACACACACCTCATACACATAGAATAAAAAGAGTGGTAAAAGCAGTGTCTCTGACAGTTTTGTGGAAACCCTACGGTGTCAACACAAGCAAAACTGATCATAACAAACCAGTTGCTCCGGTGAATTCCATACAAACTGGTTGGCTGCCTCACCACAAAGACCATCATGCCTGACCAACGCCCATGGAGTCCTTTCCGTCGTGTTGGGGGCGCTCGTGTGACATTATGTGTTATATTTGTTGTTTAATTTCTTGTTGTTTTACCTTTTATTTTGTTACATGCACATCACATTCGTAATCCTCCTCCCAACTCAACTGACCCAGACCAACGCACCAACACAACCAAACTGACGACAGAGACCATCAGCCTGACTGTTTCCCCATCCCTGACTACCAAAGCGACACAGACTCTGACTCCGAGACTGACGAGGAGAAAGCGGAGGTGTAACATGTGACTTCTTTGTTTTATTATTTTCAATATTTGTTGTTTATCCACACATATCTAGCTTGCTATAACTCAGAGATCTTTTATCTCACAAAAACAGCTTTTTCTTCTGACATCTCACATGATGATGTATTTTAAACCAGATTCTGGGATAATATTTCTGATGTTATTGAAATGTCCTTATAACATATATATTTTTTTGCAATACTGTGTGATCAATGTATAATCAAAAGAGTGGAATGTAATGGGAAAATATATATTTGTATCATGAAATGTTTTTAAAAGATGTACAACTGAAAGAGAAAGTGAGGAACACAGATACTGACAAAACACAGCAGTCTTGCAGAAATTAGTTCATGAAACCAGGGCCCTGTTCTTCAAGGCCGATCACATGCACACACACACACACACACGAGGAAGAAACAGAAACCCATTGTTCCCAATCTCAGTAGGAACTGACTCCCAGTTGAAAGCACCGGACAGACTCCAGATAATGAGAAGATCAAGACAGCCTGTGTCATAAGACCTGTACTCCCCTATGTATGATTTATCTAAAGGTGTGAACCTCTGTATGCATAAAATGATACTGAATGTTGAACCAAGTTGAAGTTAATACCACAGACTGCTGAATACGTATCTGTTGTGTTCTCTTCCCACTTGCAAGTGAATAAACGGAAAAGGACAACTTTGAATCTTCTGAAGACTTTATTATTGATTTGTGAACAAAACTCTCTTCTCCCGATTAACATAGAAATCTTCCATCACAAAACTGACGTCTCAGAAGCCGACCGATAATATTTGTGAACATTTTTCCTCAGCTTTTCCACACTGAAATGTTCTTGAAATTCTGAATTATCCATTAAAATCTTTATCCACATTATTAAAATGTTTTCTGTCTCACCAGAGACTGCAGCAGTCCCTCCACCATCCTGTTGGGCGTCACTCCTGGCCTCAGGTAGATTCACGTAGTCCATAGTGATCTCAGATTGCTCTTTATGGATAAACCTGGCCATGTTTACCAGCTGACTGGAGAGGGACAGTGCTGAATAGACAATAGAGAATGTGTTTTTCTTAGAACCACACTGATGTGTAATCCACTTCTTCTTTTACATTTTTGTTTATTGCGACAAGTCATTGTTCTTCCTCATTTTCCCTCGACTTAAACTGCTTCTTCGTTCTTCGATCGCTGCTCAAACCAGAATTGAATTACCTGCAACACTTCAAAGAGGACTCTTTTAAAAGGTTTACTTCTTTGTTTTACATAAAAAGTCTCTGTGTTGAGTTATTTGAGAAGCAAACGTTGGTTTTAAAATTACCACAGGGTTTAATCCACACAGTAATTGGTGTCTTTTTTATACAAACATCTTTCTTGTTTTTTTAGTTATGAATGAACTTTTACAGATGAACTGAACTGTTTGGAGAACAGGTCTTTTTATCCTTAATTTTTCTTAAATATTACACAACTATTACACCTGAACACATTACTTTTTACTACTACTGATACTTCATGAGCAGTCAGTTCAGTTTGTGACTAATTGCATGCAATTAAAGACAAACTTTGTGTGAAGCCTAAACCGTCCCCTCTTCAAATTATCACCAACAGATCATACAAGTGAAATGAAGGACTTATGTGCAAATTAAAATATCTGATAAAACATTACATTAGTGGAAGTGATATTCCAATGGAAAATCTAAAATGTGCGTGGAAAGACAGTGACGTGTACTCTAATAATTCATGTTGCCTATGTAGATGTGACATCTGGGCCCCTGTGAGGCATTTGGAACAAGAACCACAATATGTGCCGTGTCAAAACACCAAACGTCATCACTGGTAGAGCTCGAGATGACAATTCCAAACTTTCAACATTGCTGCCAGCTCTGGGACCTAATCTGTTTCCTAATACAAAGCAGAAGTGTGCCACAACAGAGCAAAATATCTTTTACTAAATGTCTATTCAATTATTATCCCCGATGAAGCTGAAACTCTTTTGTCAGGTTTTGAACCAGTGTTTTTCCTTCCCTCCATCTGTCGCCTGCCGTGGTCAGAAATGATAACTATTATAATAACTATTATAACTCAGGCTAACACAGTGCTAAAGGAAGGGGAATAAAGCAAAAGCGCATCACACCCAACACACAACTGTTACTGATCGATAGAGCCAGTTTCATCTGAGCTGATATACTGTGGCTTTCTCAGGTAAACTTTATCAGCTAGGACAAGATGTATAAACAAGACGAACAGGAAAACCCCCATTTCCTACACATAAACTGATCTTTTTTATTTGTATTTAAGTAACATACACACAGTTTTCTAGAGTGAGCTGAGAGTGATGTGATGAAAGCCAATTACACTTGTATGCTGTACTTAATTAAATTCTGATGCGTTGACAGAGTATGGCTTTTTGAGGTTCAGGGTTGGTATTGTGTTGTCCAGTACCGGTCTCCCTTTATGTGACTGTTATATATATATTATCTAATAACTGTTTTGGCAAACAAACAATACCTGGACAGCAGTAACAAAGAAGACTGTTTACATTTCTATTGACATTTTCAGTCCTTTCAGTGCAGATGAAGATGACAGTTAAGGCAATTTGAGAAATGATACTGCATAAGTAAAAAGGTAAAGAGAAGATGAAGAAATGGCATATGTAAAAAGGTTTTGATTTATAAAAGTATTAATAGCTTTTAAGTCATTCAAGTGAGACAGATTAAAGTGTGAGTCAGATGTTGTCTTTCAACATAACTGTTCCTCTATTTGACTTCCTCTGAATCTGTTAAATAGGTGGGTTTATTAGCTCACTCTTGACAAAGACACAGACCGAAAGACGGAAGACACAGTTTACTGGTTAGACTGCTCTGAATTTGACTCCTCACCAAATATCAAGGAAACCAGGAGGATGCAGCAAATGGAGGTAGCAGATTATGCCAACGAGCGACCAAGACGTGAGCGCAGTGATGGGGGGACAAATCAAACAGGTAATTACGCACGTCATTGTATTGTATATGAACTGTTAAATAACACAGATTGAATTGTGCTCTATCAAGCCGCTAGCAGCATGGCCCACGACCCTGTCAAATGCCAGTTATGTCATTTATATATTCGACCACTGAGTATATTTGCAAAACTTTTCCGAACCCTAACTGTAGCTGCTGTGTGTCTCCAGACAGACCTACATGCAACATTGTGTTCATCAAGCTAATATTAAGTTCACTATGCCCCTCCCCTGAAAAGTGATTGACATAAAACCATTAACTTGTATACAACCTTTCTGATTGTCACTCATGTTTCTTGCCCCATTGAGCGTCATTGCAGCGATGGCAACAGTTAACTTGGAAGTAATAACTGCCAGAGACGATTGACAAAGCTTTAAAAATAGTTCAACTTTATACACTAAAAGTAAACGTGCTAAAAAGCATAAGAATGATTTATGACGCGTCAACAAGACATGGCAGCCTCACACAGCTGCCACTGAGGTTACAGACTCTTATTGTTGTTCTATGTATTGGTTTTGCAGAGAGAAGAAGACTCTGTCATCTGCTTTTCCTCGGCTTTGGCGTGCTGTTCATCATCCAAGTCATTCTCAGCGTTTCTCTACGCTTTACATGTGAGTTTCTTGGCCTTGCGTAACTTAAAATGTGCTCAGACAGTTGAATCAACAACACAGCAATATTGCAAATACACACTCTCAGTGAAGTAATTTGAGATGTTGCTGTCAAACCTTTTTCACAATTTGCTGTCAAACAAGAACCTAAAGAAAATATTTAGATTTAAATGAATTTATAATTTTTTTAATATATACACTATCAGTTTACTCAAGCAAGGAACCAACCCACTCGGAGTGCAATGCAACTGATGTCAGTGACCGAAACCAGGTGAAGGAGGTGCAAAAGGATTATGAGGGAGAGATGCCTGGTCACTGCAACAGACTTCAAGAAAGAGTCAACGCCTTGATCGGAGACATAAACCTGCTTGAAAACACAAACGCTGAACTCACCAACATGATACAGAGAGTGCAGGAGGAGAACAGCAGGTTGAAAATGAACCTGAGTGGTGAGAACAAATCAGTCTTCTGACCTCTTCTTCATATCTTCCTCTTTCATTCTTCATCATTCTTTCAGTCTTCATCTGTTTCTTTCAGTTTGTTTACGGTCACGTCTCCTGCTAATAACCAGCGCTTTGTGTTTATTTTTTTTTAAATAACCAATGCCATTCAGAATAGCAAATATGAAAGCTTTAACTGTATGGGCGTTGGATGCATAATAGGGACAGTTAGTGCCTTGCCGTCAGGAGTTTTATGTAAGAAATGATTAGTTATGCTTACAGTTTTCATTCTACAGAAGATCTTTATTCAGTTGTATTCTGTTATGTAGGTACTAATTATGATTAGTGTTTTAGTGTCACAGACGCATAATAAAATATTGATTGTCTTTAAATCAAATTATTCGTCAAATCTGAAGTTCTATTCTATTTTTACTTTACTGTGCTTAAGTACTTAACATGTGATATGTCGTTTGTTCATTTCATCCTCTAGAACCCAGTTGTGTGTCCTCGCAGCCGTGTCCTGCAGATTGGAGGGAGATCAACTCCAGATGTTACTTTCTCTCCACTGAGAAGAAGACATGGGAGGACAGCAGGAAATACTGTCAGAGTAAAGATGCTGACCTGGTGGTGATCAGCAGCGTACAGGAACTGGTACGGGACAATAAATCTGGGTCTGATTGTATGCCATTCTGGATGTTAAAGTCATAGTTTAATTTTCTATGATATTAATCAACAGAGGACCTTGCACCGCCTGGATGGGGATGCTGATCTCTTGTTCTGGATTGGTCTGTATGACAGAACTGGGACCACTGGCTGGAAATGGGTGGATGGATCTGCGCTGACCACACCGTAAGGCCTTTAGAATAACTCTGTGTTTTTCTGCTATAGGCAGGTTGATTCAAATAAGACCGCAGTATCACAGTAATCAATGCTGCAGTGCCTGGCTCTATAGAGATCTCCACAGGCCCACAATTTTGGAACGGATCTGAAAAAGCCCAATTATTTTCAAAGAGGGCTGATCTGACAGCAAAGGCTTATTGTATTTAACTTTATTTTTTATTTTTTTAAGGATGCATCGATCTAACTTTTTTAATTAATAAGCTGTATGTCTCACTGTGTGGAATAGATTAGATCATTCTTTTATGTGTAAGAAAACATCAAGCTTGACTTATACCTTTCTTTGTAAAACTTAATGTGTAAAACAAAATGTGACAAAAGAATACATAGATGTAATTGTACTGAATTGTTGTAAATTATCAAAATGACAAATCATACACTAGCAACTTCAAAAAAATATCTTAGCAATTAAAAGGGATTACAATTTAAGGGTAAACATGTTTAATGAATGCAGCAACATATTGGTAAAAACAGGAATTAAAATTGCCATTTGTAATGTATAAAAACATAGATTTGAATTGAATTGATTGGTTTTGCTTCAATTTAAGCATTTTAAATCCACTCCGACCCAATGCGAATAGACCGGAGGACAATTAGACCTGAATGAAATGTGATTAACCTGAATAGACCTAGTTAAAGAGAGGACACCAACACTAGAGGGGGGAAAAGTTGAGAAGGGGGATTTGGGTCTAAAGTTGACACACAAACAACATCCAACATGAATATTCAAGCTTCATCTCTCCATCACTGTACTGTCATTTAGATTTTGGCAATCTGGTCAGCCGGATCTCAGTCCCACCAAGGTAGAGGACTGTGTGGAGATGTACCACCACAACCCAGTGCTGGCCAGCTGGAATAACGCCCCCTGTAGAGTCGACCGTCGCTGGATGTGTGAGAAAGATCCATGTCCACCTTCATAACATCAGCTCATGAACATAATATCATGAGTCTGTACGTGTACATTGCTTGAAGCGCTTTTGCATGCAGCAGAGCTAAGTTGTTGACATTTACATTAATTATGAATAAATAACATCAATACAAAACTGAAAAAAGGGGGGGAAAAATGCTACTTTGTAAATATTGGTGATACTTTTGGATACAACAATATATGGTACGCTTTGTTGCATACTTTGTGTTATTTGGAGGTATTTTGTTTTACACATTGGCGGAAACCTCTATTTGTTATTGATACCCATAATTTATAAATTAATGTTATTAAGCATTGCTTGTAACAAAGTTACTAGAAAACAAAGATATCTGCTTGCAAACTACAATAAAAAAGATCAAAAATGAAAAGTGTCTGATGAGAGAATACCATTCAAAGTTACACAAATTCACTGGGATCTCTGATGTTATTGTATCTGCTTTATACTAATCTGATGAGTGCCGAGGTTGATGGACTTTATCGAGCAACGGTGCAAAGGCTTACAAATACACATTAAAAGTTCAAACTAACCGGTTGTCTTTTTTAGGGAGCATAGTTGGAAATGTAAGGCTCTAAAGTCTCAGGTGGAGCGTCTCTGCATCCTTCAGGCCTCCATTAATCTGCTTGAGGAGAAACTGGTGGAACTGAGAAAGGGAGAGGAGCAGGAGTTGTTGGTGGATGTGAAGGGGGAATAAGCATTTCTGCACGCAGCTCTTGTAGAAGGAATTGTCCTCATGGCCCTTGATCAGCTCCTGGTAGATCTGGAGGTCTATAAAGTCTAAAAGGGGTCTGGAGAAAACTACAAAGAAAATGTGTTGCATTACAACACCATGCATCACTAAACCTCCATTAGGATTTACGTTCAGAACAGTACCAGACCTTCTAAAGGGTCTTTCTTTTTAGTTTCCACCTCAGATATTATTATGTTCTATCCCTCAGACAACATCCCTGTTTCAACTTAGTGACTTCTACAGGTTTAATAATTTCTCACATGCAGGTGGAGGTAGGTGGAGCTACAGTAGTCTGGCAGAATCTTATAACCTGTAACCTGTAACCAGCCATCAATCACCTCCATTTTGTACACATCTGTATTTACAGCCACATCTCAACTCTGCAATCTAATGGTTTTATCCATAGAATGTATAAACGATATATTATAATAATGTAATAGAATATATTAGTATAATATAACATGATATATTATATTATACAATATATTATTTAATATACATTAAAATACAATGTATTATATTATATTATATTTGTCACAGTTCAGCACCACACCCTCCTCTAACTCCCTTCACCTGTTCACTCACCAAGCCACTATATAGACTATATAGACTCCCAGACACACATTGCCAGATTGTTCTTCGCTTTTCGATGCCAGACTCTCCTGCACTCTCCCACAGACTGATCTCCTGTTACCGACCCTGCCTGCCCCTGTTCTACCCGCCTTGCCAGACTCCCGGTAAACCCACCAGCCTTCTGTTCCTGACTCTGATTAACTCTGCCTGCTGTATCTGGAAGTTTGTAATAAAAGCCAAAGATCCCTGGAATCTTGTGTGTTGCATTTGGGTCCATATACAACCGGTTACAATATTATACAATATATTATTTAATATACATTAAAATAAATGGCTTATATTATATTATTAATATAATAACCATTTAGCCTGAGATCAAGTCCTTATTGGCTTTAGTCTGTATATTACCATATAATATTTTAATGTGTGTCTGAATGATCATATAGTAATAATTTGTCATTTTTGTAATCAAACAAGCCACAACCCTCTTCCATATGAATTGCATGTCAGTACTGACACGCTTATTATTCCCATTCACTCTACAGTTAAATAACATGGTCTAAATGCAGTGAAACAAGACATGAGGTAAAACAACAAAGGAAAGTCGTATATGTTTGTTGATATGAGTCCCGTAGCACTCTATGAATTCATGTTGGAGTGAGATACTCATCTTTATGTAGTACAAGATAATTGTGCTGTTTTTTTTCAAAATAATTTATGGGAATTTGGAGGCAGCAGGTATATCAACGTGCACGAAGGGCCGGACGTGGGGGGGATCAGAGAGAGCCCAGCAGTAAACTTTGTCTTTGGGGCCGTCAACATGGCTGCATGTGTGCTCTTAGAGCAGGGGTCTTCTATGTTTTTCAGGCCAAGGACCCCCAAACTTAAAGAGATGGAGCAGGGACCCCCTACTATATATATTGTATAAAATTGTGTTTTATATTAAACTGGGCCTAGTGCCATGTATAAACATACCTTGTTATTGTGCATTCAATACTAAGCTATTCAAATAATGCACAGGTTCATATATTCATGTTTTTATTTTAAACATGTGCAAGGTACAGTGAGTAGGGTGGCCGTGCCACTGCCATTTAGAAACATACCTTGTCAACTGATACCAATGCCAATATCAACATTGTCTGTCAATTGCATGATAATCATGCATACAAGCTATTCAAATTGATGTTTTCATGTGGAAACAAAAAATGAGTGATGGCCTATTAGTGCCACTGCCATGCATAAACATACCTGTTATCTTTCATACAATACTGAACTATTCAAATAATGGACAGATTCATGTTTGGGGAAAAAAAGAAGTAAATGTTTTTTAAATATAAAAGAATATGAAAAATTGTCTAATCAACCAAAAATGTCACGACCCCCCCCTGCAGTACCTCCACGAACCCCCTAGGGGTCGCAGACCCCCTGTTGAAGAACTCTGTCTTAGAGAATGGAACAAAGTAGACACTCAGACCAAGTTACTCCTTGTATTAATGACATGTGAGTCACTGAGGAAGGTACTTTCTCTTGAACAGTTATGGCCACTGTTTGGAGAAACTGTTCTCCATCAGTAAGTCATCCACCACCTGAGGGTGCAGCAGAGCAACACGTGATGCAGAGAATCACTATGTGGGAGCTGAATTATGAAAAGAGTAAAACCTGGAGAGGATCATGGACCATCACGAGAGCAGATGCAAACCTAACTTGATGAATTGTTGTATTGGAAGATTTATACAGAAATTAAATGTGTCAATACTTGTATGTAGAAGGAAGAGAAGTTAAAGTAGAGCAGGAAACTTAAACTTGACTTAAAGTAAAGAATCACAAAACATTTTTATTCACATATTTATTAAGCAGTGAATTAAAATATGAATAACTGTCTATTTATTTTAGTGAGCAGAAGACATTCCATATCAATCAATCAATCAAAATGTATTTGTATAGCACATTTTAAAATACAACAAAAGTTGCCCAAAGTGCTGCACATACAGTAGATACACAGTCATACAAACAAAGACTGGATTAATAACAGTAAGTGACATTAAAATCAAGACTAACTGACACAAATCACACAAAAGTGCCATGTTATAATCAAAGGTGATAGGCCAGGGAAAAGAAATAGGTTTTTAAACGACTTTTAAACATTGGTAAGGTGGATGACAACCTAACATGAAGGGGAAGGTTGTTCCAGAGTTTAGGGACCAGTTAAAAGTCTCGCTGCTGTTTTTTCACATTGTTTTGTTGGTTTGGATGTTTTTGGTTTGGAGTTATGAAGGCAACGTCTTCTCACATATCCAGAGTTTGTTATGGTCACACCGGTCATCATTCCAGCTGTTTTCCAACTTATAGTTGTTAATTTCTGCGCAATCTTCATCCCTTAACTGATGTCCATTTGGCTCTGAAGGGGTCCAGAAGCTGAAACCCCAAAACAAAAAATGAACTTCCATTTTTAAAGAACGCACACCAAGAAACAAGAAAGCAACCCAACATCAACTCAAAATCAGAATGTTTCCTTAGAAACAGTGTTTTATTGAGATTGATAGAGTTATCAACATAGATTAAAGTTCTAAAGTCTATCAGCTGTGTAATTTGACTGACAGAAGTCTTTAGGTCTGTATCAGATTAACTGTTTGAGATGCATCATTTCGTTTTTTAAGGGGGTCCCAAAATGTTGTTGTAATGTTCAGAAAGGTTGGTGGGTTAATAACATTTAACTGTTTTTATTAAACTACCACAATAACGAAAGAAAGATGAATAGAGCGATAGTATTGGTAAGTGGCAGGCCACAGTGCACCATGACAACAGATAAGTTAAGTAAAGTACCTTTTGGTCAGCGGAGTCCCATCCACCCATTTCCATCTCCCCTCTGTCTCTCGATCAGTGAGTCCAATCCACACGGGTTTCTGGAGACGTCTTATGTATTCCTTGTTGACAGAGAGAAAAAGACATCAACACAACTACGATATGCACAGTTTCATGCTGTCATCCACTTCTGTGACATTGCATTCATTTAGTTTTTTCGCTCTTCACACACACGTACAGACAGAGACCTGCTCTTCTTTGCTGTTGATAACCACCAGGTCTGCACATCTTTGCACACAGTCCTCTCTGCTCTCCAGCCAGGTCTTTGCCAGTGAAGAGATGTAATAGACACTACCGCTGAAATACACCCATCCTTGTTTGGTATACTGATCTGTTTCAAATTTAAAAAAAATAAATATAATTGAACAAAAATCTTGAAAAAAAGTTAGTAACAATAGTTAGTAAATACAAAGTTAATGAATTAACAAATACATTTGCATTTTGACAACAAAGGGCAGAGATAAAATAGATTGTACAAGACAGGGTGTAAGTGAGTTGAATCAGAATCCACAATAGAGTTGCCTCGGCCACTAAATACCCATGAGCCTCATTCAAATACTTAAAATGTCAAGATTTAGACCTGAATCCATCAACAACAATACCAAATAACTTTACATTGGTTTTCAGCTGAAAAAGGTGATTTGGAGGTTAAGTTACTCTTTGATCACGAAGAAGAGTGATAACATTAAGTGAGGTTTAAGTTATTAATTTGGCCTGCTAATTAAGAAATAAACTTACCCCGAATTTTTCTCTGTAGATCATTCCTCTCTTTGGCCAAGTCTTCAACTCTTTTTTGGAGCTGGTCTTGTACTTTAGTCAGGTTGGTGTAACTGGTCTGTAACTGGTCTCTTTCTTTAGTCAGGTTGGTGTAACTGGTCTGTAACAGGACCATCTCCATTTCCCGCTCAGAGTTGCCTTTGCTGTCTGTGTTTGACACATAAACAAACAAATAAAGAGACACTGTCAACCAGTATTTTCATCTCAGGGCTTCATCAGCATGCTAACAAAGTACTCACACAGGCAAACTGAAGTTATGAGTCCAGTCAGAAGGAGGAGACACAGCAGACCCAAAACCACTGCAGCAGCTCTGCAGGAACTCTTCTTCACACCTTCAACACCTGAAGGTAGAAGTCATGCATTTTATTTCTCAATGGAAAAACACAGGTGTATTTACAATGATAAAATTAATGATGGCTGAATTCCACTCAGTGGAGAATCACTGGTGTGGTGCGTACTGACTCACTGGAACAATAGCTTGCAGTAATGAAACTGAGCCTTCATTAATGTTCTTAGTTCTCTCTTTGCTTCTCCGCCTGCTCTGACAAGTCAACATGTTAACTGTGACAAAAGAAGACTGATGTGAGAATTTCCTTTTTCTCTATTTTTGCTCATCAGTGACCATGTCGTTCTTCATGGCGTTTTATGTTTAGCTGTAATCCTTACGATTTTTAGCGCTAATAAAAAGACATGAATCACAGCAAACCAGACTTTCACTCTCCCCTTCCCCTTCACTCTCTTGCTCTTTGACCCTATCGTTCCTGATAATAGTCTTTGTTTTACTGTAAAAAAAAAAAAATAGTCGTTCCTGTGCTGCCTGTGTGTGAACAATGTTCACATATTTACATGAACCTGCAGTCAACATCCTAAATACACATGACCAGTTTGGATGTATTTATTACCTGAGAGTGACGGTCCAGTTCTGTTTGGCTCCAGAGTGTCGAGCAACACATTTTCATAAACACTTTCAGAACTTTTTGACAAACTGTTCCTTTTGCCTGATGATTCCTCTACATTGGCATAGATGTCCATCAGTTGATCCATGATGTTCAGCTGTATTGACTGCACAGTTTGGTCCTCAGCGTACCAATGTCTTGAGAGTGTGCTTCTGATATGACAAATTATCGTTCTGAGATGTACTCAAACGAAGCGACAAACATAGTAACACAGATGGCAGCACACCATTCACGCATGTGATTCTCAGCTTACTGTCACAGGAAACTGAGGGCTGGTGGGATGAGTTATTTTAGTTGACCACTTTTACCTGTTTGGTCTTGCAGGTGCATGATGGGAATCAAAACTATCATTGCTAAGAACGAGTAAATGAGTGTTCAAATACATGTGATGGTAAAATTATAATGATGGACTGATAGACGGATAGTTAGATGAATGGATGGATGGATACTCTTTACTTCAGGGAAGTTGAACATTAACATTAAAATGCATGACCACATGAATTTTCTTTTACCAGTACAGCATGTACTGTATTTTTGATTTACTGACAGACAGGACAGAAGACAATAACCCTCACAGTAAATATGGTGTTGTATTAGTACTATAAGAACTGAGTTTAACAATCCACTACCACAGTTGTATGTAGTTGGACATAATCAGAGTAAAGAAGATGGTGAATCTGCAGGCTTTTAGTTAATAGTTGAACAAAGAAGAGCCAAGTCATTACAGTAATAGTACTTCATCATAGCCCAGTGATTGCCTCTAATTTCTTCCCTTTAACAAAACCCATATGAGCTCTTTTTACTTCCCTGTTTCCGAGGGCAACTGTACAGTATGGTCGTATAAATGCTAAAATATTGTGGGATTGGTCCAGTCCAGAGTTGAATAGCTGAAGTGAGAAGACAGCATGACTGAGGATATCTATGCCAAGCCAGACCTCACCAAAAAAGTTAGATTTCAGAAAGGCGTGGAGGACAGAGACACAGACGTCTGTGATGACATCGACAATGTGAGGATTTATGACAACTTCTGGGCAGAGGAGAGTACGCCACCGGAAAAATCAGAGGACAACATCACTGAGGACCAACAGCCAAGTATCTATCTGCCTGTCCTACATACATAGCATGTTGTATTTACTGTAAGATTAGACAAATGAGACATAAAAAAACAACTGAAGTTTATCTATAAGGCCATTTTTAAACATGGGTAGCTGAAAATAACTAATTATTCAACGGTCACTAATTCTCAGCTCTCATCAGTACTGCTAATTTGTGCCCACAGCCGTTTCAGTCAATGCGAGTTCAGAAAAGAGGAATGTGTTCGGAGCTGCTGCGGTGCTTCTGGGCCTGCTGTGTCTTCTCCTCCTGGTGGCGGTCATTGTCCTGGTGGTCCTATGTATGTTTTACAAATTCATCTATTCTAGCCAATGGTTGTAAACGTATAAATATATATAAATAAATATATATGATGTAAAAGATCTGAGCCCTTCACATGTTGGATCCTTGCTGCAGATATTCCAGAGAGAAATCGACTGTGGGTGAAAAATGCCAACCTGACCAGCGAGAGAGAGGAACTACAGACAAGATACAGCGAAATGAAAGGCTTCAATCACAACCTGACCCTAAAGATGAACCAGTTCGAGGAGGAGAAAGACCATTTGAAGGCAACGAACAACAACCTCACCAAAGAGAGAGATGAATTACAAGACCTGCTGGATGGTGAGTGAAAATAAGAGGATTTTATTCAAAAGGATAGTTTGACATTTTGTAAATTAAATCTAAGCACGTTCTTGCCGAGAATTTAGCCTTACGGTAAATAGCTGGAGCCAGCAGCCAGTTAGCTTAGCTTAGCACAAAGACTGGAAACAGGGGGTAACAGCTAGCCTGTCTCTGTCCAAATATATAAAATAAAATTAGCCTAACAGTGAAGCTAAAGCTTATTCATTAAAAAGTGATATAGCCCAGCATTTGTTTAATTAATTAATAAAAAATATGTTATGTAACAGACAGATTTTGTTACCCTCAAACAGAGCCAAGCTAGCTGTTTAACCCTGTTTCCAGTCTTTATTCTTAAGCTAAGCTAACTAGCTGCTTCATATTCACAGTACAGACATGGCAGTGATATGAATCTTATCATCTAACTCTCAGAATTAATATGAATAAGCTAGTTTCCTTTCATGTTCAACTACTCCTTCAACAAATTTTAATTTTTAGCTTACCATTGTTTAGGTATAAGAGCTTTTTAGCTAATTCAGACAGATGAGAGATGACCAGGATATAAAAGCAAAAAAGTGATGTCTGCCTAATGCTCTGTATTGTGTTTTGTCTTTTATCTTGGCATGGGGTTATATACAGTATTATTTGACAGAAGGCGAATCATTTTGTGTTGTTAAACAGAGAGAACATGCTGTCCCAACAAATGGACAAGGTTTGGCAATAGTTGTTATTTAACATCCACCTCAAGGAAAACCTGGTTTGACAGCAACACGGACTGTAGAGGTTATGACGCACAGCTGGTGATCATATCAAGCAAAGAGGAACAGGTCAGTGGAATAAAAAAATGTCTCTTTCATTTGGACTTGAGTACTACATACTCTTTTTTTTTTTTTTTACATTTTTTGTAAATGCTACCAAAATACAAAACCTGCTTCCCTTCCCAAACTCATTCCATTAATATTAGGAGTTACATTTTACAGTGTTATTGATGTTCAAGATTTGCAACAGAAATACATGTAAACACAGGAGCAAAACAAACCTATGTTTTTTAATAACGGAGTGAGAAACATATATTTTCACTTACTTTGATTTTCAATTTGTTTGACAAAAGTAGGCATTTGGCCTTTTTAAAAGGTGGAAGTAGTAAAAAAAAGAAAAGGTTAGTGCAGGAAAGGAGGTTAATTTCTTCCTTAAATGTACGAAAAGGGAAAAGAAAGTCTGTAATGACTTCTGCAAAGCTGCAGAACAATGTGAACAATTTAAGAAGGAGATAAAAAAACAAAGAGGAAATGATGCATTCAAACCTGTGAATATTGTCACACTATGACATTTTGACATGTCACAGTGTGAAAGGCACAGGTGTTACTACTAACATTAACGACGGCTCCGTTGAAGTGTCCCAGTAAGACACGACAGTGTGACTGTGAACCAGCATGCTCAACTCCAGGACCCTGAAACTCAAGCAGCTAAATGTAATTCAGTCGTCATTCATTTTATTATTTACACCAGTGCTTCTCCTACAGTGACATGTCAGGTAGGTGTCATCAGGAAGGCACCTAATCTCTTTGGAATGACAGTAAATTAATAATAATAAATAATTGATCATTATCTTTGAAATCTAGGAATTCATCAGCTCGTTTAAACAGCGGACGTGGATTGGTCTGACTGATGAGGAGAGCGAAGATGTTTGGAAATGGGTTGATGGAACGCAACTTAACGAAACGTACGACTTTTTCCAATTTCTTATTCATTGACTGTCACTGTGCCACTTTCAAAAATGTGTGTCAGAACAGGAAAAGAATCAGTGCCTATTCAATCAACTGATCAATTTACATTAAAGCTCAGGGCTTCCAGCAGTCCTAACACAGAGAAATTATCCAGAATCTGACTCACAGAAACCTGAGCTTCATGTGTTTGTTTATATTTAATTTTCTGTTAAAATGATAATGATGTGGGACCTCACCTCATTATAACATGCTCTGAGAGAACAATGTTAACAGTATTAATTTGTAATGGTTTAAATCTTTGTTCATCTCTAGGTACTGGAGAGCCAAACAGCCGGATAATCCCAACACGGAAAACTGTGTTGAGATTTCAACTGTTAGTTCAATTAAAAACTGGAATAATTTGCCCTGCCATTACAATTGGCACTTTACCTGTGAGAAAATACTTGAATAAAATAAAATAATTGGTAAATGTACTTGTATTTATAGAGCACCTTCCGACCACTCAAAGTGCTCCACATGACATGTCAACATTCACCAGTTCACACACGCATTCACACACTGATGGCCGAGGCTGCCATGCAAGTTACCACCTGCCCATCAGATCTAAACTCATGCACATTCACGCACACTCACACACGGACGGCACAGCCTTCGGGAGCAATTTGGGGTTCAGTGTCTTGCCGATTAGTGGACCATCCCGCTTTTCTTCTGAGCCAAAGCCACCCCATTATTTATTATTGTGCATTCTTGAACTGGTTGAATTTATTTTGCTCTCAAACATGGACTATGTCAATACTGTACACTCTGCTCCTCTGAGAGTAAAGGGGTGAATCTCTGTGCTCTATTCCTTATGTACAAGAAAGACCCTGAGCTCAAATTCAGTAATAATAAATTCATGAAATATGTTTTGCGTCTGTGATGTAATAAAACGTTTGTTGATTTAGTACATGGGGCATTCCCTCAAATCAATCACTGTCTGTCTCACCCCTTTTGATTTGAACTATTTTATCCTGCATTTTAAGCTATATTATGAAACATGTTTGATTAACCACAATGACCTATCTAGGAGTCTGGGGTCCTCAAAGTTTACCCATATTGGACCCCCGCCCCTCCTAAAGACACAGATACCTTCTTCAAAAATAAACATAAATGTGTGGTTCTCTGATTATCGAAAAGCTAACAAACTGTTATCCGCAATTTCAATACTTTTGGTCCAAAATAAATGGAAAAAGCAAATTGGGTGATTTTTTTGTCACGAAAACTTAAATGAAATTCTTGAGTGACTTTGACTAATTCTACAACAATGTGGAAATGTGAATGTAAGGGAGCCTGACCAGAGTGGCTAGGAAGGTATAAGGAGGCAGACAAGAAGAGACAACTGTGTCCAGGTATAACAACAACTGGCCCCATGCTACACAGGCTAACAAATAATATGTACAAACAAAAGAAAACAAATAAACTGTTAATATCATTATAACTGAGAGAAACCTAACTCAAAGTAATGGATCCGATATTTACATCTGATGCACACCTGGCATCCATTTTATTGCAACACAACCTATACTAGCTTGCCCTCATGTGGACAGAGGTACACACTGACATCCAACCCCCTTTCACAGTCAAACAGCTACTGCCATCGGCTGTACCATTCCAGCAGGTAAAGTCACTTTCCCCAAAATCTTATTCATCAAACCAATAAACGTGAACAAACTTAATGATGGTAGGTGAAAAGAAGTGGTCATGATATATGAACTATGGGGAAACAATTAAGCAATATGGCAATGATGGTGAAAATGGGGACAAATGACCCATTCTCACCCACTTTGTCAAAGGGTACTTCTCAAGTCTCTTAATTGCATCCCCGTTTCCCTCACTTGGCTCTTAGTCCCTCCCACCAGGGATGCATGGAGAGAAGCAAGGAAGCCATGCGAGGAGAGACGAAACGAGGAAATATATTTTAAGAGACATGAGACGTCCTTTCCTCAGTTGCATCACGTGAAGCGACTTCTGTTTCTGATGACGGAGGATCAGCTGATCACAGCTGGATCAGCTGTCAGTCGGCTTTAACAGCTGGAGAGACTTTTGAAAAGTTTGTGTCTGTTCACATGATCACTTAATAATAGTAACTAATAATACTAATAACTAATAAAGACACACAGTTATCATCACTGTAGAGGTGTTGTCTCTCTGTAGTCTGTTAACAAACTGTGTCCTGTGTTCTGTTTATAAGCGCAGGATCGATTTCTACCGGCGGAATGCGATCGTCTTATTTATGAATTATTTGCGTCTGTACTTTTGAAATTGTGACTGTGACATCATTATTAAATAACCCAGAATATGATTATTGTTTCTCTTAAATGATAAAACTCATCAAACACTCAGGAATGATCAGCCTCACGTGACTGAATGAAATGATGATAAATGATGTAAAAAGCTCTCTCTGACTTTAATTGTTTCCATAATAAAAGTTATTGAGGGAAACATCAGATCATGAAAACACACATCTTTCTAATAAATTAAGAAAGTTGTTTGTGGTCCTTTTGTTGTTCGGACCTACAATGAACATATATTTAAACCCAGTGGCGGGCCGTCAGGGCCTGCAAAGCCTTCTCTGCTGGCCTAAACAGAATCACAAAAAAAAACAAAAAAAACTACTTCATCTGTTATGTGATTGGACGCTGCAGCCGATCGGACTGACTGACTGGAGTTTCATACCAGAGTGAAGACAGATCACAGAATAAACTCTAGTTTATATTTGATTAGTTTTCTGATTCACCGTCTGGTTTAAATATATGTTCATTGTAGGTCTGAACAACAAAACGACCACAAACAACTTTCTTCATTTATTAGAAAGATTTGTGTTTTCATGATCTGATATTTCCCTCAATAACTTTTATTATGGAAACAATATTATTAAGTACAGTATTCATGTGAACAGACACAAACTTCTCAAAAGTCTCTCCAGCTGTTAAAGCCAACTGACAGCTGATCCAGCTGTGATCAGCTGATCCTCCGTATGACGTTGCTTCACGTGACGCAACTGAGGAAAGGACGTCTCATATCTCTTAAAATATATTTTTAAGGAAAGGAAAGGACGCAAGTGAGGGAAACGGGGATGCAATTAAGAGACTTGAGAAGTACCCTTAGTCGTGATGCAGCTCAGCCAATCAAATATGGGTTTCCTGACTCGAGTACCACACACCGTGACACATGGGGGCTGAGACGAGGAAAGAGATTGCAGAGCAGTACGTTTACTGTTTTTGGGTTGTGAAAGTAAAATCATAAGACGGTCTCCTAAAGAGATGAATGGGCCACGGCTTGTCAATAAGGGATGATGGTGGGTCCCACAGCCAGACCAGCTGAGAACCACTGTCCTACATGAGCACAGAAAACATTATATTTTCCTGAATTTAAGCTTCTGCATTTTCCAAATGCTCTAGCATTATTCAAACGTATTGTAAGCCTCGTACCGAACGGTTTAATACGAGTAGTACATAGTTACAGCCTTAGGAACGAATAATAGCTGTGGCGCCATCATGTGGTTATGTTATAAGGTGGTATTTCAGCTGCATGATAGCAGTGAAGGCCTGGGTATAAAATGCACGGCCCGCCACTGTTTAAACCAGACGGTGAAACTAATCAAATATAAACTAGAGTTTAATCTGATCTGTCTTCACTCTGGTGTTAAACTCCAGTCAGTCAGTCCGATCGGCTGCAGCGTCCAATCACATAACTGATTAACAATGAGGGGGCGTGTCGGCCGTTAAAACACTTCCTGGAAGTCTGTTCTCGTGGTTCCTCGGAGATCCCTCCTCCATCCTCGATCGAGGAGCGAGGAAATGACAATTAAGACACTTGGGATGTACCCGATGTTATGGTGCTCTGGCACACCTGCAGTGGGCTGCTCAGACGACCGGTTCAGCTGAACTTGTGTTCGTTCAGCTCCAGTTATGCTCGCAGCTCTGTGTTTTAAACCTTCAAACTTGAAGTTTAATGGACACGTTCTAAAGCGCAGCTCTGCTAGTCAGAAGCTAAATTGTAGAGCAACAGCCCTATGTAGTTTTGATGCACAGGTATTAAAGGCTCTGCACATCCACACAGGTGTTTTGACTTTGGCTGATTAGCCCTCTAGTTGGGTGGAGCCTGCTAGGGATCACGTGACGTCCGCATGAACAATAGGTCTAATTAGGCAACACAAGTGAAAACACCTGTGTGGGTAGACTGTGGGTGAGCAGGGGCTTTAATGCTGGAAGAGGTTATCTGAACAGGAATGTACTACAACACATTCACCACATATGACTTGTCATAGTAGTGTAAGTCGTGCAAATGTCACTTTATGTAAATAATTTCTGTACATTGTAGACCAAGACACAACAATTTCTGTGCAAAGCTAAAGATAAACTAAAGCCTTCAAAAGTAATCAGAAGAATATTTCACTGTGAATATTAGTGATTCCACTTTTTTTGTTTACATTTTCTGTTCTAAATGTCTGTTATGACGGTTTCTTTATCAGGTCATAGTTTTGTTGTTGTATGGCACAAGATAATTACCATATCAACACATTCACCACATATGACTTTTGGATATTTTTTATATTTATATGTTTAATGTAGATCCTAGATCTTATTTTAAATCTATATTCAAAATGTCATTGGTTTGTCTCAGCCTCCTTACAATCACTCATTGTTGTCTCTGTTTTGGTTTATTTAGTGTATGTTTTGCTTTTCCGTTAACAATAATTGGTCACTGAAACTTGACCATTTATCTCTGGTTATAGACAACAAATATATATAGACAATGTCAAAGCTCACTGATGACCAGGTAAACTTAAGAGGAACAAGCAGATGACAAAACTGTAATTACTCCCAACTTCCTGTTTTTCTGCTCTTCCCCTTTTGGCGTCATCAGTGTGGATGTCCATCCTCATTCAGAAAACAGACACAACTATTATATCAAGATTTAAAACAAACTCTGCCATCAATCGTTAAGTTATATTAGCCATAAAATGTCGGGGGACCTGTACGCTCAGTCTGGCATCATCAACCAGGTTTACTGTGATCAGGACGACACGGAGAGTATAGTGAACATCTACGTCAGCCCTGAAAGCCTGAGAGTGTATGACAAACCCTGGGTGGAGGTCACATCACCAAATACACCACCTGCAGAGGCTCAGCACCCAGGTACGGAAACGACGAGCATGAGCAACAGATTTTATTCTCTTCATTTTTTATGTTTCAATTTAATTTAATGTGTAGTTTCAGTGTGGTTTGGTAGTGTGGTGCAGCAGTGATTTTATGTTGATTCTGAAGAGGTGTTTTATTAATTGCAGCATTTAGTACTGTAGAGCTAAAAACAGTAATAGGTGACTGTATCCTCAAAATGTATTGTTTCTTTTTGTCAGTCATCAGTGAAAACTCCAGAAAAGGGAATCATGTCAGAACTGATTCAGTGTTTCTGGGTGCGCTGTGTCTTCTCCTCCTGGTCGTGATTATTTTTCTTGCGGTCAAAAGTGAGTTTTTCCTCATTCTGTTTTGGTGTTAGTAACAGGAATGTTAAAGAAATCAGCACTTCACTTGTTGATGATTGTGATGATAACTTGTAGGAATATTCAGTTGCTGTTTTGTTGTTCCCCCAATAGTGAATAAAGACAAAACCAACTGGAGAAGAGAGAGAGACCAGTTATTGGCAGTTAAAGCCAATCTCAGGAAAAGAATTGACCAGTTAACAGCCAATAACACTGAACTCAGCAGGGAAAGAGATGACTTGCGGAGGAAGTTTTGTAGTAAGTAAAAATGCTGTGTCTTCACGAGAATCTATTACCATACAAGGTCCTCTGTTTCAGACATATTTGGGTTTGGCCGGCTGTAGCTCAGTGGGTTGAGCGGGTCGTCCTTTAACTACAAGGTTGACACCAACTCCTGTTGTCTGCACGTGTCCTTTAGCGACACACTGAACACTAAGTTGCTCCCCGGGGCACCTCACAGCAGCCCACTGCTTCTAAATGCTTAGGATGGGTTAAATAAAGATGTCATACTTCATGTATGTACCTGAGCGTATATGACGATAATAAAGTTTACGTAATGTGACTGACAGCTATGATTTCTAGTGTTGTGATATGTGGTGGTATTTCAGATAGCAAATAAACAAAACACAATGCACACCTATGGCAGACAACACAACGGCACCTTACAAACTATTCGTATTGATCCTAACCCTGGATGAATGGATGTAAATGTATAATTTTGAGGTACTTGCAATTTACTCAAGTATTTCCCTTTTATACCACTTTATACTTCTACTCCACTAGATTTTGGAGGCAAATATTGTACTTTTTAATCCACTACATTTATTTGACAACTCTAGCAGCATTGCAGGTTTAGATTAATGCAAAAAATAAATGAAATAAAGGATCAAGTTTTTTAATAAATTAAGCTACTCTGTTATATAATGTATATTATTTAGAAACGGGCTACTCTGTTTAATGAGTACTTTTACTTTTGGTTCTTTAAGTATATTTTGATGCTATATTTTGTACTTTTACTTAAGTAACATTTTGAATGCAGGGCTTTTATTTGTAATAACGTATTTCTACACTGTACTTTCACGTACAGCATATAAAAGATCAGAGTACTTCTTCCACCATTGGTCAGGGATTTATCATAATGGACTACCCTTCCATGGTTGGAATAAAATAATAAAGTCTCCGTACAGAAACCAAACCGTGTCCCAGATGTTTCTGTCCAAAACAAAGGCTTTTTTACATCTGCCAGACACCTGAAATGTATAGCAGAGCTGGTGATATTGATTAACATGAGGTGTCTTTTCTGTGCTCTGAACATGTGATTTAGTGTTCTGCTTTTGAGTGTTTGGACAGTGTTTTGGGGTTTAAACGTAAAAATGTAGAATGTCAGTTTGGCTCTTTGTATTAAGCTTGAAACTTGAACTCTGTTGTGAAAACTGAGCAACATCAACGATAAAATACTGTAATGTCTCCCTTTAAAACACAGAACAGAATCCCCAGAAAAGTAAAAACCTGGATGATTCCTGATGCAGAAAAGAACAGGGATTGGTCTCCTGCTGATCACAGAGAAGTATGTTGAAATTGTTGTTCTACATTTTAGAATAATTTCCTTTTTTATTGGGTTGTATCATGTCAGAGTGGACATCCTGGATTTAAAGGGGTACTCAGTTTTTGTGACTTTACATTAAACAAGTGTGTGATGCCTGGAAATGTAACTTTCTAAAAGTAATTTCTTTACATTGTAGACCAAAACACATTATTTCCTGTGCAAGGCTACTTGCTGTGTTATGAAGCACACCCCAGATCCAAATGGGTCATTGTTAAGAGTCTTAAGCATCAAGCTTCAAAAGCAACCATTAAGAACATTTTCATTTCTCAACCACTGTGAATACAACATTTTCCTGTTCTAAATGCTTGCTATTGTAGGGTTTCTCTATTAGATGTAAAGGAGGTAATATATATGTGTTGCAGATTTTGTATAACATTTTGCATCTGCATGACTCACTATAAATGTGTTTCCTCAATCTCTGTTTAGTTGATGTGCTTTTGTGGTATTGCACATGAAAAACACCATTTGTAAAATAAGAGGGGACCAGATTAATGTCCAAACTAACTACTCCTTTGTAAAATAGATGTTTTGTTTTAAGAGAATCTCAAACATAACTATAATCACCTCATATGTTGCTATTATTTCAGAAAACAGCTTGCATGTTTTATATATTTAAAATATATCTCTATTTTTGTTGTCCTTTTAATTTTGTGTGGGTTTTTTTGTTCTCTCTCTGCAGGTATCAGCATGTAATTTACATCAACCAAATGAAGACTGTTGTAACTTGTGATGGAAAAGCCACATGATGAAGATCGAGATATTCAAACATTGTGTGCCAGAAGAATTTACTGAATACAATCAATTTCCACATTCTGTCACTGTTCTAATTGTGTTGCATTAGCACATTTCTATTTTAAATATATGTTTAATAAATGTTTGTTTGCACTGGAGAGTTACCTGATCATCTGACTGGACTTTGTTGCTGCTTTGTTCTTTCATCTCAGAAATTAAGTTTGTGAGTAATTGCAGCGCAACCCTATCTCCTGCAAACAAATGTATTATTAAAGCTTTGACACAACAGACTTTGACTGGGGTTTTCCTCTTGCATCACACATTGCTATATTGCAGAAACAGTATGGTCAGAATGAATATTATGTTGAATAATAACCAAACAAATGTCCCATGTTATATAATGCGACTCCTTAAACAAAATGTATTGCATTGCCTCTTTTTCTCAAAACAGCACATGATGAAACATTTATTCAAATTATAAATGATGTATAGTAGGCTATTTTTAGGCTCAACCATTTCTCCTCTCAAGTACCATCAGATCAATTGTCACATCTTTATCAATAATGTGATGATGGTATTCCAAGTCACACAATTAAAAGGTTCATCCCACTCAGCAACCCAACAAATCAGCGTCAATGCAATAGCAACATGTGCGTTCAGGAAGATTGTGTTAAAAGGAACATTGTGTAGTGGCAGAACCTGACAGAAACATGTAAAGAAATATTAAATGGTTAGTATTCTATTTCCATGTTACAATGTAATTGAAGCCCTGGGTTTTTAAAATGTCTTTTGAAATTTTGTGGAAAAGGCTCAGTGGATTGTAGTCCAGCTTCTGGCAGAATATGTATTACAGTAATAACCACACACAAAAAAAGCTGAGACTCCTTCCCCCATGATTTTTGAAAAATACCTCATATTTGGACTATGTACCTGTATGAAAGTTGAAAGACTCATGGCCTTTAAATTAATTACACATTTTCAACCAAATCTCTCAAAATCTCTTAGTATTTGAGATATTCTGGTAATTGACAGTGAAACAAAAAAACAAATAGGACCAAAAGACATGACTGGAATAGGCATGAGAGTTAAGATTAAGCATCCATTTGTGCTGCCAAATTGTACATGACTTAAAAAAAAATACAACACAAAACGTACAAATACAAAACATTATATACAACTATTGTACGCCAAATATTTATATTTCACATTATATATATATATCACCCTCTTCCACGACTGAATAACGTCACTGGTGTGCGGACACAAAATAGTACCACAGTTGTGTGACGCGCATTGATACAATGTTATCCGCCCAGTCTGACCTCACATCCGTCCCTCTAGACAGATTTTTGTCTGCCGGCATTTTCTTTTTGTTTTGCCTGTGCCGACTTTAGCTCTTAGATTAATCTTGTGTGTTGTTGACCGGGTACAGGAATTTCTACAAAGTCTGCTTCTACCACAGTCGTCTGCTGCACAATGCCTGGATTTTCAGACCGAGATCGTGGCAGAGATAGAGGGTAAGTGAAGGGTCAGCTCTGGGTTTCTTAACGTGAACGGTTGACGTTAAAATGAACAGCTTAGCTGTCATGGCCGCGCTCTCATAACAAGACCGTTGTCTTGTAACGTTAGTTTATATCGCCACTACTTGTTATTTAGCTGCACTCCTGTATTAAAAAGAGAAACGCTGTTTTTATGCGTTTAAACGTTCTTCCTCTGGCGTATCTGTAATGTTTTGCGTTCCCCTGCCTATTGGAGGTAAAATGGCAGCTAATGACAGCTCTGTGTCGGCCTGGTTGTGATCATGTGACGCAGTGGTGTCTCTTCTTACGGATGCACATTTGAGACGAAGATTTTTGTCGCAAACGAGCAATTTATTTTTGTATTTGAGTGGTTTTGTATTAGTTTTCTAACGACCCTAACCCTGTCATGCTTCCTACAGGAGGTAAAGCTCAGCCCCATATTGTTCTCGTTGTATCGTGTATATAACGTTAAATCTGTCTCCATTCAGTAATATGACAGTTTATCATGAGCCCGACTTACTGGTGAGTGTTTACGTATACGGCAATAATCAAGAGCTATACATTTAAATGTGGGACTGTGCACAGTGTTGGATTTGTCTATATCAACACGTTGTACACTTGTTTGATTAATAGCAAACTATTAAGCGACTGTTTTTATGGACAAACGCCAGAGATGCTCAGTGTTTAAAAAGCAAATAGTATTCAGTTCCATGTTTGCCTCGTGGGTATAAACTATTTTTCTGTTTGGAGGATTGTGCCCTCCTGCACAGATGGTGTGCAGGTCTGTCTTTAAAGTTGTTCACTAATTTAAAGCCCCTATCCATTTTGTATGATTTCTTTATGTGGTGCTAGAAAATTTGGGAGGAAATTGTCTTTGATTTAGTAGTGCATGTCCATACATTTGGAGGACTGACAAGAGACAATTTTTTTTTTAAGTGTAGATATCTCTACTATAAACACCAAACTAGGGCTGCAACAACGAATCGATAAAATCGATAAAATTCGATTATTAAAAGAGTTGGCAACGAATTTCATTATCGATTCGTTGTGTCGCGCGATTATTACGCCACTCAATAAGTCGCGGAGATGTTTGAGTATAAAAAAAAAAGTTGAGTTGAGCGTGGAGCAGAGCAGAGCAGAGCGGAGGTAGAGGAAAGACCACCGGAGAGACCCGTAACGATGTTTGACGGTGCGCGATCCGTAGGCGGGTCATATCCGGCGTGCATGGCCGAACCGAGTGCGACAGTACGGCGGATCAGCCGCCCCGGAGTCGACTGCTATCAGGGACGTAACGTCCCTCCAGTAGCTCTTCTGGTGCTGGTGTTTACTCGTTATCCAGTTTGACAAGCATGACAAGTTAGCGTTAGCTCGTTAATAACAGTAGTAAAGCAGGACTAAAGACACGTTTTTATTCACTCGCCTTTTTTGGCCCATTCATTTTTCAATCTGTTGTCATGTATATATATTCTGTGCTTTGTCCCATATCGGTTATTGTTGACAAATATATTTGTGTGTGTTGTACTCTTTAATTTTTTTTATAGCACTTGGTCATCTTAAACTGTGTTTAAATGTGGTGTATAAATTAACTTAACTTGCACTTACTACAATGATGGTAATAATTTAATGAATAAGCTTCAAGTGAACTTGAGTGTGTGTGGGTGTCTGAGTGTGTGCGTCTGTGAGTGTGAGAGTTTGTGAGTGTGTGCGTCTGTGAGTGTGAGTTTGTGAGTGTGTGCGTCTGTGAGTGTGAGTTTGTGAGTCTGTGCATCTGTGAGTGTAGTGTAGAGAACAAGTTCTGACGTTCAAACAAATCCTGTTAAGTTTTCTGATTTGTATTTTTCTTTATTTTTTATAAATGATTTATTGTTCTGACAGCTCAGGTCCCTTTAAACAAAAATATACATATTTTTGTGCACTTTATTTTAAAAAAACCCGATATAATTGGCAGATGTAAAGCATAAAGCATACTGTTTTTGAATAAAGGGTTGGAAATTAATGCTTTTTTTTTTTTTATCCGATTCATCGATTAATCGTTAAAATAATCGACAGATTAATCGATTATTAAAATAATCGTTAGTTGCAGCCCTACACCAAACCCTATGCTACCTATCAAGCAATATCCTCATTTCGTCTTTCAAACCCCATACCAAGGCCTCGAAGGACAAGCTGAGGTGATCCTGATGATGCATGGTGATCATCAGGTTTTATTTTTACTGGCTGTGTAGTACTAACCACAACTAGTAATATGACTTTTATGTGAGAATCTTGTGGAGTTCCCCTTTAATAAGCGCCATGTCTGACCATGCTTTTTTTTTTTTTTCCATGTGTCCTGCTCTTTTACACAAGGTATGGTGGAGGACCTCCTCGTTTTGGTGGTGGTGGTGGTGGTGGTGGCGGTGGAGGTAATAGGAGCGGACCTCCTCCGGGAAAGTTTGGCAACCCTGGTGAGAGGCTGCGAAAGAAGCACTGGAACCTTGACGAGCTTCCAAAGTTTCAAAAGAACTTCTACCAGGAACATCCAGATGCAACTCGCAGACCACCTGTAAGATTCACTTCTCGTTGTTTCTCTTTTTAATTAGTTTTTATTCATGTGGTCTTGCGAGTATGTGTATTGACTGTGTTCTTCAATTGCAGCAAGAGGTTGAACAGTACCGAAGAAACAAAGAAGTCACGGTCAAAGGCAGAGATATCCCCAAACCAATTATACAATTCCACGAAGCTGCATTTCCAAGTGAGTAGAGACGAATGCGCCACCACACAAATATCACAAATATTTATTTACCTAATACTTGTGTCATTGACAGAAGTTTTAAAGTTGACAGTCTAACTTGCATCATCTTATTTTTGCAGGCCACGTCATGGAAGTTATTGGCAAACAGAACTGGACTGATCCAACTCCAATTCAGTCTCAGGGGTGGCCAGTCGCCCTGAGTGGCAAAGACATGGTTGGCATCGCTCAAACTGGTTCTGGGAAAACCCTAGCAGTAAGTGAAGTACTTTTTTAATCATGATTTTTCAGAGCATTTCTACCCAGCACCCATATGAGGTTCATTTGTTGTCGCCTTTCGGTAATTAAGACATAACACTTTTGCCAAGAGTGATTGGCTCAAGATCGAACAGATTGATGTGAATACAGAAACAGACATATGAGATAATACTGCAACGGCTGAGGGAAGAAATAAATTCTGCTATGTTGTGGAAGGTAATGACTACCTACCAGGAACACTGATACATGTGCACTGTGAATTGAGGTGTGTATTTAAAGTCGGCCCTTTTTGTTTTTCTTTCTTTTAGTACCTTCTGCCTGCAATTGTGCACATCCAACATCAGCCATTCTTGGAGCACGGAGATGGACCTATTGTAAGTACGCTTGAAATGATTTGTCCGAATGTGTGATCCTCTATTGGCGCCGGATGCTATTGACAGTCCTTTTTGTTTTAATACTATTTTGGAAGAACAGGAAACAGGAAAACTAGAGGCCCAGATGATGCCCAGGCTTCATATCATATTGATCAATCTGTATATCACTAATTAGACAGAATTCAATACTGTGTGCCCCCAAAAAATAAATTTAAAAAACCGGTGAAGCTTATATCTTTAATGTTAACTAACTTTGTATTCTCCTTGTGTTTAACCTGGCTGCAAGAATAATTTTCTCTTCGGTGAATAAGTTGTCCAAGCAGTACCACGATGTTATGGTGTCAGCAGGGTTATCTCCCTCTTGGGAGGGGCCAGATATATTGCTTGAGTTTACAGCTTGGCATGCTATACAGAGCCAGTAGAAATGGGGCAGTTGTGGTCTTGGTCTACACGGATCATTCTTTCTTGGTTGTGTTAAAGTTACTTCTCTCTGTCTAAAGATTGTCCTACATGAATGGATGAACACAAAAGTAGTTGTAACAGCCCAGTATGAGTCTTACCTATTCAATCAATTTATTTCATGTTAAGGATGCAATACACAAATATTGATTCTGATCAGTTATATCCATCTTTCCTTAGTGCTTGGTGCTGGCGCCAACCCGTGAGCTGGCTCAGCAGGTGCAACAAGTGGCTGCTGAATACGGCCGGGCTTCCCATCTCAAGAGCACCTGCATCTACGGGGGTGCCCCCAAAGGGCCCCAAATCAGGGACCTTGAGAGAGGTATGCTTACTTTGTTATTCTCACCATTTAAATAGATTACTCAATTCATTCAACTTTGCCATTCGGGATTTGTTTTATGATTTATGGTTTAATTGGTTTTAAAGTTAAATATATGATACCATGTTTTAGGGGTTGAGATCTGCATTGCTACCCCGGGTCGTCTCATTGACTTCCTTGAGTGTGGAAAGACTAATTTGCGTCGTTGCACCTATCTGGTGCTGGATGAAGCAGACCGCATGCTGGACATGGGATTTGAACCTCAGATCCGCAAGATAGTGGAACAAATTCGGGTATGTTGTTATTTTCTTTCACTTGGCACACAATTGACATTATTATTATTATTGAGACAATCTCAGAGTAAAGTAAATTGTCAGATCACAAACATGACTACTAACCAGCTGTTATGTTTATGAGAAATATTTTGCCCAGTACCCAAAGAAAATAAACACTTAAAAACAAAGTTCTCCAGAGAGAGGAATTCAATTCATACCCACACAAGTTGACCAAACAGCCTGTGATCAATACTCATTCTTCAGAACTCGCCCAGATTAACTGATACTAAATATTAGACTAGTACATCTTTAAACGTGTTAACAATTATATATATGACGGTTACATTTCATTTGAAGCTGCAAAATAGGGTTGAAGTCCTCCTTTTTGTCCTTACCAGCCAGACCGTCAGACCCTGATGTGGAGCGCCACCTGGCCTAAGGAAGTTCGCCAGCTGGCTGAGGACTTCCTGAAGGACTACGTCCAGATCAACATTGGCGCACTGCAGCTCAGTGCCAACCACAACATCCTGCAGATAGTTGATGTTTGCAATGACATGGAGAAGGAAGACAAGTGAGTCGATGATTGCTACCTCTTTCTTAGCATCGGTCAGTCAACTGATGTGATGGGGGGGGACGGGACGTTGTATCAGTCAAACCTACTCAAGTAGAACAGATTGTGTATTTAATCTCAAAACAGTGGCTGACAGTAGAAACATAATGTAAGGATCAACAATAAGGCCTGTACGATTGCCTAGGACAATTAAAATGCTACGTGTGACTTGTAAAGGCAGCAACTAAAAGATAATTAAATGCATAGTTTTTTCCGTAGCTGATGATGGAGGTGGCTAAGCAGTGTTCTGATTAATTTCCTTAAATAACATTAAACAATGAACTTTAGTCTTTGTTGTTATTTGATACCTGCAAATGAATAAAGCAATCTCTATTGGGGCAGGTTAAATAGGCAAGTGGATATCTAAAAGAAATAACATTAACGTTGAACCCTGAAAGTCTGTTGCCGTTGACTATTTTTGTCAAGACAATTTTACATTTTGTCAACTAAGTTTTGTCTCAACGTCCTCTTTGCCTCGTCTCTGTTAGACTGATCCGTCTGCTGGAGGAGATAATGAGTGAAAAGGAGAACAAGACCATTATTTTTGTGGAGACCAAAAGGCGTTGTGATGAGATCACCAGGAGGATGAGAAGAGATGGGTAAGGATCTCCTCGTTCCTCCCCTCAAAGAGTGTCTCTTTTCCTAATTTGAACTCTTATGTTCATCTCGAAAGTTAAAATTGAGGCTACGTTAAATGATACCTTGTTTTCCCCTTATTGCTCCTACTTGTTGTTGCATTAGTGTTTAATGTTCAATCTGTCTGTCACAGGTGGCCAGCAATGGGAATTCATGGAGACAAGAGCCAGCAGGAGAGGGACTGGGTCCTTAACGGTTAGATTTGATAAATCCCATTGCAAGTTACGATTTTAAAATATTTAAGCATCACAGGCTGCTCTGTAACTGAATTAAATACCGTCCATCTCCCTTCAGAGTTCAGATATGGCAAAGCTCCAATCCTCATCGCTACAGATGTGGCCTCCCGTGGCTTGGGTCAGTATGCCGTTGAGTATCACCACTTTCTTATCAGTGTTACACTTACTTTAAAGAAAGTGGTTTTGCTTTCTTTAACTTTTCTATGCATTTTCTGAGTTTTTCTCACCTTAAGGTGGAGTCTTTGTGGCAGGCGCTAGGCATGACAGTCCCAGGCCTCGAGAGGGAGAAGGATGACATATTGGAAGTGCTCAACTGGCTTGCCACCCAGTGGGCCTAGAGAGGTGAAAGCTCTTGTGTGCCAGTGAACTTCAAAAGGCTGTGTGGCTAAGCCTTTGGCTCTGATATGTTGGTGAAATACACACACATCTGTTCTCTGTCCATGGATTTCACCTGACAAACGCCATCCAGCTGTTTCCAACTCAAACGTTTAAAAAAAGAAAAAAAAAAGAAAGATATGCTTGATGTTGTGACTTTTGCCTTGCATGCTGTTGTGTTAGAGAGCACTGTATTGCAAGTCACTTGTTTGAGATTTGGAACAATTGTTACCTTTCGGAGCTTGTGTCAGCATGGGTGCTTGAGAGCCTGTCTTAAGCTTTCAGTTGTTTTCTTTTCCCGTCAAAGTGCTGGATTTCTTGAAATGGAGAGAGCAGTTTGAAATCTTTTATTTGTCTCTGAAAATTGATGAGACCTGGCACATGTGTTTTAGGGGGTAGTGGGAACATCTAGTGAGAGGAGAAAGAGAGTGAGACAACTCAAACCAAAGTTCCTCCCTCGCCTGCGTTTTAAAGTCATGTCGAGACCTGCCAACGAGAGACATTTTCTCAAGTGAACACTGGCTTCTTGGAAGATCTTGCCTTGATGAGACGGATGAAGTGGGTGGGGGGGAATTGTTCTGTGCTCGGAGAGGGGTCCCACGAGGTTCATGTCTTGAGCCTTTTACATTTTTTTTTTTTTTCTTTTTTTTTTTTTGAAGGGGCCCCTGTTCAAATTAGCACTTGGTCTATTTTGTCTTGGCAAGACGTGCAGTGCGGCCTTTAATATCAAGCTTCTTTTGAGAGTGTACTGGGAAAAACGAACCTGCAAAAATGTACCCCTGAATGGTCCTATATTGGCACATGAGGAGGCCCCAGTGCATATCGTGGCCCGACTGCGTAGAAGCTCCTGGATGTCACTTGACAATTTGTGGGGGATTTCGCTGCATTGGGAAAGGACTAGTGAATGCATACTCCTTTATGGTAAGACTTAAATCCATTTTTTTTTTCTCCCTTGGTTAACAAAAGGGAGAGTGAATGTCGTTTGGATCTTTTTGATTATGGTAAGCAATTGGAGTGTGCATCGTTTCTCTCTTCCCACAGTAGTATTCCCATGGAGTAGATGTATGCACAATCTTATGTTGTTTTTAACACGTTTTCCCTCCACAGCCTAATGACCATTCTCTTCCCCCAGCCTCCACAGTTGCTAACTTTTCCCTTTGATCTTCCTGTTGTGGTGTGCAAAATCCTGTGTGGCCTCCATGTTTTGGTTTGCCACACTGCAACACTTTCACAGATGTGGAGGATGTGAAATTTGTCATCAATTATGACTACCCTAACTCCTCCGAGGATTATATCCATCGCATTGGACGCACAGCCCGAAGTCAAAAAACGGGCACAGCCTACACCTTCTTCACCCCCAACAACATGAAACAGGCCAGTGACCTGATCTCTGTGCTCCGCGAGGCCAATCAGGCCATTAACCCCAAGCTGATCCAGATGTCAGAGGACAGAGGAGGTAAAATCTGACACTTGTTTACATTAATAATGTGTTTTAAGGAAGGACTAGTATAGCTTTTAGTAGTCAAGACCCCTGCTGATTCATTTGTCTATATTACTGATTCATATTGTATGCTGCTTTATTAGGAGCTTATATCCTCTTTTAAATTAAATGATATAATCTTTGACTTGTCTCAAAAGACCCTTTTTTTTTTTTTTAGACCTCTTCACATAATGTTTTCCCCTTTTTGTCCGTGTCCTGTCTTCCTCTCATGCAGGTCGTGGTAGGGGGGGAAGAGGTGGCTACAAGGATGACCGTCGGGATAGGTATTCTGGGGGCGGGAGGAGCAACTTTGGCGGTAGTAGCTACAGGGACAGGGACAGCGATAGAGGGTTTGGCAATGGGCCGAAGAGTGCCTTTGGTGGCAATAAGGCTCAAAATGGTGGCAGCTATGGAGGTAACAGTGGTAACTCTAGTGGTAGCTATGGTAGCAACAATTACAGCAACAGCAATGGACAGGGTAATTTTGGTGCTCCGGCAAATCAGGTGGGTGCCTTTGGTAACCAAAGCTTCCAGGGGCCCCCTCAGTTTGGGGCCATGCAGAGGGCCGGTCAGAATGGCATGAACCACCCACCATTCCCATTCAACTCTCAGCCACCGCCACCACAGGCCCAACAGCCACCACCTCCACCACCAATGGTGCCCTACCCCATGCCACCACCCTTCCCACAGTAGATATGATGTACGCACAATATATGGAACCAACATGATTTTGGTTTAGTCTTGAAATCTTACAGTATGATTATTATTATTATTATTATTATCCTTTGTACTGTTTAACTTTGTTTTGCTTACAGCAGGGTTGGAATTATTCCGTAAACCCAGAGCATTAAATGGAGTCATAGACCGGTCTCCTAGTGCAATTATGATTGCTGCACTTTTTCCTTGACTGTTTTTTTTTTGGGTTACATTCCTCAGTAATTTATTTTTACTAGGTAATGCAGTGTTTTCAGTTAGTGGTATGTTTTTAAAGTGATGTTATGAATCATATAAAAAGGGTGCGTGAGACTCTTTTGAATAAAAATAAGAAAATTGGACCTGTGTTGTGTTGATTGTGTGGAATTAAGAATGAATTATAGAACTGATGTGAATTATCGGTTATGCTTCATTCATAAACCAGAGGCCTGAACACATTTGTGTTGTACAGAGAGGAGGATGAAGGAACATTACACTTTGCATTAGTATACCAATATTGAGCAGACCTAAGAAACAATGCAGCACAGCAATTTAAGCTAAGCACATTATTAAGCATCAAGAAATAATAAAATTACCATTTTAGTTTAGGGCTTCAGTTACCATGTAGGACACTGAAGTTATGTCCTTAATTAAACTGTTCATTGGTTTATATTTTGTTGTCTGGTTGCAGTTTTACTTTAACACTTTATTTTTAAATGAGTATTAAAATATATTGATCCTACTACTATTAAGCAAACAATAAATAACGTATTTCCTCGCCAGCATTTTACTGTAGACAAAAGAGACGAGGCTTCTAAAACCATTGTATACGAAGTAGTTTCAGTTTATTGAGCTCACTTGGAATATTTTTGGTGTTCATTTTTTATCAATATTATGAAAAGCAATGCTATAAGTAAAAAAATGTAGAGGCGATAAATAAAGACTTTTTTTTTTTTAAGTGAACAAGACACCAAAATGACACCGACTGTATTTAAGTTTGGTTATTTCAGAATGACACTGAATGCATCACGTTGCCATAACACCTGACTGAAGCATTTGTAACCCGGATGTAAATATATCACTTCCGGGTCGTATATCGCATGTAACTCCTGTGAATTCAAACGTTGTCCACCGGCCATCATCATTGAACATTAACTGTGTGACAAACATAGTGATAAAGTGCCAGGCGAGTGCATTCTGTGTTAAATGTACCGATATGCTCCAGCATTTACGTAATGTAGACATGTAGCATTAATACCGTGCACTAGTGACAGTATGCGACCAACGCTCAACAGGCAGATGATGAAGTCACCTCTCACTGAGCTCGTGTTTTTGTGTTCAATAGAAACAGTTGACTCTATTTTACTTGCTCGATTAATGCCTAGCTAGCACTTTAACAGTTTATTTGACATTAGCATTTAGGGTTCACTTGGCCTTTACTCATGAGGAGTCATCACTTCAATAGACAATCTTTGGCTTTACTTCTCTCAAGCTTCTCGTCATGTTATCTTGCTGTGTCAGAAACGTCCTATGCACATTAAAAAGCCCACCATGCAGTGCAACACTGGCTCTGCAACACTCCAGGAGACACTGCAGCACGTCGTCAAGTGAGGACTTGGATCGGGTCAGCACTCTGCTGCAGCTCTGTGTGGACAGACACTATGTCTCACCCGGTCAGACTAACACCGAGCTGTTCCAGCGGGGCATGAGCTGCGTCTATGGGCCTCTGGGCACGGAGCTGAGGAGAAACCTGCTGGAGCAGTGGTGGCACTCTGTGACCAGCTCCTCGGCTCAGGTGTTTGGGATAAACACTCTGAGCAGCAGCAAGGACGCAGCAGCAGATGGACGGGGGCAGCTGAGGATTGTTGAGTCTGACTATTTAAAACACACACTTGAACAGCAAGAACTGAGCAAGGAGCAGCTCATCCAGGAGGTACAGGCGCTCATTCAGAGGTCCCCCTCTCTGAGGACAGACTTTCTACAAGGTAGAGTGCTGCATATTCCAGAGGGACTCACTGTTTGATTGTCGTGACATTGATGTGTTTTCACGAGTACTTGCACTACAGAAAACAACAATGGTGAAACAGTAAAATTATGAATAATTGGTAGTTTTAAGGGACTTTCTTGGCCTTGGTTGAGTCTATCCTCGTTCAATCTCCACCTATCAAATATATTTAGGTTAAGGGTTAAGATTAGGACTTTCTGGGTACTTGGGTTTGTACCCATCATCATTGTAGATGATGTCAGTCTGTAAATCACTGCTTAGAACCAAATTTTGTGGAGGGACAAAAGGATAGCGCATCGCTCTTTGGAACCTACGGTATCCTCAACTTGTAACAAAACAGTCAAATGAAACAATGTTTGTCACCTAATTACCTTCTATGTTGGAAGTACAAAATTAGAATTGAATCGTATGCTAAATTAACAGCTATTAAGTCTTGTTTGTTGTCAGGTGCGTTGGAGCAATTTGTCCCCTCGTTGGAGCTGGTGAACAGGAAGCTACCCTTTGGCCTGGCTGAGTCTGGTCTGTGTTTCCAGCCCTCAGATGGCTCTGGTTGGTGAGGCTTCATCTACTGTCCGTCCGTCCGCATGTGTAGACACACACTTGTGAAAAAGCTTATTCTCTCACTACAGGTTCTCCATATGAAATTATAGAACTCGTGCAAATACATTTTGCTCCTTCGTACTCAATGTTGCTTGTTGATTTTATGTTAATACCACCTGTGTGTGACATGAAGACAAGTATTTGGCCACAGTAATCAAGTAGTCTGTGTCTTCACTGGCAAAATAATAAGCTTTTCAACCCACTCCTCTTGGGATGCTAGCAATATGCCCAACTCACTGACTGCTAATCCTATTAAAAGGTCCATCAATATGAACATGTATTATATGTATTCATATTACAGACTCTTATTTTTAGTTTTTTTGTGGCCATTTTGATGGATATGAATGATATCAATAACTGATTGCATTTAAGTTGTTGTACAATGTTCATTATTTAACCACTAGAGGGCGAGCTGGCCCCATTTTTCTGAGATAGACATTTGTGCTTTGTATTTCATAACAAATTAGTGCTATTTAAATACAGTAAACGACTAAAAAAAGAACATGTGTAGTGCTACTGTAATTATAATGTAACGGTTCTGTTTCTGCCAGCCCAGCTGAGGTGACCCAGACGTCTCTGGTGTGGTTCTGCCCTCCTCGGACCTCTTCCCACTGGCTGGATCACTGGGCGAGACAGAGACTGAAGTGGTGGAGGAAAGTGAGTATTGTTAAATAAGAGGAAGTATTTCAGAGCACTGAATGTAAGCTGAACAGATCCCCATCATCACTCAGATACACACACAGCTTTCACATGGTGAAAACAGTATGTAGAAAATATTCTTGTGTTTTGCAGGTTTTACTTGGATTACAATATATTTATAACCACAAGGTGGTTTCGCAGTGCATTACTTGCATGTATTGTGCAGCGCTAACTGGAGCACACAAAGGGTTGTTTTCCTGTTTTCATGGACTATTTACGTTAAATGAGCAGTCTAATCGTATGACTTCCCATCATTGATACTTATTTCTATTACTTGAAGATACACTCCCTGATATTCCTGGAGGGCCCAAACACAACATTTCTCCCAAGAGGGCGACTAGATAGGAGGAGATTTGGGTCAAAGTCGAGCAGTGTATCTTTAAATTATTACTACATTACATGAAATCAGGCCAACCCATGTCTTTCCAGTTCGCCCGGTCTCCATCAGACTTCAGCAGTAGTGACGTCCCAGTGGAGGAACTCGAGGGGGCGGCGTCTCGCGGTGTGAGGATCATCTACAGCTTCCCGTGGGGACAGGAGCCCCTGGAGACGCTGTGGAGCAGAGGACACGCCGAGCTGCTGCAGACACACAAAGGAGTCCGTTCCAAACTACAGGTCAGTCTGCTTGTCTTCATGTGGATACTGTCTCTTTTTGTTGTTGTTTGCATACTCGCTATGTCTGCATTCAGTTTCTTACCCCGTCAGGCTGCCACTGCCAACAAGTCACATAGAAGGTGTAGAAGCTAGCAGTCAGCAAAACCGGTCCCCCAAATTATGTGGCCCTCACAATGAAATCAGAAATTTCCCTGATGGGCCTTTTTTCACAGAAGACATTTTGACACGTCAGGAAAAGCACAGGCGTAAATGATGAAAGGAATGAGTAGATGAAGCCGTTGATGTTTCAAAGAGCATATACACAAGCACCTATTCACTGCTGTTGTTGCCTTTCTTCATGGTGACCACACGTAGTTTCTAAACACAATTTCAGTTTCGAGACGGTCGTAAGTCGGTTCCTCACGTCGTCTCGGTATGCGGGAACATGGACCGCGGTGTGAAGGCCTTTCTGTCCAACTCACTCCAGCAGCTCAAGAAACAAGACGGCAAGCAGAAGCTGCTGAGGAGAAAGGTGATGACCCACGTGTTAAACACGATGATATACTGTGTTCCATTGTCTCACTTGACACTTGCCCTCTCTTTTGTGATGTGATCCTTTTGTCACTAGTTTTGGTTCGCTGTTGATTTCAGGTCCTGAAGCTGCACCCAGTGTTGGCTCCGGTCAAAGTGGCTTTAGACATCGGCAGGGGAGCCACTATGGAGCTGAGGCAGGTAAGAAACACCTCTGTTGACAGTAAACATCAATGATTAATTTATATTTTTAATCTTGATTAAATCTGTGAATACATATGTAAAAAGTGAGTCATGTGCTCTGTGAAAAAGGATTTTTCAAGTGACTGTGATGGAATCCGCACCAAAGTAATTTAGTTGACGGTTTAGGCGATAGTGACAGTCGATTTAAAGAGCATTTGATTGTTTTGTAGGTTTGTGAAGGGCTGCTGCAGGAGTTTATGGAGGCTAAGATCCCTGCGTGGCCTGGGTATCTCGAAACTCTGCCAACGTCAATGGAGCAGCTGAACGCAAAGTAAAGTGCAATTCAGTGTTGCAAAGTTCCTCATTAGGAGCGAATCATCTCTTGCTGTGGACTGACTGTGTGTCTCTGTGTCGATGCGTTGTAGGTATGACGAGATGGGAGTGCTGTTCACTGTGGTGATCAGTGAGAACACGCTGGAGAGCGGCCTCCTCCAAGTCCGCAGCAGAGACACCACCATCAGAGAGACCAAGCACATCTCTGAGATCAAGAACTTTCTCTCCAGATACATTTCTGCTGCCGACAACATCTGAATGGACTTTTTGTTTCGGCAACTAAAAGGAAAAGTATGCATTTTGTGCTGCATCCGTTTTGGAAATTAGTCTTTTCCAGAATTACTTTTGGCTCAGTGTGACCTCAGTGTGTTTAGGTGAATTTTGCTGATTGGTGGTAATTCTGTACCTCGTTTTTAAAAGGCTCAGAAACTATTTTTGTGACGTGTGAAAAAGAAGATGTGTGCATGTTGCTCAAAGTTTATGTGGGCACACCCATGGTGCATGTACCCCCAGTTTTTTTATTGGGTATGACTTGAGGACTTCTACTCACCCTACAGTCTCCCTCAGTACTTCCAAGGCAAAGATGTGGCTCAGTGCATGTCTCACTGTCTGAATTCCACAGGGTGGTATTTACATGATTGGAGGAGGATTGGGATCAGTGTTTGCCCAGGTTTCTGTCTCACTTTCTATTCAAATATACAGTGTCTCTTAAATATTAAATGTTTTTGTTTGTGAGTTTGTTATTGTCATTGTGCTCCCTGTTAGTTGTCGTACATTAGTTTATTATTAATGTGCCACTTGTGAATCAATGCTTCTCTTGAGGTTCAAAGATCATTCTTGACCCTGGAAAAAACAGTCTCCCCTCAAAGTCCATTTTGTAGCTGTTCCTGAGCGTTCAATCATATTACATGATCTTCATCATATTTCATATATATATATATATATATATATATATATATATATATATATATATATATATATATATATATATATATATATAAACTCTATGCAACAGGGACTTTCAGATAACAGATAGTTCATATGTATAATGAGGATAGTGGGTTATTTCATAATTACTTTCTCTCTTGATTTCCTCTTTTGCTGTATTCTGTTATATTCCGAGTTTTACTTCATTATAGATGATATGCTGCTCATCAGTGCTCTGTGATATGTAATATATTGGGGATTTTGTTATATTTCAGTAGCAGCCGTTAATGTATATGCGTCAATCAAAAATGATTTACTTCTTTATGGGAGCTATGCCGATTATTTTCCTGTGGAGGCAACGCTGCACAGTTTAGTGCCAGTAACACACCATGGTCTGACTGGGACACACAGGCACATCCGCTAAATCTCGCGAGATTTGGCTGTAGCTTCGCTCCTCCCTTTGCCGTCATTGGTCCCTGGTCCTACAGCTTACTGAGCATGTGTATGCGCCGCTTAGCTGTTAGCATTTAGAGATGGCCTCAGACAAGCAAAACGACGCTAAATTGTCCTCCACGGATGAAAACAAAAAAAAGTCATCGGATGGAGGACTTGGACTCGAAAGTATCCTTCACAGCACCAGACGTGCAGCGGCGGTTTTGTTTTTGCTGCAGTTTATCTGTGTCAGGCTCAGAAGCCTCAGGTAGCTCGCTAGCTAGCTCTGTTATAGTATAACGTTAGCTCGCGTTATTAGGCTACGTGTCACACTGAAGCAGGCTGTCTGGCTCTGCTGAAAAGCAGATTTATTTGGCTTGTCTCAAACTTTTTTTTTACAAGTCCAAGGACGGTAAATAAACCAAGCATGTCAGTAATTGTGTGCTGCCATAGACGTGTTCACTTGTAACCTCCTGAGTTTCAGTAGCAGCTAACTTACGTTGCCGTTTCTGCAACACAGCACCACAGTCACACTTTCTGGGTGTGTAAGTCCAGTGCTAGCATGGCTGACATACTTATACTTTAATATGAATGACAAATGTACTACCGTGTGTGATGATAAAGAGAAGGTTGTCGCTTAACATTGATTCGCAGTTTTGCAAATAATCAAGGAGTCCCAGCAGCAACATGGTCTCAGACACGGAGACTACCAGAGATACCGGTGAGCTGTGCTCAGTCATACTTCCACCATAATACTGCATTAACTGTAGCTGTGTGGATGTCTGTGGTGAACTGTCGAGTATTGTATTGCTTTTCACAAAGTGGTGCGCAGTTTTTTTTCATGATCACAAGCCCTTCGTTGGCCATATCTGTTAACTTTTTATATAAACAGATGTTCAACCTATTAGTGACGTTTTTTCTCTTAATTACTGTTTATTCTTGAGACCAAATCCTTGTTTTATGCACTGAGAGAAGAAACTGTTTGCATGGAAACCTCTGCTACCATATGGCTCACGTGAGACTGGTGTACAAATGTCTCTTAACACTAATTTAATTAACCGCACTTGTACATCTGGAGTCTGATACACATAGCTCAAAGTGGCTCTATTAATACAGCAAGAAAGAAAATCTTCCTCGATTTAGGATTTTTTTTTTTTCAAAGAAATCCTGGACTTGTATTTGTGAAAATTGACTGTGTGGTTGTTGTGTCCATTGAGAAAAACCAAGATGGAAATGTACTCGTATGTGTTATTAATTGAATGTAATGTAAACATCTTTGTGTACCTGTGTGCAGGGGTTACTGCTCCCGTAGACTGCGTCGCCTGCGCAAGACTCTTGGTTTCAGGATGGGCAACCGACACAAGTTCATTGGGAAGAAAATAACTGTCGAAATGCTTTCTGACAGCAGGTGAGGAATGGAAAGTCTGACCTTCATGTGCAGTTAACTGCCTGGTATACAGTAAATATAGGTTAGACCTACAAAACCCTGTTTGATGCAGGATAATGATTGCACATCACACAGCAGTTTGTCCCCTTCCTATCAAAATGTGGTGCTCGTTATCTACGTAAGAGGTTCTCAACCTTTTGTAGCTTAATGCTTCGTGTTATGTTAAAAAAAAAAAATCAAAATCAAATTTTTTTCCATTTCAAAAACCGATCCATTCTGTGTCACTGCAGCCGAGGGAAGGTTGTCCAGCTAACAGTGAAAGCATGTTTGTTTCCAAGATAAATTGCTGAATGTCGACTTCAGATATAAATTGTGAAAATGTGCGTCCAAGGAACTGATGCACGGACCTTCCCTTCTCCAGGTATCTGTTGCTGGTTTTGATGGAGGCCGAGCGTGCGTGGAGTTACGCCATGCAGCTGAAGCAGGAGGCTAACACGGAGCCACGCAAGCGCTTCCACCTGCTGGCACGACTACGCAAGGCTGCCAAGCACAGCGAGAAACTGGAGAAGCTCTGCGAGAGCCCGCGCGTTGACGCCAAGACCAAACTTGAGGCGCAGGTACACAGTACAGAGTCGCCTTCAACCTGCTTTACGGTTCACAGCACAGGTGTAAAGAATAAGGGGCATGCATGTGCTATGAGATCACGGGCCCTCAACTGTCCAAAAGTGTTTTCATCTTGCGTCACATCGCCCTTCGCCTCTATACCTGATTTTTGATGGTTTCTATGTTTGAAACAAAATTACTAACATTGTTGATACATAGAATTTATCATTTGAAATGAATAATGTTCTTGTGTATTTCATTTCAGGCCTACACTGCATACCTGACTGGTATGGTGGAGTTTGAACTGCAGGAGTGGAAGCTCGCCATGGAGGCCTTCAACAAGTGCAAGTGAGTTTTAACAGCGCTGCAGTTCCTTAATACTTTGGCAGAATAAGTGTCTGTTTGTCATGTTTGAATCTTTATGACTTTTGGGAATTTCTAAACAACCCCATTTTGGTCTTGTCAGGACCATCTATGAGAAGCTGGCCAGTGCTTTCACAGAGGAGCTGGCAGTTCTGTATCGCCAGCGTGTGGACGAGATATCACCCAACATCCGCTACTGTGCTTACAACATCGGTGAGTAACGCACAAGCACACGTACGGGGAAAACTGATCCCTCTCAACACAGCGGATGCCCGTCTTAGACTTTTTTTTTTGGAATCCAGAGACATAGTTCCTTGTCCCAAAGCTCATATCACTCTCCTCTCCAACACACACACACACACACCATGTAACTGGATCTTATTTTTCTATCTGATTGCAGGTGACCAGAACGCCATCAATGACTTGATGCAAATGAGACTGACTGGAGGAGGAGGCGGCATGATGGCTGAGAAACTAGAGGTGAACAAACAGGAGTTGAACATTAGTAGGGCTGCAACAACGAATCGATAAAATCGATAAAATTCGATTATTAAAAGAGTTGGCAACGAATTTCATTATCGATTCGTTGTGTCGCGCGATTATTACGCCACTCAATAAGTCGCGGAGATGTTTGAGTATAAAAAAAAAAGTTGAGTTGAGCGTGGAGCAGAGCAGAGCAGAGCGGAGGTAGAGGAAAGACCACCGGAGAGACCCGTAACGATGTTTGACGGTGCGCGATCCGTAGGCGGGTCATATCCGGCGTGCATGGCCGAACCGAGTGCGACAGTACGGCGGATCAGCCGCCCCGGAGTCGACTGCTATCAGGGACGTAACGTCCCTCCAGTAGCTCTTCTGGTGCTGGTGTTTACTCGTTATCCAGTTTGACAAGCATGACAAGTTAGCGTTAGCTCGTTAATAACAGTAGTAAAGCAGGACTAAAGACACGTTTTTATTCACTCGCCTTTTTTGGCCCATTCATTTTTCAATCTGTTGTCATGTATATATATTCTGTGCTTTGTCCCATATCGGTTATTGTTGACAAATATATTTGTGTGTGTTGTACTCTTTAATTTTTTTTATAGCACTTGGTCATCTTAAACTGTGTTTAAATGTGGTGTATAAATTAACTTAACTTGCACTTACTACAATGATGGTAATAATTTAATGAATAAGCTTCAAGTGAACTTGAGTGTGTGTGGGTGTCTGAGTGTGTGCGTCTGTGAGTGTGAGAGTTTGTGAGTGTGTGCGTCTGTGAGTGTGAGTTTGTGAGTGTGTGCGTCTGTGAGTGTGAGTTTGTGAGTCTGTGCATCTGTGAGTGTAGTGTAGAGAACAAGTTCTGACGTTCAAACAAATCCTGTTAAGTTTTCTGATTTGTATTTTTCTTTATTTTTTATAAATGATTTATTGTTCTGACAGCTCAGGTCCCTTTAAACAAAAATATACATATTTTTGTGCACTTTATTTTAAAAAAACCCGATATAATTGGCAGATGTAAAGCATAAAGCATACTGTTTTTGAATAAAGGGTTGGAAATTAATGCTTTTTTTTTTTTTATCCGATTCATCGATTAATCGTTAAAATAATCGACAGATTAATCGATTATTAAAATAATCGTTAGTTGCAGCCCTAAACATTAGTTTATGTTATTGTATCATCAGTCATCTTTCATACATCGGTGATGCCTAATATCATGTCAAGGTCCAGCCAACACACTCATTTGCTCCTCAACTTTAGTCTCAATAAAAAAAAAAAGCTGAGCAAATTTGTGTGCATATATATATTAAACAAGATTGACTATTCAGTGATGAAATCCTAAGACGTCTTAGCTCCTGTGGATCAGATAATCTTGTGTTTTTATAAAAACGTTTCATACATTTCTTTTTTTTTTTTACTTCTCCTCAGGCTCTGATCACTCAGGCAAGAACCAAGCAGGCAGCCACCATGAGCGAGGTGGAGTGGCGAGGGCGGACGGTGCCCGTCAAGATCGACAAGGCTCGCATCTTCCTGTTGGGTCTGGCAGACAATGAAGCCGCTATCGCTCAGGTCAGTATATTTACTTCCTCCTTTGTAGGGGATCAAAACAAACTGCCCTGCACTCGATGTGAAGCCGTTGTTGTTATCGGCTCTTAATATCCTCGCATGTCAGCGCTTAAAAATACATCCTTAAAGTGTTCCTATGGTCTAAAGCCCAAGTGATTCAAGGGTACGTGTGATGTACATTGTCCACGTGCTTCTCAAAATATACGACTGTGGACCATACATGCCAGAAAACATGAGACCGGAATCGATCGCTACGTTTTGTCAAGGGTGAATTAGCTTTAGTCTAACTTAGCCTTGTTGGTAGGATGGCTCAGTATTTGTTGGTGTGTTGATTCTTCCTGTGGCAGACTAATGACCACTGATATGGTTTGACTTGTAGAAGTGTTGCTGATTTTTTTTACATAGCTTTAAAGGTTTTTTTTTTGGGAGGAGAGAGCAGTTTTATCCCTTTTTTGTTTCCCGTCTGTTGGGTACTTGTTTGGGGCTTTGTGGTGGGTTTTACTTGGAGTGTGTTGGTGTCAGTTTTTGGGGAGGAGTGCCTCTTTCCCTGTTAGGCTTGGCAGCAGGTTCACCTATGGGATTGTGGGAAGAGCTCTTCACTTGGGAGCATCTCTGTGGCTTTCAGAGGGTGGCTAGCTTCCTTTTTATTAATTATTATTAAATAACAGCAACCGCATTAAAGTGTATGAAACTAATTTACAGCTTCTTTATAATGTATGAAGTGAATAAGAATTGTGTTAAAAAATTTAATAAAAAACGCTTGCAACTACTTTGAACTCCCTCAAAGAATCGCTATAGAAAAGTCTCAAAATGGGCTTATGGCCTAAGTTTTAGCAGAACACCGCCAACAGTCCGCGTAGTTCCTAAAACTTTCAGTAGGTGGCCCTCTCCTCTTTACGGTCTCTCGGGGTCGCCTCACGGCCACCTCAGCTCATTTCTCATGTGTCCTTATGCCAGAAGGCTCAGCACGCCCTGCAGACATACCTGTCACACCCACATCCACTCAGGTCTGTGGCATGCAGTCTCTCTCATTGCACGACTGCATTCTGTGCATTTCAGCCCACACATGAATACAGGGCGATACCCAGCAGGTCTCTGGACCGATTGGTATTATCATCTCTCAACACAATGGGCCCTTTTTGGGACTCAACTGTAGCGTTACAGTCCATTGGTAAGCCAATAGTGGTTGTAACTGAACGTGTGGGAAGCTGCTTTGAAGCAGAATTATTGCAGTTTTTTTTTTTTGTCATTTACATTATAAAATAAAGTCCTCATTAACTGTCTTTAAGTGACGGAATGAATGTTGTAAAATTAGCAAGTCTTGGGGGCCATTTGTCCCATATTGCTCAATGGAAAGTCGAGAGTAATTCACAAACAACTGGGCACAGGAAACACCATATAGGGCCATACGTCAGTCCTAGTGGAAGAGCTCCGTCCACTCCTCCTCCTCCTCCTCCTCCTCCTCCTCCTAATCGGTCTATCCGTCCAGCCCCCCCCTGTTGAACAAGAGAGGATGCTCGACGGGTTGAGCCGGTCATGCTAGGCGTTGCCAGGGTGTTGGCACGAGTGAGTTGCACTAAATAATATCAACCTCCTGGGTGGATGAGAGCAGCCGTACGACCTGTCTATTCTCACTGCGAGGAATTTTCTCGTAACATTCTTCCACTGTGTTGCTTCCAAGAGTTTTTTTGAAGGTGAATAAGTCACAGTAATGTCATCCCTAAAGGTGTTAAACGACTTTTACTTGATTACACTAAACCAACATGGCCTTTTTTCTTTAAATATGAACGTCAGAGGTGCAAACTCGTCCCTTTCGGCGAAATTAGGGGGCGGGGGGGGTCAACTGTCAACTCTTCGCAATAAAACATCTTTGATGTGACACGTCTAGTCTTGGCCAATCAGCGTTAAGAGGTCTACACCGTCTTCACTTCCCTCCGTTACAGTTTAAGTTCCGTTCCGTTCAGACTTGCTGAACATGCAGTTAACGTCCACTGCATGCGGAACTCTGTCGACTTTTAACGTTCGTCATTATCGCGAATTAGGAGGAAAAAACGTGATGAAACATGAAGCCCCCCCCCCCCGTGTTCCGGTTCAGTTCATGCGGCCACTCGTTAACGTTAAACCAGAACACCGGCGGATCTGGTTGCTGTTTTTAACTCAAAGTAGAATGAAAGGCCCAGATACTGATGAGATGATGAGGTCAAAGAGCTTCAGGGCTGAGCTGTGAGTGGAGCTGGGCCTGGATAAAGGTGGAGGTCTAAACAGACGTGAGTACAGCTTCCTGCTGTCAGTGTTTTAAATACATTGATGAGGCAGGTCTGCTGAATGCAGCCTCTGCTCCAAGGAGATAAAGTACAGCAACAAGGGCTCACGTGCTCTCTCATCACACTGTACACACTGTTCACTGTAATGACCACAGCCAGAGTAGATTATCATTTTAATTTAAATAATATAACTGGATTGAATGCATATTAATTGCAAATAGAAGATAGGCCACAATTCTAACAGCTGTACAGTAACAGTGGAAGTTAATATGAAGACATACAGTAACAGTAGAAGTTAATATGACGACATACAGTAGAAGTTAATATGACGACATACAGTAACAGTAGAAGTTAATATGACGACATACAGTAACAGTAGAAGTTAATATGACGACATACAGTAACAGTAGAAGTTAATATGACGACATACAGTAACCGTAGAAGTTAATATGACGACATACAGTAACCGTAGAAGTTAATATGACGACATACAGTAACAGTAGAAGTTAATATGAAGACATACAGTAACAGAAGTTAATATGAAGACATACAGTAACAGTAGAAGTTAATATGAAGACATACAGTAACAGAAGTTAATATGAAGACATACAGTAACAGTAGAAGTTAATATGAAGACATACAGTAACAGTAGAAGTTAATATGAAGACATACAGTAACAGTAGAAGGTAATATGAAGACGTACAGTAACAGTAGAAGTTAATATGAAGACATACAGTAACAGTAGAAGTTAATATGAAGATGTACAGTAACAGTAGAAGTTAATATGAAGATGTACAGTAACAGTAGAAGTTAATATGAAGACATACAGTAACAGTAGAAGTTAATATGAAGACATACAGTAACAGTAGAAGGTAATATGAAGACGTACAGTAACAGTAGAAGGTAATATGAAGACGTACAGTAACAGTAGAAGTTAATATGAAGACATACAGTAACAGTGGAAGTTAATATGAAGACATACAGTAACAGTAGAAGTTAATATGAAGACATACAGTAACAGTAGAAGTTAATATGAAGACATACAGTAACAGGGTTCAATGAAAACTAATCACTTTATTTGCAGGCGATGGTTCTCGCTACTTTTGCTATCTTTGTTTTTATTTGACTAAAACTTTTGAAAATGAGACCTCGTTCTAAATGGATTTTGTCTCAAGAAAATTCATGCCCCCCCCCGACAGGGTTTCGGGCTTGTCACCCTTTTCACCCCTTATGAGTTTGCACCCCTGGAACATGTGTCCTGTAGACATGGGAGACCATCGTAGAGTAACACAGGCCTGTTGTATAAGTGTGTCGATGGAAGAACAATCCTGAACCCTGAAACTCCAGAGTGAGATGATTGCAGATGAGTTGTATGCAGGAATGTACCGGCGGCCTGCCGGGCCACATACCTGTGCCTTTGCCACAGTCACATCCCTGCTGAAACTGTTGCTCTTTGCATCAAACCACCACGACTTCTAAACGGATTACGTAAATAGTTGCGTTCGCATGGTTGACTTTTCTTTTTTCTTTTTTTTTTTTAGCGCAGGTGTCGCAGGTGTGTCTGAGTTCATATATTGAAGCCAATGTGTCTACATAATTAATCCTTGAGTTTATTCTTTTTCATTTTTAAGATGTTATTAGTGCAACCACTCAGAATAGAGGGGCGGAGTCCCGCCCCTTCCTGTGGACCACCACGGGACCTTATTTCAGAAAAACAATATGCACGGCAAGAGACAAATAATCTTTTTATCTCGTTTGAATTGAGTTGTCAATTTAAAAGATCATTTTTGAGGTATAAGAGTGTGAAAATAACAAGAAAGACTACACACCTAAAAGTCGTGTTAGTGACGTTTTTCGCTGAAGCTATGATGGCCGTGGATAAAACATTTCAAGTAAGGGAACACATTTGTGCGTGGAGCATAGCTAAGTTACCGAGCTAGCTGGTGGGACTTGTATTGTGCGAGGTCGAGAGATGTTGTTCACACAAAACTAAGATATTCTACGACAAACTGCGACTGTCTTGACGTGCAAAATTAGATTTTAACTTGACAAACATGTAATTCATGCCACAAGTTAAACGGGATAAAAATGATTTTACAAACTATTGAACATATTTTTTTCTGAAATAAGGTCCCATGGGGGACACTGGACCGGGCGGGACTTCGCCTCTCTATAGGGGATCACATTTCACCCGTTCCTTTCTACGGGCTGCAGTTCAGTTTGCTGTCAAGTTGTTTCATGATTTATTTTTCTACCGTAAATCTTTCTGCACCTTTTTGCCGTTTCACTGTAACAGAATTGCACCAAGGCTACATATACTGTTGGTGGATCAATATCAATGCTGATACAGTCCTTGTTATGCGAAGTGGGTATCAGCCAGCAATGAACAAATTGAACCATTTCATTTAGTTTTCTGGTTTGCTGTAGTGATCTAATGTTACCGCATACTAGTCTTACTTATAGCACACCAGCACTACCTGCATGTGTTTTATAATAAATTAATTTATATGTGAAGGCAATATTATTATTTTACAAAGAAACGGGAAGTGTTGACAGTAAATCAAAGCCACTATGTTCCACGATGGATCTTAATTATTGTTTGTGTTGTGCAGACGGCTAACGAGGAGACCAAAGAGCATCTGTATGAGACCCTGCTGGCCGAGTGCAGAGACACCATCCAGGCTGTGAGAGAGGAGCTCAAGAGTGAGGCGGTAAGATACTGCAGGTTAAAAAGTTGGAGAGCGATGTTTGTATTTTCGACCTAGATTTTTGCTAACGGTTACATCGTTAGTTTAATTTACAGCTTACTAGCTAAGTTAAGACATAAGAAAAACAAGAATGGGAGAAATGTTCAAATCCTATTGCTTGTCTTTGTAGAAGCAGCGAGAGAGGGGCTCTGAAGTTGACAGCAACAAGGTGTCCAACCTGCAGTTCCTGCACAGGTAAAAGAAACGTGTTCTTGAAACAGTGACGTCATTGTAATGAAACTGATGCATGTAATGCGTACCCAGAGCTCACAAGCGCGAGTTCCGCCCCGTAAAACTCTCAATCGTACCCCCGTAGGAGATGTGAATGGAAACATCCAACTTGCCTTTTTATCCAGGCCAAAGCATGAATAATTCTTTGCACCCTCCGATGTTTCTCTCTTGCATTTATCTCCCTAATAATCGAATAATAAATATGCTGTTGATCTCCTCTCCCAGTTACCTGACCTACATCAAGCTGTGCACGCTGGTGAAGAGGAATGAGAGCATGGCCCACACTCTGCAGGCCAAACTGAAGGAACCCGAAGCAGACGAGAGCAAGAGAGGGCCCCGTCCACAGGATCTCATCCGCCTCTACGACATCATCCTGCAGGTACATTTCTGGACATTCAATACAGCGTGATCTCTTCAATCGGAAGCTTTTGCATGTATTGAGAAGATAGAAAGAAACGTGTTTCGTCATAGGGTGTGTACTTGGCCTTGTTTGACAGACGATGTCACTTCCTTTTTCAAAGTGTTAACTCACCTCCCTAACTTTGCTTTGCTCGTCCGTCTCTCAAGAGTCTGGCTGAGCTCTCCACCCTGCAGGGCCTGGAGGATGACCACACCTTCCAGAAGGAGGTGTCCCTCAAGACGCTGGTCTACAAGGCCAACAGGTCAGACCCAGTTCTTTAACTTGCTGTCCTTGAGCCCACAATGTATTACTCTTGTGTTCATGTCTTTTTGTTGTCCCTTTCTATACATGTGTTGTTAATGTGTTCCTCCCCTCTGAACCCCTCACAGGTGTTTCTTCATAGCTCAGTCGTATGTGCTGGTGAAGAAGTGGAGCGAGGCATTAGTGCTGTATGAGAGGGTGCTGAAATATGCCACGGAGGTCCAGTCCAAGACCAAGAACCTCAACAACAGCCTCAAGGTTGGTCCTATTAAAAACAACCAATCTCTTAATTCCACGCAATTTAGTTTACAATCCATCATGAAAAGGTCAGTTTACACGTGTCGACATAAACACAAGCAAAATAGAAATGAAATATACTCCACAGAGATTTCTCTGGTTTTGAAAGTTCGTCTGAAAGATTATATTGTCAAATAAGTCCCAGTGACCATCTGCACTCTGCCAGAAACGTCCCTGTTGTATCTGTGTTTCTGCAGGATCTCCCCGACGTTCAGGAGCTCATTGCTGAGGTCAACGCTGAAAAATACTCTCTTCAAGCTGCTGCTATTTTAGGTGAGCGCACCTTTTTGAACTGACAAGTTTTCTACTCATTTGTTTTTGATCGTATGAGAAGAACCCATTTAGTCCGGCCTCTTTGTTCCGACTCGTTCTGCGTACAACCCTTCACAAATGTGTTTGTGTTTCAGACACTGATGAGACTGCTGAAGTTCCCTCTCAGCAAGTCAAAGACAACACGGTAAGAGAACAAAATCAAGAGGTATCATAAATAGTCTTTCATCGTGGAACGAGGCAAATTCATCATGGAAACCTTGATGATCTTGGCTTTCGCTGACAAAAGCACGTCAATTTAAGCCAAGTTCACACTACACGACTTTCAAAGTGGTCAGATCGCTGAACTGTTCACACTACACAACTCACTGTCTTGTAATCCTAAAGTCGTTGTGGTTTTCACACTACTTGACTGACACACAAAAGGGGGTCACACAGGAAATTATGCTATAGCATTTGTGAGACATTTTCGTTCAAGCAATCAGCAGAACTTTCCTTTTCGCCATCTTTGTTGATGTTGTCGATGGCACACGTGTTCACCAAACGGCCTGTTTTTACTGTTTATAGCCCGTTTCCTCTACTGGAGGCGCAACAACAGCTCCGTGTTGCAAATGTAACTCATACAGTTATGTTCATATTGTACAGGTGACCCCTAGGCCAATAATCCCCTCAATCCCTGTCCCTTGCCCTCATTGGCTGTAGCTCTCCGACAGACTCCCAACATTTGAACAGTTCACATGCAGCGCTCGAGCACCGATTTGCCTGTGAGCTGGGGCTTGTTGTCGAGGAGCTCCAACATGTTTGTGAACTAGGCATTAGTTCCAGGTCAGTGATTTGAATTCAACAAAATGAAACCAAAACCATTTAGTTGTCTTCCACAAATGTTGTTCCAGTGGGGGTTTGTGGCACAACTTCAACTACTTCCAAGGTGAATGAGGACGGTCTTAAGAGGGCGAACTCCAGCAACACTTGTAGTTCATAGAACAGCTTTATTGACAGATCAGCGCATTTCAGTAGCAATAAAGTTGTTCTTTATGCTACGTGTTGCTGGACTCGTGACCTCTTCGATAAATGTTGGGTGTTTTATGCTGGATATCTGAGTTATTGATGGAAGCGTGCACTTCATCTCCTTCATGCAGCCCCTCTGCAACCGCCTGGAGACGTTCCGCCTCGAACCCGGCCTCGTGGGGAAGCAGCCCAATTTGGTCCAGTTCCCTCCCGACTTCCAGCCAATTCCCTGCAAGCCCCTGTTCTTTGACCTTGCTCTCAACCATGTGGCCTTCCCACCCCTGGATGACAAGGTGGAGCAGAAGGGCAAGGGGGGTCTCACCGGCTACATCAAGGGCATCTTTGGCTTTGGCAGCTAAATCAACCCCCTCCCAGGCTTTGGATTCAACAGGAGAGCCACAAGGTCCCGAGTTCACCACAAACGAGCAGACTTGGGTCAGTTGTTAATTAGAATAATTTAAATTACTTTTATGTCTTTTTTTTTTTTTTTTTTTTTTTTGTGCCTAAGTGCAAGATGGGTGGAGTTTGCAGCTCTGAGGAAGTGATCTGATCAATTTCAAGTAGCAATATGACCCAAGTTCACCTGCGCCCTCTTTAATTTGAGCTATGGCGTCTGTGTCTTTCAGGTTTTACAGGGTACCGTGTCTGTAGCTACAGCCAAGTTGTCAATCTCACAATCCCGTCAGAGCAAACGAAGCCACTTGGGCATCATTAGTAGTGTTTCTTTTCCATTGTCATGTAAGCGCCTTCATGTAATTACGTCAGTTCTTTCTTTATGTGAGAGCTTTTCAGCATCTTTTTACAGCGTGCAGTTTTGTTATTGCAGCTACTTTAATTAAAAACAAAACAAAGTAGTGCTTATCAAACACTATAAATATTCTGTGAAATGGAGTTCATCAAACTGAAGCTGTTTTATCAATCATCACGGTTTTCAGAAGACTTCTGCTGCGATCCAATTCGTCCCTCCACCGCTGCTTTGGTTTCTCCTGCTTTAGACATTTTTTATTTGTCAACTACAACCTATACGGGTCATAATGTATATGTTGTCCTGTATGACATTAGGCACCAAAAGCGCCATCATGTTAGAGAAGTTTTTGACTTTTTAACACCCCTCACTGTGTCGCGTTTTCTACCAAAGGGCCTGCTCGCTGATGACCGTACGATCCCAGTGCAGCTCTTCAGACTGTAATCAATTCATGTTATGTCTTTTTTTTTTTTTTTTTTTTAGCCATTTTTATTTGCATTTCATCAAAATCGATGTCGTAGCAGAGCAGTCGACGTTAGTGAATGTAGGGAGTTTTTAGCAGCCTTTCTTTCATTCACACAACTACGCCTGTTTGTCATGAGTAGGACTCAAATGTTTTCATCAACAATGACGTGTCTGTGGATATTCTGTAACTATAGAACGCTTTAGAGGTATATTGTTTGCCAGTCATAATGTCCACATCAAAGCCACTCATTTTCTGTGATCCTTAAGGACCTTTGTCTGCCTGTGATAGCTGGTTAGACATGAGCTCGAGGATTGGTTCAGTGTCACACTTTCACCCGAACAGTTAACTGTTATGCTTACTAATTTCTATCAATGTCTTTGGTTTGAATTTGAGTTTTTCTTTTTTCAGTGTTCTTTGTTAAATAATCAAGATGGAAGTGCTGGAGTAGTTCCAGCACTTTACCTCGATTTGGCCTGGAAAATAAACAGTTACGATCAATATTTGTTAGAAACATAAGTGGAAAGAGAAATGAACTGATGAAAATGTATGATTTTGATCTCATTTCCAGACCTATGATTAAAATATATTTGCACCAAAGACTGATCTCGTGACTTTCTTTGTTCACTTCTATTCTCTTGAAATTCATTTCAACTTACTTCCTTGTGATTCAGAGAAGGACCATGATGGAGGAGAAAAAAGGTCTTTCATTGTCTCATGATCTGTGATTTTGTTAGAATTAATTTAAATTAAACTAATTTAACAAAGTAAAAACGTCTGAAGGGAGTAAAGAGGTGCGACTGTCCTCTTGTCTCGGGTGTGGGTGTGTTAGTTGGAGTGCGTAGGATGCCTGAGCAGGGTGTGAATGTGTTTAGGTTTACTTTGCGTTTACGCGTTTTGATTGAATAATGACATAGGTGTGTTTTGATACTCAAACACAATTAGATTTACAGATTACAACATCCACGTCACAAGTATATTAGATTATATGAATCGACACACAAGGCATCTCTACCTGAGGACTTATTGCTGCCTGTCATCGCTTTTTAACGCGCATACCTTTGTCACTCCAGGAACACAAAACTGTGCTCTGCTTGGATTGACTGAAGACATTTGATGAGGTGGAGATAAATGTGTATGCAGGAAAATAACAGATAAGACACAGTATCACAAGTCTTTTCTGTATTTTTTTTTTTTACTTAATTTATTCACATTTATTTTGCTGTTGTAAGGTGAAAGACCTGGAAGTTAATATTTTCACAGATATGAAAACATAAAAAAAACTGTTTTACACGCAATCTGTTATGCAGATTGGACAGCACGTGTACGGTACTTTTTCCAGGGAGAATAAAATGTCAAAGGTTCAGTACGAGCGTTAAAGCTTTTGTAAGGTTGCCAACATGCTGTTTGTCTGCTGTGTGTAGTTTAGTGAAACACCGACACACCCTCACTGTGTTTCCACCTTTGTTGTTTCCTCTCAGTTCAAATTCTAAGAATGTTTTATGTTGCCATGTTAACTACCAAAATGAACTTGAGGTTGTTACTGATCCCCTTTGAATCACAGTTAGCTATGGCTCTGTGGATGACAACGTCTGTCGGTTGGCTCCACGGAGGACAACAGGCTCGTTCCGGTCCTGCGCAGAATCGATCAGTGGCGATCTCCACACGATGCATGCTGGTTAGATTTGTGTCCGACTTGATCCCGACCTGTTCTGACGTCATGCACTTGGGTCAACGATAACCTCACGAGGTCGAAGCGGCCGCAGTTGCTCTCCCCCGACTGCATGACCCAGGGCATGATGGGAAGGCTGTCAACAGATCAAAGAGCTGATTGGCTTTTAGATTTTACAACAAACACCAAGTTTTGTAGAAAATCGTATTTTTCTGTGTAATTGTAATTTTTAACCCTAGATTGTTGGCTCCATGAATGGCAACAACTATGGATTGCTAATAATTTGGTTCAGATATGCATGTAGTCCTCAGGATGAGTTGTACAAACTTTGATTCCCTGACTTTTCATCTTGCTTTTAACAGTGCTGGGGTATGACCAATAATTAAACTAACTACCAGGTAATTGCAGATTTTCAAATTTCCATTTTTCAGAACAATTTCTCTCCACGTTGGCTTAAAAATTAAGATTCACAGATACTTTTTTACTTTGGCAGCAGTTGATGAAACACTCACCATAAGGTCTCTTTATTAGCTGTTCTGGAGCTTTCATTCTTATCAAGAATTATTTCAATAAAAAAAATAGAATGAATAGTTTATCTGGACTTTAAAGGACATCTACAGCGTCATCTGCTGAGGAAGACCATGTGTTTTGATCAAAAGCTCTTTTAAAGTTACTAAATGGACCTTGTGATGAGACGTATACAGTAGCCCAGATCTTGCCCAAAATATTTCCTCATTAAATATAAAATATTTTATAAGAAGCTGTTTTGGGTGTATTTAGGAGTGGAATGTGGCTCCACATACATCTCTAAGCAACAGAAAGAGTATCTGTTTTTTTTCAGACAACCGGACGCACCCAGAGAGAGACACCGTATGACTGGCCTGATCAAAAATGTGTGCTCTCTGTGCTGTTCCCCACTATGCTGCAAAGAAAGCGGCCCAACTGCATTCCTCGCCATGATTTCCTTTTGTTGATATGCTGCAGAGAGACGCCCTGATCCTGAATGACTCGCCTGTCTGTAAGATGCTACTTATGGGACTTGTGTGGAGCCGTCTTTTATCATCAAACTTGTTTACATACATGTGCTTCTATATAAAGGTGTTGCGTAACTAACTTCCTCCTAGGCCCACACACGCTGTCAGACACTTTCCTTTGTTGACTGTATACACTGCGTCAGGGTGAAGATGGGTGTGAAGTCAAAATATTTAAAAAAGACAAATTAGGATGTATGAAGGTTGACACAAAGCTAACTGATATGCCTAACATTAGAGTCTGGTTTACAAAAAAATACAGCACATTGTGTGGAACTGGAAAAAGAAGGGGGGGGGGGGTCCAAGGAATTCTCCCCTTCCACTTTTTTTTAAATAAACAATCTCTATTTTGATGCACTCTGGCACCTTATTTGCATTAAAAGTACAACAAAAACAAACGATGTGAATCAGTTTATTTTCATTGTGAATTAGAAAAGGGTAAGTGGGCAGGCGGCAACTTCTGGGTCTAAAAAGTGAAGCCAATGCCGAAGTGCGTTTAACTTGTATTCTCTCTACTGGCCATCAGGGGGCGACTCCTCTGGTTGCAAAAAGAAGTCTGATTGTATAGAAGTCTATGAGAAAATGACCCTACTCCTCACTTGATTTATTACCTTAGTCAACATTGTAAACGTGAGTTTATGGTCTCAATTGCTAGTTTTAAGTCTTCTTCAATACATCATGATGTGCATTCAGTACATTCTGGTCCATTTAGAGTAAAATAGACCATAAAGCAGGGTATGCTTTAAGGCGTACCTAGAGTTGTCTGTGTTTTTTTGTCTTACAACTTTAACCCTTTCACAGTTTTCATTTTATGAAAGTTAATTGCAACATTTTTGGTCACCTAAAAATGTCTTATACAGCATTGGGTTGTGCTTAGCTCCACCCTCCCGTGTCACTTCTGGTTGCAAAAAACCAAGATGGTGATGTCTATGGTGGTGGGCCACCTATGAAAGAGATCTGACAGGAAATGAGGAGAGAGAGAAATACTCTAAGAGTTCAGTGTCCCTCCAGCTCAATGAAATATGTATTAATGGTAATTAATGGGGCCCTGCTCCCAGTGAGAGATCTGAGAGTGTGTCAGAGCCCTGATGAAAAGGAAGGGCAGGGCTGAGGAATGGGAGAGAGCGCAGGGAACAGGTCGGTCCAGTCTTCCTCCGCAAGGTGGATGTCTGGGCGGTGACACACCTGCTAACCTGTCTGGGAGGAGCTGCCAGCGTCAACCCCTGCTCTGACGTGGGTGTGTGTGTGTGTTTGAGAGGAACCAAAGAGAGAGGAGAGACGAGTGGTAGCCATAGGGTGAGGAAGACCGGGACGAAGAAGGAGTAAAGGAGAGCGAGACCGATTTTTGTTTGCCTGACCCCACACAACCTCCAGGATGTTCAAGAAAAAGGAGAGTAAGGACAGTACGTCCAAGGGCTCGAGCAAGCTAAGCAAGTGAGTTTTTTCCCCCAGAAGACGTTATGAATGTAACGTATTAATGTATGTGTGTGGTGGCACTGTATCTCGGTCATGTCACCCCTCCTCCTGTTCTTCCCCAGCCTAAAAACTGTGTCATGTTTCCTGTGCGTGCCGTTGTCCTCTTTCCCTCTCAGCGTTGCCCTCCTTTTGCATTATGGCTCCGTTGAAAAGTTTGCTCAGGCAGTTTCTCCACTGAATTCAAGTGCTGCGTTAAGCCAAGGTTAATCCTCAGTGATGGTGAAAGCTTCACGAGGTGTTTTGACAGGCTGTTTGCAGGGCCCTGAGGTCAGGTTTACTTTGTAAACACGAGGTGGGACAGTGTGCTTAAAGACAAGAGGTGGAACTCGTGAAAATAACTGGAGGTGGAAGTCACAGAGAGAACAAATGTCATCGGCTCTTTTCAATCTGGATGGGCCTGTTTTCACCAAATCGGAGTCGAGATTTACACTCGAGGCAGGTAGCAAAACATTGTTGTTGGTGATCATATTTTAATGAGAAAAAATAATCTCTATCCTGTGAGAAGTGTGTGTGATGTGGCTTTTCTTGTGTCTGGCTGCTGACGTAGACAAATATGTGTGGCTCACACAGTACATGTTATAGAATTGTTGGGTGGAGGAAGAAGGCTGGTTGCAACTTGATTTAAGAAAAGTTGTTAAAAAAAAAGAAGCTTAATTTTATGTGAAATCAAACGTCAGGAGACAAATGTTCATTCATTGTAAAGCGTCAAGAGAAAGTTGCTGATCTCACGGCAGGTGAAGAGAAGACAATTTCACTCTGTCGTGTACTTCTCTTTAGTAATGATGAGAACAGGTTGTATTTGTGTTTGTATTCTCAAAAACCATGAGATTTATTGACACAATGGCTTTTAATGCACACACGGTGTGTGACAAGACCATCAGTTTGTCAGACGACGGACAAAATAGACACATTCAGCTGCCAAAATGATTCACACATTCCACCTGTTTTGTCCCTGTTTGATGTCACAATACTGACGTGGTTTCACAGGCAGGTGGTTTCGCCTTTCTTCTACCCTGGACATGTAGTCTGACTGCCGATGTGTGAGGGCTGGGCAGTCTCGACTGCTCAGCTGGTTTCTTTCTCTCATGAGGGCGTTGGTTCCCAACCGTATAGGCCTACTTTACATGTTGCTCACTCCATTCAGCCCTGAAGAGATTCCAATCAGCAATTAAATCAATGAAGACGGTGATAAATAGGGCTGCGACTAACGATTATTTTTATTGTTGAGTCATATTTAGTTTTTTCAAATTTTTGATTCCTAATTTGGTTTATGAACTGTCCGCAAATCCACAGCACAATCTCCCACAGCCCACGTTTTGCTTGTTTTGTCTGACCAACAGCCCATAAATATAATTTTTTTTAATTTCAATTGAAATGATAGAAAACAGAGAAACACAGCAAATATTTCACATGATAAATTACTTTGATCATTAATCGATAATCAAACTTGTTGTTGATTCATTTTTCTATCCATCGACAAATAGATTGTCAGACTGAGCTGAGAGATGAATCAATGATTTTTTTCTGTCAGCATTTAAGGTCAACTGTTGTCTTTGTGGATAGTCAACGGGCAGAGCGGAGCTTTTAATCAACTTATTCCAATGAAATTAAATTCCTCTTTGTGATGTGATTGGTGCTGAACCTGCTGAGAATATCTCCAACTTTGAGCCCCAAAATTCAACACGACTGAATTTCATTATCTAAAACTGGAAGCTGGGAGGTGATTTAAAAGTTGTAATTAAATCAGGGAGTGTTTTGTGGTGCAGGTTTTGTGATCTTCCAACTAGTTCAGAAAATGCAGGCAAGCCCTTCTTAATTATGCGGGTTATCCAGTTATCCCACTTTCAAGCCAAATCAGCCGTACCTGCTCACCATTCATGAATGCAACCGTACACTCATTAATTCATTTTTAACACACTATATTATCTGTATTTTAGTTTATTCTTTGTCATCGGAAGTTGCCATTTAGCTCACTAAACACAAAACTTGTGCTTGTTAACAGAAGTGTTCTTTTAAAACTCACACAAGCAGCAATCACTGCCGAAGGGTTTGACTAAACAAGGCTCTTTGTATTCAAAGGAAGCACACAGAGGAAGTGTGCTGTATGCTTCCCTTGAATGCAGTCCTTAAGTAGCACTACTGTCAGCTGTTGTGGAGGAACTAATTGCAACAGATGAACTTAAAAACCTCCTGTGACGTCCTGACAAACACTCAGGTCAGAGGAAAGACACACTAAACTGAACGCTGGACACAAACACACGTGTCCCCAGATGTGACCCGACATTCAGCTCCTTGACCATCGTTAATGTTAAAAAACTCATGTCCTCCACAACCTCCCCTCCCTCACACCCAGTAGATGTAACAGAGAGGTGTAATGAACCGTGTGTCACTATTATTTTACCTCACCAAAAGAAACCGCCTTTATTTTATTCATATTGTTTCTCACAGCAGGAAAAGGGACAGACCTCAAATTTAATTACAGTTTTGTTTCTTTCTTTTCTTTGCTTTATTGACAACATTTTACTATGTTTTATAAAAATAAATCATGTCAGACAAACCTTTATCAAGATTATTCTTATTATTAGAAAATAAAGAGGCTTTTGATTTATTTTCAGAAAGCAAACAAGGTATTAAAAGAATCAAAGACACCCCAAGAAAGAACAGGTGGTATAAAAGCATGTGTATCACACTTCTTCATTAATCCATGGTCTGCTGACTCATATGAGTCCTTGTCCTCATTGTCTCTTTCTTTAATTTGTTTGCCAGCAGAGAAAGCAACATCTCACTGATTAGGCTGTGTCAGAGGTGGTTTAAACAATAGCACAAGTATTAATTTGGATGAAGTGTGTGTGTGTGTGTGTGTGTGTGTGCGCGCAGCACATACAGCACATACCTGTCTCTCCTGCTGAGTGAGCAGGTATAGGGAGGCCATTGTCAAAGCAGCCGCAGAACCAGATCAGCTTGCAGCTTAGTGAGTCAGGAAGAGGAACTCTGCATTCCTCTGAATGCTCCATGATTAATGAGTGTTGCTAAATTGCGTTTAGGCCATCGTAAGTCTACCTTATATGACATTTGCTTGTTTCTCTCAGTGAGACATGACTTTGTACTTTGAGGTAGCTTTGGTATGAGGGTCAATTAACCAGTAACCAACATTCTTTGGGTTGGTGTTACACATCAGCGTTATTTCAGAGATTTTAGTGCATGAATGAAGTCCTGGCAGGTGTTAAATTCAGCCCTGTAGCATAAACCCTTGGGAAGAAGATTTTAACATGTTAAATGTCATGGTTTGCGATAGGTCGGTGGAGAGATATTTGTGGGGGTTTTTGTGCAGCTGAAACTGACTTTAGAGTGTAATAATGCATGTTGTGAGGATTTTTCTCAGAGTTAAAGGGTATTTACAAAAAAATGTTTTTTTTCTCACCTGTTTGCAGATGATTTGATTTAATTTGCATCCACTGGATTGGAATCATCATCGTGTGTTATCTTTATTCTAATATACTCCACATCACACATAGAACTCTTGTTTCTAGAAATTAATTTAGATTTATGGGTATAGTTCATCTTTCGTTGTCAACGTGCGTGATTTGTCCGGTTAGGTTTGGTCTTGATAAACAGGCATCAGTCCGATAATACAAAAGAGTGAAAAAAATAAAAAGAGAACTTTGTCAGTGCAGATTTGTTATAGTGGAGATCTTAAATATGTCCTTAAACCTTATTATCTTTCAACATGTCTGGGCTCTTTAGTTCACATTAAAAGAGGTTGAAAAAAATATATAAACCAGTTTTACTTCTGTTCTTGAAAATGTATCTTTGATGGTATGAGAAAGTATTATTAAAAAATGTCCACTCTTTCTCCCATACATCAAATTAAGGAACCCAGACACTCCCTAAAAGTAGGTTAATTGGGTTTTTAATAGTTTCTGAGTATAAACATTCGAAACGTTGTCGAGCTTATTGGGTTTCCTTGTTCTTATCACAGTCTTTAAGCTGTGTCTCTACCTGAAGTCCATTTCAATTCGGAAGCTGTTTTGTCGTCTATATTTACGATCAATTAGACTATTCACTGAGAGCCCCAAAAGACAAACTGAAAGACATCCTCTCTACTGGTGAGTCTCTCAGAGGGGGATTGTGGAGCATGAGAGTTGAAATGCTGAGCTCAATCTCGGTAACGCACCGTCTGATCTGTGTCCTCCTCCTCCTCCTCACCCTGCAGGGCCCAGGCCAGCATTGCCTTGCTGGTCGCCCAGATGCAAAAGAATGCCGACACAGTGGAGAAAGACATCCTCAGGTCCGAGGAACTGCTGGCTGTGGTGAGAACACGCACTGAAAGACGAACACAAACAAATCACTTTTACCGGCAGCCCTCCCTTAATGAAATAACTGTTGTCTACTTCCACCAGGATGCTGAGAATGACAAGAAAGAGCTGCCCTGTCAGCACCAGACTGAGATATCCGTAAGGCTGGGCGAGGCTGAGGGCCTGCTGAATGACCTCTTCATGGACGTCGACAAAGCCAAGAAGGCCCAACATCCACAGGCCCGAGAGATAGAGAGCGAGTGAGTAGAGTGAGAGAATAGATACAACATACAATCACAACATTGCTGCCCAAAGTGTGGCGCCCCCTCAGACCTTTACTGAAGGTTTAAGGGGAGACACTACAGGTCATTAGAGTAAATAATGTAACTAAAAGATGTTACCGCGAATAACAGAACCCAGAGATGTTGTGTAGAGCGAGAAGAGTAGGGGGCCCAGGACTGAACCTTGTGGAACCCCCGTAGTCAGCATGCGTGATTCGTATGATTATTTCACAGTGTAATTTAGACTCTGGGTCTCAATAAACACAAACTTCTTTGTATCTCTTCTGCTATCTGATGACTCCAGTGTCCTCCACCTCCACGAGCGCTGGTTGCAGGACTGCGCCTTCTACCGAAACATCTTCGAGCAGGTTGACGACGTGTCGCGGATGCCCAGAATCGACTGGGCGCCTGTTTTCAATGAGAAGCAAGTGCGTACAATAACACTGAACATTTGAGCCAGTCTGCCTTAATGATTAGAAGATCCAGGATTGATGATAGGTTTGATCTTAAAGGGTAACGTTGGCAGTATGTTATGTTTGCTATTGTCAACTAATCACTTAAAAAGCCCAAAACCAACAATGAGGCTATATATATACATATATACATACATACTTGTGTAGGTATGTATATTGCCTGTGTAGCCCAAACCTGATATATCTTATTTCTCTCTGTCACAGAGCTCCATTGTTCAATGGGTGACCTTTATTATGAACTGTAATATATTTTGAATCAACCCCACATACGTGGTCCTGCTGCTGTAAATTCATATTCATATACCAAATGTCTATTAATCCACCGCTGAAAATAGTCCCTAACAAATGCACTATTTACTCCAGTTTTAGTAATGTTTGATAAAAACTACAGTGCCCAGCTGTTTACAAAAATGACTGAGCCTTTTCTAAAAATTAAACTTTATACCTCTGAAATATTTTCTTCAGATTAACATCTTCAGGAACAAATGGGCTTCGGCCTGAGAGCCACAGACTTGTGTATTTAGTTTCTTTAAGGGACTGGTTGACAATAAGAAAACTACAGAAAACAAATCCTTTAAACTCGTTGTAACATAAAATTGTTGAGTTGAGCGAGTTAAACTACACTACTAACTAAAGAGTGTTGAGCCTGTCAGACCTGGTGGTTATTTGTGTCCACACATCATTAACTGTCTTCCTCCCGTGTGCTCTCAGAAACTGTTGAACGTGGAGGAGTACGGCCCCAACATGGCAGACTTGGAGAAGCAGGTCGCTGCTCAGAACATCCTGCACAAAGAGGTCGAGGCCTACAACTCGCAGCTCTGCGTCAGCTCGGCAGGCAGCAAGGTCAACATGCATGAAAATATTCTGGGTGTCTTCACTTGATCTTTGAGCACTCTGCATTCACCACAGCAGCTGATCTAAATCCTTTAATGTCTTGCTTTCTTTAATCTCAATGAAACACGGTTTCCAGCAGCTCATGAGGTTTGTTGTTGTCTTGTTTTTATAGGAGAAGTATGCGGAGCTGAAGAAGCAGTACAACAATCTACTGGTGAGTAGTGTTGTTGTAAAAGCTACATTTCTGTTATATATATATTTGAGTTGACTATAAAGTGCGTGTAGTGATTTTGAGAAATGTCTCATCACTTTTCTCTTTAAAGTTACAACACATATACTATTTCCTTTTTGACCTTTAAGACACACGTTTTATTTTCTTCTCTTCATGTGCCTTTGCTATATCATCTTGGTAAATAAAATGTCCAAATGTTAAAACAAATGTTGAGCTATTTGCCTCTTCTCCCTGACGGATATACCATTTGTTTTATATTCAACAAGTAATACATAAAATGAAGGAAGCCAAAAACTATCAAAAATACTGTTTCATTTTGTCAGAAACATTTATACACTCAGAGCTTTTCAGGTTTAATTGAGTGTCATTTAATTTCGCCTCAGGACAACTCCAAGTGGCGTCGCCACTATCTGAACAGCCTGTACGAATACATGCAGGGCTGCAACAAAGAACTGGTCTTCCTGGGAGAACAGCAAGATAAGATCAAAAAGCAGGACTGGAGTGACCGCATGGTGGACCCACCTGACGTCCGCAGGCAGTACGAGGTCAGTGAACCATTAACGGCCTCATTAATTTGATGACGTTGCTTGTGTGCGAGTAATCCAAACTGAGTTAGTTCTTCTGTATTTGGATAACCGGACAGCTTAATAACCACACTAATTTTACCTCAATCAGAACTTCAAGAACAACAGCCTGCTGTCCCACGAGAGCGAGGTGAACAGACTCCAGGACGAAGGAGAGAGACTCATTGGACTGAAGCACCCAGCCAGTGACACTATACAAGTAGGTCTCATTACCCAGAAGGCACAGCTTTCCAAGCAAAGGCAACACTTTGAATTTCTAACCTTTAAACTAATTTTAATGCCACTGAAATGCAAGTTAGGGTCACTCATGATATCACGTCCCATCTCCAGGCTCAGAGAGACGCTGTTCGAAAAGAGTGGCAGGAATTCCTCAATCTCTGCATTTGTCAAGAGACACACCTGGACAGTTTGGAGGAATACAAAAGGGTAAATATGGGAACACCGTACACCACAATTTTTCATTATGATGATTTGCTTTGAGTCACGTTTGTGTGAGAAGACATTAAGGGTGATACAGAATAAATATGCATTTGTGCTATTTTTACAGTACCAAATGGAGACTGAGCAGCTGTCAGAGACGCTGTCCAAACTCAACAAGAGCCTGGACCCCAATTCCATCAGCAAGAAGGGCACCATGGAGACATTGATGCAGCTCGAGGTACAGAACAGCTTTTAGAGACAGAATCAAGGACTGCAAGTCCATGCACATAACAAATTCAACTTGCATCTCCCTGTGGAATAAAAAAAAAAACACTGTAGCACCCACTTCCGTTATATGAAGAACTGAAAAAGGACACATTGGAAGAATTATCTATTTCTTTATTATTGTATGTCAGACATTTGTATACCTACCTACTTAAGGTACAAGGTAGGTATACAAATATGCACAAATACTACAGTACACATCCATCAATAATTAAAGCCACATTCTTTCTTTTTGTATTTTTTTATTTTTTTATAAAGGCTTGGATACTGTTTGCTTTTATTTAGCTGTGAATCTCACACATTCCCCTCAATTTAAAAGAGGTAAAAGAAGTTGTTTTTTTCCCCACAGTTCACACTAACAAAAAGATTTAAACATTTTGGACACTCTACCAGGAGATGAGTAGATAAGATAAGATAATCCTTTATTAGTCCCGCAGTGGGGAAATTCACAGGATCACTGGAGTATTGATAAGATACTGTTTCCCACCAGGCCGAGGAGAAGGCCGTACAGAACAGTGAACAGCAGCTCGCCGACCTGAGGAGACGCAGCACTACCATCGCTCCTCTGAAGCTGCGACGCATCACCCCCAACAGATCCATCACAGTGGAGTCCCTGTGTGACTGGGAGACAGATAAGGTGGAGCTCCTTAACCGGCAGAAACTGTCAAATATCCACAGCTGAGATGGTTCAATTCATGTTTCCTGTCTAAACCTTTTGCATGTGTGTTTCGTTTATTATCACCATCCAGGATTCTCTGGAAAGAGGCGACAAGTTCACCCTGAAATCGAACTCAGACGAGAACTGGGCCGTAACCTCCACTAATGGGGCAACAAAAAACTTCCCGGGAGTTTGCTTCCAGATCCCTCCACCTGATCCAGAGGCCATCGACAAAGTGGACCTGTAAGTAATGCAGGCTTGTATTATTATGCAGCTACAACAAAACAATGCAAAGATATCAGTCAATAATACTGTGTCTATTCACTTTTTTCCAATTCATTAGGTTGGGTAGGGAACTGTCAGACATCAAGAAAAGAAGAGCTGGTCTGGTGGCATCGCTGAAGAATCACAAATCTGAGGTCTCCAGGTCCCAAAAATCAGGTCATTGTCTATCAGTTAAATATTCTCATTATGAGGCATCAATGCCATGATGATGATTTAACACCAGTTGCACAAATAGTTGCACATTTTTATCTCAAGGCCACAATCAGACAAGGCAACTAATAAACGTCCCTGTTTCCTCTTTCAGCCCCAGTGTCTTCTGCTCCGCTGGATCCCAAAGCGCAAGCCTTGTCTCAGCAGCTGGACAAGCTGGACAGTGACCTGGCCAGCGCTGAGGAGAGCATGCTGAGCCGCCTGCGAGCCCCGCTGAACCGCAACGACCCGGCCGGAGATCTGGCCAAGAGGCTGAGGGAACAGGAGGTGAGAGACGGAAGTCACAGACAACCAATGTTGTTCATTTAATCCTTATTCACTAGAGCCAAGATCGTTCCTGTTAGCATGTTTCTGCCTTTATTCTCTGGAGAATTTGATGTCTGATATGTGATGACTGCCCTACAGTTTATGAGTGCAAGTATCTAAAGCATCTACATTTGTCCCTGATAGGAAACTGCCAGGGCTCTGAAGGCTCTGGAGCAGCAGAAGCAGGCAGCTCAGGCTGACCTGCAACCCCTGCTGTCCAAAGATGCCAACAGTACCTCCTCTGCACTGCCACTCAAGCTGAGTGATGCCAACAACAAGCACAACAGCATCGCAGCACTCTCTGACCTCTACACCAAGAAGTAAGTGTATGTTTTCATTGGGAAGTTGCATGTACGCAGTGACACGGTGGAAGGGATTTGTCTCCAACAAAAATCTGGTTTTATCCCTGTTTAAAAACTGCAAGTTCAAACTTTTCCCTCAATAAATGATAAAAAAAACAAAAACAAACATTAACACCAGTCATATTTTTATAGATGTACATCTGTCTGTCTTTGTCGAGCTGTGCTACCGTACCAGATCATCTCAGTAGGCCGACACTTACCAATGCATTCATCCTTTTTTTTCAGAGCTAATGCTTCTCTCAACCTGGAGAGTCAGATTAAGCAGGTGGACGGCCTCGTCTCTGGGTTTGAGAAAAATCTGAGTGACGATGGTCCAATCCCTGAAGTGCCAAGTGCAATCCAAGCCCGCGCTGAGGACATTCGGGTAAGGAAATCTTACCTCTACCACATAAAAGGTGGTTCTTTTTCTCATTGGTTCAATTTAGAGTTGACTGATTATAAATTGCGTGTCTCCTTTGCCGTATTCAGTACCAGCGAAAGTCTGTGACGGCGGCTCAGGACGACGTGAAGAAGCTAAGTAAGGATCTGGAGACCACGGAGCAGCTGTGCAGCTCTCTGCAGCAGGGCTACCAGGAGTACTGCCCTGACATCCGGCGCCAGAGAACAGAGGTCAAGCAGCTGCAGACCCGCTACGCCAACGTGGAAAACCAGCTGAAGGAGAGGTACAGCAGTGTGTGTACTGGTAGTTCCGTTAGCTGTTAGCCAAACAAACCGCAAACTGTTATCCCCCCATTCTGTAGAAAAAATAATAATTCCAAACAAATTATTTGAATCTCTTTTTTTCTAATCTTTGCTTGATTTTGCAAAACCTTTGAATTAGAAAGCAGAGCTTTTACAAAGTCAATTGTTTAATTTTCTGTCATATTGATGAATTATCTCAGAGAAAACATCTTACAAGAAGCTGCAACCAAGAACCAGGAGTTTCAGAGTACGTCCCAATCCCTGAAGTCCTTCCTGGATCAACTGCCGCAAAACACGATAAACTACAATGATAATCTGTCTCAGGTTACTGCCAGGCAGAGCTCCCAAGAGGTAAGGCTGATATTTATTTACACACGTGCTTCTCTCCATGCAAATCTCAGCTTTAAGTAAATGATAGATGATATAAATAACTCTCAGTGATTAACGTCTGTTAAACTTTTCACCACAGAGGGTGGTCGATGACCTGAAGAGGAAGGGAGATGACATGGACAGAGTGACGGACGTGTCTCAAGACCTGCAGAGTCTCCTCAATGTAAGACTCAAATGAATTGTAACACAATGCTGTAAAATATTAGCAAGGGACTGAATTGGTGATAGGAAACTAAAATATCCCAATTGTTACCATCAGTGATGACATAATTGTATCAACTTTCTAATTCATGGTCTTTCAATAAAAAAATAAATTGCAAATAGTCCACTACTGGGAAAACAAGCGTACTTGACTTTGTGACTGAGAATGACTTTGTGCTCTAAGCTTGATTCTCATGTCTGTGCAGGATTACGAGGCCAATGTTGACAAATACAACAGTACACTAGAGGACGCTGGAGCCACTGTTGCCAAGAAACCTGCTATGATGACACTGGCTGATGGTGTTCAGAGACAGGTAACATTTAAACTCATTAAATTAATGTAAATGTGTTACATTCATTAAAAGATCAAGGTGGCTGATGGTTTGCTGTGTCTCTTGTTTATTGCAGGAAAAGGATCTGGTCAACCGATACACTGAAGCAACAGCTGAAAACACCCAACGCCAAAAACAAATGGCCTTGGCAAAGAATCTCATTTTACAAGTAAGAAAGCAGGTCACCTTTTCAGGACAAAACATGTTTTCTATAAAACTACTTAAAGCTACATCGCAAAACAATTCCTTTGACAACTTATTGCTAAATAATTTGCTTTTCCTGCTGCAGAATGAAGAGAAAGTCTTGTGTGTGGCACATCAACAAGTGCAGCTTGAAAGCCAGCAAAGGAGTTCTTTTGAGCTGGACGGTCTGTTTAAAGAGCTGGACGAAGAGAAGGAGAGGAAAGTTCATGCCGAGGCAGACCTGAGAACCTTTAATGACAGGTTGGTGTCGCTGAAGAGTCGCAGAGGAGTGGAGCGTCGTGAGGAGACAGAAGTACTGGAGTACTACCGCGACCCAAAACTGGAAAACGATTTGTCTGACCTGCAGAGAACACTGCATGAAGAGTCCCTGAGGCGTAGCACCACCCACACTGAGGTTGAGGTGTTCAACAAGAAAATCATTATCCTGGAGGAAAACCTCAAAAGCATGCCACCCAAACTCTTGACCAGAGAGGTGACCGAGTTTGAGAGAGATCCTCAGCTGGACGTAGAGGCCGCTAAGCTGAGAGACGAGATGGCGAGGATGAGAGATGAAGTTCGAGTGAGAGATGGGGAACACATCCAGATGAGGACAGAAGTCACGATTCTTCAGCAGAAGAAACCGACCATCAAAGAGAGGGTGGTTAAGAAGGAAGTGCTGAAAGTGGAACAGGATCCGGAGATGTTGAGAGCGGTGCGGACATTTGAGACGGAAATTTCTGATGAAAGCAACAAGATCAAGCTCATTAATGATGAAATCTTCCAGACGAGGAGCCAGATTAATGCACTTGAGAGACTGATTCCTAACATTAAACCGAAGGTCATCACTAAGGAAGTGAAAAAGATTGAGCAAGACCCTGAGCTCATCACTGAATCTAAGAGGGTTCGAACAAGCTTGGATGAAGAGAGGATTGAAAACAACTCCTTGTCCACAGAGGTGATGGAGCTCCACAGTCGCTACCGAGAAGTTCAAGGTTGGAGGCCAAAAGTTGAGGTGAAGGAAATCGTCAATGAGATCTACCGGATAGACCCCAACACAGAGGTGGAGATAATGCGGCTCAAGAAAGATGTACAAGACTCCAGCAAGCAGCGCTCTGATCTTGAGAGGGAGATCACCCAGGTCACCACTGATGTGACTATCCTTCGCTCTGAGAAGCCCAAGGTGGAGATGAAGGAAGTTATCCAAGAGGTGGTTAAGGAGGAAAGGAGCCCTGCAAATGAGAGGGAGATTCTGAGGCTAAATGATCAGGTGAACCATTTACGCACCACCTACAACTCCCTCGAGGACCAGGTGAGACTGCACAGGAAAGATAGAGATGAATGGAAGGCTGAGAAGTCCAAGATCGAGACAAAAGTCCTCACCAGAGAGGTCATCAAGTACGAGCCTGATCCTCTGACGGAGAAAGAAGCTGGCCGTTTGAGAAGAGTTGTGCGGGAGGAGGCACAGCTGCGGCGCAACACTGAAGAGATGGTGTATGACCTTCAAAACAAATACATCCTGTTGGAGAGGCAGAAGCCCGAGGAGAAAGTGGTTGTGCATGAGGTTTTGCGTTTACAGAAGGACCCAAGGCAGCAGATTGAGCATGAGAAGCTCGGCAGAAACCTGGATGAAGAAGTACAGACCCGCCGTCAGCTAGATCTAGAGTTGCAGCAGCTAAGAACAAAGGTGGAAGACAAAGAGAGGACCCTCAGGGAGAGTGATGAGCACCAAAAGAGGATTCAAGCTGAGTTTGAACTCAGAGAGATCCGTCTGCGCATCACACAGCTGGAAAATGCCCCACCTCCTGTTGAGGAAAGTATTATTGTCGAGGAGGTACTGAAGGTTGAAAGAGACCCAAAACTGGAGAGGATGACAACGGGCCTTCGGTCAGACATGGACAAGGAAACCAGCGATATGTTGCGTCTCCAGAGAGACACCCGTAACATCACCCTAAAGCTTGAGATTCTGCAGAGGGAGAAGTCTGGTGAGAAGACGGTGTACAAAGAGGTTGTCCGCATTGAGAAAGACCAGGCCGTCGAAGCCGAGAGGGATCGCCTGAGGGAACAGGTGAATCAGCACAAATTTACCAGACAGGACATGGAAGTTGAAATCAGACGTCTCAGTGATAAAATCAACTTTCTGACGGGCAACAAATCCAGCTCTTCAAGAGAGGAGAATACCCTGAATTTGAAAAAAGATGACTTACAGAGGGAGAGGGACAACCTAACCCGGGAGCTCAGGACACTCGAGGCCTCGAAACACGACATCGGCCTTTCTTTCCAGCAGCAGAGCAGGCTGATGAGCGAGAGAACGCAGATGAGCAGGAAGAGGAGCATGGTGATGGGGTCTGATACTCAGCGCCTGGAGAGGGAGATCCTGGATGAAAAAGATAAGATCCATCAGCGAGACAGCACCATCCGGGAGCTTCTGCTGAACGTGCAGAAAGAGGAGCATGCAGAGACAAGGACCAAAGAGACCAATGTTTCCACCAAAATCACCATTTTGGATCCAGATACAGGCAAAGACATGTCCCCATACGATGCCTACATGCAGGGCCTGATTGATCGTAAACAGTACGTTCATCTGCAGGAGCTTGAGTGTGACTGGGAGGAGATTACTTCCCTGGGACCCGATGGAGAGACATCTGTACTGCAGGATCGCAAGAGTGGAAAGCAGTACTCCATCAAAGATGCCCTGAGAGAGGGCCGGCTGACAGAGTATGATCTACAACAGTACAAAACAGGCAAGATTCCCATCTCGGAGTTTGCCTTGCTGGTTGCGGGTGACAATAAGAAGCTCAACTCAATCCACAAGTCCACCACACTAAACCAAGCCTTTTCAGAGCTCTCCACTCCCAGAGAAATCTTCCCAATTGCTGGAATAATGGATACAGACACTGACTCCTGCTATACAATACGCAACGCCACCTCGCGTAAACTGATCGACCAGACCACCGCCCACAAACTTCTGGAGGCTCAGGCATCAACAGGCGGCATCATTGACATCAGCAACAACCAGAGGTACCCAGTTCACAAGGCAGCACTCAAAGGCCTCATCGAGGAGAATCAACTCCAGAGGCTACTCAATGCACAAAAGGCCTTCACTGGTGTTGAAGACCCCATGACCAAGGAGTGCTTGTCTGTGGGAGAAGCTGTTCAGAAAGGCTGGATGCCGAAGGACACTGCCATTCACTACATGGAGGCTCAGCACCTGACGGGAGGTCTGGTCAATCCCAACACCGGCCGCAGGGTGAGCATCTTTGACGCCATCGGGTCCAAAATGATCGACAACGCGATGATGAGGGAGCTGCAGAACGAGTCGACCTACATCAAGGATATTGTAGACCCCATCACAAAGGAGAAGATCAGCTACAAACAAGCTCTGGATCGCTGTAAGAAAGACCGAGTGTCAGGCTTACCAATGCTACCTACCCACTCCAAAGAGTCTAACAACTCTACTAGATATGCAAGATTCTAGATATGTTTACAACATAGTTGGAGTTATCTGGTCTGTGGAGTAATGTGGTAAAAACATACATTAATTACAATGTACAATTTGACTCAGGAAAAGTCTTCTACTGCAAAGCTTTCTGTCTAGCCAATTGATTGCTGCTGTGTTGCCTTTGTTTACCAAACATGTCTGATGTGGGCAGATGTTTTTTTTCATGTAATTTAAAAATAGAATATAAATGCAGTTTATCTTTGATGTTATTGTTTTATTAGGGACACTGGGACAAGGTGCAATGCTATTTACAAATATTGATTTTATTCTGTATTACTCATAGGATATCCTTGACACTGTTGACTTTAAACTCAATCTTGTTTGATACTTAATGAAGTACCACATATCAATAAATTACAATGGTTAAAAAGCATGGATTCCCTCACTTTCACAGCTGTATAGTCTTTTCCAATAAAACAAACGGGCCGGTACAAGCTTCTCAATATTTACTTTCAAGAACATAATATCAGATTCAATCACATTTTAAGAACCCAGTGAAAACATAAAATCTGTGTGACTTTTACAACAGCTTCACTTTTTATGCACCCGTCAGGCATTCCAAGTGTGTCAGGAGTAAGAGGGTGTGTTCCTCAACACACTGATATCCTTCCTGACATCAAATGACAAAAATGGGCACCCACTCCGCCCAGTGTACATGACCATGCTGGTTGCAAATATAACTCATGGAACCTAGAAATAATTTTTGAAAGAAAATAATGAATCAACAATCAAAATTGTTCCTGGTTGGTGGACCAGTCGATTAGTAGACGGATGATGTAAGCTCTAGTCCACATTAAGACAGTCTCACAAGTCAAAAGGTTGGGATCCGTTGCTCTAGAATGCAGCCCAGGACCTGTATAGCTCACTAATTAGACTGATGTTACTGTTCATATTGAATTCAAACATGTGTTCACAGCTGTAAATACAAAATATGGACCAGGCATGCATTAAAGTGCTTTATTTCTTTCATGGTCGTAACGTGTAATAGATACAGGCCGATGCTTTGAAGATTTTATTTTAATTAATATGGTTATAACATGGATTCATAAAACTATTTCAATGATAACAATTCTGCCAGCTAAACTTCATTGATCCAGCCCTGACCAGTTAGAAAGTATGTAACAGATGACATGATAGATATCTCTACAAGGTACAAAGTGAAAAGTCTTGCATTTCATTCATATATCCATAGTTTGGTTTTAATCAATATCACGTGACCCATACATAACATATCTATTGTAACCGTTTTAAAGCATTTTTGAATGATATGGGACCACAAACTTACAATGTTGAGACTGGTAATTCTCACCATGTAAAATGGCAGCACAGAAAAACTACAAATCATTTATTTGTGGCTATAATTTTCAAATAGCAAAACCCGAGACTGATGGACTGCAATGGTCAGAGGTAGACAAGCTAGTCAACTGTCTTTTACAGTCAACCAAACAGTCTTTAATCTCACACATCACTCCAGTGCACAATGGCAAACAGCCTCAGAGGCATCGAGCCCCCTGATCAGGTTGCTTGTGCATCGTCACATGTGTGCTCCCTCTCCCTGAAGAAGCTCCTTTGCTCGTTGATGGCTTTCTGTAGAAGGGCAACGTTGACTCCGTCAACGCAGTTCAGCACACGGGCACGGACCATCGCACCAACCCCTGTGAGACGAGAAGATGCAGATAATGTCAGGCGATAGAGGCCTGAGAGTCCTGGACGCATTTACATGAGTCCAGTGATCAAGATGTAATGACATGAATGAGAGTGAAATTTAAAGAGAGGCATACACACACACACTAGTATTTAAAGGGTTAAAGAGCTTTGACCTCCAGTTCTATTTCAACTATTGTTAAACCCAATAGCTGTTTAATACAACATTTAATATCTTCACCCTGAATCACGTAAGGGTGAATTAGCTTCTGTGAATTTAGTGTCCTATCACATTTTTATTTGCATGAGAAAAATGACTAGTCGGCTACATTTTTTTATTTTCCATTGCTGCAACTGCATAAAATCAATTAATATATATAAATAAATGTATTTTTATTTATATTATACTTTCACTATACTACTTTCTGATAGCCAGTCAATTTATTTTTTGATTAGTATGTGGACCCAAGAAAAACAAAGAATATTAAATGATTCAGCATTCCCACGCCACAACAGATCCTTCCTTACCCTCCGCATTTTCAATCTCCCCCAGTACTATGTACTGGGCCCCAATTATTGGGTTAAAAGGCTCCACAAACAAGGTGTGAACCGCCACGTGGTGCTCTTTTGAAGCATGCTGAGCTGACAGCGTAGCCCTGGACTCCTCAGGCTGATAGCAGACAAGTCTGGAAAATGAAACGGGAAGGTTTAATGTACAAGTCAGATGAAACAATTTCATCTTTTTTTAAGGTGTATTCCTATTTATTTATCTGACGGCTATATTTACTACACATGACCATCTTATATATTATGCTGCATTATTACAGATTACACCCCACAGAGTAGAAACAATCAGCTCCAGTTCGACCAGCTAGAACATTAAAATACTGCTATCATGTTAATAATAATTCAATTAGATTATGTGTAAAATGACAGGGGCCGTACTGCTGCATAAACAGTACATTTACTTTTATTGTACTTACAGTAACTTTTCTGAAGTACATTTTGAAGACAGGACAAGATATTCTGAGAATGATTAGTTTTTTCTCCATTTAAACCACATAAGACCAGGTTTAGTTCAAAGTACCTAGATTTGTCTCAGGAGTGGACCGTTTAATACAGCCTCAGATCTGTGACACCTTTATTCTCAATATGTGAAAACTGACAAAAGGGATGATTGCACTGTTAGCTGATCCAGACCACATTAAATCAGGTCAAATTAAGACCTGGACTAGATTACCGAGTAGACACAAGGGACAGTTTAGAGAAATTATTCATCAATTTGTGACAACCCAATAAAGGATTATTGCACAGCTTTTTCTCTGTCATATAAAACCAGATCTAAATAAAATGATTGTAATTTGACTTGTCAAACCTGGATTGCTACTTCCGCCACTAGTCATTGTCTCATAACGCAGATATTGACTAGTACCACAAACAAACTCGTTGAAAAATATAAATCGTATTTTAAGTCACAGTATCGAAACTATAGCACGAAACAAAACCCACCTGCCAAATACCCTCACTGATTCTCCCTCCTGCACTGCTCCAGAGTTTACTTCCCAGGGGAAATGAAAAACTGCAGCTGCAGGAAGCATAACGTCATTGGAAAGAAAATTCTGAAATAGTTGAACAATGTGAGTACAGTTAGTGGTGAAGAGTTGTGGAAGTCTGTGTGCTATCGTTACCCATACAGTCTATGGTACTACCGGGGTATGTGTCACATGACTTGTCTCCGCCCCTCCCTGCGGCTGCGTCAGGAGGAGAAATCGAGGGACCCGTCAGGTTGAGGTTGCAGGAGGTTCTAAAACACATTTGTTATTATACTTTTCAAACTACAGTGTAGATATCCAGTCAAATACAGAACCATGAATCCTCATATTACGAGAGAGCGGCAAAACGCCACTTTTGACGTCGAGAAACTGACCCACATTTTGGACGGGGGGCCTGAAAAGACCAAAAGACGGCGAGAGATTGGTGAGTTTGAAGTTAAATTTGAATTGCGATTGACAACACAAATGCCGTCTTTGGTCAGATCTGGTCATGCCAATTCATGGACAAATAAAGACTATATTTATTTATTTTCATATCTTTATATTTGTAAAGAAAGAGATTTTTTAATGTACCAAAGTGTGTCAGTGTGTATACACATTTACAAATGTTACAAGTGGTTTCTCCAAATTCAACACCAAATTCTACTTTCAACAACTACTACAGTCTCAAAATTATTAAATTCCCATAATAGAATCCCTCATAACAGCACACATATGTAAATCAGATGTTGTCTCAAGCACACCTGATGCAACTAATCAAGGGCCTCATTAGTTGCATCAGGTGTGTTTGGGATAGAACACATCAAATACCTGGGGTACATTCTGAGTCTCTTAATTGCATCCCTGTTTCCCTCACTTGCGTCTTTTCCTTGAGTCTTATAGTCCCTCCCACCGGGGATGCATGGAGAGACGCAAGGAAACCATGCGAGGAGAGAGGAAAAGAGAAAATATGTTTTAAGAGAAAAGAGACGTCGGACAAATCCCAATGTCCCCCCTTACGGACTCACGGACTTTGAGGCGCGCTCCCGCGAAGTCCGTGAGGGTTTAGGGCTGTCCCACTGTCAAATCATCAAGTGTTTGAGGCTCTCGTGCAGACATTTTGAGCCCTTTATGAACCCTTAACGTAAGTCAGCATGGTATGCTGATTTAGCCTAAGGGAATTACCCACAAATCATTGCAATGTGACGTTAAACACGGGGTTACCAGTGGACGCATGGAGACGTAAAGAAAAAGGTAAACAAAGAGGACGGCTCACGTGTGTTCAGCCTGGAGTAATACATTTACTCAGAAACATTAAGGGTCAAAGATGGAACAAAAAATAAACATGAAATCAGAAGATAGTTATTTATTTATTCATCAAATATTTGATTTTGTCATTGAAGCTGTTTTGAAAAAACGAGTAAATAGATTATATAAAATGACCTCATCTTGTGAGGAAAGAGCCTGGAAGACGGTCAAATCAGGGAGTACAAAGTATAAAATAAATACACACAATTATACATCACATTTTTTGTCATTTTCATGGTAACGTGATATGTTGCAGCAATGTGCTGTCCCATTCCTATTTACACCATCTCAAGCCCTCACAGTCTCTCACACTCAACCACTTACCAGGTGACGTCAGTAAGTCCTTGAGGGTTCAGGGTTTGAGGATTTAGGGGGGACATTGGGATTTGGCCCTTTGGTGGAGATTCTGCAGGCCAAAGAGCTGATCCCAGATCAGCCTGACCCCACAATCAGACAAGCAGACTAGCGGGAAAGGGAAGCAGTACATGCAAAGCTTCTCTACTAGCTGTACACCAGACATGTTTGGCTCGCTGGATGCAGTCATGCTAATAACTTATTTAGCTTTTTAAAACAACGAGGACAGATCCAGCACAGACAGTTACGGGAGTGAGGGATGAGGAGGTAAGGAGACATGAGAACACCAGGGCAAACATGGAGAACTCTGTCAAGCTACATATTAGGCAAAGTGAACATCTGTTCTTCTACATAGTTGTCCTCAGTCTCATCTGCTTAACTTGGTCATGGAGGCATCAACATTTAATTGAGATGGTAAATTAACAGTGAAAACTCATCATAGCTTATATCTATATACATCTATATATGTATGTGTGTTTTATATTATACTGAATATTATGATATGATATATATTATACTGTGTTTTATATATATATATATATATATATATATATATATATATTATATTATACTGAATTCCCTGTGAGGGTGACTAAAATAAGATGTCCTGACGTGTTTATCAGTGTTATTTACTGCTTTTTTTTGTGTTGGAATAAATGTTAAATATTTAACTGCAAAGTAGTAATGCGTATTTGATACCTTCATTTTTTTTGCATTAAATCATACTGGGATGTTTGCTGAAATTGATTGGATGGCCCTATCTAGAAAATGTTCCACCAGCCGCCACTGTCCTAACATATTGGTAAATAACTGTCTCTGTATTTGATTGTTTATTCAAGTGTTAAAATATTGTACATGCAGTTGTATAAATGTAAAAATATATTTAAGCACATTTCTGTTATTATAACTTAAATCCTTTTAATTTAGGGTTAAGAAACCCACATTACTCTGTCAGGCCTTACCTGATCCCCGGCGAGCTCAGCCTGCTTCCTGCAGTCACTGGTTTCCTCACAGCGGTCTGCTCCCAGACAGGCTCATATGAGATAAGACCCGCCTTTTTGATGGTTGGCATCCAACCAAAGATGACAATTGACAACATGTGACTGTCACGGGAAAGACAAATAATTCTCAATATGAGTCTTGATAAGTTAGCATTTTCAGGTCTCCTTAGTTTCTCAAGATGTGTGTTATATCTGTAAGAGAAGCAGTTAAATATGGCAGGGCAGTAGTGTTGCAAAGTGATGCTTTTATTGGTTGCTATTTTGACACCATTACTATTTTTGTATAGAATATAAACATCATTCACAGTAGCATTTAAATGGATATGTATAGTGACATAGTGAGTATTTCTATCACAGTAAGTCGGTCAGTTCCATAGGTTACAGAAATGGAAGATGAGTGACTTAAATATCTTTCTCTGACTATCTAAGCTTACACTATTGCGTTAGTGCACTGTATGGCCAACAATAATGATTTGGCATCAGAGGAAGAAGTGTGAGATTACATGCTCATTATTTCAGTTTAATTAATATTCCATTCCTTCTTCCTTCCCCAGGTCCATGAATCCTTCCACAAGTACCTGAAGCCCCTGCGGTCCAAACTGTGAGCTGACCCCTGGCACCTTGATTCCTGGCTGAGACCCATCAACACTGCATATATAAGCACAACCTTAGCCACATTAACACATCATATCATTTCTGGTATTTACCAGTCTGCATTAGTTTAGCTTTCATCTCTAGAAGTGGTAAGTTGATCACCATACTCGGCCACTCTCAAGGCCATGGTATACTGCAGCATGTTGGAGCTGTCTACATTGATCTCTACACAATTTACTTTGATTGTGTCCTGCAGCTCGTATTTGCTCCAGTAAGTTGATGGCAAACTTCTCATCTGGAAACAGATCTAAGGTAATGATGGCCATCCAAATCAACAAAGTTATTAAGGTATCATACTTTTTTTGACATGATTGGCTCTTATATTGGACGACAAACACCACGTTTTGTAGAAAATCCTTTTTTTCTGTGTAATTGTAATGCTCGATTGTCTCATGTTGTGCAACAAAGGTTTAATCTAAAAACATATGCTGTCTGATTGATAATAATAAAGCTTATTTATATAAAAACATATCAAAACGAGCAGCAAAGTGTTTCACAGGCAGAAATAAAAAGAACAAAGAATAGCATACAATGCAGATACGTGAATAAATCCAAACGAGGTCTGTAAACTACAAGTAGCCTACAGATCGGATCTAACCGGAAGTACCTGTTTCTTTGACTTCCTGTTTATTCTTTGAAGGCGGCTGAAAACTGTCCGACCTGACCGCAGTTTTTTGTCAACGCCCCCTGCTGCTGCCACCTGCTGCTGCCGCCACCTGCTGCTGCCGCCTGCTCTCCTCCACTCTCCAGGCGAGGCGCAGTACATCTCGAACGAGCCTATTGGGATTGGGCCCGTAGACTACCTTTGGTACTACCGGGGTATGTGTCACATGACTTGTCTCCGCACCTCTCTGCGGCTGCGTCAAGAGGAGAACCGACGGACCCGTCAGGTTGAGGTTGCAGGAGGTTATAAAATACATTTGTTATTATACTTTTCCTACTACAGTGTAGATATCCAGTTAGCTACAGAACCATGAATCCTGATATTATGAGAGAGCGGCAAAACGCCACTTTTGACGTCGAGAAACTGACCCACATTTTGGAAGGGGGGCCTGAAAAGACCAAAAGACGGCGAGAGATTGGTGAGTTTGATCGTGCGAGGAGTTGTTGTGCTCGTTACCGCCGACACCGACAACTTCATATGATGACAGTCAGGATATTAGCAAAACAATACTGTGGAGAAAAAGGAAGCTAGCGGTTAGCAGATGCTTTCATTGGCTGTTTGCTAATCTCAACCTAATATCATGTTAAGGGGGTATCTCTAAAGTTAGTCATGTAAGGGGGATGTGGTGTATCCCAAAGGTTACATTGGCGTACACTGTTTCAATTTTGTAACGTTCAACGTTACCGACGTTTGTTACGTTACAACTGAACTTCACGCTTAAGAGGCCGTGCTACTTTATTCATATCCTCTTTAGGCAAACCATAACATGTGGCTCAGAACAACATGTTTAATTCAATGTTGACGAATGCCAATTCATGGAAAAATTAAGACCATATTTAAAACCCACAAATAATCACATTTTACAAGCTGCAACCAGAGAATTTTGTATTATTTTCTCAAAGATTAATCGATTATCAAGTTCCTTATTAAGTTTCTGTCCATTGACTTATTAATGAATGAGTTTGCCAGAACATTCCACTGAACAAACGATTAACATACTGACAAAGAAGGCTTCCCTTATCGACCAATGCCTTGCAAGCATGTATGATGTATTTGGTCTCGAAATGTGGACTTTGCAGGATGCATCCCCTCCATTGTGACACAGCTGTTTAAGAATGGATGTAGTGTATGCACAACAGTTATTTTGTGTGCATTGCTATTTAGAGTTAATCTGCTTGTAGCTCGTACGGCCAGAAGTCTGTGATCGTTGTCAGTCTGACTGTGAATGTTGTTAAACAGAAGGAAGTCATGGTAATTGAACTATAAGTCACTGGGAATATAAAGTGATGGCCAATCTTTACGTTTTCTAACAACCTACATTTCTGATTTCATTTCCACTATAGAGTCGATGGTTCTCAGCGACCCGGACTTTAAGGAGGAGGACCCAAACTTCCTGTCCCGCAGTGAGCGCTATGACCAGGCTGTTAAAAAAAGTGCCCAAATGATCCTGAAGCTCAGAGAGTATGGCATTGCAGACCCAGAGGAGATCTACTGCTACAAGAAGTATGTGGTAAACGAGTCGACATGTGAGCCAGTATCAAAAGTTTGACTTGACGGATACAAAATGGCATTGCCAGTGATAGTTTTCACATACCAAAGGTTGTCATGATGCAGCTCGGGCGCCGTGATGTGAGAACAGCCATTAAAAGTGGTGGACCATTTTAACATGTTTTTGCCACCAGTTCCATAACTGTCCGATAACTGTATCCAACAACTAAACAGCAGGGTGGTTGAGACATTTCCTGTGGAAAATGTGTCATATATATATATCGGAGCTTAACCAACAATCTGTGTAGCTGTGTGTGGCCATTGAATGCAGTTGGAGCAAAGTTCAAGATAAGATTAAAACTGTGTCAAAGGGTACAGTATGCAAGGTCCCAGCTTTCACTCGCTGCACAACGTAATGCAGTGTAATAGATAATCCATTTTTATATTGTTTTCTTTTTAGGTTTTTGTCAAATTTTCAGTGTGCACTCCCAAGCTTTCTGTCAGCCTATATGATGTACATGTTTTTCAAAATGATCATTTTAATTGTGGCTGAACGTTAGGGTAGGATATATGTGGATCAGATTACTACTTCTTGAGCGGTCAGTCCCAGTAGTAATGTGATTGTTTTCCAGAAGGAAGCTCTAAAAGGTATTGTTAAATATGACAAATATGCTTTATCCACTCCCAGTGATGTACCTCAACTGGAGACTTTTATTTTATCTGCAAGGCGACAGAGACCAGACATGTTACTAAATTGTATGTGTGTGATAAACTTGACCTTAGCCATACAACTCAAAGTGCTTATTACGGCACAAGTGAATCAGCAAATACATCAGTTGCATAATGTCGGAGTAACGGCGAATCTCAATTTAAGCTGTGTATCCTAAATTTTCCCGTCAACCAGTATGGTGAGAGGCAACCACCATGAGGCCTTGGGGCTACACTTTGTCATGTTCCTCCCGACCCTGTACAGCCAGTGTGACCCTCAGCAGTCCAGGAAATGGATACCTCTGGCAGAGTCCTTCCAGGCCGTGGGCACATATGCCCAAACTGAAATGGGTCACGGTCAGTCCTGGACTTAGCCCTGAACTTATTTACTTGCTTGTTGTTGTTGTTGTTGTTGTTGTTGAAGGCCCTCAAACACAACTTGATCGTGCTGTTTATGAAATAGCACAAATTGGCATTTGTGTTTTTAGATATTTAGCCAAAATGATATTTGGAGCCGGAAAAAGAGGCCCGTTACCACAGGTTTGGAGTTCCAAGAGCAGCTCTGGTGATTTCTTTGTACGTGTTTGACAGATCCAAATCATGTAGAAAATTCAAAAGTAGTTGCATGCGTGTCCTGACAATTGTGTCCATATGTTACATTTTGTTCTAACAAGACATGATGAATTGTGGCTAGTTAAGTACTGTAGCTTCGTTACTAACAACGCTCCTCTAGTGGTTGTCCCTTACACCCTTTAGGGTTAGTAGTAGCTTAATAAAAGATATTTGTAGTTTTGTCTCGTCAAAAACGTATTCCCATCTACATTCAGGGGTTCTACTGCTTTCCTCCTCACAACTCTCCCATCTTTATTGTTAGAATGCTTTTAATTTCATGATAATGCACTAATTGAAAATAATCAAGACACTTCACCGTCACTTTTTACAATTATGCAAAGTTTTAATCATTAAGTTAATCTTAATTATCTGTTCTGTCTTTTGTTTGGCTGTTGATATCTGGAATGGTGAAGAAGTTGTTCTGGTGTGTGAATCAGTAGGTAGTGTAGACTGGAAACTGATTTTTTTCATGCAATCTCTGATCAACAGCAGGTGGACGTGTGTGGTCTGGGATCCCATAATGAGGCTGAGTTCTAGCTTCTCAATGTCTCTTTGTAATCGGAGAGAATGTAGGCCGTGCCAGCTGTTGTTTGTTGCCTTGCTGTAACAAAGTTTGATGGATGTTATTATGAATTAGTGGTGGATCTGCGCAAACCTACACTGGAAGTTTAGACCCGACGACCCCGTCTTTAATGCACATTTCGTTTAGTTTAGTGTTCTAGCAGATCGGAGCGACACGTGGCCATATCCAAGAGTATCATTTATGTCGTGACTCGTGACTTAATGTGGCCGTGGTCACTTTTCTAGAGCTACAACTAACGATTGTATTCGTTATGGATTAATCTGCTGATTGTTTTCTTTATTAATCGCTTTGTCTATAAAGTATCAGAAACCACCAAGACCAAGGTATGCTGTGAACTCTCACTTTTGAGAGTTGGCAGTTAAACTGCACGTTGCCAGACTAGTTGAACATCCAGCTGGTACTGAACAAGAAGTTAATATGTGACCACTTGGTCTATAGGAATGTAAGAGGCAGCTAAAATAGGAGTGTGTTTGATACTGAACCTTTATGCTTTGATTTGATCACTTTATGGTCAGAAACAGTGACTAAAGTGTTGTACATAACTGAGGTATTCAATCACGTCAGTAGGGGAACTTTTTTCGTCAAATTGTGACGACGTGATCAAATCAATATGCATGATATACTCAAAAGCTGTTTTTAATTTGTCTTCACTGCTTTCCTGCACAACCTCTGTCTCCATCTCTTCCATCGCTTGTTCTTCATCTGAACCATATCAACTCTTACTCACAATCCCTCCTGTGGATTTTTGAAAATACTTAATCCAACATCCTCTCCTCCATTGATCTGCACTTACATCTCCCTCCTTGCCCTCTCCGCATCACCACCTGCTTCTCTTTTCCGTTTGCCCCTGTCTTGCGTGGCCCTAGCTGTGTGCACCCGGACAGGCCAGAGCCCTTGGATCTCCATCTGGGGATGTTCCTGCCCACACTGCTCAACCAGGCCACCCCAGAGCAGATGGACCGTTTCTTCATGCCCGCCTGGAACCTAGAGATCATCGGCACCTACGCTCAGACTGAGATGGGCCACGGTAAAATTAACAGAGCAGTCCAAAATATCAGGCCTGTTTAGGCCGGTCAGCAGACATGAATTATTTGGTTATGGGCAATAGACCCCAGAATTGTTGCGTAATGACATTGTTAATGAGGTATAATGAGGATGTTTATTGTTTGCTTGACTTGCATCATTATTTTCCTTTTGTGTCGGATAAAAATGAAAATTAACTTTATGATGAATGCAACCAAAAGTAGGTCAATTCATTTACATGGTTAAACTATTTACACAAGTCTGACCACTTGTGACCCACTGGACAAGTAAAAAGTTATCACAAGTTTGTACAAAATTAGATTTTCCTTTGACGTACATGCCCAAACCTGAGAGAGTCTGTCACTAGGTGTTATGCTCCCTGACACACTACCCCGACAAACTACCTCTCCTACACTCTTATCACCCCTTCTCATGTGTTTATGACAGATGTGTTTCCTGAACTAACAATCTTAGATAGTTTGTATACGTTTGTTTCAGCCTCTGGCTTTAGTTGCAGACCAGTATAGCAACACACGTTCCAGTTTGATCAGACCAACCAGTTTGTTTCTTTCAGATTCAAACTCCGAGGCCATCAAGCACATGGCATGACATGGATACAGCATAGCAGAGTTGAATTATCTTAAAATATGATTGTTGCATATGTTTTTTGATCTGTCAAACACCTACAACGTGCACTGGTTTGCTCCTTTTATGTTGGCTTCATCCATTATATATTATTTATTTTAAAGAGTTCAGAAACCTATAAATGCATGTTTCAAGTTGTCATGGACTAAACACGTCTTCTATCCATCATCCTATTTGATTTATGCTGAAGTATTATATGATTCATTGATTAATCTTCAGTCAGTTAATGTTGCATCAGTTCATTTCAGTGTGTGTGTGTGTGTTTGATGGGCTTTGATGTGATGTCTAGGCACACACCTCAGGGGGCTGGAGACCACAGCCACATATGACCCAGCCACGCAGGAGTTTGTCTTGAACAGTCCCACAGTCAGCTCCATCAAATGGTGGCCTGGAGGACGTAAGTACACTCACACTGTCACGTCACTGCAGGACTGGACCAAGAAATATTTTGCAGCCTGGAATTGGAATAATACCAGAATTCCCGTAAGGAATATGTTTTGTTTTCATCTAGTTGTTGCACTGCTTTTTTTCTTGTTTTTATTTCAGGCTGAGAACCTCGTTGACATTCAGAACAAACACGTTTTAACCCTCTCACTCCCTCTCTCTTTCTAGTTGGGAAGACCTCCAACCATGCCATAGTTCTAGCCCAGCTTTATACTCAGGGAAATTTCCACGGCCTGCATGCTTTCATTGTACCCATCCGTGACATGGACACACACGTTCCCCTGCCAGGTAACCGCCGTCTGCGATATGTGTCTGGATTTGGTGTTTGTGGTAAAGTCACTCCTCATTTACCTTCCTGTCTCTGCCTCCCTTTTTTTCGGTGTGTGTCTGTTATTCTCCGTCTCTTCTAGGTATTGTTGTTGGAGATATCGGCCCCAAGTTTGGCTTCAGTGAAGTTGACAACGGCTACCTGAAACTAGAGAACGTGCGAATCCCACGAGACAACATGCTGATGAAATACGCCAAGGTAACGTGAGATTATGTGAGTTGATTGTTTTCCTGAGGACAGATGGGTTTAAGTTGATTGCCTCCATGGAGTCTCTGCATAGAACGTGCTGTTCTATGCAGAGATTTGTCTACCAAATAAGGAAGGACAAAGTTTTTTTTTTTTTTTTTTTATCAGTACATCTCATCCTTCTTTGTCTATCCTACCTTCATGAAAGTTAAAACGTTCAGCTTTTGTTTCAACTGTTTTAGAGAGGTGTTGATTCAACTTTGCCCGCAAACATTCAAAATTGAATCTTCTCTGTGAAAAAAGCCTCAACGAAAAACTGAACGTTACAATCTTCATGAAGGTAGCATTTATTCCAGTACTGCTGTATTTGACTGCATTTACTTTTATCTGGGTGTGCCTTTATAAACTGTTGTAATAATAAACTGAGTTAATGCAGTGTATTGCTTTTATAGTGGGATGTTTGCTCCTCAAGGCATCTGCAGTTAGAATGACTCTGTCTCGCCACTAGGTGGAGCCAGATGGAACCTATCTGAAGCCACCAAGCGCCAAGCTGACCTACGGTACCATGGTGTTCATCCGCTCCATGATTGTAGGCGAGTCAGCCCGGGCCCTCTCCAAAGCCTGCACCATCGCCATCCGCTACAGTTCTGTTCGACACCAGTCGGAAATCCGGCCGGGGTCAGTCAACACAAATGAGTGTACTTCAGCAAACGGCTGCACAAACATTTCATTACTCACAGAAGTTGCAAGGAAACGCATGCTTAAGGTCAAGCTCAAAATTAGATTTGACCTTATGGCACTGGAAATTCACAGTAGTCTCGCTGGTCAGGGTCGAGGTTCAGAAATGTCGATGTAATTCCAACAGGAGATGGAAGTAGCCAGTGGCGGCTGGTGGAAAATGTTCTAGGTAGGGCTGTGCCACATCCAATCAATTTCAGCAAACATCCCAGTATGATTTAATGCAAAAAAAATGAAGGTATCTTTGCAGTTGAATATTTAACATCTATTCCAACACTAAAAAAAAGCAGTAAGTAACACTTTTTGACAAAAACATCAGGACATCTTATTCGCCCTCCCAGGCAATTCAGTATAATATAATAATATATATATCCATCCATCCATTTTCCACCGCTTATCCGGGGTTGGGTCGCGGTGGCAGCAGGCCAAGTAGGCTGAACCAGACTTCCCTCTCCCCCGCAACATTTTCTAGCTCATTCTGGGGGATCCCGAGGCCGTTCCCAGGCCAGCTGGGAGATGTAATCCCTCCAGCGTGTTCTGGGTCTTCCCCGGGCTCTCCTACCAGTTGGGCGTGCCTGAAAAACCTCCAGTGGGAGGCGCCCAGGAGGCATCCTGATTAGATGCCCAAACCACCTCAGCTGACTCTTTTCGACGTGAAGGAGTAGCGCCTCAACTCCAAGTTCCCTCCTGATGTCCGAGCTCCTTACCCTATCTCTAAGGCTGAGCCCGGCCACCCGAGGGAGGAAACTCATTTCGGCCGCTTGTAGCCGCGACCTTGCCCTTTTGGTCACGACCCAGAGTTCGTCGGAACGTGGACCAACCGGTAAATCTTCACCAAGACAGTCCGGTGCAGCGCCTGCTTTACTGCTTCAGCCACACCAATCTGCCTGTCGATGTCCCGCTCCATCTTACCCTCACTCGTGAACAAGACCCCGAGATACTTGAACTCCTTCGCTTGCGGTAGGCACCCCGTCCCCACCTGGAGGGAGCGATCCACCGGTTTCCGGCAGAGCACCATGGCCTCAGATTTGGAGGCGCTAACTCTCATCCCCGCCGCTTCACACTCTGCTGCAAACCACCCCAGTGAATGCTGGAGGTCACGATCCGAGGAGGCCAACAGGACCACATCATCTGCAAACAGCAGAGAGGCGATCCCGAGACCCCCGAACCCGACGTTCTCCACCCCCCGGCTGCGCCTAGATATCCTGTCCGTGAAAGTCCCAATCAGGCCCAGTGACAAAGGGCAGCCCTGGCGGAGGCCAACACCCACCGGGAACGTGTCTGACTTATTGCCGAGAATATGGACACAGCTCCTACTGCAGTCGTACAAAGACCGGATGGCCCGTTGTAATGGGTCCGGCACCCCATACTCCCGCAGCAGCCCCCACAAGAACGTTCGACAAACGGTCGGAGCCTCCTTTCCTTTGCCAAGACAGCCCAACAGTGTTCAGCGCCTTCAGCATCTCAGGGCGGATCTCATCCACCCCTGGCGCCTTGCCACCAAGGAGCTTTTTGACTACTTTAGCGGCCTCCGCCAGGGATATGGGTGCGGCCCCCCCTGAGTCTTCAGGCACTGAGGACATGTTAGTCGGGTTTAGGAGTTTCACAAAGTGCTCTTTCCACCGCCCGACAACGTCGCCCGTCTGGGTCAGCAGTCCCCCCCCCCCCCCCCCCCACACCCCTGCTGAGAACAGCCTGGGGTAGGCCCTGCTTTCCCTTCCTGAGCCGTCGGATGGTTTGCCAGAACCTCCTTGAGGCCAACTGAAAGTCCTTCTCAATGGCCTCCCCGAACTCCTCCCATGCCCGAGTTTTAGTATCCGCGACCACCGCAGCTGCAGCCCTTCTGGCCTGCCGGTACCTCTCAGCTGCTTCAGGAGACCCCTGAGCCAACCAGGCCCGAAAGGCCTCCTTCTTCAGCTTGACGGCTTCCCTCACCTCCGGTGTCCACCACCAGGTTCTCGGGTTGCTGCCACGACAGGCACCGATGACCTTCCGACCACAACTTCTAGCGGCCGCGTCAACAATAGAGGCTTTAAACATGGTCCACTCGGATTCCATGTCCCCAACCTCCCTCGGGATGTGTGAGAAGTTCTTCCGGAGGTGGGCGTTAAAGACCTCCCGGACAGGGTCCTCCGCCAGACGTTCCCAGTTCACCCTCACTACATGTTTGGGCTTGCCAGGTCCTTCCAGCCGGCTCCCCCGCCATCTGATCCAACTCACCACTAGGTGGTGATCAGTTGACAGCTCTGCTCCTCTCTTTACCCGAGTGTCCAAGACATACGGCCGTAGATCAGATGATACGATTACAAAGTCGATCATAGATCTCCGGCCTAAGGTGTCTGGTACCTTGTGTTTGAACATGGTGTTCGTTATGGCCAAACCGTGGCTAGCACAGAAGTCCAATAGCGAGACACCACTCGGGTTCAGATCGGTCAAGCCGTTCCTCCCAATCACCCCCCGCCAGGTTTCTCCGTCATTGCCCACGTGAGCGTTGAAGTCCCCCAGGAGAACTATGGAGTCGGCAGGCGGCGTCCTTTCCATGACCAGGCTCTAGGGACTAGCTCTAGGGACGTTCCACGTTGAGGACGCTGATTGTCTAAATTGTATGTCATACATTCATTTCTTTAATCAGCAATTGGCTAAACTGCTTCAAAGACCCGCCTCCAGTGGATGTGCAGGAAAAGCATATATTTTGTGCAGATATCATATTTTACACATATTACTGGGTGCATTCCATATTTCAAAAACACAAATATTATTTTTATTTTTTGTGGCTCAAGGGGGGGCGGCGCCCTAGCGCCCTCTATTGGCCAGCCGCCACTGGAAGTAGCACTGGTTTTTCATGCTTCTGTCTCTTACCACATTCCCATGTATCAAAGAGAAGTCCAACCTTTTATACGAGATCCTGAAAAGTCCAACCTGTGTGTTTGTGTCCCACAGAGAACCAGAGCCTCAGATCCTCGATTACCAGACGCAGCAGTACAAGCTCTTCCCTTTGCTGGCTATGGCCTATGCCTTCACTTTTGTTGGCCAGTATATGAGCCAGACCTACCAACGCATCAGTGGAGACATCAACCAGGGGGACTTCAGTGAGCTGCCCGAGGTACTGACTGGACATGCACATGAAGGACGTGATCTAGGTTTAATGACAGAGGATGATGCATATTGACCGACTGGGCTGTAGATTACTTACTGTTTCTCATATTCTAGTCAGGGCAATAGATCATCCATGGCAAATTCTAGTACAAACATTTAATTTTAATTTTAAATGTGTATAATTGGCAACTAGTGCCTCCATGAAGCTCTTTTCACCCTTTTTGTCTTAAAATCTCCAGCTCCATGCCCTGTCTGCTGGCCTGAAGGCCTTCACCACATGGGCAACCAACTCTGCCATCGAGGTGTGCCGCATGTCATGTGGCGGCCACGGCTACTCCCGCAGCAGCGCCTTGCCGGACATTTACGTCAACTTCACCCCTACGTGCACCTACGAGGGAGAGAACACAGTCATGATGCTGCAGACTGCGAGGTAACTCGTCACACAGACTCGTATGACAACAAATGTGACGCCTTACCAAGACCAAGTTCTCCACCCAACTCTGACTCAAACACACGCTGGAAAAGCCTGTGTGGTTTGTTTCTGTGTCGTTAGAGTGCTCATGAAGTAGGAGTTGTGTCATATTTGTGTCTACTTTAAGCTGTAACATTTAAACTTGTAGTAACATTGACGTAATACCAGAATTGACTTTAGTACATGTACTCAAACAGCAGGGCTCTCACTGAAGTACACACACATTTAGCTGTTTTTTAACCGAGACAAATACAAACACACAGGCATAAACATACACCCACTCAGCAGGCTTATCATACAACAAATGCAGGGGACACACCCTCACTCCTCCCACAGCATAAACAAACACAGGTGACCTTTTATATCCCTAAATTATAGCTGTTGTTGTTAGTTACTACCAGCACTATAATGGTCAGTTTGAAAATGCTGTTATGTGATGTTTCCCTTTACTGTTACTGAAATGTTTAATTGCACAATGAGCTCTTAACTGAACATGAAGTACACACAAAGGCTGAAGGTGTTGTGAATGGGTACGAATGAGGAGGTTGATACTTGACACCACACTTGGATTTGGTCTTAGCAAATTGATAACACAATCGTACAAGAAGAAATAAATTACGTTCTTAACAGTACCACAAGAAATACTGCATTTGGGTACGGCTGAGTTCCATGACTGTGAACACCAAATAGTTCACCAGCCAGCTCGTGCTCCCATGGTTTAGTTGTTTAACCCTCACCTGTATGCCTCTTCACCTTTTGTCCATGCAGATACCTGGTGAAGAGCTACCGGCAGGCTAAGGCAGGACAGCAGCTGAGCGGCATTGTGTCATATCTTAATGAACCAAAGCACCAGAGGGTCCAGCCACAGCCCGTCGCTGCCAGACCAACCGTGGTTGACTTAAATGACCTGGCTAGCCTGGTGGAGGTCTACAAACAGCGAGCTGCCACGTAAGAGACAATATCTAGTTACCTGAGCTATTAGAGTTATTTAACGCCTTTTACCATTTCATGTTGTTTTCCACATTTTTATCAGACACATTTGTTATTTATGTTAAAGTACAAAAAAAAACATTTTGAAGTTATTTATTATCTTTAGTCAATGTACTACTGCTCTGATCGCTCCACTTTTGGCTCACGGTTCCCAAAAAGTATCGGTCCAGATGTGCTGTTGTCAGCTGTCGACCATATTTCTTACACCATACATCTTTGGTTAATTCAGATAATGTTTGTGTTTGTAGTCTAGTTGATCTGGCAGCTAAGAGCATCCAGCAGGAGTTGCAGCTCAGGAAGAGCCAGGAGGACGCCTGGAACAACAGTGCTGTTGACCTGGTCAGAGCCACAGATGTAAGTTCAGTCCAGTTCTGTCTGTCTGTGTGTTTGATCATGACACAGTTTAAAGCCTTCCGTAGCTTGTGATACACAGACATGGCTTGGACTTATGGGTAATTGTAGAGATTGATGCCAAGCTCCAAAGCCAATATGTTGTTTGTTCTGATGCAGCCTGAAGTCAAACTCAAATTCTGCTCATGTCCATCTCATTTCTTCTTTTTCTGTCCGTTTCCTTCTTATTTATTTACCTCCCCCCCCCCCGGTTTTGTTTTGTCTCCAGGCCCACTGTCACTATGTTGTAGTGAAGCTCTTTACTGACAAGCTTGGGGAGGTCGGTGATACAGCGATACACTCGGTGATGTCGACCCTTGCTCTGCTGTACGCCCTGAATGGCATCAAAAACAACTCTGGAGACTTCCTACAGGTCAGAAAAATCATGAGATACAGAAACAACATGGTCCACATTCACTGCTAATGTTATTGTAGGTGTTACAGACGTATTGCGCAAAGCTGCCCCAGTTATTTGCATACTTCCTGTGCTGTTGGTCAGTTTTACTGTCTGCTTCCTTCTATGTAAAATACCAGCCTCAATTCAGTCTTTGTCTCCGAGTTAACAAAATGGATTCTTTGTGTGTCGGGTTTGTATATCTGGGCGGCTGGTAAAGTAATGCAAATTAGATTTAGTTTCATCAGCTGAGCTTTAAATTGAAAATGAAATGTAAGACTTCATGCTTTGTTTAACAACCCGCTGTCTCTCTTGTCTGTTTCCTCACTGTTAAGGCGGCTGAGTGAGGTCCAGCAGCACGTTTTCATCCACATCTCCATCTGTTTTATTTCAGGCTGGACTGCTGAATGTGCCCCAGGTGCTGCAGGTTTCTGTTCGGGTCAAGGAGCTGCTGTCTCAGCTGAGGCCCAACGCTGTGGCACTAGTCGATGCCTTCGATCACAACGACAAGAAGCTGAATTCGGTCTTGGGACGATATGATGGCAACGTCTATGAGAACTTGTTTGAGTGGGCTCGCCGCTCACCGCTTAACGCCACAGAGGTCAGTCATATTCACAGGGATGAAATAAAAGTAGTGTCACGGCACAGGTGGTACTGATGAAATGTTCTTTTGTTAGGTCTAAGGGATTTAATTACCATATGAGATAAGACCCGCCTTTTTGATGGTTGGCATCCAATCAAAGATGACAATTGACGACATGTGACTGTAACCGTAAAGACAAATAATTCTCAATATGAGTCTTGATAAGTTAGCATTTTCAGGTCTCCTTAGTTTCTCAAGATGTGTGTTATATCTGTAAGAGAAGCAGTTAAATATGGCAGGGCAGTAGTGTTGCAAAGTGATGCTTTTATTGGTTGCTATTTTGACACCATTACTATTTTTGTATAGAATATAAACATCATTCAGAGTAGCATTTAAATGGATATGTATAGTTAGTATTTCTAGAAATGGAAGATAAGTGACTTAAATATCTTTCTCTGACTATCTAAGCTTACACTATTGCGTTAGTGCACTGTATGGCCAACAATAATGATTTGGCATTAGAGGAAGAAGTGTGAGATTAACATGCTCATTATTTCAGTTTAATTAATATTCCATTCCTTCTTCCTTCCCCAGGTCCATGAATCCTTCCACAAGTACCTGAAGCCCCTGCGGTCCAAACTGTGAGCTGACCCCTGGCACCTTGATTCCTGGCTGAAACCCATCAACACTGCATATATAAGCACAACCTTAGCCACATTAACACATCATATCATTTCTGGTATTTACCAGTCTGCATTAGTTTAGCCTTCATCTCTAGAAGTGGTAAGTTGATCACCATACTCAGCCACTCTCAAGGCCATGGTATACTGCAGCATGTTGGAGCTGTCTACATTGATATCTACACAGTGGCCAGTAAACAGGGTGGACATCCTAAACAATCTAAAGTAATTATTGAGGAGAATGGAAGCAAAACCAGAAATGAAAATTCTAAATCTCTAGTGAAATCATTATTTTGTGCAAAAAATAGCTTTAAGAAAACTGAAAACAATCAAGTATTTTAGATTACCATGTTTTCTGTCTGATGGCTCCTCATTGTGAGCCAGCCAAGATGGAAATGCCATCTTTTTTTTTTTCTAACAAGAACAGAATGTTATTATGAATGTTTCACATATTGGAGCGCTTTATGTTGGGAACAAACCAACAGCAAAATCCGTGTTGGTTGTTTCCCCTGACGACGAGGACCACCATTTTATTTGATTACACACTGTGCCATTTGTCATGATTGTTATTAAAGAGCAGTAGTTTATCAACAACCTTTATCAATTGCTGTAGGCATTAAGACGGAGATGAACAAGTCTGTGGCATCCCCCCATACCCTTCCATACCCGTGAATAATGGTGTATGACTGACTTACATAAACATTCATGCAAATTAGAGAAGAGATCCAACAGAAACATCAAGTGAAGATATAGAATATCCCACGTAAAATACTGAAAACCATTTTGAAACCATCACTAGATAAATTCTGCATATACATCAGCTGTTCTCCAGAGCGGTAAGAATTTAAAATGCCTTAAATGTCACTGTCCTACATTGTATCAGACTGTTCCTCACAGCCTTAAGTTGATACCCTTAAAGTGAATGCTTTGTAGAATCAAATACTCTCTCCCTTTTAGGCTTCCTTTTGTAGAGAACAGCGGCTGGGATCAGCTTGAATTCAGTCACAATGGTCTTAACATTTAAAATCTGTCAATTGCTGTATTTCAATCATAAAGGTAAAACAATTTGCCTTTACTCTGAGCCCCACCACCCGTCACACCTTGTTCTGTGTAATGAATGACATAGTTATACTTTAATGACATTACGGATACCAGCGTGTACGTTAGACACCTACCTGTACTTTGACAGAAGCTGAGCTCAATGGAGAGAATAGGGCCCATCAAGACACTACGAATGTGAGACAGTGGTATTATTTACAATGACTTACAGGAGACGAAAGGAATCACTTTGGGATGATTTGTTCTAAATGCCTCAATTTCTGAGCTGTGGCGGCTCTCTGTCAAGCACCGTGTTCTATCATTAGAATGAATGATGACGCTATTCTGTGCGTCCACATGCTCCTGAATGTGTTTGTGGACAGAAAGCTTTCTGCAGATAATGGTGAAATATGTAAAGAGCACCTCTGAGGACAGGTTGTATGAATTTATGACCATTATCAAGTGTTTAATGAGGCCACATATGCACTGTATATGTGAATTAGTATTCTCCCTCCCTGCTGTGAGGGGTTGACATATTATAAAGAAGGGTAAAAACACATTTCAAACCACACTTTCAATACATCCTTTGTATCCTGCTGACTGAATTTGTGTGGTTCATATATGATGTTCAGTAATGCTTCTCTATCTGTTATTACTGTTTTAGACAAAACCTGTAATAATAAAGTGACTCAGAAAGCAGAAATATAATATAATAATTAGAATGAGAGTTGGTAGATTTGTGATCTTGGTTTTTCTCGGTGGGCAGAAGTTTATTTTTGTCACAATGCCACCAAATCCAACAGGCTGGTGAATAAAAGTAGCAACAGAACGACTCCAGTAAAATGTTATGAGTTTGTTTGACTGTAATGACACGATGAAAAGGAGAGCTTTAATCTAAAGCCTCACTGAACTGTAAAGATGATTTGTGAGACAATTATGTGCCTGAGTATGTTGTCTTTTCTTAATATAATTAACTAATTGAGTTTCAGTACAAGGTGATTAATGTTTAATTTCTCTTTGTATGACTTTTAATCCGTTAATTTCTACCGTGAGGGCACGATTATCAATATGTAACGACTAAGCTCTTTATTAACCATGTTTGTGTGATCGTGGTTTATTGAATAATGATTTTAAACAATATGATTCTAATGGTTAGTAAATAATTTGACATGTAAGTTATATTAATAAAAAACTAAATGAATGGTGTGTTTTGGGTTTATCTGTCTTGATCATGAATGACAGGAAGTAAACATGGACCTAAGCTGTTAGGGAAAGCGGAGCGTCATTTTGGAAGATACTCGTTGATTTAGCCTTGCTTGAAAAAAAATTAAACCTTTCCTTTAAAGCTACATACCACCCATAATGCACCACTTTCTTGCAGTAATGTAATTGGCTATCTTTGTAATTCAGAGACTGTTGCTTGCTCCATTCAAAGAGAACATCTGCTGTTGTGAAAACATCATCCGATCCTCAAATATATTATCCACAGAAATTGCCGCCAATATTTTAAGTTTGATTTGTGTGCCGTCTGTTAATATGGCATAAATCTAATGCTACATTTTGTTAATATATTGAACTACCAACAGCTAAAAATATCATAGCGATGATAAATATGTGGTAAATGGTAAAAAAAAAATGTTTATTGTGGATTATATTTATTGAATTTTGAAGGAAATTTTGTTTTTCCATCACACCTGTCAGGTATAATAAGATTTACTTACAATTTACAATGTGTCTTTGCCTGGTTGGACGTCATTGGGATGAAGCAGCATCCCTGGATCTCAGCAGTGAAGAGCCTGCCTAATATGTTCTCATAACTGATACAACTGATGGCCAAAATGATGTAAATAAAACCAGATAAAAATATATTTCCCCTTTTAAAAGGACACTTTTAAAAGTTTTAATTCTAGTAATGCTTAATGTTTAAAAAGGACAATATTTAAAGGATTTGTTTGTGTATTAGTCGTGTGTTCATTGAAGAGCCCTTCCACTCCCTGCCAGAGGCTGTCACTATGTGTGTGTGTGTGTTTATTCACAAATACATATCGAAAATTAAAATGTTAAATATATAAAAAAATGAATAACAATACTCTGATCAAATTATTTTTTATTTATTTATTTATTGGTTTATTTGATACGGGACAGTGCACATTAATAAAACCATTTTTGTAAATGTGCCAGAGTTAGCCAAAAGACTGGACTGAATCATTTTTATTTTATCATAACTTTAACATTCTGTAGTGGTTAGATTTCACAACATGGTAGGTCTCCTCAGTTGCTTATAACTTTTAAATTATTATGGTCTTTCTTAGCTTCCCTGCATTTTGAGACAGACTACTGAGCAGTGGCGGGCGTGCATTTTATACCTGGGCTGCTATCCTGCAGCTGAAATACCACCTAATAACCTCATGATGGCGCCACATCTATGGTTATTCGTTTCTAGGGCTATAACGATATACATATTCGTATTAAACCGTTCGGTACGAGGCTTACAAACCGAACAATACGTTTGAATAATACTAGTACATTTGGAAAATGCAGAAGCTTAAATTGTAGGAAATATAATGTTTTCTGCGCTCACAGGAGACAACGGTCTGTGTGACCTCTGAACCGGAACAAAAAAAACACAACAAAAAACAGCTGGGGCTCCGCAAGTGTTCTGGGTGGCTACGCTAACTAGCTTAACGGGAAAACAACAGCAGCAACACGCATTCTGCTGCACACTCAAGGGCCATTCAGATATTAGATGTAAAAAAACGAACCAGTTACTTACCAAATGCTGATCACATCTTCCTTTCTTTGTTGACAAAGAGTTTAATCCCAGTTAAATCCCAACTCACAAATCCGTTTCTCCTCCTCTTTCAGCCATTGAGTGATAAAAAAAACAAAGCTAGGTAAAAAAAAAAAAATCTACACCAAGCAAAATGCAATAGTCACCTGCTCGCTCACTGACCAATCACAGCACACGCTGGACCTCACTGCAGAGCTGCTCCTGAAAACTGAGCTGTAGTAATGCTGACGTGCTTATAGGCCAGCTAGCAGGCTCTGGCACGTCAAAGAATACGCCCAACATGTCAAACTAAAGATCTGATTGGTTGAACACTATGACAATCAACAATATCGTCCCCATTCACTTAAACTGCAAAGGGATTCACTTGTGAGTCTGCAGGCCTCGGGCCTCTCTTCTTACCTAGAGACACAGAGGTGAAATCTGATTGGATAAAAGCTCTACTTAAAACAAGCTGCACTGGAAGCAGAGCAACTGAGGAAGACAGTAGATGTGCAATGAGAAAATAAGATAATGGGAAAAATATTTTGATAAATTATAATACATGTAGTGTATTTAAGAAAAATTATTAAATGATAAAATAGCTATAACTTTGTGATTCTGTTTAGGCCAGCAGAGAAGGCTTTGCAGGCCCTGACGGCCCACCACTGTTACTGAGTAACTCTGCCCTCCAACAACGGACATTTCTTTCTAGAGAAATACTTTGACGTTGCACAGTAATAAAACCAATTGGACTGGGCATTAGTTGTGAACATTTAAAGATGTAAGCCGCCATTATATCTAAGGGAACAGAACCGTGCAGTATGCCGGGTATTATCCTATGTGTAGGAGTCTTCTCTGTGGATACGGTAAGTCGTAGCTCCGCCCCCTGCTCCTCCTTAGAGCTGCAGTCCAGGATGTTGGGAGGGAGAAAGAGGGAAGTGGTGACACGCTGGTGGACAGTAACCTACAGTAGCGTTGTACTTCGGACATATACCCTCTGCTAATGAATAACGACACACTTTTTTCTTCTTGGAGGTAAGTACAATGAAACTCTTTGGACTTGACGTTTGTTTTTGGAGGGTTAAAGCCGTTTAAAGTGTTTGAGTAAACGGCCATTATCGAGTTTTTAAAAGGAAAACATGTGGAATATCTCAAAATGAACTCGCATAAGTACTCGGATAAAGGAAGTTTCAGTATTAGTTGTGAACCAGAGCTTTGTTTGGAGGACGAAACACACAGTTGGTGACATCTACTAGCCGCTCAAAGCATGCCTCGACCAGCCCTTTGTTGCTCTGCCCGCCGGGACAAATATTTACTAAATACCAAACTAAATACCAAAATTAATCTCAAATTTCCCCCTGTTATCCCTGTGAAGTTAATTATAGTCACCATGTGCCGACAAACCCATTTGTTGTTACACCCCTCCCATTTGTTTTCCAAAGAATGCAGGAGGGAGTGTTCACGCGGTGTTTAACGAGGATTGAACTCAAACTGTCATTTTCACCTGAAATATAATGGGGGGGTACAGGTTACCCAGGTTACCCAAATAGATAGAGGTTAAACGTTTTTCAATTGTGGTGTAGGTTAACTAATCTTAAAAACGTTTTTTTTTTTGGGATTTACACAGTGGAAGTCAGTCATTAAATTGCTGCTCAAAACTTCGTGCAGATACAAGATGTCTGGAGGACTGTTACTGTCACATACTTCTGGACCAGGTTTGGTCTATCAGCAGATCTCAGAAAGCTCTGTTGAGCAAAAACCTCATCAGATGTTTGGTCTGATTCAGCAATCTCATTAGATTCATGGAATTTAAATTAGTCAGTTAATCAACAGTGTAAACTGAGTGTAAAATGTCGGTCAGTGTTACTCTGTTTGTGTTTGTAAGTCTACCTCTTGTGTTGCTACATGTTGTTGCGGATGTGATGGATTGTAGTTGGTTACAAACAGCAGTGCACATAAGTCCAGGTGCCAATGCAGAGCACTGTTTCTTCTTTTTGTAAACGGCAATTTAGTTGTGTCCTTCCGTTTCAACCACCACTGATGTGTAGATAGTAGCTTAATGAACACGTGGTTATTAAATCATGCAGTACTGTATAGGCCCTCAGAGAAGTGGGTGGTGTGGACACAGTTATTATTATTATTGCTATAATCATCCCAGCAATGCTCCAGAGTTTGTCCTTTATTCCAGTTACTCTCCAGATGCTCATGGAGGGGCAGACTGAAGGAGCCAATCATACATTGCCGTTGAATAGAGCCATGTCTTGTAAGATAACTGCATCATGGGAAACGTAGACTGCGTACAAAGGGAAATATCAAACTAAATAGTTAGCTTGCCGCAGCATATTACCTTTACTTGTCGGGCCTGTAGACCCATTTCAGTGCCATATTTTTTTATTTTTATATCTGTCTCATTAGCACATCATACACATCATACTAACGTTCTGCAGCTATGAAGGCAGTGCAGAAAAAGTGGAAGTACATCTTCCGAGCATAGAAGGCAGGGTTGTATTCTGTAAGCAGCAAGCAACTAAGCAACAGCTGCATCTGCATGGTTGAACTGGCACGGAGGTGGCACCACCTGCACACCTGTCACTGTCTGGGTTAACGGACCGTGTCAAGGAAAACTGTGACCTAGTGTGACTAAAAACAGTTTACACCACAAGGAAACAGGGCTTTAGGTCACACGCTTCGTCAGAATCAGCAAGCGAGCTCTGTCTCGATTATTAAACGAGAAATGTAAAATAGGACAATTGGACAATCCGGGGTTTAAACGGGTGTAGTAGATTTCTCCAGCGGTTTACGAATGGGGCATGTCAGGTTTCCGTTGCTTCATTGTTACCTCCCCAACAACACTGCACCACAGTCCGTTTTTAAACAGTAATGTTGTTCATGAAGAATGTCTTCCGTCCCTGCTCTAATCATTTTGAGTTTGGAAACAACTGTCAGGGTCTTCCAGTCTGTCACAGTGCCACAATCAAATCCTGCCATCACTTCCCTCTGGGGGCTTTCATTCCATGATCTTATCTGTTTTCAGCTGCTGCACCATACCCAGAAAACAGTTTGCACTTTTTTCCTTTTTTTAAAAACAACCCACTAAAACAACAGGGCTGTTGAGCTGGATAGGCTAGGATAGTTAGAATTTTTTTCCTGCACTCTCATGCCAACCTGACACATTATCTCAAAACACGGGGACACTCCGGAAATGCTTTGAAACCCTAAGACTCATAACCTTTAAAAGGATTATTTGGATTCTCTGGCATTGCTATCAAGCTCTCAGCGGTGCAGAGAGATATCGACCATTTGCTCATTTTCCTCCACGTTTCTTGTGAGATCCACGAGCAGACTTAAGTGTCTTTACTCACATTCTTTCTGGTGCCGCAGCTCATTTGTGGCAGCGAGTGAGAGTACACTACTTTGTCCGTCTCAGTTTTAACAGCCAGGCTGGGCCAGTTGACAAACCTTTTTCTCTGACAACACCCTCACACAAGTTAGCTGTTTTGGGTGACACACTGCAACACACACTCGTTGCAGCCATGAAAAACACGACATGGTAGCAATACCTTGTTTTATGTGTACACACGCTGTTTGAACACTAGTCTAGTTATTTGGGTTACACCTTGGGGGTTGTGAGGAGGACTCTTGGACCGGGAACAAGTCTGAGGCATTGCATAGTGTGCAGGTTTGGGCAAGCAGACTCTTGGAAAAATTGTGCAATGTTTTAAACCGTCTCTGGAACGGTTAGGCTGAAGCCGAGGCTCTTTTCAAACTGAACACCTTGATAGTGAACTTTAAAATAGCGTTGAAATGGAACTATTGATTTGTATGAGGCACCAAAGTGTTGTTATTGTCAGCCAAAGACGGGTATAATGGGATTACGTAAAGAGTCACGGTTTTGTTTACAAAGGCATCATCGTGAGATGGTTAGAAGTGAAGAATGAGGGGGCAGTTTGGATTGTTGTTGTGTTTTGGCAGCACACAAACACACAGACGCCACTGCAACGCACACACACACTCTTCCTACGCCTTGAGTAGCATTCAACTGGTTACTGTTTGCTCAGTTATGATGATAACCTCACACACATTGCAGCAGGGCAGGCACACCAAACCAAGCATGTTGTATGTATCAAGTTAAATCAGGAGGACGTCATTTCATCGCTGCCCGCCATCAAAGGTTTTGATTGTCTTAAAAAGGTCTCATTAAAGCAGAGCGCTCCTCTCCGTTTTCAAGGCTTTCTGCCAGCTAACCGCCGGCCCATCTACACGTGAGGCTCTTTCGCACTCAGTCCTTTCTGGTTTTCCATGTACAGCTTCAAACCGCTCCGTTTGATGAGACGGATAGGCTGCATTAGGAAAACTCCGTTTGTCAAACATGGAAACAGGAGAGAAGATTTGTTGCCGTTTGCATGGTTTCATATTTGAAAATTTGGGAGTATTTTCTGAAATGAGAGAGAACTTAATAGCCATTATGGCTGATTATTTTCTACAGTCACGCACTGTTCACATAAAGAGTTGCAGTTTTACATACATTGCTAGTTAAATAGTTTGACCACTTTATGTTGTAGCTTTGTGGGAATTGAGAAAGTAATAATAAAGTTATAATAAATCACCTCTGGCCAAATCATTCACACGACTATAACACCGTTACACTGTTGTTGGTTTGTTTGGTTTAATCTTGCACTATTGTTTAGTTAGTTAATTTAATATTTTTCTAATTTATTGTATAAATTGTGCAATTTTATATTTAATATTAGTACTCTGTTATTTTGTATTGCTTTGCTTTAAATTTCCCTGTTTACCTGCTGTAGCAAAAAAATTCCTCTTGCAGGATGAATAAAGTGTCTGTCTGTCTAATGACTGTTGGTAATGTTGTGAATTTCATTGGAAATGTATGAGATCTTAAGTTTGTCGCCTCAAGCAACACACACAGTTCTCCCCCGAACTCTTGTTCCTGAGTCGCCCTCAGTCTGAGGTAGCAATCCAAAAAGAGAAATAATAGGGGTGATGCAAAAATATCTACACTATGACTTGTATGATCTCTAAAAAAAAAAGAGCTTACGTTAGAATGGAAACAAAAAAAATGAAGACCTGACAATGTTGGACTGGTGATGGCGGCTGGATATGGCTCAGTGAATCAACAAGATATTATAATTCCTCCTCTGTTGACCGAAGTGAAGATCGAGAGAAGATTGGTTGACCTGACACCGTTAGTGTGGTGAAGTCCCACACACAAGTCAGCCCGTGACACAATTGTCCACACACTTACTGACCGTGTCAGACATCTGTGGGAGGGTGTGAACATTGTCTGAACATCATCACTCATACTCGATGCTGTCCTCAGTCTTAATCATTAAATAATCACAATCAAATAATAAACTCCTCTTTGTACTACACGATGCTTCATGATTTGAATCACACTTGTTCTGTGAGCCTCTGAGTCATTGCGTGTGTGAAGTTATCTTTAATGGATTTCTGGATATTGAAATGTGCTCTTTTGGTGTTTTGAGAGACATTTATTGGTAAACCTCAACAGCACTCAAAGCATTTAAAAAGCTGTACAGGACTTCATGCAGTTCAAAGTGTAAGGTGGAATGTGGAATAAACACTATGAACAAACTGTTCCACACGCGTCTTTTGTAGATATCCGTCTCGGGAACTTCAATGGAAACGGGGTTGGTGTTAATAAGAATAAGTGATCAGGCCGTTTTCTAAAGGTCAGTTCCTCATATTTGTGCGGTAAATGTCCACGATTACTGCAGTTTGAGATTGTGGGAAGAAGCAAAGCCTCAAGTCTCTGACAAAAAGGAAGGATGTCGTTGTGTAATGTTGTCTGGAGCCCATCTCTCCGTTATCACACATTAACACCAGTGTCAGAAAAGGGTCACGTGACATGTAAAACGATCACTCTGCCCGACTCAAAGTTATTATTGCTTTTATTAGGCTTGGATGATGAAAGATCGTTCTGCAAGTGTTAACGCTTGTAAATATTGGTGACTTTCACCCATGAAGTAGATTTTAAGCTTTCTGGACTACTACAAGTTGGTCTGGCGAGTCATGTAAATGCTTAAAATGGAAAAATAGAAGAACAAATAAAAAGCTGAGCATGGCACACACACAACACTTTAGTTCAGCGAGACTCTCTCTTCCCCACACAGTGAGCAGCATCGACAAGCTTTGTATTGCTGCGGAGGCACAGAGTGTAGTTTCTCAGCAATTCTCTTGGCTCAGATATCAGAAGAATGCCAAAAATGTGCAGCGAGTGAAAGAGTTCGGTTGCTTTGAAAGTAGGAATAGTTGATCATGTTTTTATATGATAAACAGAAAGTATGAGGCTGTAACTTAACCTTCCGTGATAATAATAGGTAAAAGAAATCCGGTATGAAATATCTAATCGTGGTGTTTTGACAGTCAGCACATGTTTCTACACGATCATAACTTTGTCGATTGTAAAACAATACATCTCATGTTATTAAGGTTATGAAGCCAGGCCTGGAAAAGACCCCTTGTACCCTTGTCAAGGGCTGCCTATATCATAAGCCATCGTAAGTGTGTTTGGCCCAAGTGAAGTCGGTCAGCTGCTGTGTGGAGTGAGCGTGGCAGAAAATGTAACGCGATATCTTCCCTACGCCCCTGCGTGCGGTTTATACGACGGGTGAACATTTGTCCGGACTGCATTTTGCAGCCTGTGACGTGAACATCCAGAGCTGCACCGCTCTGAGGCGATGAGTCCGGGCCCGTCTCCAGGTTCACGGGGGATAACGCTGCCTCGAGCATCAGTCAAACGGGAATACTCACAAACAAAGAAACACTCGTACTCAGGGGGAAGGGACTGAACCATGGCGACACACTCTCAAAGGAACACACACCGGCGGTACAGTCCCGCTGAGTAATAAGGGTCACGTCATGCACCGTCTGAACCGGTGAATTGTTCCCGACGCACAGACAACTTGGAAATGGTGCTTTCCATGTCATGTGATGACATTAGCAATGGATGATGTCATCATTGTCATACCTCTTCCTCTCTCTTGGGGCTCTAAGACATATCTGAGGATCGGGGATCTCTCATTGAATTGTTTTTCTAAGGTTCTCCTAGTTTCTTCCACGTTTTATATGCTTTATTGTAACTTTTCCTCGTCTTCTTCTCGGCAAGCTTAAACTTGACTTTGACGTTGATCTTTCATTTCTTGTCATCTCATCCATGGTTATAGAAAGGAGCATGGCCTACTGTGTGTCATTTGCCCCCAAAACACATTGGTTACTTTTTGAAAATGAAACATCACAAGGAGCCAGATGTGGTTAAGTACACGAGAGAGAGAGAGAGAGAGAGCCCTCTCATTCCTAAGACATTTTCCTGCTGGTGGTATCAAGAATGTGTCAGAACAGGTTTGCTGCTTTATAAGTCAGTTTTCTGCCTGTGTTGTGGAGCCTTTTTATTCATTTCTGTCTCATTTGTCAACACTGCCGTGTTCACTGAGCAAATCCAAATATAAAAGTAGCATAACAAGAACTAGCCTTCAGTAAAATGGTCTTGCCTAGAGTGGTGCCATATAACAGTAGATCCATGATGGACAATCACGCTGTTTATTGAATTCATCTCCATGCTCTATATCTCGGCAGTCTCAAACTCAATTTCCTGAGTGTGGAAATGCTCTCTCCTCGGGGGACCGCTTGAACACTCTGAGAACAACAAACTCCATTGTTTTTGCTTTTTCAACAATTAATTTTAGCATTTGAAAAGCAGCCGGCTGAGCAACTCATCGTTCCCTCTCTCCCCCCTCGTACAGAGCTCTGTGTGTTTAGGAGGGCAATGCCACTTGAGATTGTCTTCCTACAGAGCGGCAGCTTTCTCCTTGCGGATAAGACGGGATGCAGGATTTAAACTTGATGAAAAACTGTGCTCCAGATCCCACAATTAGTTGCTACTTGCTAAATGTTAAATGTCAAAATAACTAGTAGTTTGAGACCCATGCTCCATATCATGTCTCCTGTTATTGGTATTTTCTAAGGGGAAAAAAAAACACTTAGGTCGCCATGATATTATTTCACAATGTAAAACTTCAAAATGGCTACGTATCAATATATTTGCATCTGTTTTACATATCATGATAATATTCCCTGTCCCCTGTTAGTGCCTCATATCCTGTAGGTTCCTATCTCTGTTATCTTTCCTCTGGAGATACAAGTTGCTGTCCATTGCCTGTCTACATGTATAGCCTTTGGTCAGCAGCAGTCTCCCCGCCACTTGAGCACTCTGTCCATTAGCCTAATTCCTAGCTATTTCATTATCTAAGTGGGTGGGTTCCAGCCTTATACCCACTACTCCACCAAACCACAGGCTAGATTGTCTGCAGCCTCCTCTCGGCCTCAGAAGGACTGAATCGGGCTTTCTGCCCACGCCTTACATAATTGAAGAATTGAAATATACACCCCTTTTACAACAAAGACATTATAGAAAACGCAGTTTTTTTGGCGGGGTGGTGGGGGCAAAGTAAGTGACATGAACAATATGTAAAGCTCTGTCTAACTGTGTCTCGGCTCTAGTGGAAACTAGGCTGAGCTGGTGTCAGATTTCCCGGCTGCTGCCATTCCTGCCGCAGACACCAAGGGCCTCGCATTGATTTTATAAACCACGACTCCAGGACAGCTTCAAGGCTTTCAGGGCCGTAATGACATAATGGATGTGTTGGCCGAGGCTTGTGTTGTTCTAGGTATATGTCCGCAATGCCTTTGCTTTCTCTGGAAATATTCAGTGTAATGCTACGAGACAAATTCGGAGCGCCAGGAATAGACTGGCTGACTGTTGACTGCGATTGGTAAAGCCCGTGAAGACAGAGATAAGTAAGTTTAACATTCATATTTAGTCCCTGATCAGACAGCGAGACTGGTTATGCATCTCATTACATCAACTCAACTGACAAGTTGTGTTATTCGTGTAGTTGACGTGTGCAGCATTTGCACACGTGTGATGTACTTTAGTAAATATGTTTTGTTTGTAAACACTGACTGTAAGACAGGGATCTTGATTTGTGTTACGAGATGTCGGACATTAACTGATCTCGTTCAGAGCAACTTATGAGTATGGAAGTAGAAGAAGCTTCAACGACTAGATCGCCATTATTATATGCAGTCAATAAACAGGATTTTGAAGGTGGTTTTCAGTTCAAGCCGAGCAGAAGGATATGGATTACCAACCACCTGGAGGATGCGTGATGATTTGAGAGCACTATTGATCGCTGTCATGTGATGTCATTGGTTGTAGCTCCCAACAGCCCAACAGCTGGTGTATCAGTTGCTCTTTCATTAGTGGTCCAAGTACGTACGTTAGGTGCTTTCTGATTTATTCAGTTGGCCAATCGGTTCCCTTGAATTCGTTTGAAATTGATTTAATTTTTTTGCGGGTCCTTTTAAGTCTCTTGTTGGGCTCAACAGTACTGTGTGACACTACATAATCATGACATGATCAGTCAGTGGAGCGATGTGGGGCTTATGCTGAGAAAGCTGTCTGAGGGCAAATTAATGAGCAGGACTCCTTTTTATATTATTATATTTACATAATTTTTTGCATCAATGGGATGTAGTGCGTTGAGTTGTCAGGTATTTAATTCACTGAATTATAAAAATGAATACATATGCAGCTGGTTATTTTGTCACTAAATGGTTTCTCTACAATTCATTTTAAGAAGATGTATTATATCATGATGAAATTTGCACAATAACAATATAAAAATCATGCACATATCTATATCGCCCACTCCAGGTCCCTCGGTTAGCATCCAAAATATTTTCACAGGCAAATGAATCATTTTTGCAGATGCAAATTAGCTTAAGCTACAATCTGGATGGTGCATCGAATGGTGACATTTATGTTTAAACTGTACATGGTCCCTTTCAAATAAATAAAATAAAATAAATTACATGACACTTTCAAATTAAATGTAATTAATTTAATGTAAAAGAACACATTCAAATGAATTAAACTGAATCTTTAACCATGTTTGCGCTGTCTTTCTTACCAGAAGATTGTTGGCAATGACAGAAATGTCATATTGTTTACTGTATATTTGTGTACCTTGCTTTGTTTATTTAATTTCAGAGCTCATATTCGCAGTGAAACACATACGGTCCTTCTTTTCCTTCCGCCTCTTCCTTAATATTTACTTAAATCAATTAACCTAAGCGCTGTGTAGCAAGATACGGTCGTTGTCCATGATGTTGCACCGTTTCTCATCTGCTGGAAGTGAATGCAGAGCTTTTGAAGCATCACTTAATAAATTGCCTATGAAGGTAATCAACAAGCAGGGGAAGTTGCCAATGATTTTATTTAGAGCGGATTGAACTGGAGGAGAGCCAGCTGCAGCTAAAATAGACTGTAATAAATTCCTTTTATTACAATCTATCTATTGCCGGGCCCATAAAGTGAAGCTGTAATGCCCACATTCACCACAATAAAGACTTGACAAAGCCGAACATTTTGTTTTAGATTATAGTCACAGCTTTTGTCTCATCTTCCAAAAGGTTATGTATGGATATGCTGTATTTTGTCGTGTAATTGTCCTATTGGTTATATATATGTTTCAATTATATTCATTATGATTTTCTCATCTCCAGCACTCTGACAGGATGGCATCACAGGGGCAGGAGGAGCCTCCTCTAAACGGAGGCCAATCAGATAGCCGTCTGAAGAGCAAGAAGCCGCCCAGCCTTGTAATAGCCATCCCTCCACCCGAGGAGATGACGTCCCACGACTCTGCCAAACAGGTAGGCTGACCCGGTGTGTCGCTGCCCATTATTTGACTCTAACCTATACATGGAAAGGACAAAAAAGACTTGAGGCAGTACTTTACTTTGAAAAGTTCAAAGGGATTAAACAAACGTAATGAGGGTAGCGTGCTCTCCCTCTGTTCAAGTTCAGAGGAACAGAGAGGCAGCTGTCTTGTAGTCTTTGGGCACAGGGCCATACATTTTCCCCCGGTGGACCCCAATGCCTGGAACACAAACGATGGCATTGCATCGACACAAAGTAGTACGCAGTTAGGGTTTAATTGAGCATGCTACAGTTAAACTGTTCCCAAAGTGTGTAATAAACATGCAAATAAAGTGTGAACTCGGCCATTTACTACAGCTTTGCTTCTACAAGAGAGAAAAGAAGAAGCAGAAAGAGGCCACGCGCTCTAAATGTGGTACTAAATTTGGAAATGCTTTGCAACTTCATGTACTGTAGTTACAACTGAAACAAGTACTTCATTAACCGTTCCATTTAGATTTGTATTATCTGTAAAACCTAAAGACCTAAAACCTTGTTCTATGTGTAATGTTAAAGTCAGTTTACCATTTACTTACGATTAACTGATGTTAATATCTAATGTTAATCCAGGCTCTTTTCTGCCCGGCCTATAGAGAGATTTAGATGCACAAATTCTGCATAAAGTGTCCCAAGAATCGGATAAATTCGATGTGCAACCGTAGCTTTTCTCTGATCGAGGCTCAACAAGCTGAGCCTCTATCCGAACATACGGCCCCCCCTTACAGCTTGCCTCGAGCCCCATTAACTCTCAGGATGACAACACCATTAGCCTCGGCAGCTGCAGAGTCACTGCAGGTTAGGATAATGGACTCTCACTGCACCCAACATGAGTGAAGAACACTATAAACGGCATACACAAGTAGGTGTTTGAGAGAGCAGGGCCCTTTTAGCAATACCCGACCATACAAAATATTGACTGTGTCCACATTAAATGTGCACTTAATCCAAATATGTCATTACCGGGATTTAGTCTTGCCACTGACCCTGATTATTGTAGTCATTACAATAAACACCTAATTACTTTCTTAACAAACTTATGATTTAAAAGTAATTTCATCTGAGCTGCTCCCTGCAGTCTTGCAATAATTAATTGCGTTTTATTCTGCTAATTGGCCAGTAAAGCACTGTGGACCTAATTGATTATCCATGCTGCTGTTGCTGCTGCTGCATTATGTAGGTTATTGTGATATGCCTACAATTGTAATTGTAACACTAATTAATATCTCCATTTTCCACTGTATGTAGGCACTATTTATGTGTCATACCGTATCAACAATTACTGTACTGTAACAGTGTTTCTCATTTCCTCTGGTCAGCCACTACGGCCGTCCCTGAAGAAAAGCACGAGCGGTCAAGCAACCAGTTCTGTGTCCGAGAGCATCGGTGGAGCAGGAGATGGAGGCTTCTCATTCAGAGACCGGAGGGCAAAGTTCGGAAGACAATCGTCGCTCTCGCAAAGCATCCGCAGGCAAGATGAAGACAGCAGACAGTTATTTTGTCAGCATTCATCGGCAACATATCCCAAAAGTCCCGTGGTTGAGTGAACCATGAACGGATGCTTTTCAATTGTACTCTGTGATACTGAGGCCACCCTCTTCTTTCTCTACCTGTAGGAATACAGCACAGTGGTTCGGGGTGGGGGAGGACTGTGAGACCAAGCAGCAGGTATGGCACAAGAAGAGCCTGCGCCACTGCAGCCAGCGCTACGGCAAGCTGAAGGCCCAGTATAGAGAGCCTGAGATGGCCACCAGCATCGACCAGGGCCTGGACTCCCCAGGAGCACACAAGATGCCCAAGGTATTCTACCGGCACAGAGACATATGATCTGTGGGCCTTCACACTCTAATCCTGCCGGTAATTCACATCCTGATAAAAGTTTTGTTTTAAAAAAGAAACAGGACGAGACACTGCGGGCTCTGAGTCATGATGTCTTTTCCACTCTCCTGCTCAATTTCACAACAAGCAAACGAGTAATAACTTAGAGTAGTAATAATTGTCGCACCTGTATGACGACAGTAAAGAGTCTGTGAGGACAGGAGATGGTGAGAGAAGGGGAGTGTGAGGAGAGAGAAAAATGTGTCTGGCTTTAATAAAGCAGAGTGCTGCGCGGTGACAGACGTGGACCATCTGTGCTCCAGATGACTGATGTCACTCCCTTCAGTCTGTGTCAGACGGCTCTACTCATCTACTCACCATCCAGTATTCTGGTTTTTCTTTTTGTTCTCTCGTGCCTACCCTCGCCTGCTTTTTGGACTCTTGATATCTTTCTGCTCTTGTAATCTGGAGAACAAGTGATAAGAACTTCCATCTAGCAGTTGTGTTTTTTTACTCTTACTTGACACATTTACACACAGAAAACTCAAAGTGTCAAACGCAGACGTCTAGTAGGTGTTTTGCCAAGTTTATTTTTAGTGTTTTAATGTTCATGTCAGAAACTACTCTCTGTTTTTTGGTAGATTGTGGATCCCCTGGCACGGGGGAGAGCCTTCCGTTGCCCAGATGAGATGGACAGTCGCTCCCCCAGGACGCCATACACCACTGAGGGGGGGCCCTTCACCCCGGGTGTCACCTCACTCAGCTCCTTCACCAGCCAGCCCTCCGGGTACAGCCGCTTCCCCAAGCGCAAGAGGGAGTCTGTCGCCCGCATGAGCATCCGAGCTGCATCCAACCTGCTGAAGGTGGGTCTGGTACCAGAAAACCTCTCTGTGTGTGTGTGTGTGTGCGTGTGTGTGTTAGGATGTATTCTAGAAAGGGAGGGGACAGTTGTTTTACTTATTCTGCAGCCACAACTTTACCTTCAATGTTTTAATAATTGTTATCTTATTTCTAAGTAGAGCAGAGCAGAGCTGATCTTAGAAACATTATGAATGTGTGAAATAACATATCACGCTCTACTTTTGTTGTTCAGGGTCGTAGCGGCTTGGCGGGGTCCCAGACGGGTCGCAGTTTCCCCAAGAGGAGCTTTGTGAGGCCCAGCTGGATGGACGAGGACACCGTGGACTCCGCAGACACGTCCAAGTCGCTCTTCTTCAGCAAGGTCAGCTGTCACTCTCTCTCTATCCTCCCGCCAGTGCCTTGGCAGCAATGTCAACTCTTTGCTGCAACTTTCTTTGGCTTTTATTTTATTTATTTTTATTTCTACATCTTACTTCCTTTCCCTCTCTGCGTACGTCGGCAGTCACACTTCCACTTTCACTGCTAGTCTCTCATACGGCTCCTTTCTTCAGCAACCACTATCTTCCCTATTTCATCCTTTCCTTCCTTCCATACCGCCATATTTGTCAAGCATTCTATGACCATCTATGACCTTCTATATGTCAAACTAATTCAATATGGTTTGATGTTTGATGTATATATGCATCGATCATATATTATCTCAGCTGTCCTGTATTTAGACCCACCTTGATGTCTGCTGCAACAGCAACAGGATCCTATTGTCTAAACACGTATGAGGCCCGGCCGCTAATAATTACCTTATTTCCTCTTCCTCCTCTGTGACCTCCATTACCTCTCCTGCGTAGGTTGATGCCCATGATGAGTTGTACTCTATGGCTGATGATGTATTTGAATCGCCTCCCGTGTCTGCAGCTTTCGCTCCCAGCGAGCAGCATGACCAGAAGTTCCCAAGCTTGTGAGTAAAGACACAACCAAAAACATTGAAGTCACTTTAGAAAGTCACTGAACCAGCGCCACTGACGCTCATATAGTCCAGAGAGCAAGAATATTCAATAATAATAATTTAATAGGTTCTCTTCATTTTCTTTTATTTGTTCATTGCATTTCCATGCAATTGTCTAATTTGTACACCTTCGTTGTTCTTCTTCTTTGTATGTCTTAACTCCACCTTTCCGCTTCCTCCACCACTCCTCCCTCGCCCACTCTCTCACCCTTTTTTCCATTCCTTAAATGCTTTTCCCCCCCCCCAATCACAGTAAGGACATATCCCGAACGCCCAGGACACCAGCAGCAGGAACTGAAAAGAGCTATCCTCGTCGGGGTGGTCGCATCGCCTCCCAAGTTAAGCACTTTGCATTTGACAAACGCAAGCGTCAGTACGGCATGGGCGTTGTGGGGAAGTGGCTGAACCGGCACTACAGACGCAGCCTCAGCAGCAACGTCCAGAAGCAGCTGGACGACTTCCACAGCCACAGGTCAGGAATGAGTAGATGACAGACATATTAGTGTATTCTTCACAAACTTGTATTGAACAATTGACTTGTAGACCTCAGGCAGCAAGAGAAAATTACCCAGTGGGATTTTTGGGTCGGTTTTAACAGTAAAAAGTGACATTAAACCTCTGTAGAGACGTGGCTTGTATACAAGTAGTAAGAGGAGTTTTAAGGAGATTTTAATTAAGATATTTTTTCCTCCGCTGTAATGTGTTGTTTGACACCACGACTGACCGTACGTGTTGGCTAGTCATGATTTTCACCTGATTTACAGTGGTTCTCTGCTGTGTATTTTAGGCCCTACTTTGCCTACTGGATCACGTTTGTCCATATAGTAATCACTTTGCTGGCCTGTTGCACATACGGTTTTGCCCCTGTGGGGTTTGCGCAACATTCTACGTCTGAACTGGTGAGTAAGCTCAAAATGTACTGACTGAATTAGATTTTTTTTTACATGATTGGTTGCATTTTACTACCAAGAGGACATAAACATCCTGCTATCTGTAGTGCCCAAGTGTCAGGTTTTTGTTTTTTGTGTAGGAATCTATGCTATCTGGATGCACTTATATAATCTGCTCAATCGATACATGGCCTGAAGCATGAGAAATTAACATTTATTTATTCAAGCAAACAGAATTCATCAACAAAAAGATGCATTAAAGAGACAAAATGTATTTTTTTTTTATTATGCCTTTCTCAGAAATCCTAAATGAACATGACGTTAAATGTTTTGGTACTTGCATATTATACACTTAGCAGATCATTTGAAAACTGTGTCTCTCTGTAGGTGCTGAAGAACAAAGGTATTTATGAGAGTGTCAAGCATATCCAACAGGAGAACTTCTGGATCGGTCCTAGCTCTGTGAGTCACTAGCTGTGTTACACTACTGTATGTTTTTCTAGATCAGTGACTCTCTATAGCATGGTACTGCCACAGTTAGATTCACACTTGACAAAGTGTCAGTATTTTAAACACGCATATATCAAACAACTTGTTGAAAGTCAGAGAAACGTAATCTACATCCAGAAATAACGCATATGAGGGATAGATTTTGAGTTTTTCTTCTCTGTAGATCACCGCACTATGTGTGGGTTGCCAGGTTTGTGTATCTTTACGATTTATTTTCCTCCACTTTTCAGGACGACCTGATCCACCTGGGGGCCAAGTTCTCGCCGTGCATCCGTAAGGACACACAGATAGTCAGTCTGATCCAGAGGGCCAAAGACCTGGAGAGAGAGTCCGGCTGCTGCGTTCAGAATGACAACTCCGGATGCGTGCAGACCCTCAGCTTCGACTGCTCCGTAAGCGGTTTATCCTGCACCGTCACACTTAGTTTATTAGCTCGTCATTTTAAGAAACCTTGCTTCAGTTTGAGAAAGAAGTCAAGCAAAGACACTTCAATGAATATGCACCAGAAATTGCAATTGAAAACCTCCATAAGGCGATTCAAGCTGCTTAAGTTACACACACCTAAAGCCACAAACTAGAGACAACACGCATTCCTACACACACACTTGCACGTGAGATTATAATCTGTAAACGTATAATCACAGTTGTCACGCGTACTTACGCACAGTTCTTGCCATTACAATTACATTTGTCAAGGAAGAGTAAGTGCAACAAGATTTAAATGTAACAAATGCAAAGATATCTTGTTAGGTAGATTAACATTCTTACTTATTTGTTTATTATTTTATTCCCTTGTTATTCTATGAAATAAGTAAAAAAATTGAATGCAAAAATAACTGTGAATGCAGGAGACGCTGGCCACCTTTATTAAATGGAAGAATGAACCCGTGGATATCAGCAGGTCCTCTGGTTCTGTCTGCCACCAGGATCCCAGGTGAGACTGTGCATGTGATCATTGTGTAGATCGCCAAGAAATATCAAGCAAGTTGTCATTATCGATTTTCTAAGTGAATTATGTGCCCAAATTTGCTCATCATTTCAAAACTTCTTTGGTCCTTGTGTGTTGCATGTCGTGACCAGAGTGTGTGAAGAGCCCGCCTCTGCAGAGCCTCATGTATGGCTGGATGACATCACCCAGTGGCCGGTAAGGGGACACTGCTTCTAATTTGGAAATGCATTTTCTACACTCGCGTTCTTCATTAAATGTTACTACGAGGAACTTTTCACTGGTTCTGAAACAGTCTCAATGTAATACTGATGTCTCTGTATGTCCTACATAAGTAAACAACGCCAACAGGTAGAACATTGGCTTTTTCTGCCTATATACTGTACTATCGTATCCAAAAGACATCGGTTGAGTCGGCACCTCCAGGCGGGAAGCGGAGAGCTCCGTGCATGGCAGCAGCGTGGCTCTGCTCCTGGCCGGAGGAGTAGCCGCAGCTGACCTGTGCGGAGCTCTCCGCCCCACTGCCGGAACTTCCGAACTGCAGGTAAAAGGCGACAGCCCCGAGTCTGAGCTGAAGGTTTTTTTTGGTGAACGTGAGTGCTGTGAATCGCTTCGTCTGATGTCGGGAGGATCATCTTCTGCGCGTGCCAGTGTGACGGAGGGAAGATGCAGCGGGGCAGCAGCGACTGTCTGCGGCTGCAGGACCTGGAGCTCCTGGCAGCCAACAGCGACATCACGCTGCTGGAGGCCCAGGCTGTACTGCTGGACCTCGCTGGAGGGAAGGGAGGCACGGGAGAACCAGAACCAGATCTTGGCGGGGCAGACTGTCAGTCGCTGCTAGCATCTGCAGATCTTTACGACACGGGCTCACAGAAACACTACCGCCTTTGACCACAGGGGGTGCCAAAATCATAACAACATGAAAGTTCCTCGTAGTAACTTTAAACAAAGTATTTTTCTCTATGCTACTCTCTGTGTCCGAGATCTACAACAGGAAAGAAAATAAAGGCAACGATTATTGTCCGCCAGGTCTGTAACGGCTCATTGCTTGTCCTTCTCCAGGTGTGTACCTTTCCCAAGAAGTGGAACCACACAGGCTACAGACACATGGACTGTAACATCAAGGGACGGCCGTGCTGCATAGGAACTAAGGGCAGGTGAGACATGTGTGCTGTGTACTGACTTCAAGGCATGCAGATATCAACTTCATCTACGCTTCCACTTCTTAATGGGCTACATTGCCAGGTCATCTGGACAAGATTTTAATTGGATTTTGCTTGTCCCTCCTGTAGATGTGAGATCACGACCAGAGAGTATTGCTCTTTCATGCATGGTTACTTCCACGAGGAGGCCACACTCTGCTCACAGGTATTGTGTGTGTGTGTGTGTGTACATGTGTTACATGTGTCAGTGTGTTAGTACATTTCTGAAACCATGCCCCGCTCTTGCACAGATCCACTGTCTGGATGATGTGTGCGGCTTGTTGCCGTTCCTCAACCCGGATGTTCCGGATCAGTTCTACCGTCTCTGGCTCTCTCTCTTCCTCCATGCTGGGTACACAATCACAAACCTCCTTACACAAAGATTTAGTTTCTCTTCAAGTAAACATTATTAAATATAATTAGATGGGGGTCTTCATCTTCTTATTTCTTTTTTTTTTTAACTTGTTTTCTGGGTTTCAGCTGAGTCAGCTATTCAAGTACAGATGTAGCCACTGCAAAAGTAACACTTCCTAACTGCTCAACTGCATTGAGAGAATGGTTAATATGCTTTGGCAAAGTGTTAAGCCTATTACGCCGAGTCAATGAGCCGTTTCAGTCGTTTGCTATGAATGATAACTAAGCGGGGTTTCATTGTCAGCATCCTTCGGGATTAAATCATAATGAAATATTTCTAAATGAGGCCCCAGTGCTCGTGAGCTGCTCGCGCACATGAATTCTGATACTTAGTGCTAATACTCGGCACAAGGGGAAATCCCTTGGGTCAGCTCTGAATGGTGTGTGTGTGTGTGTGTGTGTGTGTGTGTGTGTGTGTGTGTAGGTTGTTGCACTGCCTGGTGTCTGTGGTGTTCCAGATGACCATACTGAGAGACCTGGAGAAGCTGGCTGGTTGGGTCCGCATCTCCATCATCTATATCCTCAGTGGTATCACTGGAAACATCGCCTCCGCCCTGTTCCTGCCCTACAGAGCTGAGGTGAGTTCTTCACGCATGCAATAGAATCACCTCATGGTGTTAACTGTGCAAGTGCCTGGAGAAACTGAGCTTAGTGTAAGTGGATAACACTTTATCTTTCCTATGAAGAGAGCAGTGTGTCATCCAACCAAGTGTTGTTGTTGTTGGTTTCAGGCTCTAATCATCCCTCAAACAAATGTTTCAGAAATATGTGGAGCATCTAAAGAGAAACCTGTGCTGACATTTACGAATACACACCTTTGAAGTTTAATTAATGTCTGCATTCCTCGACCTTTTAGGACGACATTGGTTTTGCTTCTATTGGTTGCAGCTTATATTGAATAAATATAAGAACTTTAAAAAAGACAGAGAATCATCAAGAGAGAATTCAAGAAAAAAGACGTCACTGTACAAACAATGGTTGATTGACAAATAATCTTTCAGGATGTGCACACTAAATGTCTTCATCTAGCTTAGGTTGAGCGTGTAATGTGTTAATAAATATACATGCAGGGTCGGAAACTAACGCTAGTCCGCTAGCCCGAGGCGAGTGGATTTTTGGAGGGACTACCTAAATTATCATTCTCACTAGTCCTCATGGCGAGTGAAATTTGAGAGGCTTTATTCGTTCATACCTGCAAACTTGTCGCTTTTCGGCAAAATTCGCCGTTTTGAATCAAAAATATGTCATCCACGTGAATCGTGTAGATCCGAGAAAAGGTGACGTGGTGATCTTCGCAATAAAACATCTTTGATGTGACGTGTCGAGTCTTGTCCAATCAGCGTTAAGATGTCTACACCGTCTTCATTTCCCTCCGTTACAGTTTAAGTTCCGTTATGTTCCGTTACCGTTCAGACTTGCTGGTTAAGTTAACGTCCACTGCATGCTGAACTCTGTCGACTTTTAACGTTCGTCATTATGGCGAATTAGGAGGAAAAAACGTAACGTGATGAAACATGAAGCCCCCCCCCCCGTGTTCCGGTTCAGTTCACGCGGCCACTCGTTAACATTGAACCAGAACACCGGCGGATCTGGTTGCTGTTTTTAACTCAAAGTAGAATGAAAGGCCCAGATACTGATGAGATGATGAGGTCAAAGAGCTTCAGGGCTGAGATGTGAGAGGAGCTGGGCCTGGATAAAGGTGGAGGTCTAAACAGACGTGAGTACAGCTTCCCGCTGTCACAGTGTTTTAAATACATTGATGAGGCAGGTCTGCTGAATGCAGCCTCTGCTCCAAGGAGATAAAGTACAGCAACAAGGGCTCACGTGACCTCTCATCACACTGTACACACTGTTCACTGTAATGACCACAGCCAGAGTAGATTATCATTTTAATTTAAATAATAGAACTGGATCGAATGCATATTAATCGCAAATTGAAGATAGGCCACTATTCTAACAGCTGTACAGTAACAGTGGAAGTTAATATGAAGACGTACAGTAACAGGGTTCAATGAAAACTAATCACTTTATTTGCAGGCGATGGTTCTCGCTACTTTTGAAAATGAGACCTCGTTCTAAATGGATTTTGTCTAAATAAAGGTTGTTAATTGACCCCGACAGGGTTTCTAGTAAAGGACTAGTAATGATTGCTCAGGACTAGTAGTTTTATGAACCTACTAGTCCTTGGGACTAGTACTGATTTTGAGTTAGTTTCATACCCTGTACATGTATATATATATTTCAACCATAACTTTGGCCAACAACTTGATGAATATAAATCTAAAAGGTGAAAGCATGAGAAAGGGTACCTTTGTGAAGTTCAGTGTCGACTTTTTAATGTTGGAGGCGGCACACACAAGATGAATTATGCTGGCACACACCTGCAGGATGAAGCTTCATATGTTGTATTTTACATCTGTCGGATGTGCTTGATGGACGGTTTAAGCAATCCTCAGAGAGAGTCTTTTGGAGTAGCTCTACTCTTATAGAAGTTGCAAAATCTCTTCAAAAACAAATTGTTGATCCGTGTGAAAAGAACACCGTGTGGATTACCTACATTTTACTGGCACGTCTGTTCTCTTCGGTGTGTCTCTGCAAAGCCCACTTTCCCCTTTAAGAGATTAGTCTAATGCTATTGTGTGGGTGCTGCAGTACTTAGTGAATGGGATCACATTTCTTTCCTTTTAAACACATTTTTTTTTAGCAAAGACTGGACTTGATTCTGCACCTTTTTATGGACACAAAAGCTTCCTCCTGGCTTGCTTCTTGACCTTTTGTATTTATGCCTTGATGTCATCCTGAAATCTGTTATCGTCTTCATGAGCCGACACTAATTGCTCTCCCCTGATATTTGCGTTTCCGCGACATGAGGTGAGGTATGACGTACCTTGACGTGAGAGCCAGAAATCCCACCATCCAGCTCTGCTTAGCACCGAGCAGCTCACAGGTCTCCACACACACCAGGAATAACTAGAGGAAGCACACGTAAAGCACAACAAAGGACGGTCAAGGCGCTTAAGGAGGCGGTTTAAGTGGATTATCCCTTAACTGTTGATTTAAGGGGACCCTGTGGCAGCTGTGACTGGAATAATGATCATTCTCACTAGCAGAGCAGATCTAAAGAATTGTGAAAGTTCAACAACGCTAGCTGCTACTCTTAAAACTCTGCAGAGAGATGATCAAAAGACAACTTCAGTTTCCTTGGCTTGCTATTACTAAACAGCGATCCAAGTAACACGGAATGCTCCGCTACAGATTCATGTTTTGCATCTGTTCAACTTCGACAGATAGCTTTACTGCATGCTGTTTTAGGCGCTCCGTCATCTTTATATGGAAAGTTATGGATTGCGGCATTCACCTATGAAAGACTAGGAGTGGTTTTATGTCTTTAATTGGATTGGTTGTTACACTTGACAATGTGATGGCAGAATGCATTAAGTTCAGACATAAGCAGCGTTCAAGGGTTTGAAAGGTTCCAACTGAGAAAACAATGCACATATTGAAATATTCACGCACAGTCGTGTGGCTGATAGTGTTGTAGTTGAATTTTTGCTGATCAGATCTTGAGGCATGCACCTTTTTATGAACAGTATAAACGGTCACCTGGAAGGCTAAATGGAGATAGAACATGTGTCGCTTGCCAGGAAGAATTAAGATGATGAGGACAGTCAGTCTGGTTTTACTGTTGTTAGCTTAAGTATACCTGGGGCCTGTACCACGAAGCGAGGTCAACATACCCAGGGCATCTTTTGGTTATCTGGCTTAACTAACCCTAACAACAGCGGTCCTACGAGGCTGGGTATCAACTTGTTAAATCGACTCAGGGTTTCTCAATCTGGCTGTAAGCGCGTTCACATAAAGAGGCAATGTTTGCAGCATACGACTTATCGGTATGCAGTCAGCAGAGCGGCATATTTTACAAATAAAGAGAAAACTATGAATCAACAGATTTATAATATCACTGCTTCAGACAGGGCACAATAGATCTGACTATAATTACATGTGTGTATTCCATTAAGTTAATTTGTTGCTTAGATGTATTCTTATGACAATATTTTAGCCTTATTCCTTCAGCTGCAACTCCAGCGGTGTGAAACTGACTTAAAATAAAAACGTTTAAAAAAAAAAAAAAAAACATAATTCTAAGCAATAAGGTTTCCTTCCATAACTTATAATCACCCACAGCATACATAAAAGTAACCGGAGCGAAGTAACACTGCAGCCAGTCTGTGAAACACGACTTCGACATGTCGCACTGCAACACACGGCTCAAGAAACTGAACCTGTGATGAGAGAATATATACTGATTTTAAAACAATGTGCTCCTAAATCCGTTTCTCATAGCTGAAGGAATAAGGCTAAAATATTGTCACATCCGCCATGAGAATACATCTGCAACATATTAATTTAACAGAATACACACATGTTATTATAGTCTTATAGTATTGTAGATCTAACATGCTCTATACGACACGCTGATATTATATATATGTTAATTTACACATTACACATTTATTGCCAGCTGTCTTTTTTGCACGTGTCTGTTTAAACTGTGTTGCTTTTAGTCTGGATAATGACTTTAACTTCTTTGTGTTTGTGTAATATTATCTGACAATCCACGTACCGCTCTTTGATTGGTCGGTAGGCGGTGCTTTTATACCAGGTGTTCGGCATAAGTAGCCATTTATTCATGAACCTTTTATCGTGGGACTTCTCTGTTATTGGGACCTTGACGTCTTCACAGATTAGCCATCTGCCTGTGACCAGGCCAGGCCTCCAAACTCTGCACGGACGTCACTCTAATCTGCTCGCCTTGACTGCCTGACCCGGGGCTCGTACTGCAGTTCTTCCACAGAACCAGATCTAAAACTAAGCGAGAGCTAAACTCTCCTAGAGACGGTCACAGCGAGTCTGCAGCAGTGTGCAAACCACATAAGCAGACGTGAAAGGTTCATCGTCCTCTGCTGTCGGGAAATTAGTATTTAATGATCTGTTGTACATTTTAACTCGGATCTATATGAACCACTTGCATGACGCGGTGTTATCTACCAAATAAGTGGAGTGGGTTCTCACTGGTGAGAAGACAGATTGCTGTTATCAAATCAAATCTAAACGCTGTCAACTAACATCAAGGTCTGTTAAAAGCCCCGCGTCACTAAGCAGGATGTAAGCATTTTATCTCCGCTACACATCAGAGATGATGCGTGTGTCCAGTGCTCAGTCCTACATGTTAGTCTTTAGTGTGTGTGTGTGTGTGTGTGTGTGTGTGTGTGTGTGTGTGGGAATAGAGAAGAACTCTTGCATCTTTTTGTCGGGACTAAACCTTCCTTTGTTTGGTTTTAACTGAATTGTGGGACAGTGTTTAACTTGTCTTCTCCCCTTGTTCTCTCCCTCCAGGTGGGTCCAGCAGGGTCTCAGTTTGGACTCCTCGCTTGTCTTTTTGTCGAGCTGTTTCAAGGCTGGCAGATTCTGGAGAAGCCATGGAAAGCCTTCCTCAAGCTGTTGGGCATCGTCCTCTTCCTCTTCCTGTGCGGCCTCCTGCCGTGGATCGACAACATCGCCCACATCTTCGGCTTCCTCAGCGGCTTGCTGCTCTCCTTCGCCTTCCTGCCCTACGTCACCTTCGGGAACTTTGACAAGTACCGGAAACGCATCCTCATCGCTGTCTCAATGTTGTCCTACATCGGGCTGGTCTCCTCGCTCATCGTTTGGTTTTACATTTACCCGATTAACTGGCACTGGCTGGAGCATCTCACCTGCCTGCCCTTCACAAACAAGTTCTGCGAGCGGTACGACATAGACCATGACATTAACGATGTGGTGCACTGATCTCGAGGCTACTGATGACGTGACTTGGGCTACTGATCCGCTATCTTCTAGCCAGTGACCAGGTCAGCTGTTTCCAGGTCATCTCGGTGGCCTTTTAAGAATTTAAGAATTTTTAAAAAAAAGATTTGCTCATCATAGGAACTAATCAGAGTCCATGTGAATGGAACTGAATCCGTCTCGTCTCCTCAGCCTTCACCTCCCTAAAGCTGTACTCCTACTTTTTAGTCCTCAGTCAAGTCTGGCGGTACCTAGCATGTTCATTTGCTGACGGGCTAGTGATCGGAGGACAGGAAAAGATACTCGGGACGCCAAAACTGCAGAGAGCTGGGTGGACCTAAAGAAAATGGTCTACAGAGCGAGAGACTGGCTGGTCCCTTCAGCTCAAAGTCCCCTGAATCTAAAGAAGCCAAATAAATCCCCTCGGGCCTCCAGTTTTGTTTCCCTTTAACCCTGTGGACGACAAACAGCTGAGATGAAAAGGAGGACTGATGCTGTGGTGGGTCATCGGGTATCTTGTGGCCCAGTGAACTGAGACACATCAGATGCCTCCTGCCACTAAATGTCGAAGCGTGTCAATATTGTTTGGAGCAGTGAAATGTTTTAGTATTACCTGTGCACCTGAAATATTTCAAATGAAATGGCAGTGGTCAACTAAGGTGAGATCTCTATCTAAAACCACTCGTTGCCTTAAACAGACTATGCCATTGTACAAAGATGCCTCATTTAACTTTTGCATACAGCCCGTGATCAACTGTCAGCACGCTGATGAACACATTACAAAGCGGCTACACGTGCTGCTTATATATGCATGTTGTTCTTTCCAATCCCTCACGTTTTCTGTACGTCACTGCTACAAACACAAAGTCGTAGATTTACTCTGAAAACAATTGTGAAAATAATATTTATTCCAGGAGTGATAATCTAAACAGGCATTTTTGTTAGATCGTAGTACGTTTTGCACTGTATTTTTTTTGACTCTGTGAAAGCAAACATTGTCATAGAATCACAAGATGTCATTTACGTTCCGCTGGCGCCTTAATGTGTTTGTGAAATATACCGTAAAAGACTTTGTGTTTCCCATTCACACTTATTGACGATGCAAGTAAATCCCCGTACGTATACACTGTTGGTCCTGACATTAGCAGCTGATTGCTCTGGTTGTGGTCCATGACAGACCTCTCCCTCGGGCTCCCGGCTTTTGTCTCTGATTAGTTCCTTGTTTGCAGAATTTCAACACCACGGTGTTTAGATTTTAAACACACTGTGTAATAAGTGTGAGCTCTTTTTTGGGAAACCTCTTAACTGTGCCTTCTGACATGCGAGTGTTTGATCTGAACCTGCAACGACCCACGTCTTCAGTCAGGACTGTACGCGCTGCAGTTTCACTGCTGTGTTTGCATCGGGACCAAATAATTTCACTGTTTTCTATTTATTGGAATAAAAAGGGAACGTTTAAAAAAAAAAATGTCAGATCAAGGTACTGTTCTGTTTTGCTTCAATTTTATATGTAAAAATGCACTTGTGTTAACACAGTCATGTCAACATGAATGCCACTCTAGTAATGAGCTGATGTGTGTTCGAGAGGATTTGTATCTGACATCAATTTCTCTACATTTTCTGTATTTCTGGTGCCACACCACTGACAGCTTTACATTAAAGTGAGTATAACTGCATATTATATTCTCATGAATCTAAAGTACATTTAACAATGAGCACAAATTCCTGTAACACAACTATTCAAAATCATGCGAGGTGATCGAAAGCTCCAGAACAGCCACTGTTTGGACCCCGTGATGGAACTGTTAAAATACACGAAAGAACTCGAAGCAGACATGTTGGAAAATATTACTTTTTTTTTTTTTTATTATTATTTGAAGAAAAAACCCAACATATTTGTCTTGATTCAAGACTTTGAGAGGCAGAGGTGGTGATTTTCTACAAGGGTAAAGGCGAGAGGAGACTATCAAGGAGACATTTTGAAGCACATATATATTTCGGAAACATACTAAATATAAATCGGTAAATATACAACTGATTGAGATGGACGGGTCCAATGAAATCTTAATATGAAACAGAAAAGCACGTTCAAGTGAACACATTAACTTATTATCTGATGTTTCATCGCTGATTTCCCTCACTTTGTATTGTTATTCCACAGTCCTTGAAGGTTAGCTGTTTACTTTGGCATATTACTTTATAGTCGTACTGTCATCATAGTGACACAAAGTGTAACTTAAACAGTAATACTGTAACACTGATTTTTTTTTTTGACTAAGAAATTGGCTTCATAGAGAGCCAGACACCGTGTTAGATTGGTTAAATAACAAATCTAAAAAAGAGGGCAAAGAAAGAAACAAGGCAGCTGCGTTCTATTGAATACGATAATCAGTTTTTTCAAAATCATACAAAAGTACATTTTAAATAAGTGCTTTTCATTCTTACAGATCAATATATTTACCACTTTTCCAAACAGCTGTTGCTGACAGCTGGATGGCGGCTCTTTGTTCTCGGGCCGTCCGCAGACTCTCAGTCGGAGCGCTCTCCTCGCCGCCTGATTAGCAGGTCTCACCCACAGTGACGCTCAACGAACACTGCTCTGGTCACCGGCGTACCACGAAGCTGCTCAGACGAACCCCACATTCTGTTTCCAAGAGGGCATTGGTCCCAACGCCGCTAGAAAGCCAGGGAGATTGTCCTCAACAACCGCTGTTCCGACGCATGAAGGAGTGGCCCCTGACTGGGTACAGCATGTCGATGAAGGCGAGGGGCCCCACTGTGATCTTGCTGGGGCCCTGCACCTTGAAACCCGACTTACGGTAGAAGGGAACCAGGAAGTCTTCGCACATGAGCACGGCGCGGCGGACGTAGGGCAGGCAGCGGAGGTACTGCAGGTAGCGCCACATCAGGATGGAGCCTTTGCCCTGCTGGCGGAAGGTCCGGTGGACAGCCAGGACGTGGATGTGGACGGTGGTCCCGTGAGGCTTATGGAGAGTGAGGGCATCCTGGGAAATGGAGAGGGAGGGGAGAGGTGTGAGAACAGGTAAATGCCGCTGTGTTGAGAATCCTGCTGGGCTTCGGATGGCAATTTTTTTTTTTTTTAAAAGTCCATGTTGAGACCAGCTGTCTCAACACCCCCTGTCCCTGCTGTTTGGGGGTCAGATGGTATTTCACCTTAGCTGATTATGTAACTGACATTATTGATCAAATCTGCTGACACTAGCGTTCTCTATCACCCTTTCGTTACTCCACTGTTGAGCAAAGTTCTCACTTGAAGCTCTGATTGAAGTGTTGGTGCTGGCCACCAGAATCACATTTGGGAAATGAAGGCAAATAAAGTTGACACACAGATCTTTGGGGTTCAACAATGTGTCCAAAACCTGGTCTTCACAATACAAGAGTTGAATTTCAGTTTGACACAGTGTGACCTCTGACCTCTATATCATTGTCTTCAGAGCTCTATATGGCTCTGATTGTCCTCTGAGAATACTTTGCATTGCCCTGCACATTTGCTCTCCATTAAGATTTGTATACTGAAAAAGTCCGCAACAAATGTAATGCTTAATTACATGTGTTTATGATGTTCTGTATACATTTTTTTTCTATTTCTAATTCATGCATTTGAACATTTTTGGTAAGTATTATTCTTTATTGCAGATACAGACACCCTGCATTTCAATGCATATTGAACGAGCATGTGAGAAATTTAACTTTTGAACCTGTCAACCATTTTCAGATTAGTAGAATTATTAAATGCGTAACATTTTCACGAGGGTCCTTCATCGCGCTTCAGGTGGTATGAGTTAGAGGCCATAATAATGCTGAAGCTTGTTCAACTCCCACCTGTGAATATTTCAACATTTAGGTGGATCTGTTGAACATTTATCCTCGCCCACTGAATTTCCCAAAGACATCATACTATACATATGCCTTTAAATCTTTCTTTTCTCTTCTGTTAATCTGACTTGAACCTTCAATTCAATTCAATTCAAATTTATTTTGTATAGCCCAAAATTACAAATTTGCCTCAGAGGGCTTTACAATATGTACACATGACATCCTCTTGTCCCGGAACCCTCACATCGGAACAGGAAAAACTCCCCCAAAAAAAACCTTTAACGGGGAGAAAAGAGGAAGAGACCTTAGGGAGAGCAACAGAGGAGGGATCCCTCTCCCAGGATGGACAGAAGTGCAATAGATGTCAGCATAACAAAATTACAACACATGCAATGTAATTTCAACACATTCAATGTATGACAGAACTACGGCAGGTGGAAAGACCAGGTCCAGGTAACCTGGTTTTGCATTTTCCTTGCCAGTCAGCCTGAGGTAAATCAGTGTCCAGGTGTCCTCCGCTCTGTCTTACCGTGGTAAGCCTCTCCTGGTCCCACAGTGAGCCGATGACGAAAGCCACCAGACGTCCCTCCTCGAACCAGCCAAGAGACAGCTCGGGGCACAGGGTGAGGAAGTGACGCACCTCGTCCAGGTGGAGAGGACACTCACCGGACACTGAGATGAAGGCTGTGAGGAGGAGGAGGAGGATGAGGAGGATGAGGAGGAAATTAGACACCTCCCAACCGTTCTGACTATTATGAAAATGTGATGAGGAGATACTCACAGCCAGGGATGTTATACAAGTTAAAGACAGCTGAACTCTTATCACCTGGAAAGAGTTAAATCCCCATGGCAACTTCCTTTTGTAGTGGACCGCAAATTAAATGTAAAATACGGTCATTGCAAAGAAGATATATGTAGTATCTTCTGTAAATGATATGAGTTATTAACGGAGGTTATTCTTCCCATAGAGTGATTATTAATGAGTGGAAGTTTGTATGCGAGTGAGAACGTGAGCCGAGGCTGCATATTGTTCCTGTTTTCCCTTAAAATTAAGGAAAAAAACGTTCCTGTGTGCGTAAATGTGCTGTCCTGAAGTGACTAAAACAGCTATAATAAGTTCTGTAGGCCTAATTCAGTAAAGTATTAAGAGCAGTGGCGGCTGGTGGAAAATGTTCTTGGTAGGGCTGTGCCACATCCAATCAATTTCAGCAAACATCCCAGAATGATTTAATGCAAACAAATTAAGGTATCAAACGCGCATTACTACTTTGCAGTTAAATATTTAACATTTATTCCAACACGAAAAAAAGCAGTAAATAACACTTTCACAAACACGTCAGGACATCTTATTTTAGTCACCCTCACAGGGAGTTCAGTATAATATAATATATATAACATATAATAATATTCTGTATAATATAATAATATATATATATATATCATATAATATTCTGTATAATATAATAATATATATATCATATAATATTCTGTATAATATAATAATATATATGTCATATTCTGTCCCCGTTGTTTTAAAAAGATAAATAAGTTATTATCATGACGTCATCCAGCTAGTCAAACCTGTCTGGTGTACAGCTAGTAGAGAAGCTTCATGTACTGCTTCTCTTTCCTGCTAGTCTGCTGTCTGATTGTGAGGTCAGGCTGATCTGGGATCAGCTCTTTCAGTAGTTTCTCCTCTCAGTTCTCCTCTCAAACGGGTCTTGGAGGAGTAGTGCTCGCGCTGGCGCTCTCCTGTAGAGACTTCTCCTGACGAGAACGCGCAGCTTGGGGCAGGAAAAAAACTGCCCCAAGCTGAATCTATTTGAGGACGCTGATTGGCTGAATTGTATGTCACTCATTTATATCTTTACTCAGCATTGGCTAAACTGCTTTATAGACCCGCCTCTTTGGGGCAGTTTTTCCAGCGCCCCAGCCAGCTGAGACGTGCACACACAGAGAGGAAGAGCAGACAGGCAGAGAGGACAAGCAGGAAAAGCATATATTTACCGCAGATATCATATTTTACACATATTACTGGGTGATTCCATGTTTCAAAAACACAAATATTGACAATTTGTATAGTTTATTTTTATTTTAAATTTTATTTTTATTTATATTTTTATTTTTATTTTTATTTTTTGTAGCTCTAGGGGGGGCGGCGCCCTAGCGCCCTCTATGGACCAGCCGCCACTGATTAAGAGTCTGCTTACCTTCTCTCTCAATCTCGAACACGCTGATGGCATCCTCCGGGCTGAGGGAGCGGAACTCGCTGGCCGGCAGCGTGTGTCGGCGGCCCCGCGGCACCGGAGACACTGCGCTCACCACTGACATGCTTTTATGTTTGGTTTTTGCCCCCCCTAAAATATTTGAAAGTACAGCAAAGGCGACTGTCTTTCTTCCGCGCTGCTCTCTCCTTTACCGCGAGTAGAACTCCTCGTCTAAAAAAGCCTGATCTGCGCGTAACAGAACTGCGCGCGAAGACTGAGCGGAGAGCGGCGCGCCTGCAATATTTATACCCTCGGTGCTCATGTGCGCTTGGTTTATAATCCTGAAGCGAGCTGATTGAGCACGTCACCGTGCGTAAATTGAACAATAAACATATTCAGTCGGGGTCAGAAGGTTGTATTGGTGTGTTGAGAATTATCCTAGTCATGCCACCAACAGACCCGCTAAAGATTTGGATTTTACCGATCATGTGTTGGAGGTCTCACACCAACATGCTACCGAGCTATTGTAACATCAGGTGTAACAGTCACACACCTGTGTTACAGAGTGGGAGACAGTCGTACGGATACATTTAGAAAGGTACGAGCTATTCTGATTGGTTCACTATTAAACGTCAGAGTCATTTATTGTTGTCACACCGAGAGGATTGAGTGCTCCTTGTTCTTGAACTGGGCCATTTTAAGGACTCGACTTACCACTCTTCATGTGACTTCTCTGAGGGAGACTTTCCATTGTCCCTTTAAATCGAGCTCACGCTTTATTTTCCAGAATCTTTAAGAGGATTACGGGCCGTGTAGTTTGTTTGTCACCTCCTCAGTTGTAAAATAAGCTGCGTGTGTCGAGAATTTCAAGAAGCAACAGTTACGGTCCTACCCAACCTAACCTAACTAACGTCATGCGACTTTCCCTCAAGGTGAAACCGCACGTTGTGTATTCACAAAGACACAGCAGAGCTCAGTGCTTTACTGTAAAATGGTATTTTGTATTTAGGAGAGGTTTAATTAACGCACACGGACACCAAGAGCAGGGGGACTCCCTGTGAGGGTCACAAGGCTGAAAGTAATCTCCATCTCCAGATAAACACCGAGCTTTATGTGTGCGAAGCTTTTCCAGGCACACTCTTTTATATTTTAAGATATGAGAGGTTTCAAATATTCTTGGGATCAATGCCGGCAAACAAACAAACACATTTATAATTGTTCAAGGGACTCGCCTAACAACTCTTTACAATACATTCATGTAAGTATATTATTTGTTTGTGGTTCGTTTTAATAAATGTATGTATAAAATAAAATTAAAACAACGAAAAAAAGCCATTTATATTCTGGGAAAACGTTACTTTTTCCAACGTCCAGAAGGTACTGGAACAGGTGCATCACAGATTGAGGCTCACACTGCCGCTCAGTGGTGAGAGGGGGTACCGCGTGATGACGTGCACACACTGCGCTAGTTACGCAGCTCTCCGTAGCGACGTAAACACGTGCACCTCGCTGCTTCCAGGTTACATTTTTTTCATTCCACCGTCATCCTCGCGCTCTAGCATCACTCCCTGACAACAGCAGCGATGGCGGAGCCCGTAGCATCGGATGCTGTGGCCACAACGGACGCAGCAGAAGCGACCCCGGGCCTGTCTCCCCTAGCCAGCCCGGGCTCCGAGCCTCCATCCATGGCTCTGTCTCCCACAGCGGACGGCTCCCAGCGGCTGCTCTTCTCCCACGACCTGGTCTCCGGGCGGTATCGCGACTCAGTCCGGTTTGGCCTCGTACGGAGGATCCACGGCGAGGAGGAGTTTATCTCAGACTCGGACCTCGACGATGACGAAGGGAGTGGAGGAGGAGGTGGAGGAGGAGGACGAGTCCCGTGTGGTTCGGACACTGAGAGCGCTGTGGACATCCCGAGTCAGCCTCTCTGTAGGGGATTTGTCCGCGTCCAGTGGTACCCTGAAGGAGGAAAGCAGGACATCAAGGAGACAAAGGTACCACATAACCGTTACCAATTAGCTTTTCACTGTTTACATTTAAAGACTCGGCTCTCCCCTTAACCTGACACGAGGGCTGCACTGTTTCTAACTGCCTGTTGAGGTTTTTGGAAGACACGAGTCGACTTGCTAGCCTGTCCGGGAGAAGCTTCACTTAATCCATCTGCCTAAAACGCACAACCTAGCTCGCTAGCCGGCTAGCATTCAAGCACACACACGCTAGCTAGCGGTTTAGCTGATAGCCTCATGCCACTCAGCTGGTGTTTGCGGCCAAAGGGTTGTTCCACCTGACTGCGTCCAGCCGGTAATACATCAAATGTAACTCCAGGTTTTTAGCAGGTGCAGGACCCCGCGAGGAACCTCACACCTATTGATTATCTCATCCAAGGCTCCATGTAGTTCCTCACCAGGGTGTGACTTGGCCAGAGACCAAGCATTGTCAAACAGTGAGAACAGCCCTTTTAAAAAGAAATGTACATAATGCCTCAGTTTCTCATCTGAAATACACCTGCATCGTATTTTAAATGAGTCTGAGCTCCTTCAGTGACAGACGGACAATACTGAGGAGAAAAGCTCTCATGGGATTCAGAGTGAACTTGTGGTTTCATGTCAGTTTCAACACTAGCGTCCACAGTTTCACAGGTGAAATCAGTCTTCTTACCACACTTGAGCTGAAACGGTTGGTTTGTAAAATAATTTATTTCTCAATCAGCCAAAAAAATAACTTGAATATGTGGCTGTTGGTCAGACACAACAAGACATTTGAAGATGATATTTCCATAATTCGTTGCTGTCCTAATCCATATAATTTCTTCGCCCTGTGCCACTTTAGTGTCTTGCGTTCTCTTATGTTTTCTAGGGCTGCAACTCATTATTATTATTATATGAATGAATCTGCCAACCAACAATCCACAGTCCAGATGCATTAATTTTACTTTAATAACAGACTTTGAAAACCAGCAAATATTCCCATTTAAGGAGCTGGAACCAGTGAATTTTTGGCATGTTTTCTTGACAAATTGCAGGTGACAGTGGTATCTTAAATCTGGACTATAGACACGATGTCAAAAGACCCATTCAGGGTTTTACTCTATTACGGAGATACTTGGTTAACCACGTGCAATCTCAGCAACTTTAAATTTATTAAACAAACGATACATCTGTTGTCCATGGACGGTTCATTTAGCACCACACCCCGTGTTATACCTCCTTTCTTTTTCCATTCGTCAACCAAATAATGAATACAGTAACTGGTAAAGAAGTGGAGAAATCTGCCGTCATCTATATTCTCCAGGGCTTTCTCTACATTTCTCCCGGGCGTTGTGGAAAAGGGTCACAGGGTTTAACAGAGGACTGATCTGGAGAGAAAAAAAGCTCACACAAGCTTGTTTTTAGAGACACGGGACAAGACCAGAAGAAACCCATTTTAGGGCCCACTGTTGCCTCGCTTTGTCTTTTGTGCTAAATGAGTAAAGTTCTGGTCGTCATTCCAACCTCTGTCACAACAAAGGCTCAGTCAAACAATGACACCGATGTTCACACAACTCATAGACCGTCATTGCGAGTGTGTGCTAGTGTGCACACGTATGGATCTCTCTCTGTTGTGTTCTTGTTTACGTTTTACGTCGGCTTGTTGTTGATTTCTCGTGAGGTTATCTGCATCCACCACACAGGCCCCGTCTCAGCGGGCTCCGTCCTGCTTACGTGAATCTAATCAATAATTTACGATGGCTTCCTGCAGTATGCGAAGTCGAACATCTTCGAGATTATATTTCTAAAAAAAAGTCTGACTTATTCAACACTTCGGTTAAAACCGCTTTCTCTCAGGAGCAATCAGTGGAGGGAAAACTGGTGCATAAAATCTGGCGCTCTTGTCCTGAGGTCCATAGAAGCAGAATTTTCACAGCAAAACTAGGATTTTGATAGTTAAGAGCAAAGCAGCAGCAATTCGGTGCAAATGATACTCTAATCCTTTCTTAGTTTCTTCCAAAATCAAGACATTCTGAGGGTAAAAATGTGTCCTTCCCTTCTAACATTTTATTTTACCTTGTCACATTCCTTTGTCGTTATGCCTCCCCGGCACCAGGAGGATTTGTGAGCAAACATACTCGTAACATTTGCCTTTTTTTTTGTTTTTCATAACAACCTGGACCGTTCCCCAGAGTTTCTAGAAATGGTACAAGGATAAACGGAGGAGCTTCATGAAGGTGACCACGTTCAAAAGATGTGTGACCAACTGTGGCTGACAAAGGCGTTTATCTGCATCTTGCAGACTCCCTAATACACACGAACATCGGCACATTAAGACACACCCCCTTTGGAGGGCAGTGCACACGATGATCGTTCTCATGACTCTTCAGTTGGGACCCTCAATGAACAATGTTCCTAAATGAGCAGCTATAAGTAATGTATCGTGTAAACAAATGAAATGACGCCTCGCCAAACTTAAGAGAATAATCGTTCACGTCGTGTATTTTTAACCTGTTTTTAACGTAGCTCGCTGTTGTGTTTTGAAAGCTTTCTTTAGAACGTTGGAGGCCATTTTGAAAAACCCTTCTATGAGCAAAGACGCTCATGTTGGTTTCGCGATCGATTTTTCCAGAAAATGTAGCATTCAAAGAGGCTTTGTTGACATGAAGGTTTTAGGAACAATGTTGCCAAAGCATCAAAATACAGTTTGTCCAAACATTAATCCATCACAATAAATATAGCATATTATAAATTGAGATTTACTTTTTCGGATTTTATCTGTTTCGCTCACTCCAACGAACGTGTAAAAAGTATTGTAGCTTAAGGCAGAAACGTTGTGCGTAGTGTGAGCTCCATGACTCCCCCTCAGGTAAATAACGATACAGCACCCCCACACGGGCACACAGCATTGTACTGTGGCTGTTTGCAGGAAAACCTGAACTACTTTTAGATCAAATAAAGTTTTTTTTTAGATTGAATCTGTAGCGGCTGCCATCTCATGGTTACTTCCTCGGGACTGAAATCTTAATAACTATCTCCAGAGGAAGTGCTGGGGCTTAGATCTGTATCTCAGCGCAGGTATGAACCGGGACACCTCGGGTGTTGTCAGTCAGGAGCACGGCTGACTTATTTTCACTGCCTGAAAGGCTTCAAAGTGCTGGCATAGAGAGCCTCAACGAGCATGCAGAGGGATTCTCTTCTCTTTCTTGTTTTTTCCAGTGTGGTGCACTCGCAGTATGTTGTATTATTGTCTGAGTTATATGCTCAAGTGATTTGCCGGCGAGTCGCCTTAACCTCCTGCTGCAAAGGCACACAAGACCAGACGCTCAATAGATCTGAGCCGCTTTTGTGTTTTTAATATGAAGGTGCAGTAATCGATACGCAAGGAAACTGTCTGTGCTTTTTCAGCAATTCAGTGCTCTGACTGTATTTAAGATGATTATTACAACTATACTTGCAGTAGGCGCAGGTTACCTGAAGGCCCGTTACTGTTGTCGACTTCACACCCTGTGCTAGATAGCCGAGATGGAAGACGCGATGTGATGCGTTTGATTCACCTATCTTGCAGAGAAATGCCTGAAAGTTAAGAATAGGTAAGTCATCGAATGACTCTTTTGTAGGCTAACATGAGGGTGAACAGCTAGAGGTGTTGATGAACTTGACAGTGTGGCCTGATGTGTTTGTGCTCTATGCTTCTGTGTAGGTAGCAGCAGTTCTTTCTTTTCTTTGCACGTGTAGTGAAGCATTTTCTGTACTTTTGAGCATCGCAGGGCTTTGGTTACCATGGCACCCGATTAGAAATTTATTTTTTTCCTCACTGGTGATTTTGATGCTCATTTTCAGTGAGAGGGTTTTGTTTTCTAAGGGGGTCATTTTGTTATTCATTTTACCCGGAGTATAATGTTTTAAAAACAAATTCTAAACCTAATGCGTTATGAAGGAACATTATTTTCTTTACACGCTTTTGCTCGTCCCCACTAGTCTGCATCACCAGACGCACACAGCCCCGTTACTGCAGCGCAACCTTGAAACGTCCATCCAAGGACGGAAGTGCACTGCAGCAGCAGGTACCTGTCGGAGGAAACGACAGTGCAGCGCGTGTCCCTGAATCCATCAATCATTTGCTAACTGAAACACTCATCCGGGCTATTCCGAGACCCCCCTTCCCCCCAAAAAAAGTATTGCAAGGTAACTCCTGGCATGCACGGTACAGTGATGCAGCAAAGCCTCCTCTGCCGCTCTGTTTGGGTCTTAATTAAGGCTCTGAGAGGGTGGGTGTCGGGGCCGACGGGTCGAGGTCAGTGGTCAAAAAAAGTGAGGAAGCGGGTGAAAAACGTCACCTTATGATCAAAACCATAAGTTGAAAGTGACATGAAATTTAGTAAAAAAATCTTGGCTGGAATGGATGTAAAGGGACAGACGGTTACAGGTACCAGATGGCTGTTGATGGTAAAGTGCAGGGTTTTAAAGGGTTAGGTCCCACCTTCTGCTCTCTCCTCTGGCGCGCTGTCTGAGGCAGAGCTGCAAAACTATTTCAACCCGTTGCAATACCCTCAAGTTGGCAGCACTGTAGTCCCAAAGCTGCACTTTCCTGGACGCCGTCGCCATCAGATTGCTGTGATTTGTGTTTAATAAATTCTACTTGGCTGCCTGCGGGTCCATAACCCTACTGTCTCATTGGAGGAAATTCAGTTAAACATGACACAGGAAGTCATGGACAGTTGATTTTATTTGGTTGCATGATTTCTTATTTGAAGGAGGGTATAAAAATATGACATCATAAAACCTATTTAGAGTCTAATGCTTTATGAAGTGAACAAGGAGGCTCCTGGGGTTGCTGTTGCTTTTATCTTCACCTTTTATTGTCCTGATGTCTGTGATTTTGTTTTAGCGACACCGCCTGCTCGGCTAGTCGGATTGTAAACGTCAGTCATCAAGGGAAGCGTGTGCGTGTGCGTGTGCGTGTGCGTGTGTGTGTGTGTGCGCGTGCGCGCACAGCCGAAGAACTAGAAGACATTAAATGTCTGTGGCTGGTTTCTTGACAGCTGTAGTAGCAGAGGGGTTGTATGCATTGTTGAGTGACCTCGAGCTGGCCCTGTCCTCATCCATCCAACTACAAAGGTCTGGTCGCACCCCCACTGACCCACAGAATGGATACATCGCTGTCCTAAAACGAGCTGACTGCTCTCACTTGACCACACAGATTTCTTTCAGCTCCCATCCACCCTCTGCTCATGATCACAGACACCGTTTTCATTCCTGTCCAGGCATCTCCAAGTATGAACTCTTGGAGGCATGGAGTTGCCTAAAAGCACCATAAGAAATAACAATATTCCCATGAATAAACAATGGCCTTTAATTACAACAGAAATGTGTATAATTAGCCTGTATCCTGTAGCTCTTCATCTCCACTGAGCTATTGCCACTATATGTAGCTTATAAATGAGCACACACAGTCGGTGTGTGGTTTGAAATGGCCTTCAGCAGTGTGCAGTAGCTACAGCAGTTCTCTACTGAGCAGACTGGAGTGATCACATTAGCTATTTCTGTTTGTTTAGTTTAATTAACTTAGCATTTTAGCCATTTATTCAGTTCGATTCAATCGGCCCACTATTCCCTTTCTAATAATCATGAAGATCTTTTGTATGCTCGTGTCGAGCTTCCACACTGTGCATGCCGTTTGATCAGAAATTATTTCTAAAATGTGGAAAACGAGTCACCCCTAGACAATTAAAACTCCCTCGAGTTTGCCACGTTAACGCCCTCAGACGAGGGTGCGGTTGTCCGTGTGCATCCTTCAGAGCTGTTTGCTCTGGAGCCGTCTGCAGGTGCTCGAGGTAGGCTGGCAGACGTTGGTGTGATCTGGGACACGAGGCTGCTGCCAGGGCCCACCCAGGGCAGAGCCATAGTTATGGTTTTGAGCAGGTGCCAGGCAGGAACAAACAAACACGCACACACAACCAGGTTTTGTCATCAGACACTGAGGTTCTGTATGCTTCCTCAGCACCGGTGCTGCATTGTTAATGTTCCATCATATCTGATGGAAGCCTTCAAGCACAGGGATGGTCAGTGAGTGTTTTCATGGCTAAAATGAATCGCTGTATAACAGGACTTTTTCCAGAAACTCCTATTAGTGGCTAAAAAAGACATTGACGTACATTTGTACACCCAGGTCTAGTTTAAGTTTCATCGTGTGTTTATTTTATCTCTTAATGTGTACTCCCCATCACTGGTCCCTGGTTGTGTTTGGGCCGGTTGACGGTGGACTTCATGCCATGCTGGCTGCCTGTGTTGATTGATACACATCTGCGGCATCATGTCGGACAAATCCAAGCCTGCGAAATAATTTCCCAGTGGCACCACTTCTAGTTACCACTTGGGGGGATGATGTCAGCAGCTTGTGTTACGATCTGATACGACACGGACACAACATGACCGTCCAGAGTCCCCACCCTTTTTTTTTAGGTTCCTCTTTTCGAGCATCATCATCTCCTCCCCACCCCCTCTTCTTTCTTACCCTGCTTTCCTTTTTCTCCCCCTCCCCCACTCTTTCCTCCCCTCCCCTCCTAAGCCATCCTGTTCACCTCCTCCTCCACCCTGCGCTCACCTCCCTCAGCGTCCCAGCAGACCAGTGTTGGAGAATGTTGACGTAATGTGCTGGTCGTCCAGCTCCTGCCCTGAGATAATGGATCTCATATGATCCTCTCTTTCTCTGCATAGACCACAGACACACAGACTCTGAAGTGACTTGCCTATCTGCATCCAGCCCTCTTACTTCGCATCTCTTATTTCTCTCTCTCTCTCTTCCTCCCTCGTCTTCTCATCCTCCCTTTCTCCCTCTGCAGTATTGGCCCTGCCCAGTGTGGAGACAGTCTCTCTCCTCACTGCTGTGTTTGCTGTGCTCTCGTCTATTTCTGGCTCTCTCTTTTCTTGTTCCCTCACTCTTTCTGTCTCTCTCCTGGGATCCATCTCGATCCCCCACTTGTTGGGCTGGCTGCTGCCTCCTCTGTGCCTCCTTCACTGCTCGTCTTCATTTTCTCCCCGACGCACCCGGCCCACCACTCCTTGCACCCTCCTCCCCTTAGCCCCAATCCGACTCTTTCCATCTGTTTCCTCATCTCCGTGATTGACTCTCGAGTATTCTCCTTCCCCATCCTTCATCTCCCACTCTGTCTCCATCTTACATTCTCTGCCTCTCCGACGCTCGTTTCCCTCCTTCTAATGTACAGTTCTGTGTCCTCCTTCCCTTAGTGCCTCCACCCCTTTCTGTATTTTTGGTCCTTTTTCACTTCATCGGTGAAACTACAGCGTAAGAAGATTGCTCTATAATAGATTCTGTGTGCTATTAGTCCGCTTGTCATTCCCTTGTGGTCTGGGTGGGTAAAAGGCCCTGTATCTGCTCTCTTTCTAATAGAGCTGTGCACCCTTCCTGTGTGTCTGAATCAATAGTCAGACAGCATTGTCCGGCAGCGGCGAGGAGAAAGTATCAGGGCGTGGGGATTGATCGATGATTCAGTTGTTTATTGCCGTCTCAACCAAGGTTGCAAGTCGTTGTTTTAGTTTTTTGCCTCATCCCATTTAAGCCTATATATTTAAACTTTAAACAGAACTGTAGCACGGCTTATGTTTCACATTTATCCTCGTAGAAAATAGCCATAAAGATCTCTCTCCTTGCTACAGTAAGTCACTGTCAAGTGTGACAACCTCATGCTTTATTTTGATTAGGAAGTGTGGATTCATGTTAGCCAATGAGGAAGTTGTGACAAAGCCGTTCTCCTGACCAGTGGGACAGCGGGGGTTTGGGGCTCTGACATGCACAAAACCCTGAGAGGTTTGTGAATGAGTAATGAAGTGGCAATTTTTTTCATTGACGTTATGCGAGATTGGGAGCATTTTGATTGCCTCTCGACGGCTCTCAACATGGCGACGACTGAGCTGGCGACTCTCTGCTAACTACAGCAGTAGTGCGGACAGAGCTAACTGTGTTTACATGAGGGCGAACGAAGGGTGGGTGATTGACTTTTCACGACAACGCTGGGGTTGCGTTTATCAGCTGTGGGCCTTTTTAAAGATGGTACAGTTGAACACATCGTACTGTAAAATAACATGGTTATTATAGTGTTGTAACATAATAACACATCTTTACACAATGTTAAAAAATAATTGCAGGATAGCAGGTAGCTATTGGGGGACACACAAGGCTCAACAGAATAAAGGATGTGGCTCCATAAGAGTCAGTTCGCCTCCTCCTGGAGAACGGTGAGTTACATTAAACTCCTCAAAGCTCTAACGATGTAACAGAACCAATGATCGTCCTGAGGCTGAAGGCTGAGGTTGTAGCGCTGTGTGATGATGACTGCACCTTTCGTTTTTGCGGATCAATATTTAACAGAATAATAGAGTACAGGCAGATGTGTTTGTGGAGAGAAATACAGTATGTGCACCTGCTGCTGCTGCTACAACTACTACGGAGATTAAGGTGAAAGACGAGAGAGCCTGGCGTAGAAAACGGTCTGTCAAAGTGGAGATAAGGCGTGGCCCCGAGCTGCAGTCCTCTGCAGTGTCTCCTTCTCCCCCTCTTCCTCTTCCTCGTACGGCACCTGAATAATGACTTGTGTTAATTAGGCCGGGAAGTCAAAGCAAATACTGTCCTCCATCGATCCCCGTAATCAATCCGTTCCCTTCTACCTCCATCCGTCTGGATGGAGAGGCAGCCAAGGTTGTCTTCTATTCAGAGCCACAAACAAATAGACATGACTTGCACATTCATCCATTCGTGCAAATGAGCATGTCTCTCTCTTTTGGTGTCTGACTCTGGGTCCACCGCCACCTTTCCCGCCTCACTTCTCATCATCACTGCACGAGCCATAGCAACAGTCAGCTGGTTTGTTGTAACCTGGCTGCCTAGTTTTCTGCAGTACGTGTTTGCTTTAATGCGGTGAATATCTGCGACTCGATAGGCATGAGAAGGGAAATGGTTTTATAGTTAGTGCTATATACACTATTAATGATGCCTGTATCTGAAACCAAACCTGTCGTAAAAAGATGCATGAATCCCTAGTGTGGTTAGACAGTCTATGCATGCGTGTGCCAAAGAAACAACTTTCAAGGTGTGGCTTCACGTGTTGTGACTGACGTCGCCTCCCTCCCATGCAGACGACAGACATCTGCTTCATTTGCAAAGATTGAAAAAATCATAAAGATTTAAAAGCAAAGATTGCTCTCCAATTGTGAGACTTGAGCGGAAACAATTAACAGTGAAAACACATGTAAACATAATTGTTTACTTTTCCCCTGAACTGACTTTCTGTAATGTATTTGTCATTGAATTAAACCTACATGGTTAGTTGTATGGTATGTGAGATTAAAGGTTTAGGCTTATTCTAAATGACCCCAATAGATAAAAGGTACATAAATAGTCAACAAAAACAAATTCTTATTGACCAGAATTGTAGCATCTCAATCCTCTGTTCCCCAGCCTTGAGGTATAATATCCATGTATTCTTGTATAAGATATTTTAATATCTTACAGATTTTCTGTTATAACTAAATGGACTTGCATTTATATAGCTGTTCTTCTGACCACTCAAAGCGCTTTATATACTACATTTCAGCTTTCACCCACACTCGCACAACAACAGAGATCATCATCATCAGGATCTTGTATAAAAGCTCATTCTAACACACGCAGACTTGGAGGAGCTCTTGAACCCGCTCTTCTCTGAGCCACAACTGTTTGAATGTATCGCGCCCCCAAGATTGAATTAGGTCGTATCAGAATATGATAACATTTTAACGCGTTCAGATCTACGCGTTCGCTCCAAGATCTATGGTGACTGTCATCCGACTCCACCCAAATGCACAGACTTATTTGATTGGATTTCCATAAGCCAATCACACTCTTCCACATCATCTAAAGTGGACTTAACATTAGCATGCACACTCGAGTGTCTTGACTACTTTATGGAACTGCCTTAGACCCATCTGATTTGTTAGGTTCATTCAAGTCAGGATTTGGGCCTGTGGACGCCGCTCTTTTCTTAGCGGAACGGGCCCCTGGTTATATATATCTGTGCATGTAAACATCACATTATGGTTTCAGAAACCTAGACACCCTCTTATCCGGGTTTTAAGAAACCCAAATACCACAGAATGTAAACACTATCCAGGTTTCTGATCATGCCATGTTGGCAGATGCTCAGCTGGAGTTGCATTCATATTTAGTCAACATTTTGGAGGGTAAGACTAAAGTAGGACACTAGTGTGCATGCAAACACACTCGCTCACTCCCTAGTCAGTTGTTCAAACGGCACACGAGTGCGGTCATCTCCTTTTTAAATTACCTGTGATAGAAAGTGAGAGAAAAAAAATGTCTTCTCCGTCATGAAACGGTGAGATAGCATTATCCTCCGTCCCCTCTTTAGTCTCTTCCTGGAGAAAAATCACTCCCACTGTAGGGACATGCTGCTCTGTAGCAGATATTAGGAAGAGAGGTGTCGTATCTTTCAATTTGAAATCAACGTTACACTTATTCAGAGGGTTATGCCATTGCCGACCAGCTGCTTCATAACATCTGGTTGACCAGTAAATTCACATACTGCTCATAATTGGGTGCGGGTCAGTGTGACCTACGGGGTTGTGTTGCCGTCTCTGCTCTCTTACAGTGGGCTAAATTGTATTGATTTTATGTTTTTGAACTGGGGAGGAAATCAGTTACTACAGTAGCGCACTGCAGCATGTTGCACTGAAAGAATATTAATGAAGAAGAGCTGTGTATGTGTGTCCGTCTCAAAAGAAATGTGTTTAGTACTTGAGCTTCTTTCAGCTGAAAGGTTTAGATGAGGAGGGAGACGTTTATGTGTGTGTGTGTGTGTGTGTGTGTGTGTGTGTGTGTTCTAACCACCAGCAGCAGAGACATGACAGGCTGCTGTTTAATAGATTACAAGGGAACATTGCGACCCATCGATCGACCCCCTCCACAGACACACACACACACACTTTTCAACTTGTATCTTATTTTAATTGGGTAAATTGTGGCCCATCTGTCTGTGGGTCATGCTAACTTTGCACTCGTCATCTCTGTTGCCTTGGAAGTAAACCTCTATGCCGTTAGCTACATTAACTAATCTATGAGACCCCTCTCTGTGTTTACTTTTGCGAGTGCAAAAGGCGCATAACCCATAGTCAGAACGACCACAATCATGAGAATAAGACCCAGGTTGATTTAGAAATTTTCTTTCAAATCAAACAATTGATCGGATATTTTGGTTGATATTTGATAACAAAATAGTGGAAGGTTAATTTAATTGATTGCCCTCACAAGTATAGTAAGCACAGTACAATATCCCCTTTCTTATGTAGTCTGTTGTGTTATTAATCTGTATTTAAGGACATGTATATGACCTATTTATGTGAATCAAAACGTCTGCACGTCAGCGCAGGTATTTTATATTTATATATTTTATAACTTATTCATAACATTCGGTCAACTTACAGTCTAGTACTACTAATACTATAATGCTTATAATCCATTAATCAAAGAACATAAACATACACATCTGAAGCATTAAAGTGCTGCATGAACTTCAGTCACAGGAATTTGATTTCCTCACATTGGTTCTAATGATGATGACTATCTCCAAAACTGTCCAACAGGTTACCTTTCGGTCCATATAACTTCACGTTTACTCCTCTTGGTTCAAATTTAAAAAGTCAGTGTGAACAGGAAACGGACCAGAACTCAACAATGTATAATTCCCCCCCCCTTGGTCCGGACCAAATTAACCAAACTGCAGTGTGAAAACAAAGATAACAACTCTCCCTCCAGTCATTAACATGCAGCAGTCCTCCGTTTTTAATTTATTTTCTCTCTTTACTCCTAATTGCTTTCTCCTCCTGTACTTCCATCTGTCTCTGCCCAAACTCCGAGGCTCTGGCTGGCGGTTTGCTGCCTCTTTGCTGTGTACTGACTGCCAGTAGAGCAGCTTGTGCTGTAGCTTGTAGACTCCAAGACGAGCCCTTTTCATAAGCAAAATTAGTTTGATCTAATTCTTCCCTTTCTGCCACACAGACCTGTGGTGGCCTCATTCAGATCACATTATGTAACATACACACATTGGAATTGGCTGATTTTGGCATTTTGTCAGTTTGACGATGGCAACTTTCTGTTAAACGGTTTCAGTAGAAGTTTCAGTTTCTGCAGGTGGTGGTGTTGTTGTCCATTCAGTTGTGGTTTGAAAGTTACCCGGTTTTCAAAACGGTAACTTGTGTTATTTCTCGGTGGCAATCTCCGGGTCTGAAAAGTGAAGCCAATGAGGAAGTTCCTTAAATCTGCATTTCTAATAGCCATCAGGGGGCGGCGACTCTGGTTGTTAAATACAAGTCTTTATGAAAATGACTCTTGATTTATTCCCTCAGTAAACATTGTAAACATGAGTTTATGGTCTCGATCTCTAGTTTCAAGTCTTCAATGCAGCATGATGATCATTTAGTAAATTATGGGCCATTTAGAGTGAAATAGACCATACAGTAGGGTATGCTTTAGGGCGGGGCTACCTTGTGATTGACAGGTTATTACCACGGCGTTGTCCGGTCTGGGAGTTGTCTGTGTTTTTGTCTTAGAACTTTAACTCATTCACAGTGTGTTTTCAGTTCATGAAAGTTAATTGTAACATTTTGGTTGCCTAAAAATGTCTTATTCAGTGTTCGGTTGTGCTTAGCTCCACCCTCTCAGACGTCACATCTGGTTGCAAAAGAACAAGATGGGAGACAACCACAATGCCAAATTTGAGGCTTCAAACTGGCAGTCCACAAACCAATCACGGTGACGACGCCCACTTCTTAAGTACCGTCTACGGATATATCGGTTGGCAATAGAGTATACAAAAAGTTGACATAGCATATATACAATATTGATTATTTGTCAAAGGAGTTACACATTGTCAGTGTAACTCTAAGCCCCAAAAGTAACCTTCACTACTTTTAATTTCCCTTCAGTAAAAGTAAAAAAAAAAAAACACCCACACACTGTTTTTCTGTCCTCCGTTCTATTTAGCAATTTTTCATCTACTTTTTCTTGTTTTCTACCACACTTGTGACTGCACAGTGTAGATAATGAAGGCTGAGGAGCTGCAGAGATGCTGTGAGGAATAGAGAGCAGCAGCTACTTGCCCTGAATAGTAAATGGATCATAGTGGTGCAAATGTTGGCTGATTGTCTGTGTTGTTGTGCTGAGTGCTTCATAAAACTTTCAGCTGTCCTTTGAAAGGATAAATCCAGCAGTTCATGAAATCATATTTATACCCCACAACATTTTGTCTAATGGCGTTAGAAAGGCTTGGACCCCCGGCTCCATTTTGTGCCTGACTCGTTGTGAGGCGAGCAACGCGGTGGTGTGAAATTCTGCCCCACTCTCTGTCTTAATTTCAAGTAGGTCAAGTTAAGTAGACGGGGTGCATTCATCACACCGGCTCCTCAGTTTTAGATGTAGTGCAGAGGAAGGCAGAGATGAGGAGGAAGGCAGGATCGCTGTGCTGATTCATGGTTTAGGATGGTAACGGTACTCCAGTCGCATTTAGTTAGGCCTTCTGTAGATCTGAGCAAAAATATTTTTATAGGAGATGGTTCAGTTGTCATTGCATGACCTGAAGCCCCTAAAAAAAATATGGGTTTCTCTAAAATATGAGACACTCATTACTAAATGTGCAAAACTCAATGTTGAAGTTCAGGGTTGTGTATTGACTGGACTGTGTGGGTGTGGTGAGGTTTGATCAGATTTGATTGACAGCGGGCAACATTCGCAAACAACCCACAACCGTCATCACGTTTTGATTCAAATGTTGCTAAATACTCATTCGTTCGTAGAAATGTGACATCGCTGATCTCCAAGTGAGGAGAGCCCAAACGAAACAAAATCCCTCACGTGAAACAACCAAAACCTTTTAACTTCGGCAGAAATGAGTGTGTTCATGTCGGACCCCATTGATTACAGGATGAAGCTAATCGAGAACATGTCTTTAGTGTGATCAAACTCCATCCTCTGAGAAGAACGTGAAAGTACCGGAAAAAAGCTGGTTAATAATGGACCTCGGGTAAATACTTTTTCGTCGAACAATTTGATTCAGTCGTACCCAGTTAATTTTGACTGAAGATGTGCTTAATGCTGTGTTGAGACGGACAACACAGACCCTCATTCACTTCACTGAGGCCACGGCGAGTCATATGGCAAAAACGGTTGAATCTTACTCAACTTTTGCCAAAAAAGCAATGTGACGTCATTTAAGCTGTGGCTCAGGCAGGGGTCGTCCTTTAATCACAAGGTTGGCGGTTTGATCCTTCATGTATGTGACGAAATAACGATGATGATGATGATGATGATGATGATGATAAATGAAAGAACTAGCTGGTAAGTCCAGGCTGATTGCTTTGTAATGTTATGGCAGATTTTTGATGTTTACCTGGAGATTGTATCGACGAAGGATAAAATGATAATTGTTATAAAATCCTGTTTTGCTATTCGATGAGTCTCCAATCTCATGGATCTATTACTCAAACTGGCCAATATGGATCATATTTAATCATCTCACTGGGGCCTGAGGCGACAACGCTCCACCAACACCATTTTAATTCGGGGCTATTTCTGGTTTGAATGCCTGTTAACAGGCATGGTGTGACACAGCGAAATGTAGCTCACGGGAACAAGGTTTCCCACTCTGGGAGCTGAGCTTGTGCCAAGTATGTCCCAGCGGCTCCTGTTTTCTAAACCCGTGTCTCTCCGGGGCTTGTAGTTCTTGATCAACGCTGTGCTGCCTCCATCTGTCCATCAGGCTGTTGGTTCAGTAGTTGTAAAACCACGTTGTTTTACAAGCCCTATTTTTAGTTCAATGTTTGGATTAATAATTGATGGTGACGGTACGTTTGCCGACTCCTTCGGTGTTCTCACACCAAGAGGCTCATGCCAGCCGGCTCAGTGAAACACGTCTCTCTGTCTGGATGGCACAATAATTAGACCTGCTCTCCGGGGGGCGGGGGGGCGGGGGGGCGGTACAGCTCTGCTGACTGTGCATGTTGCAGTCCTCATGGCTGTGACAAGTCGCATCAGTGATGTCCTCGTGTGAATGTGATTTAATGTGTAGTGGGTTCATTTCAAAGTTCTCCTCCAGGGTTCGTCACAGGGTCATTGATGTGAAGAGTTATCATGAGACGATGATGATCCACTTTCTGTTGTGTTAGCCACCAGTTTCTAAACTCGTTTGTCTTTCTCTTCCAGCTGAAACTTGAAGATCGATCCATCGTCATTAGAGACATTGTGCGAAGTAATAACTCAAATGTAAGTGGAGATTTATTTATTTATTTTTGTCTATAGCTCTCCCCTTTTCACTTCACCTCCATCATTCTGTCTTCTTTCTAGCTTTCTTTCAGCCACGTCTCTGTCTTTGTTAGTCATGTCACTGTTCACCGCTCTGTTCCATTTGCTGCATCAGACACGACTGGAATATCATAGCAGGTCGACACTTACGAAACGCCAAGAGGAGGCTTTCTCTGTTAAAGCAGTGCAACAACTCCCAATCTGAATAAACCACTTTTTCCTCTTTGGTTGAAATAAAGTGTTGTCTTGTTCACAAAGCATCAATCCAGTGGCGCTTGTGGACCTCAGGAAAGTAAAAAAAACAACAACTTTGTATTTGTTGTATTACAGGACAACCAGTGTGGTATTGTGACCAACATTGACATCGAGTGTGCAGTGAAACTAGTGGGAACGAACTGTGTTCTGTATCCAGTTAACAGCAAAGACCTGCATTACATCTGGGTAAGACATTTCACTGACGGGCCTTCCTACTCGTAAACTACGCGTCATTTTACAGGTCCACAATTTCCTGGAAATATTAAAGTGATTTAGAACTAATTATATCTCTACTCGTACATGAAAAGGGATATTTGCTCACCTGTGTACAGACGGGTGATGATCAGTCAAAGTAACAAAAAAATCTGCTTCCACAAGCTGTCAACATGTTTACGTTTTAGTGCAGAAACGGTAACATATGCCTGATGACGGTCTCTGTACTGTACTACTCAGATTTCTGAACGGATACAAAACTGAAACTGTATCTTGTTGCTGCGCTGGTTGGGTTTAGGGTGAGGCCTGATGACGGTCTCTGTACTGAAATAAAGACATTATCTTTATTTTCTGATAATACCTAATTAGTTCTTTCCAAGACATTTTTAGGAAATGATTAGGAAATGACAGACCCAGAAATGAAGCATTATCAAATTCATTTCTCAGATATTACAATACTTTTACTTACACACATTTGGCAATAATACATATTATCATATGTGATTTAAAATGCGTCTGTAGTGTCTTTAAAGTCAGAGATGAGATGATGAAAGTGTGACTGTGAATCTTTTGGTCTGTCAGAGTAACGTAGAAAATGACACTATTCTGCAAGTAATTACTGTGCACCCTCACAATTACTGTGACACGGGTAATACTTTGATCAGATACGTGTTTTTTATTGTGTTCTCTCTAGTCTTTTATGTACGGGGACTACATCGCCTACGACTTCTGGCTGGGGAAAGTGTACGACCTGACTAATCGCATCATCCTCAAGCTCTCCAACGGTGCCAGGTAGACTGTGTGTGTGTGTGTGTTAGTGTGATTAAACAGCGTGTACTGTGGCCATGTTGGAGTCTGTCGGCTACACGCTGGCACACATTCATCAGTGCCAAATCCAGTGAGCGTCAACCGGTCGTCTCTCTCTCTGCCTCCCTCCAGGTGCTCCATGAGTGTGGAGGACGGTGCCAAGCTTTGTGACATCTGTCCACATGTCAGCGATTCGGTATGTAGCCACAAGCTCTTATCTGTCACCCTGAGCAGAGCAGCTGCTTCGCTTAATTTATACCTCTGCGGAAAAGCTTGCACAGAACCGCAGAGATTGTTTGCGGAGCTCAGAGAGCTGCAGAGAACTCAAGTGGAACTGTTGAATCGCGGCGATCAAATAAATCAAGAGACCACCTGCCGAACCGCAAGTCCAAGTCAAAAAGAAACGATAGGTTGCACGAAATCAGTCGCAGAACTATTTAAGCCTGACGCGTCTGAGAGGTGCCTGAACAGAACACGTAGGCGCACAGCCGCAGAAGTATGAATCAGGCATGAGTCAGGGGTCACAAGAAGCTGGTTCATAGTAAATAGTGAGGAACTTTTATCTGGTTATGAAACCATCTCAATGTAATACCAATGTTTCTATATAGTCATTGTAAATGCTTAACATTACCACTTTGGTTCTCAGGGACCGCCATTATCAACACAAAATGAAAGCTCCTTCTAGTAGCTTTGAATACAAATGTATATACTGCATACTTAATGTGCTTAACTTTAATGTGAATTTGTTAATATAATATAATGCATCCTTGTGTCGGTCATGTTCTCAGTTATAAGTGATGTTGCATCCTTGTTACTGTGTTTGTTCTTCAGGGCCTGTTCTTCGACGAGGTGTACGGTTTCTACCCAGGCCAGGTCCTGATTGGTCCGGCCAAAGTCTTCTCTAACGTACAGTGGCTGTCGGGGGTCAAACCTGTCCTCAGCAGGAAGTGCAAGTTCAGGGTGGTGGTAGAGGAGGTGAGACGATGACGACCGTCCTCCTTTTTCTCCCCTTTTGTGGCCAACTGTATTTGTGTCATATGCTTGAATAGATTTGGTTTTCCATGTAATTGTGTATCTTAAATTGTCTCCATGGTGTCGTCTCGCGCTCTCCTCAGGTGAAAGTGGTCGAACTGAAGGTGACGTGGATCACGAAGAGCTACTCTCCCAAAGGTTCAGACAGCGTGTATCCACCTCCCTCCACCATCACACAGGAAAATCTCTGCTGGTCAGTCTGAATATTCATCGACACGTCCTCACTCAGACTTCTGAACGGATACAAAACTGAAACTGTATCTTGTTGCTGCGCTGGTTGGGTTTAGGGTGAGGCGTCTGGGATACTACGACCACACCCAGAGGCAGCTGGGAGAGAGGGCCCTTTATGTTTTCCCTGCCAAGGGGGACGCCACGCGCATCACCTGTGACGGGCCCGAGGGTGCCCCCGTCCTGCCTGAAGACCCTGTGGTCAGAAGGGTGAGGATGAAATGCGTTTCTTTATTCCTACATGTCAGAGTATAGATTTAATTGTGCTGAAGAACTTGTTACCTGTTGTAAAAAACTAAATGTAGGTTGATACAGCCTGTTACCCCCCCCAGAGCTTGTTAACACTTAAATCGCCTGTTTTGGGAGGATCACGGTGCCGGGTGTATTTTTAGGAAGTTGGATCCCTCTCGGTATTACAGAGACTGTCGGTACTGCAAGGCATTTTTTTTTGATCATCTTCAAACTCTCACACGGTTTGTTTGTGTGTCTTATGCAGTTGAAAAGAATGTTCAAGAAGGATTCGGGGAAGAAGACGGAGAACGCCGACGCACAAGGTGCCAAACAACACTCTGCAGAGAAAACGCAGCATCCAGAGGAACATAGAGCACACACACACACACACACACACACACACACACACACACACACACACACTTCTGCTCTCTAATGTCGTCAGTGATGCCTCTATTATGAACTCAGCAAGACTCTGATGTTGATGAATTTCTCTAGACTAAAAATAGACATGTGCTACACACATTACCAATTTAAGTAGATCCTCACTGATACGTAGGCTGGGAAGATATTTATTGTAAGATTTTTGACCATCACTTAACTTTTGACTGGGTAGTTTAAGATGATTTAATCTTGTAAAAGTCTGTGGTCTATCACCCTTAATCATTAGTCAAAAGCATGGTCAGTATGCAGTCAGTCAGAGCATTTACTATTAGCAGTGAGACAGAAGTGAGAGCAGATGAATTGGGGTTTTATACGAACGTTAAATGTAAAACGATAAGCGTGATGAATATACTTTCTCTCTCACCCACACTCATAGCGCTTAATCATTGTCAGAAAGGTGTGCATTATTTTTTGCTTACATCCTCCCTAAAGTAGCAGAGAACTAAGTGTCTCCATGCAAAGCAGAGTCGGAATGATTTAAAGTTCCCGTGAGACATCAGGCAGTCCTTTCCACAAATGGGGCACGGAGGGAACAGACTAAGTGGAAATTGTGCAGAGGTGCAGCAGGAAAATAGAGGAGGACCATGTCTCTCTCTTTGTAAAGCCATAGCAAAATAAAAGCTATGAGCGGATTGTTTTTCTCCAGATTTCATTGATTTGCCACAGGGACTGATTAAGAAATCCAATGGGGTTTCGCTTCTGATTTATTTTGTGTTTTAGGTATATACCATTTCATCTGCTGTTTTTAAATTCCCCTTAAATTGAAATCCTAATGTGTACATTTATCTCTCACCCCAGGGGAGCACAGATCAGAGCAGACAGACTCGTCTCATCCCAACAACAACAACGGCCCCGTGGCGCCCATCCAGAACCCTCCGGACTCCCCGTACACCAACGACCCCTCGGCCGAACACGGGGAGCAGGACGCTGACGACGAGGCTGCAGAAGACACTGACGATACCAGGTCTGTCACCATTTACGCACTCGCACCGACATATTATGCTCATCGATACTTGTATTTTGGGTTTATTCTAGAAAATGTCTACATGCTTTATTGTTAAAAAAAACACTTTTCCTTGTTGCCGTGAACAGACACACAGGTGCACACTCACTCACTCACAGACGCACACACCCACACGATCGATTGCATAATTTTCCTGGCAGAGATAATTACTGAAAAACAATATACTGAAGTTTCCTCAAATACAAGTGATGGAAATACGTTCTGTCAGTTCATTTGAGAGTCTTCCTCTAAAAGTTACAATCGAGCTGGTTAAACCTGAAAAATGACCACCGAGCTGATAATAATAATCGTCTCTCAAACATGGCCCTTAACAAAATGTGAGGCTCGCGTTCTTCCTGTCTGTCTTTATTTAGACTGCTAAAAGATGTCTGCATGAACTTCAGATAGTCCCACGTTAAGCCCAGTTATTTAGTTTCTGTGCTGTAAATGTAATTAACAGTTACTCAGTTCATCCATGTGTTCTTGGGTTTTGGACTGTGAAGACCTTTTCTGAGTTTTGCTGACCAATCAATAAGAGGAAAGCTATTCTGTCCGTGTGTACACTTTGTGTGACTAAAAGAGGCGTTGACCTGTGACTGTTCTCCTGGCTGCAGCTCTCTGACGTCATCGGCCAGCTCCACAGCCTCCTCTCAGAGCGGCGGCCTGGGAACCAACCGCAAGAAGAGCATCCCGCTTTCCATCCGTAACCTGAAGAGGAAGCACAAGAAGAAGAGGACCAAGTTTTCCCGCGAGTTCAAGCCTGGAGACCGGTGGGTTAACGGCAGTGAGCAACACTCCAGCATCCCTTCCTCCGCTGTGGTTGCACTGCTTTTTACTTTTCTTTGTATCATTCATTCCTCCTTTCTCATTTTCATCCATTCATAGCCTCTTTATTTCTTACTGCCAGTACGTCTGTCCTACTGGTCAACGTTTCTGTCGATTCAGTGACTCATCAGACCACTTCCTCAAAAGTGACCAGTGATTGATCCAGTGTCTTTTTATTTATTTTTTTAAGTCTCAAAAACAAACTGAAGTGTTTTTGACATTTGACAAATCCATTAGACTGAACATTTAGTTCCCCCTCTCGCAACTGTATCGTGTCTTTGGTGTGAAAACCAGACCAGTGACATCATCTGTTATCGACTAATAAACCGCTGCTTACCCTGTGAAGCTGACAACAGAGTGTTTGTGTGCCCCTCCAACCCCTCTGTTGTTTGTCAAAGGGCTCGTGTCTCGCTCTGTCTGACAGTGACACTGGAGCTCCACAGCAGCCTCGCACAGAAAGTCTTTCAGTGCCGACAACCGATGGTGTCATTTCCGTAACCGCGCGCTGTTACACTCATCCTCCGTTTAAAAAAAACAAAACACTCTCTCTTGCTTGTTCTACTTCGGCAAACAAACCACAACAATGCAGGTGGTCTGTTCTTTCCCTCTTTCCAATAAGATTCATGTTTTCTAAAGCAAAACCTTTTTAAAGGTGACTGATTGGTTACTGGGGCATGACTCTGTGTTTCGTATTCAATTATAAGGTGTTTGCGTTACGTTTTTACTCATCAGTGGTGCTCCTCTGTTCAAAGAGCTGGGCGAGGGGAAGAACTGAGCACTAGAGAAAATAGATAATGAGAGGAGAGATGAATGTAGTAGATGCTACCGTAGCTGAGAGGAAAGGATAAGAAGAAGTTTCATCACAGCGTCATAATGATTCCTTAGACAACGATGTGATATTTGCAGACACTACAAAGTCTGTGGGGCCCTGCGATCAATAGGAGACGATGTTGTATAACCAATGTATTACTGGTCTCTGTAGGAAGGAGGTGCTCTTGAAAAGCCATATGATAGAAGTAAAGGTAGAGTTTTTAAATGCGTTTGTGTTTATTGTACAGGGTCGCAGTGGAAGTTGTGTCGACAAAGACCGCAGCTGACGTGATGTGGAAGGACGGGCGGGTGGAGACGGGGATCCGATCAAACGACCTCATCCCCATCCAGCACCTCGACAGCCATGAGTTTTGTCCCGGGGACTTCGTAGTGGACAAACGAAGTGAGGAGAATTAGTTTGATTGAAAAAAATCATTTTGTCGTTTTTAATTTTACGGCGTTTCGCTTCTTCCGACCAGTGAAGACTGTCAGGTTTGTGTCCTTGTGGACTGCGATGAGATTTGTTTTTATATAGGCCAGTCGGCCACCTAGTACCTTCAGTATCTAGGTCATTTTCTGAAACTATGCCAAGTTTGTGTCTCTGTGAAATGGACTGAAAAACCAGGGACGTACATTCCAGGCTCGAATGTGCCAGCAAACTAAAGTTTCCATTTTATTTCCTCTAAATTTATTTTTTATTTTTTTATAAATCATTGCATTTACAGGTTTAAAGAGTTTTGTGTCCTTTGTTTTGCTCTCTAAACTGTGTACGCGTGTTGCTTGTGTGCTCTCTCTCTCAGCCCAAGACCTCCAGGACCCGGGAGTGTACGGCGTGATCCAGTCTGGAGACCACAAGGGCAGAACTTGTGTCGTCAAGTGGATCAAACTCAACTCCACCAGCGACGACGTGGAGGTCAGTGAGGAAAACAAGACAGCAGTGTTTTTCTTTTAAAGAATGTGGGAAAAACATGGATATTTGTGTGAAAGAGAGAGATTAAAATACATTGGTAGTATAATAGAGGGAGGAGAGGGCAAGTATGGAAAGCAACCTGACTACACTCCTTCATACACTGTTAGCAGATGGTCTCATATTTTGATACCCAACCGCTGTACATGACATTTATTTTGCTTTATTCCAGGTTTTCGGTATGGAGGAGGATGTCAGCGTGTACGACATCGCAGATCACCCAGACTTCCACTTCCGCACCACCGACATCGTCATCAGAATATGGAACTCAGAGAACGAACGCAACGACTGCGAAAATGAGGTGAGAACAATCGTACGCATCGCACTAGATTTACTCGACCCTCATTGACATGGATGAGGTGGGCAAAATAATAGAAACACCTCTCACTTCAGAACCCCAAAACGGCAGTTTGAACACAAACTAAACATTCCTGAAGGTAGCATTTACTGCGGGACTGTATCAGACTGCATTAGTTTTAGCTAATAAACAATGGTGTGTGGGATTTTGCGCTGACCAGGAAACGTACCGGGAACACATTAAAGGAACCCAAAAGAAAAACCTGTCTGTTAAGGACACTCAATGAGCTTTTCCCCTGCACTAACGTCAGGGCAAAATGTCAACTCAGCCCATAAACTATTAAATAATCCAACTGGTAAAGCACATATGTGCCTCCATAGGGACAGACTGTTCTCATTTGAATGACCTGGCAAAGCGCGTAATAAACACTGCTGTCTGTCGGGTCTGTCTCAGTCAGTTCTAATTATGATACAATCTGTCCACCGCACATTATCCCCTTAGACCCCTCTCGTCTTGTTTTCCTATTGTGTTGATGATGGTTGTATCTCTACATCCACCTTCCCCCCAGACGTCGGTCGGCCAGGTGTCCAGGGTGGACGTGAGCAGCAAAGTGGAGGTGGTGTGGGCGGATAACTCCATGACCCTCGTCCTGCCACAGGTAAATGTGTTTCCTGAATGACGTTCATGACTTTAGGAGGAAAACGCTGATGGTCTCGTAATATTCACACACGCAGCACCTCTACAACGTGGAGTCTGAGATCGAGGAGACCGACTACGACTCTGTGGAGGAGACGAGCAGCGTCCTGTCCACTGAGGAGTGGGAGGACGAGAGCGACAGCTGGGAGACGGACAACGGCCTCGCCACCGAGGAAGTCATCAATGCAGATGTCACAGAGACGTCCACCCCCACGGGCTCCACGCCGTTTATCATCCCCCCTCAAGAGGGCAGCAAAGCTGCGGTCACCAGCCCCACTAAAGGAGCCCCCGGAGAGGAGGCAGAAGCCTCTTTGGCTGCTGCTAGTCCTGCTTCTGGAGGAGGTGGGGAACCTTTATTATAACATTGTTCGTTTCAGTATCTATCTATACACCGTAGGCACAGCTACGGGAGCAATTTGGGGTGAAGTGTCTTGCTCAGGGACACATTGACATGTGACTAGTGGAGCCGGGGATCGAACCGCCGATCCTCTGATTGCAGGACGGCCCTGCTCTCCACTTAGCCACGGTCACCCACTCACCCAGTGTTAACTGGACTAAAAGAACTTAAAGCCCCTTTTTGTCTGCAGGAACTTCACCCGGTACTAGGAACCAAACCATGTCTCTTTGTTTGATAAAGATAATGTCAGAAAAAATGAAAAGTCAGCCTTTGACTCTTTAAAAAGGAAAAAGTCAGAGAGAAAATGGAGAGAGATTGAGAGGGCGAGTGGTAGAAGAGAGGGAGACAGCTCGGCGGTGCTGTGAATGAGAGAAAAGAGCTATTTTCTGATTGTTTCACGGCGGTTACGTTCTAAAGCACAAATAAATAACCATCAAACACTCAGCAGATGCTTTACTGTGGGGACAAGTGCTTTTACTTACATCCATCATTCATCAGTAAATACTATGCAGCAGTAAATGTTGAAATGAGACAAAACCAAGGTGTATTGAAACATCCCTTGATGCTTTTCTTCTCACGTGTCCAGTTTGTCTTTAATTATACTTTAATCAGTTATCCACTTATAAATTCTGCCTGCTCAGGAACCACTCCAGGAGCAGTCAATGGAGCGGAGAAGCCCAGTAAAGATGGTCCCTCTCGGGGCTTCAGGGAGTTGAAAGAGGCCCTGAAGATCCTGGAGAGCCTGAAGAACATGACTGTGGAGCAGCTCTGGACCGGCGGTTCACCAACCTCCCCGACCTCCGTCGAACCCGCCTCCGCAACAAACGTGGCGAGTTCGGTGACGCCCGCGGCCCCGGAGAAGCCGACGAAGGAGAAGCGCTTCCTGGACGACATCAAGAAGCTGCAGGAGAACCTGAGGAAGACGCTGGACAACGTGGCCATCGTGGAGGAGGACAAGATGGAGGCTGTGGTGGAGGCAGGGGGGAGTAGAGGAGCAGGGACAGAGGTAGGTGTTGAATGAATCCACAACGAGGCCGAGTTGACGGGATTTTACACGGAAGGGCGGTGCACATAAATGAGCGGTAAACGAGTATCTTACTTGCTGGTCTGTTACTGTTCAGGCAGAGAGAGCTGGAGAGGAGAAGCCCCAGCAGGAGCCGCAGACACCGGTTGCTGGACAAGAGTTGCCCAGTGAGTTTCTCAGCGACACACCAGTACTGTGCCAACAGAGTGGTGGCAAGCCCGGAGTCACCTTCACCAGTGCCAAGGGAGAGGTGTTCTCTGTGCTGGAGTGGGCTCCAGGTGAGAAATGTTCCATTCTGTCATCACAGACGCACATCCTTACGCTTGCTGACTCCCCTGCTCACACAAGCTCAGCTGAATTTGTTCATTTCTGTTCCTTTCCGTATTGCTATATAATCTGGCTGTCGTCCTCTCTCGATTTCTTTTTAGACACACACACATTTAATAAAATGGAGTTCCAGCCAGCGGAGGCAAAGAAGTTCTTCAGCACAGTGAGGAAAGAAATGGTTCTACTTGCAACGTCACTGCCGGACGGCATCATGGTCAAAACATTTGAAGATCGCATGGTAGGTTTCCTGTCGTTAATGACGCGGTTAAAAATGTATATATCTGTTTTATTTATGGTTAACAAAGCAGCACCGTTATCACCATCCTGAAATATATCATCCCCCGATTCATTTTGGAAGCTAAGTATTCAATTTGAGATGTTTAAGAAAGCAGCAGGGCTTTATTGGAAACATGTTGATACGTAAAAACAAATGAATAGCTGCCGTTTCTCATCTCATTATTTCATTTGAGCTGTGACGTACTCTCTTATCTGATCATATTCGCCGACGGTAACCTCAGTGGTCAAACAGTCTGGATCCCACTGACTGCATGCATCATAAAGCTCTTTGCTTTCTTCGACACAGGACCTGTTCTCATCTCTGATCAAAGGGCCGACTCGTACGCCCTACGAGGACGGTCTCTTCCTGTTTGACATCCAGCTGCCCAACATCTACCCATCTGTGCCGCCTCTGTTTCGCTACCTGTCGCAGTGCAGCGGCCGCCTCAATCCCAACCTCTACGACAACGGCAAGGTCTGCGTCAGCCTGCTGGGCACCTGGATCGGCAAGGTGAGCGCCGTTTTGCAGGTTAATGTATGCACAAGTATAGATGGGTAACAGAATAGCTTTGGGCTTCAGACTGTCGGTTAGACAAAACAAGACATTTGAAGACTCTTTGGAATATTTTATAGGCTAAAATAACATTTGAAATCGAGTGTGAATCCATCATTAAATTGTCTCATGCTTTTTTGTGGTGATGTCATCCACAGGGCACTGAGAGATGGACCAGCAAGTCCAGTCTTCTGCAAGTCCTCATCTCCATACAAGGTTAGTGTACACACACACACACACACACACACACACACACACACACACACTTCCATCCCCCTTCTCTTCTCTGCAGCACAACAAATGTTTTATTCATGTGTTCATTTGGTCAGAAGCGCTCGGAGTGCAGCGTCTCACACTAACTAACTGTATCTGCCTCACACACAGACATCACACCACGTCTTTTTTTCAAAAACTTAAACTGGCATTTTGTTCACAAACGCACACGTGTATCTTTCTGCAGGCCTTATCCTCGTCAACGAGCCTTACTATAACGAGGCTGGCTTCGACAGTGACCGCGGCCTGCAGGAAGGGTATGAGAACAGCCGCTGCTATAACGAGATGGCCCTGATCAGGATGGTCCAGTCCATGACGCTGCTCCTCCAGAAACCCGTGGAGGTCTTCAAGCAGGAGATCCAGGAGCACTTTGTTTCCAACGGCTGGCGGCTCGTCCACCGTCTGGACGCGTGGCTTGAGCTGAACGACGGCGCCGAGAGATGCCAGGCAGCGCACATGTCCTCCAGGGCTCAACACTCGAGGGACCGACCCTCATCCGTGGAGCTTCTGGACGAGTTTTGGCCCGTGGTGGCGCCTCACAGCACCCCCAGTAAGCCTGGGGAGGAGGGGGTCACAGGTGCAGGTGTAAGCAGTATTATGGAGGAGGAGCTGGAGGATTCAGGGCTGAGTCCCTCCACGACAGTAGTCTCTCAGCAGAAGCTGAGCCAGATTTCAGACTGCGACAGCGTCCAGGGGAGCGCCTCTCTGGGTGGCGACAACAGAGGGGGCGCCGCAGCCGCTGGCTCTGTAGTGCGCAGCGGGGCGTCAGAATCGGGTTCGGTCGTGGTTAGCGGAGGAGGGGTGGGCCCCGCGGGAAGCCAGCCGGTGGTGCGACCAAAGAAACGGAGAAAGAGCTACCGCAGTTTCCTCCCAGAGGGCAGCGGCTACCCGGACATCGGCTTTCCGCTCTTCCCGCTCTCCAAGGGGTTTGTGAAGAGCGTCCGAGGTGTGCTGCTGCAGTACCGAGCTGCGCTGGCCGCCGCTGCCATCCCTGAGCACACAGAGGACAAGTAAGTGCCTCCTCGCCGTTCCCCCAACACACCTCTGCACTGTATCCTGCTCTTTTGCTCCTCCTCTTCTACCTTTTCATCCGTCTCAAGCTGTAGAGGAGGATTCATTAGTTGTAGTCTGGGGGGACTGTAGTCTTCTGCACCCCTATCCAGAGCTGCACTGTGCCCCCAGCACAGCCCACATTTTTGTCCCCCATTTCTAAGTCTGTACTCCTCCTGCTTCCCCAAACTCCACGTCGTTCTGCTCCCCCCCCCCCCCCCCCCCCCCCTCCCCATAATCCCTCTGGATCAAACCACGGCCAGGAGAACGGCACCTTCGATCAGGAGAGTGAGCAGCTTCAGGGTTTGAATGCAACTTGATAATGTCTCTGTTCTCCTTCAGTGACTCTGCAGATGAGTGTGATGGATAAAGTGTGGGGGGGTGGACCTCACATGCGCTCACCCATTTGCACAAACCCACTGGAGCTACGCGGTCACACAGGAACCCTCATCTGTTCATGGCAGCAGGTAAACACCCGGACATTTTTACTGGAGGCCGTCACGGACTCTCTCTCTCTTGGCCTCAGCAGGACTTTGTGGAGGTGGTGTGGATGAAAAAAAAAAAAGGACTGAATGAGATGAAAAATTCAGTGCCATGAACTCTCATCCACCCTCCTCATCCACCCAGCCTCCAGCAGCACCTACCATACTGGTGGGGATTTCCTGGATGAACCACTCTGCCGACTCGATCAGCCTGAGAAATGTAAAGCAGACTCGTGATCGTAGCTGCATTTCGGACGAGGTCAAAGATGGCTGAAAAACCCGCAAAGCCCAGCTCTCCCAGCTGCGGCTACCTGTAGCACTACTGATATATTATCGCTGTACCATCCTGCACTACAGCAAACGAATGGACAATCTGGTCTGGGAGAGGAGACGGCGTATAAACACACCGACCAGGAGGATTCTTTTAAAATGGAAATCACTGGTTGTACGCTTTCTGACAAAATGTTCTCTGTCAAACACACACACACACACACACACACACACACTATTCAAGTAGAACGTACTGAATGTCAGTAAAACTGCCAAACACAACCGCTTCACCACTTCCTCCATTATACTGTACTTGCTAGTATTTTCCTTCGCCAATCACTCGCACTGAACCACGCAGCCAACACCGAGTGGAAAAGTTTACATAGGAATCTCCTCCGGAGGTCAGACTGCTGCAGCTGTTTGGTGTGTAGAGAAGCTAGCCAGGCACAGGACGACGGCTAGGTGGCTCTACGCTCCATGTCTAGGCGCGCGTGCGCTCTAGTCAAAGCTTAACACAGCTGCCTCACTTTCTGTAGTATTTAGCAAAGTTGTTCGATCAACAAATTGGAACTCGTGCTTTTGGTGGTTTCATGCGTTTTAGGTTGTTTTACTCACAGAGGCTGAAGTGTAGGTTTCAGAGCAAAGCTTTACCCACAATGCTCCACTTTTTTTTGTGCCGGAGATGAACCCACATCACATGCGAACGACACAATTTACAGGATAAATAGAAGAAAGAAAAAAAAAAACCAAACGCATACAGCATCCATTCCGTCATCTCGTGTCAACATGTTGCCTTAATTGAATTGTTCTTAATAATCTCAGATCGTTGTGTTCAGAGCTGCTCGTGTCGTGCTTTAGACATTGAACTACACAGGCCTAGACACACACTGACAACCACTAAAACCCCGATCCTGTGTTTTCCTCCTCAATAGTGCAGATCTCTGATAAGTTTCCTCTTTTTTTCAGTTCCTAAACATGAGTCTTTCACACTGCAGCAAACGCTGTATTCACATTTAGTTTCCTCTCCAAATTGCACGTGCAGAGTTTGATAACATTAGAACACAAGCTACTGTTAGTGTGATACTGAAGGTTTGTTGACATTCTAATTATTTTTGCTTAATTATAATTTTCTGTTATTCCGTTTTTTCCGCCGACTTGAGCGTCGAATCCCACGAAGGAGACTGCCTCACCGACGAGAGAAAACCACACGCATTACATCACGCAGACAAAACTTAAGCCGATACAACTCGTCTGCGATCTACTTTCCTTTATTCAATCCGGATTGAAAGAAATCAAGGTTTCACTCACCGAGTTCCCATGAAACTCTTGCTTTGTCCCAGATTGCGCCGCAATTAAGTGGAAGAAAGTGAAACTCACCTTTTGGGTCCAATCGTGCTTCCTCGGGAACTCAGAGCAGTCTTTGTTTACATCTTTTCAAATAACTGCATCCCACCTTTAACACAATGCTGTTTTTTTCTTTCAAGATATTACGATTCTCATGTTGTTATTATTCTGATGATGATGATGATGATGATGATTACAATACAGGTCAGACAAACCCCTTGTACTTGCTATAACCTGTGAATTCAACAAGAGAGCGCTGGCTGTCTGGTATTTTACTTGAACCTTGATGCTGAAGAGTGTTTCTGAATGAGTGAGCACATTGTGTCATTGTGAAACCGTGAGCCAAGAGTTGCTGTGTTTTAAAGAGACTTGACAAAATAAGAAGTCAGGAATGAGGGTATTTTGTTTTTGCTTTGTGTCCCCCCCCCCGCCCCCCCCCCCCCCCTCCGCCCGCGACTCTCGCTGCTGTTTGTAAAAATGTATCTTCACAATTCTTGGAGCTTTGTGTCCTTAATGGTCTCAAGACGCAGAGACTTAAGACCTCGGGTACAGAGTTGTGACGTTACTGTTCACCCATTTGTCGTCGGTCGCAGAAATGGAAAATGTGAAGCTATCTCGGTAGATCTCGAAGCAAAAAATCTGGCAGGATATCAAGCACATGATGTACAATTTTCTCTGTATGTGTATATTATTCAAATTGAAACCCGTGTTCCTATTATTACTGCGAGACGTTTGTTTTACAGCCAAAGCATGTAACGTGTTGCTTTAAGCCCTTTGACTGGGCTACACACAAGACTTGACTGTACGATGTCTACATTTCCACAGTGGCCTGTTATTAATATACTTAAAAAAAAAACAAAAAAAACCCTAATAAAGTTATGATTTGTAGCCTGATTCCTTCTGTACAGACGTCATGACTATATTGAAATGTATAAATACATACAGTATATATTTAACACAAACCCTGAGTTGTCACGTGGATGCTTGGGGCATATGTGTACAAAATGCTGAGTATTGTACTTATGGTTTCATTTTTTTATTGGTTTCATTTTGTTGCATTAAGACAACTGTATAGTGATGTATTAAACTTTGCAAGCAGTACCATAGAGACATTGTGGCTTATATTTATTTGGATCCCCGATGTAGCGACCGCAGATAACCCTTTTCTTAACTTTAACAAATCACATGAAAACCAACAAGTAGTGCCTGTGCAACCACACAGTTTATTTTGAATCAATACCATGTTTTGTCCTGCTGGTACACCACCTCATTAGGAATGTGTATTATTCCACACCTGAAAATAGTCTCCAACAAATGCACTATTTCCTCCTGTTTGAGTAACATTTGCCCAAAACAGTGAGTGCCCAGCTGTTATAGGAAGCTCTGTATGTTTGTGACCTCTGTCTCAGATCTATTGTCTTCATTAGGAACCAACGTGCTTGAGGTTTAGTGTTGCACTCAAAGTAGGGAAGTCAGAAAGTATGAAGGGACAAACTAACACATTGTTGGTTTTGGTCTTTGTTGGCAATGATAAAAATACAGAATAAATAATTCATTGTTCTGTCATTTTGTTTAAAAACGGAGCCCAATAGAAATCCATACGTATGTAAATCATACTGTTTTAATATATATATAAATGTGTTGTGGCAGGCAGCTTTGTACAACGTCAACTAAACACTGAAGTTCAAAAGCGGTTTTGAACCAACGACACCTGAGAGTTAACGTGCAAAATGCTCCCATGAACCATACATACAGGATTATGCTGGATTCTTTTTCTTTAATGAGTTTATGCAGTAAGGTAATTGTATGCATAACTCTTCTGGTACAGAATATACATTCATTGAAAGAAAAGATGTATTCTAAAATTCAGGAAGTGTATTACCCGTTATTAGTGCCTTTTTCAGTCCGTTGTCTAATCAGTCATCCTGCACCTGGTTTACATTTAGCATGCAACTACCCGTCTGCACCTTATTTGACTCTTATTTCAAAGTGAGGATAATTATGTGTCAAGTAATAATTGTGACTTTTGGACCAAATTGATCATAAACTGAGGCCAGCAAATAAATACTTCACATTAGTGTCCCAAAATCAGATGCAGCCAGTGTTTCACAAACCAAATCTCAGACGGCTTGTTTCTCATTTACTTTTTATTGTTCCACAAATCAAAAACACCCCAGCAGAATGTTTGATTCGATTATAGAAAACTTTACAGACATTTGTCAAATGGAAAAATAGATCTCTCTGTGAATAAAGAATCAATCATTTAATGTGTGCCAGAAATAAATTAAAATGACTAATTTCCCTTCACCATAAACATTTAAACACAAAACGGTTGAGAAGCAGCAGGTAAAGATGTAAACGACAAATCAACACTCACACAAAGTCACTTTCTTTCTGACAGAATAAACATCAGGTCCTTCGTCATCTGACGCTTCAGCACATTTAGATTTAAAATCACACTTGGATTCAGGCAGAATGAAGGCTGCCTCTCCAGTTTCCTCTCGTCGTTGAAAAGCTGAAGATTTCAAGATCTCCCTGGTGGTAATTGATGAAGAGACGGCAACAGCATTAACAGTTTCTGAAGTCAGAACAGCACTGTGCATCAATTACACTTGTTTTACTGACATGTGGACAGATGTGCAATGTGTCCCTCCTAATATATCAGTTCATTTAAATGGTGATGAGAAAACAAAAGAGTGAGAAATCAGTGAATGCACCACCGTGTTCAAACCACCAGGAGGCAGCACAACCAAGGCACGTGAAGCAGGTAAAAGGACCGCTGCACTCACGAGGAACCCGACTTTGCATAGAAAATAAAATGTGTGAAAAGGTCTGGATCAGTAGCACTGTGGTATAAAAATAGTATTGATATTCATATATTAGATCTGGGCTTCTTGACAAAACAAAACAGAAGAACAAAACAAAAGAATGCACATAATGATATTTATAATTTTTTTACTTTTCTCAGTAATTACTGGATGATTTTACATCTTAAGGCCCCTACATTTCTTTTTTTTTAATAAAACTGTCTCAGCAGGCAAAAATGTGTCAGGTCGACATACTGGCTTCATTTTCAGAGGTCAGAGGCCCAAAAAGGTTGTGAAACACGGTGTGGGATGTACAGGACGTCCACTTTTAACAGTCAATAACCAGACCTCAGGTTTTAGTGCTACCGACCACATCTGTCCCCTAAAACAAGCGCGTCTTCAAGAACCGTTTCCACTGTGAGTGATTAAAGCTCGTCAGATGGGTTCTTGTTCCAAAGTCCTTCATGAGTAAACAGAATCTAAAACACCTAAAGGACAGAAACTCAACCTCGACGTCTCACCGAGGCTTCAAAACAACGTTGGCAACAAATGTAGCTACATTATGCAAAAACATGTGTAGAAGAATATCTCTCTAGAGTGAATTCATTTTGGTCCTTCGCAAGTCAAGTCTTTACAGTGTCAGACGTAGCCGATTAAAACAAACATAGAATTATTATTTTGTGTTTAGAATGACGAGTCAGTAAAACGGTTTGCTTATGTTGACGCCACTGTTTTACCATCACTGTGTGTGTGTGTGTGTGTGTGTGTGTGTGTGTGTGTGTGTGTGTGTGTGTGTGTGTGTGTGTGTGTGCGCGTGTGCGCGTGTGCGCGTGTGCGCGTGCGTGTGTTTCTGCCTCGGGGTGAAATTAACTGAAACACGTCCTCTCTTTCTCTCGGGGTCGGGACAGTTTGCTAATGCTCCCAAATGATTTCTTGCGGTGAGCAGGAGGAATAAGGGCGCCCTGACCGGAACACAACGCCGCCTGCCTCATGCAGCATTTAACAAGTCGATACCCCCCCCCTCTCCTCCCCCTCCTCCCTACGCGTGCTGTTTCAACCAGCTTGAACTCCCCCAAAGCCCTTGTTTAACTCAAGAGTCCATTCCACTTCCACTCAGACAAAGAAAAGCGGATTTCTTTGTAAAATGATTAAAGCGTACCTCTGAAGAGATTTGGATCACAATGAAAAACACATTTAAAAAGGCCTGAAGCCTCTGTCATCATTTCCCTAAAGCTCAATGGTAAGGACACCTAGGTGATAATGATTAGTAAATCTCCCATAGGGACTCTCTCTCTGTGTGTGTGTGTGTGTGTGTGTGTGTGTGTGTGTGTGTGTGTGTGTGTGAAGAGCAGCTGGGGCCAGAGACACTGGAGCTTGGGACTGCAGTGCTTAAAGCAGCAGATGAATGGATGAAAGCAGAGGAGGAAGAAGAGGAGTGGTGTGTTGGGATGGAGGAGGAAGAGGAGTGGTGTGTTGGGATGGAGGAGGAAGAGGAATGGTGTGTTGGGATGGAGGAAGAAGAGGAGTGGTGTGTTGGGATGGAGGAGGAAGAGGAGTGGTGTGTTGGGATGGAGGAAGAAGAGGAGTGGTGTGTTGGGATGGAGGAAGAAGAGGAGTGGTGTGTTGGGATGGAGGAAGAAGAGGAGTGGTGTGTTGGGATGGAGGAAGAAGAGGAGTGGTGTGTTGGGATGGAGGAAGAAGAGGAGTGGTGTGTTGGGATGGAGGAAGAAGAGGAGTGGTGTGTTGGGATGGAGGAAGAAGAGGAGTGGTGTGTTGGGATGGAGGAAGAAGAGGAGTGGTGTGTTGGGATGGAGGAAGAAGAGGAGTGGTGTGTTGGGATGGAGGAAGAAGAGGAGTGGTGTGTTGGGATGGAGGAAGAAGAGGAGTGGTGTGTTGGGATGGAGGAAGAAGAGGAGTGGTGTGTTGGGATGGAGGAGGAAGAGGAGTGGTGTGTTGGGATGGAGGAAGAAGAGGAGTGGTGTGTTGGGATGGAGGATGCAGTCTTGGAGAGAACTGAGGCACTAAAAACACATCAATCACCCGTCCAGAACCAGAGCGCTGCAGGAGACACTGAACACTTCTACCCTGGTATCATCGGTCCGTGATGTTCAGCTCGGTCCAGGAAGTATTTCTGGAATTTATAACAAGTAAAGAAACCCCAGTATGTTGTCTTTGACCTCTAGTGGGATCTAGTCATGCAGATAGCTTTGGTTTTATTTGAGCAGGCTTTAATGTCATCTCTTTCCTGGCTACATGTCCTGGTTACTTTGACTAATCCTCAGACCTCACTGTGAAAACCATTCACAGGAACGTCTTTGTATTGAAGGAACAGTCCCGGTATAAACTTCTGACAGTGACGTCTGTTGACTTTGAGCACAACAAACAAAACTCCATTTGATTTTGTATGGACGCAAAAATATCTCAACAGATGTTTCAAAACCTCGTAAAATAAAAAGCAATTTCTCAAAATTGTTGGAAAAAAGATGCAAATGGTAAAACTCGCACATGTTCTGAGAGTAGAAGGAGAGAAATGAGTCATTATTCAAGACGATGTGAGAACTACCAATCACCACCAGGACTTCATGAAGGATGGAAATATTGTAAATGTATTTCCTTACAGGCTATGATGTTACTGTTTATTATTTAATATTAGGAATATATTCTCTCTTCAAAATAAATATCAATAGTTATATTTACTGGTGTTCTCGGCTTTGTGGCCTTAATTGAGTGTTTGAGGCTCTCAGTGTTCAATAAACGATCACCTCTGTTAAAACGGGGGCAACGACAACTCCTCGATCACATCCCCACTTCCTCACATTTACTGCATCACACACACACACACACACACACACACGCACACACACACACACACACACACACACACAGCGTCTCCAAAGTACTGCAGAGGAGCCATGAAGGCATAAATAACCCACCCTGCCATGATTCATGTTGGTACGTCAGCTTCAGCACAGAGAGGAAATCCTCTCCTCCTAAAGATGGGGGCGGATTTACTTCATGATGAAACGTGTGTCCGTTTGTGTTTAATGGCCGATACGTCTGAAGCCCTAAAGTGTTTAATATTGAATAAATAGAGGCAGGAAACAGTGAAACTTTTCAATACATTTTTAAACCTCAGTGCGCTATTGTGAAAATTGTTTCCCATTTTGTTTTTTTAACAATAAGTGTTTATTGCTGGTCATTTTCACTTTATTCCTGCAGTTTTCTTTTATTTCATAATATCCTTTTTTTAAGAGGCTGTTAAAAAGTATTGTGAAAAGAAGCTAGATGAAAAAACTATTTGAAGTATTAATTACAATTTCATGGTTATATAATGTATCTTGTCTGCATTGATGAATATGATTATTCATTTCAGAATGCCTTGCTATTCATTTCATATTGAACACTTTGGGTCTCCATTAATAGCACTTGTTTGTCTTAATATCGCATGATTTCCTACTGAAACGTCCACGTACGGATGAGAAGCTGTAACGTATAACAAGAATGAGTCTTACATTCATTGCTTTGCTCTTGTAGTCGGCCATTTGTGATTGGAAAAGCTCAACTGTGTTTATTGTGCCTCTCACAGCAGCGATGACAGCTGGTGGTGATGTTTGCTCATCCGGTGATCAACCTCGCCAGGCCTCTGTGTACCTCTGCTTGCACCGGCCCGTACTCCACCACTTCTCCATCTACTGTGATTGTCCCTTTGGGTGAATGTGGCTCCAGCCTGAGCGCCCGCACCTTAGCGTGCACCAGATGTTGACAGTTAGTAACCAGATGTTCCCCCTTCTCCATAGCCAGGAACAGCTTCAGCAGGGCGGCGCGCGATATCCCCGCTCTGACGTAGAACATGTGGATGACGCCGTCGTCCGAGGTGGCGTTTGGTGCTGCCAGCAGGTCCTCCGCCAGGTGGGACTGGTACATGGCCAGCATGAGGACAAAGTCTTCCTCCTGCACCACCACCCAGTCGCTGGGCAGCGGGTGGTCCAGAGGCGGCAGCAGGGTGTCAGGAGGGCCGCCGGGGGCTTTGGAGGCGCTCCTACGAGGCGTGCTCTCCGTCCTCCTCACCTTGTGGGAGTTGTTGGAGTGGCAGGAGTTGTGGAAGGTGTTCTGGGAGGGAGAGTCTCTGGACGGAGCCAAGGAGGAAGCCTGACTGTTACAACGCAGCGTCATGTTATTTCCTGAACCCTCGTCCTCGCTGTGGTCGTCCTCGGTGGCGGGCAGGTAGGCCAGCTTGCCCTTGTAGACGCGGAGAGAAGCCAGCCTCACCAGCGTGCCGACGGTGAACCGGGCGGCTCCGGCGTGACGGTACTTCTCGCTTTCGATGTCCACGTCGGCCACGAAGCCCCAGGCCAGCGACAGGAAGGAGAAGAGACGAGGGCCGGAGGAGAGATGGATGGAGACCAGGTCCATGTGGGCCACGAGCCCTTGACAGAGCAGGAAACCGCAGCTGACCAGGAGCTCCTCAGTGGACACCAGCGAGGCTCTGGAGGAACCAGGGAGGAGAGATGAGAGTTAGTCAGAGCTGGACATCCTGGAGACCATCAGCCTTCTCCTGATACCTGAACTACAGAGTTAAGAAGCTGCGCTCATATGAATTACATGAAAGGCGTTTGAATTGCCATCATGTCAGTCATTAAAACATGTTTAATCAAAAAAAGCAATTGTTTTGGCGAGGTCTGTCTCGTTAGTGAGATAATGTATTTCAAGAGACTTCTTTGTAATAAAAGCTCAAATATAAAAAGGTTGTTCATATGAGTGACTGGGTGAGATGAGGTGTGTTATCAAAGGAATACTTTACCCTTAAAATTAACATTTAAAATATAAATTACTCACCGTGTGTTACCTCGAATTCTTGAATATTACTTGGTTTTTGTCGCATGCGAGTAAATCCTCGATGATTTGAATAAAGGAAGTATTTTATATGGTAAGATTTTGGCGAAAATACGCGTGTTTGGGAAGTACTGAGGAACTCCGAATTGCATTATACTGCACACATTGTGTGTGAGTTTGTATGCGGATTTTTAACATCTAGTTGTGCTTTTGTTAAACCTGACCTCCGTTTACTTGAATTCATCAAAGGAGTTAGTCCGTTTTCGGATTATCCCGTCACCGTGGAGGTAAGAATTCAAGGTAACAAGCGGTGAGTGACGTTAATTGATATACGAACCGTCATTTTGTGGGTGAAGTCCTTTAAGATGAAAAAGTTAGAAAGCACGTGGCAACCAAACAGCAGCTAATAAACATGAAACAACGGGTTAATTAAAGTGCTGACAAATTAAGCTTCAACACCAACTGATCAAAGAGCGTCAAGTATTAAAAGCTGTCACTGAACATTGTGGTCAGACTTGTTAATTCATTCTATGATCGCGTGTCAATATCTCTCGATTCACAGAATAAAACGTGTCCAACTTGTTGGACATGATACTTGAGCACACGTGTGGCTTGAACTGGTTAAATTGGAAAAAAAGAAAAGAAGTTAAAGTTTGTTTATATTTCCCAAAACTAAGGTGCCGAAAAAGTACGAGGTTCAAAATTATATCTTGACGAATAAAACAACAGTTCAGAAAACAATCTCACCAAAAGGCCCAATTATCCGTCATTACTGTACAAGACATGCGCGTGTCCGTGCGCTCCCCGCCCTGCTCCATGCTCGCACCAGTCATGTGGGAGCGCGCAAAGGAGTTCCCGTCTCAACTCGTTAGACATTATTCATAACATGCGGTCGAATTGCAGTCTGATACTAATAATACCTATAATCTGTTACATCGAGTTACCCATCAGTCTGGTCAATTTTGAGATTTTGGGCTATTGTGCTTCCATAACACGACTTCCTTCAGGCTAGTGGAAAGAAAACATCCAAAATACAATTAGGGGTTTTATTTTATTTTGTCTATTTGGGACTGTAGATTTCTCCCGAAGTCTCCTAAAGTTAGCACGTAATAGTGAATGCCTTATTTCCATTGTTACACATAACATTTCAGAAAACTCTTAATATAAATAAATATGTCGTCTTAATGTAGCTAAGTAATCGACTGGGGAAGTTTCACGGCGATATTTTGAGTTGAATTGAGTTGTTTTACTCGACTCTCCTGGGGTGTCTCCACGTGTTTACTCCTCTTGGTTCGTTTGTAAAAAAGTTAGAGTGAACAGGAAACGGACCAGAACTAAAATGCAATAACGTGTCATTTGTTCCCTTGCATGTGTTTCTGGTAAGACGATGTTCACAAGCACACGACTTCTGCACGTCCCCGCTGTTCATACATAAAGAGAACCAGACTCTGCAGAATTCTGCTGCAGCTCACAAAGTGAAGTGAGGCTTGATTTCTAGAAGAAAACAACAGCCACCACAGAACTACTGTCACTGCTCGTCAACATTCCCCCGACCCAATGCACTCGACTGTGTGACAGGTTGTGTTTACAGCTTCCAGACTTTAACTCGTCTTTAAGGCAGAAGCAGATCTAATAAAACGGTGTGAAGTGCGTTCCTCTTTACTGGGCAGAGATGCACCAGATCCAAGAGGGACACCCAGTCAACGGCTTCAACTGGTGCTCATTTTCATTATCGATTGATATTTCAGTTAATGAAGATGTCAGAAAATAGTGATAAATGATCATCATAACTTCCTCTAGCCAAAGGTCATGTGTCTAAATAACCTATTTTGTCCAATCAACAGCCCATAAACAATTCATTTCACAATGATATAAAACAGAGAATTCCTCGTCGAATCATTTCAGCCCTCTAACAGTTCTCGAGAAGGAGCCACGATTAAGAATCTAGCATCAAAAACAAGAGGCAGACACCAAAAATAAGAGCAGGAAGGTGCGCTCAATATTTCTGGGTTAGGAAGTGGGTCGAGGCTCGTGCGTGTCTTGGGGAGTGAGCTGTACGAGGAGTGTTATACAATAGTGAGGTAACTGACCTTATTGTGTGATCATAAAAAACAGAGAGGGTAGATGAGGAGGGAGGAGGCTCATGGAGCTATGACGGGAGTGGGCCGAGGGTGGGGGGGAGTCGGTGGATACAGGGGGGGGGGGGGGGGGGGGTTCAGTAAACCAGTAGGCTCAGCGACAAATGTTGGAGGTGGGACTGAATCAGCTTATGGGCCTTCAGACAATGACAGTCAGACAACAAAGACAACCCCATCTGGAAGAACCGAGACAGAGGTGGAAGGTCATGATAACAGCCCTAACACACACACACACACACACACACACACACACACACACACACACACACACACACACACACACACACACACACACACACACACACACACACACACACACACACACACACACACACACACACACAGATTTGCCTGCTGTTACCACCCACAGCCAATTACAGTGATGACTGGATGTCTCAGTGGAGTTCACTGGCAGTGGCCCTGCAGATATCTCCATATTCATCATCCTGAATGTATTCACCAGTCCGACTATCCAAACAGTCTCATCTACATTTCCTACAGCTCCGTTTCTGTTTGATCATTGAAATCATTGGTAAAAAGGTCAAGAAACAACAAGATTTACAACTCCCCTGCTGCACCAGGGAACCAGCGCTGGAAAGTAACAAAGTACATTCACTCAAGTATTGTACATAGGTACAATGTTGAGGTACTTGTACTTTACTTGAGCGTTTCCATTTTACGCTACTTTATACTGACACTCCACTGTTTATTTGACAGCAGTAGTAACTCTTGTGTGTACAGCCACGCTAGCAGCTCTTTAAAAGCCAAATGCTAACATGTTAACATTGACAATGCTAACATAGTGATGTCAGCAGGTGTAATGTTTGTTTATAGTCTTGCGCGTTAGCATGCTAACCATTACCAATATTCTATTTCTATATTGCTACCATGTACAACTGAGGCTGATGGGAGATGACTTGAAACATACTGTTGATTGACTGCAGGACTGTTCTACTAGACTGCATTAATTTTAGCTACTGAGGGTGTACCCTCATAAATAAGCTTGTTTGTCCAAAACCCTACCCTTAAATCTCAAGCTGTTTATGCAGTATCTGTGAGCCACCAGAGGAGGGAGACGCTCACTCACATCTGTCAGCGTTCAGACGATGTTCCGCCTCGTGCTCATTATGTTTGTGTACACATTAAACCCTCACTCAGCGAACCTGTTCGCAGCATTGCATAATACCAAATACTTTCTAGCTGTCACTCATTTGATTCGCGTAGCCTCAGTGAACCCTACATTCAGCCGGGAATAATACCAAACACACTCTGGCCAGGGCCACTGCAGGACGGCCTGCTGCAGGCAGAGAGAACGAGAGAGAGAGAGAGAGATTTTCTGGACGTGTGAGAGGAGAGCAAACAATACAGAGTCTGGTCCCTTCCTCTCATTGTCGCTGCTGCTCTGGCTGCAAGACCATTGTTTGATGAGAAGCTGATTGGCAGATGCGGTAGAAGTGATGAATGAATGTGGCTCTTTGATGAAGACAGAACCATCAGCGTACGGTGTTTCATTTAATTTAATTTTACAGTGACTTTCATTTTAAATGCATCTATAATTTAGTCAGAAATCCCACTGAGAAAGCACAAAGGCTAACATAAAGGTTGCTACCAAGCCAAAAAACTAAATCAAACAAATACACGGAGATACAAAATGACAGATTAGAAAATAAATAAAATAGTAAAAGGGCAAGATAAAGCCCAATGTGACCTACTAACAGTAGGAGCAGCTTAAAAAAAAGAAGTGCCTCAAAGCATTTCGTGAGGTTTTTAAATTCCCCCACGTGACTTCAGAGTAGAAAGGGCAGAGTGTTAGAAACACAGACGACCGAACAGTAAAGTAATATAATATTCCATCGTACAGTCATGGCACAAACTGTGGTGCTATCAGGGATGTCACAGCATAAATAAAGGTTTTTCCTCTTAAAACTCTTACACTCTCTTTTTTGTGTTTAGTTTTTTTTGTCTTTATGTCTCTATGGGTGGTCCGTCTCTCTGTTTCAGTCTGGACCATTTTGGAAATATTTCAGGGACAAAATGGCTGACTCCTCATGACTTTGGCGACCCCTTGACATTTCCTTACGGCGCAGTCATCAAGTCAACTTTTCAATTTGTCCAGTACTTTGACTTACGACCTGCAAAACTAACAACATTTCCGCAGCCGTAGCTACTTTGTGTTTAGTGCTAATTAGCGAATGTTAGCATGCTAACACACTAAACTACTGTATGTTGTCAACGCTGACGTTAGCATTCCGCCCAGAGCCTGCAGACGCAAGAGCTGTCGCAATGTCATACAAATGTTTGATGTGTCATCTTCGCTCACTGCAGAGTGAAGAACTACTACTAATGCTGAGTCATAGTGAACGAGTGATTTCAGACAAGGCGGAAGTTTCTCCACCTCTGAATCTGATCTGTTGCCGTTCTTGTTCCTTGATTCATTCCTCCTCCTCCTCCTCCTCCTTTCTGTCCTTCAACTTCTCCTTTCTGTTCTTTGTTCTGGCTGAATGAACTCCAAACAATCACTCAAATTAGCAAATCATTAATAATTGATAGATGAGATGAGTGCATTTTTAGACTGAAAAAGCCCCCAGAAGGCTGGCCCATACAGCTCAGTTAAACAAAAGGATAAAAACACCACAGCTCATTGTTTTCATCGTTATACATCTTCACACAGTAGTAACTGTGTCTGGAGCGTTTCACACTACAACACAAATACCTGTTATTCTATCGATACACAGTTGAGATGCTGTGCACCCTCCGTACTAGTGTATAAGCTCCAGTGAAGTGTACCAGACTTGAGGGGTCTTCAACATGTCCTCATGAGAATAGAAATGGACAGAACTACTTTCATTGCCGGCTGCATTAGCTTCCTGTGTCTGGTCCAGAGGTAGCTCTGCCTGAGGGGCCTGCTATGATGTGGCCCAAATATGCCACCTCACTGGTTAGACTGGTTTCTGTGGAGCTCTAAGTTGTGGGTTAGTCATGACAATATGGCGAATTTCCCAAAGTTTCAACACTTTTAATGTTTTTATCTACAGCCAAGAGCTGCAACTTCTCATTTTTTTCGTTGTTGATTAATCTGCCATTTATTTTGCTGTTTAACTGATTAATCATTTAGTTTATATAATGTCAAAATGTCTCAAACAACAGTCCAAAATATTCAAATTTACTCACGTATGACAAAAATCATCCTAAAATTTAGGAAGCTGGAACCAGCAAATGCTTGACATTTTTGCTTGAAAAATTTGTTAAACAATTATTTAATTCTCAAAACACCGATTAACATTCTGTTGATGGACTTATCAATTAATCATTGACGCTCTACTACAGTAAATCCTTTGTGGTGTGTGTGTGTGTGTGTGTGTGTGTGAGAGAGACAATATCATAACCACTGCGCGGCAAAGTATTTCCACAGAACATTAGTGGTTTTGTTCAGGGTTCTTCATGTGGCTCACCCAGAGTAGTGATGCACGGATGCAGCCAATGCGTTGCCTGATCCACCAGGTAGGATACCCAGCGGGGTCCGGACGGCCTCCTCCCAGTCTGGTCTCTCCAGCAGACCGTTTATCACCTGACAAACGCAGAAGACTTTGATCAGGCGGACAGAAAGAAATAGATACTGAGTAGTCAGTGTTTTCTAGCACAAATGGCTGTGTGTCAAACCTCAATGCTTATATGAAACCGTTTCCTTATATATTTAAAACTTTATTTATTTATGCAAAGTTTGTGAACCGCTGCTTGTGTTAAACCTTTGAAGAAGAGTTTTTTATACAAAACCCTTTTTTTCATTCATCAAAAAAAGCAGGAGAAGATTCAGTTTTGAAACTCGGGTATAAAAGTACTTAAGTATAGAGCTACTGTTGAATTAGTGTTAAAAAATACAAATGACATCCAGCCCAGTTCGGTGTATAAAATGTCATAAAATTGGGAAAAGTTCCCGTCACAATTTCAAAATCCCCAAAGTGATCGTTATGTCCGAACCAACAGACTTTGGTTTCAGTCTCCAGGTTTTAAGTAATTTAATTATAATAATTAATGTATATTTATTTATTCATATATATTTATCTCATGTAAAAACTGAACGTATTTCAAGGAGTTTCATTCAGTTGTTCAGTGTAAAGCAACTTGGTTAAAAAAAAAAAAAAAAAGTAAAATTACCTTAAAACATTATTTGATTTAAATTGAAAACTAGACTGGAAGCACGTGGAACATTCTATTTGTCTCTGATGCATTTTATAATTGATCATTATCATCTTGCTACACAGCAGGAGGTTCATAATGATGACAGAAGTGTTGGCACTGATGTAGAGCCCCACAGTGTGTGAGCATATGAAAAAAGTCTCTCTTTACCTCAAACAGAAGTCCATCTCCAGACATGATGACTAAAGCGTCCCACTGTGACAGGTCGGCCTCCTTCACCAGCTCTCGGGCGTGGTTTTGCCGCTCTGCAAACATCAACACACACACACACACACATTAATATAAAGTGTGTTTTCATACAGGCCTGTCTTTTCTATATAAGAAAGTAAAAGAGAACTTTGCCCCGTCAGCTTCAAGGAATGAACAAGGCAAGAATGAGATGAAAGATTAGGATCTCGAGTCCTCGTCCCAATTGCCAAATCAAGAGTTTCCGTGGGAGTGAAAGCTGATATATGGTCTTAAATGAAGCGCCTACCACGCTGCCAATTAGATCAGAACAACTAAATTACCCAGGAGCACTGGAGCACTCTGTCAAATTAACCTGGGGGCTCAATGATCTGATGAAGCGGGTCTTTGGTGACACGGCGTCCTCTTAAAGGGGACGTAATCAGTGTGCACAGGGACTATAAAACCAGACCTATTAAACATAGAAGGTTATTAAAAGTGCAGATCATTTCCTCCACATTATATATTATCTGGGAGTCATTACAACAATGCTTCACTCTCTGTAATTTCCTGGAAGTTTCCTAGAAAAACGTGCTTTGGTACTAATTATAGAGACAGTCTTTAATTAGTTCACTTTCAATTAATTAATCCCAACTAATTGCTTGAATATCGTAGAGTCTTCCACTCAGTGGAAAGCAGGCCAGCTGAACACGCAAAACAAACTGTCTGCAGGGGAGCAACCCAACAAATCTAGTACAGGAATAAAGAATCCAGTAATGTAGGAACGATGAAGGAGTATTTACTTGGGTTTCAAGGAAATACATTTACCCGTTAAACACAGGAACCTTCCTCAGAAATAACGTGTCACCAAAGTCACTGTAGAGACACCTTCTAAAGGATGTCTGTTTTTCTATCTGTTGACTGATCTGTGGAGGTGGTGAGATTTTACAGTTTGATAACGATCTGACTTCTACTAAACTGGCGTTTCTAAACAGAGCAACTGATAAGCCTTTTGAGCATGTGAGGTTCAGTCGAATCAGGTATTTAAATATCGCTGTCTGTCTTCATGTGTGTGGAGGGACGCATCTGTCCGTCTCCGTCTCCCTGTCCTCCGTCTGCAGGTGAAAGGGCAGACGGAGGGCTGTGAGGTGTGAACAACGCCGGTGAAGCGCAGCGGACTGTCACAACTTCAGTCACAACCCTCTCGTCTCCTCCACCTGCTGAGGCTCAGCAACACTGGAAGCTTTTTCCCTCCGACTCTCAACTCTTTCACATCATTCTTCTTCCTTTTCTCTCACTTTTAAAAACAGCCTTCATTCTTATCTATGATGGAATATTGATATTATTCTTTATCAGTATGCAGACGCAGCATACTTGACGTGCACAGCTGGGTGCTTTTTACGTTGTCGTAAAAAATGTAAAGATTATATCGACAGAGCTGTCACCACAGCCTCTATGAGAATGAGAGAAAGGACCATAAAGGAATGGATTATTGTCTATAAAGCTGCTGCAAGTGGAAACATATTACCAGTCCCCTAATAAAAAGGGGCTTATCTCAGCAAAGACAGCTCAGTAAAAGGTCCTCTTGCTCTTTGCTGTAACAGGCGGCAGAGTTGTTTTTCATGCAGTATGTATGACTTTTATTTTGGTCCAATGGTAGCCCGGTGCTGGAATCACGATCTGTTTGTTATCAAGTTGAACAGATATTTCTGCTGCGGATATTTTTGACGAGACTGAGCTAGAACATCCGGTTTTCGGACATGGAATTTGTTAAAGGTTGAGCAACAAAAACAGCAGGTTCCTGATGGACGGCCGAACTATCACAAAGCAGGAAGACAGCAGTGCTCCTTATCATTCCAGCTATAGCAACAGTTAATAATGCAAACCTAGACAGAAAGACACAGCAGCCCTAAGGAAGCTATTAGCTACAGTAAGTTACAAATCAATACACAGTGTAGTATTAGCCATATTGGTTGAGGCAGCTACAATAATCGACATGAAGAAACACTGAACTGTATCCTGGAGGGAACAAAAAACAGGTCTAAAAAAATAAATGTCAAGCAGTCAATTATATCATGACATTTTAACTACTTTCTATTTATATAAATTACTTTTGAAAGGTTCTACATTATTAAAAGGCCCAAAAATCATCCAGATTAAGTTGTCCTCTTTTGTGTCTCTTCCGTGTTCCTTGTTCTTCCCTTTAATGCTGCCATTGTGTAACTTATCCCACACACACACACACACACACACACACACACACACACACACACACACACACACACACACACACACACACACACACACACACACACACACACACACACACACACACACACACACACACACACACACACACACACACACACACACAGACAGACAGACAGACAGACAGACAGACAGACAGAGAGAGTCCTCTGGAGAGGGATCTGATTTCTCGACCTCTCTTCTTACCTTCTCTTCGCCTAAACTCTGCAGAATAAAGGAATCAATTCCTCCTTATCAGTCCAGTCACATCACATTTCCTTAACTATGCAGAGGCTGCTAAAAGGGATTGAAGGGCCCAAAGTGACTCTGCAGTGTGGTGGGAGGAGAGCTGAGAGACGCTTTAGTATGCAGCTCCCCTCATCAGACAGATTGATAACGGCAAAACGACGCAGTGAGGAGAAAACACACATCGGGGACTCGGATAAGTCACGCAGTGCTTGTGAATGGTTTTTTACGGTTATGTTGCAGAGGAGAGGAGTGCGCTAGAGTTTCTCTCTGCGGGGAGAGGCAGTGGATCGTGACTAACTGATTACAGTCATGCAGATCTCTGCTGGCCTCTGGTCACAGCCTGGACAGGCACAGTGAGGCCCGTTTTAGAAGGATACAAAGATGAGTAAGCTCCTGTGGGGACAAGGAAAACTGCACTTCATTGTTAGGATTGTGGTACTTCTTTCCAGCGTGTAGAAATATCTGAGCATTTGCAAGCAGCTTGGTTCACATACTTGCCTGTATGGAGGATTAAAAAGTTCAACCACTACAGAGCGTCCTCTCTGACCAACACTGTGACATTTTCTGATTTTACACAAAGTTCTCACACGAGGAGGTTACTATATTGATATTGATGTTCAAGTTATTGCAACAGTTTAATGGATTCATGAGTTATGTTTTTTTCAAAATGTTGAGTCATTCATAGAGCAATGAATCAAGAAATCACATTGTTAGCTGCAGCCCTCCTCTCTTACTCTGGAGTCAAACTACAAAGTGATCCCTCCATGACCAGCACGGAAAGAAGCAGCCGTTACAGTGACCAATTAGAAAGGTGCACTTAAGAGAGTGCCAATCTCCGCCAGGTGTGTCTGCAGTGACCACAGCTGTAATGTTTGATTGAATAAACACAACCCACAACTGTCTACTACCCCCGCCCTCTAGACCGCAAGTGTATCAGTTGTATTTTTAACTTGCACATCTTACACGACAGACACGTTCTCCTTCTATGCAGATGTCTTCACCGGCACTGTGCAGGCGTGCGCCTCAGCTCCGTGTCAACGGGCGTAACCACAACACAAAGCAAACCACAACACAAACCTCACATTGTAAATGTGCTAATAATAAAGGCACAGAATAACTGTGTGTGTAGTTCCATTGGCAGTTAGCCAAACACACCGTCCAAAACAGTAAAAGTGAGCAAACTGTTTTCCCCATAGACATACAGTCTATAGCAGGGGTGTCAAACTCATTTTCACACCGGGCCACATCAGCATCATGGTCGCCCTCAAAGGGCCGGATGTAACTGTAAGACTGTATAAATGTAACCACTCCTAACATATTGTTAAACAACTCTCTCTGCATTTAATTATTGTTTATTCAAGTGTAAACATATTGTAAATGCATTTATAAAAATGTAAAATGATATGCACATTTCTCTGTTATTATAACATAAATCAAAGATCAAACTTTTAAAATATAAAAAACAAAAATCATCAAACACGAGTTAGTTATTTTAGTTATTAACTCTGTTCAAAGCATGTTTGTCACAGTTGAGAGGGACATAACTATGGTACAACAAATGATTGTGAGCTGCTAAGAACATGTGTGACAGATGTGACATCTAACTAAAAACCGTTTGAGGACCGCGTTCCTACTCAGCCACCGTACTTGTGCATGGTACGGCACATCTCCATGCTCCGAGCCCAACTCCTTCAGAAACAGTTGGAACTGGCGGTGATTCAGGCCACGCGCCCGAATGAAGTTCACTGTTTTCGTGACCGTGGTCATTATATTATGTTCCAGAACCTTTCCACACAGAGCTTCTTGGTGGATAATGCAATGATAAGTTATCAGAGGTGTGTGGCAGTTACTTTTTTGCATTTTCTTTAGCCCCACCAACTCCTCCAGGGTATTCAGTTTTACTCACGGACCTCTCCACTGCATCACTAATGTCCCTCCCCGTCGTCGTTCCATGGAGGGCAGCTACATCCAAGAGCTCCTCACTGACAGTCAAGTCTGCCTCCAGCCGCTTACAAACATGGACAGTTGCGCTGTGTCCGTGTTGTCTGTGCTTTCATCAACCAAACAGCCACGTAGCTGCTCGACTCCTCGGCTAGCTGTGTTGTCAGATTGCCTGCTAGTTCCTTAAGTCGGTCTGCGATGGTGTTCCTTGACAAAGTGACATTTGTAAAAGCCTGTACCTGGTCGGGGCTCACCTGCTCACAGACCCTGATCATACACTCCTTCACCCTCTGAAAAGGACTTGGAAGCTCGGGCAGTTTCTTCAGCCACAATAAAGCTTTCACAGCGGCATCATTTGTGTCTGTAGCTTCTGTGAATATGTTCTGCTGTGATTGGAGTCTGCCTTTACATTTTTGGACAAGTTGATGTTTTTCTTGGAGGCTAAATGTAGCATACTTGGCTCCGTGTTTGGTATCAAAATGCCGAAGTAAATTGTATTCTTTCATCACCGACACTGCTTCATAGCATAGCATAGCATACAGACCGGTTTCTCTCCTTGAAGAACAAACATATTCGCTTTCCCATCTTTCATTAAATGTCCTTCCCTCTGTATCAATGTTCCTCTTCTTAGACATGTTGGGATTCTTTTTCAAACATTTTCAACTCAATAATTCGTTGGAAACCCGATTTAGTTAACGCTAATGCTACTAGCGGCCGCAGTCCGTGATTTCGCGGGTCAAAAACTCAACATGCATTGTGGGAGATGTAGTTTATGGTCACTGTAGCGTACACGATGAAGCAGCATAGAGTTTAATTTTAAGACAATCATATGCCTTTTATATGGAAGCCCATTTCAGCAGCAAAAAAAACAAATGAAAAATTAGACTTGATAATAAAAATATATATCATAATTATGACTTTTAATTTTTTTTTAATACTTTTTTTTTAATTAATTTTTTTTTTTTGCTGGTGGAAATATGCCTTCGCGGGCCACATAAAATGACGTGGCGGGCCGGATTCGGCCCGCGGGCCTTGAGTTTGACACATGTGGTCTATAGTGTCTCTGGGCGCAGATTAGCGGCTGGGGTTCAACTCAGCTGTGTTATCACTAGTGGCCCCTACCGGCCGGGGGACAGTTAAGCGTATAGGGATTGTAGGGAGGCAGTATAAAACAGGCAATTAAAGGTCTTTTGAGAAAGTGTGAGTCACTGCAACCACGAGAAGTCTTTTTAGCATGCACTTATAATTGGCCGCCCAAAGTATTAAGCAGTTTGCTGCAGCAAAACGCCAGATTTGCCATGGACAGACACAAATATGCTCACTCACTCACAGAACCATGCACACTCATGAGCGATCGCATCATTTCCTGGGGGACATAATAACTATTCTAATGTGAGCATGCGTATATTGTTTAAACTTGCAGTGACTGATTTTTTTTTGTGCAAACGACTACTTATTTACACATCGAGCAGATACGGAGCAACATTATCATGTATTTGATAATGGTAATAGGAAGTTCTGTCCTCATGCTAACCTTGTGTTATCCCACTAAACTTCTGCAGCTCCAGATTAATGTCCTCCCTGCTGTCACACACATCCTAACTGCGGCTCCCTTCAAACAGCACAGTCTAATAACTGTAGCACTAAATGACAGCGGGTGGTGACAGTTAAAAAAACATCGCCTTTTCAACGTGGGTGTTGTTTCAGCACGAATCAGTGTAAACACCACGACAGGTCGGTCGGCTGCCAGGAGGTGAGGGAGTAGCAACACAGAGAAGCGCACACATTTGTACATGCACAGCACACATCTCCTACTAACACACACACACACACACACACACACACACACACACACACACACACACACACACACACACACACACACAGACACACCGGGGAGCGCCTCAGGTGCTAATTTTTTTTGGGGTGAGATTTTCTCTGTTTGGCCCCAATTTTCCCCCGACAAGACCTTGTTTCTACTTTCACTGTGTGAAGCGGGACAGACAGTAATAGAAACACACCTCATCACAGATCCAAAGGGACTTGAACGGGTTGTACCGAAGGCTACAGATGCTGAAAGACACTTCCTCAGCCACGCCTGAACCACGATCAGCTAACAAGAGTTTAAACATGGAAAAATCTTTTGCGGTCTGCCAGTGGGGGAAAAAAAAAGTACCTAAATTGAGCGACAATCAAGATATAGTTCAACTTTAGAAAGTGTATTTACACCAAGCAGCAATCATATGAAGTGGTAACAACCACATTAAACGAGGATAATCCTGGAAATGATCGCTTTTGAGTCACAGAGTCATGGTGGAGAGACTTGTCTTCAGTATACTGATGGCTCTAAAAAATCCACAAGGGATTTACTAAAGTTACACATGAGAATACACAGATACGGTACATTAGTCTCAAAACATGGGCCAGACCAGTTCAGACTATTTAGATCCGTCTTTTCTGCCTGTTTCCAGTCGGATGAAGTGACAAAACGAAACTTTCACAGAAAAGTCAAAACGTCACATAAAGGGAAAGTGAAATAGTTTGCCTCTCTATTTTCGTTGCGCGCTACATTTCCTATGATGCAAACAGATTTCCTTATTTTTGTAGGATCTTTTTCCAAGATCGCTGTCCTCCTTGTTCATACAATACTTGTTTTCACATCCTCACATGGGCCAAAATGAGCTCCACCACAGTACACCTTGTTAAATGAGCCATGACGTTCTTTAGGAACATAACAAAAGAGAAATAACGATAGAACAAAAAGGAGCAGCACAGACAGGATGTTCGAGGAGATATCTGTCTCCTCCGGTAAATATTTGTAATTCGTGTTGAGCAGATGTGTCCGAGCACGAGAGGAAGACGAGTATGTTGCTGTCGTTTAATTAATACTGTGTGACAGATATCTCAGGATGCCCGAGCAGTGAGGAAGACCGCCTGAGAGAAATCAGTGTGCAGTCTTTACCACATAGACACAGAGGCTCACTATATCTCTCTCTCTCTCTCTCTCTCTCTCTCTCTCTCTCTCTCTCTCTCTCTCACTACCACAGCAGTGCAGTCATCCTTCAACTGTCCTCCACCCCTGACAGTGCCCACAGCTGCTACACAGCCAAGGATCCCATAATGAGTCTGTCTACTTTTGTTAGCATCGACATACAAGAGACTTCCAGCCGCAGGCAATGATACACAAGATCAGATAGACATGCTGTTAAGCGAGTGCTATTATTATCATAAAACACGTGTTTTTCATTGGTCAAATTAGGTTTGTTCCAGTTAATCACTATAAGCTTCCCCAAAACAACGATTATCAAATAATAGCTGAGCAAATGATTTTACATGAGGTCCTAGTCTGAAAGAGAGGCCGACTATCCAAAGACTTAAGAGGGTTGTTTTGTTTTTAAAGCTTTTAAAAAATGAAAAAACACACAAGTGAAAATGTGAGGAATGGTGTGTCTGTCTGCTCTAAAGTGAGCTGCTAATGTTAGCATGTCTGGCTGTTTACAAGCTACAGTAGGAATGTAGCGTTAGCCATTCTGTACTTTATACTTCTACTCAACTGTATTTCAGAGGGCAATATTGTACTTTTTTGTTACTTTGCATATTAAGATTTCAAACATCGGATCAATTTACTACATATGATGCATTTTTTATTGATCGATTGATTACCTTAACCTGCAAGAACATCAAAATGCTGCTTACATGTTAATGGGTCAGTAATATCAATCCAATAATATACAGTAACACTGAGGGGCCATAAAGTATGGTGTTGATACTTGTACTTGTGTAAAGGAACTGAATACTTCTTCCACTACTGTTTACTTCAATAGTTCACATCTGAATGGCATTATTTATTGTAGGCCCGCCTCAGCTCCACCGACAATCCACCTCTTTGCCCATTTTTAGAGTTAGGCGGTTTTGTCAAGACAGTTACATTTGTAAATGCAATCAGGGAGTAATGGTAAAACTGTCCCTTATCTGACGTATAGCGATGCTTTAGCTTGAGATGGATGAAGAAGCACCTGGTGGAAAGCAGTGTGTGATCACATGCAGATGTAAAGATATCATTCAATCTGAACACCGGAGTAGTCTGGCTCATTAAAGGCAATGGGAGGTTTCCAGCAATTTATAATCTATTTATGTTTGCTCATCGTGGGAAGGTGCCACATGATTTTGAATGAATGCAGCCGAAGGGCAGGATTCATGTCGACTCGGATCCGTGCGTGAGCCAAGGTAAACAAACACACAGCCACTCAGACTCTGCACAGAGAAGAGGAGAGAGAGAGAGAGAGAGAGAGAGAGAGAGAGAGAGAGAGAGAGGAAAACACTGCAATGTAACAACACGTTGTGATCCGTCAAATACGGCCGCTGTGTATCTGACAGAGCTAAATGGGGACTTGTGCCTCGGCATCAGATGCTGAAGTGTGTGTGTGTGTGTGTGTGGGGGGTGCACACTGTTGTTGAGGAAATGCAAGCAAAGGGCAGAGTCTCTGTAGATGTAGACACCGCCACACACTTCTGTGCTGGGTCATAAGTGAAGACTGAGAGGGATTATTTGAATACATTGTTTTTTAGAAAACTCCTGCATACTATACGTTATTAATGAATCATTCACCATATAAAGTAGTTACAACATATATCCACTTAACAAGAAAGTGATGAAAACCTTCCTAAAGATTTTCGATGACATGTGTCGCTTCTCTCGCTCCGTTGTCACTGACTGATGAGGTGTGAACTAAAAATATATATTTTTGCTGAAGTAAGGAAATTTGAGGGTTTATCGGCTTTATCAAACGGACGGACAGACAGGTGTGACCTGACAAACCCCATCCAAACGTCTCAACAACAGAGGACGGTGTTAGACCACACTCTCATAGAGGATGTGATATTGTACTCTACATTAACAACAGTACAGGCAGATACAATCATCAGACTCCAATGAAATATGTAAATAGGATTGTTTCTCGTGCTATGGAGCCCCATTAGAATTGTTGAGGAATTACTAGACTGCATGTAAAAAAACAAAAAATGTTGATCCTCTTCTGCTGAGGCATCATTCAGGGCCATTTCGGAGAGATTAGAGTCAAAGTTTTCGTTCACAAGTCTATCTGTCAAAGAGATTTTCTATCACTGTGGTATCCAAATTTCCCTTTCAGTAGCCATGCTTTTTCATGTAGATGTAGATTTGGGGATTACATCTATTATGTATTCTCCGGGATTAACTTGTCAAAAAGTACATCACAGAAATCACAAAAAGCTCTTTTTTTTGTGTGTGTTTTCCACGGCACAGTACCAGTAAGATGGTTTCTCATGCGTCTCCGTCGGTCTGCCCTCTTTTCTCTATCTGTGCACCCCACGCTGTGATGACATTGCACTGATTTATGAACAAACCCAGACAGAGGGTGAAACTCAAAATAAAAGACGAGGGAGAACTCCAGTGAATAACTGAAATGATCAGGCTGAGAGTACGATACAGCGAGTCTAATACTACACTGTGTAATAATTACCACCCAGTGTAGATTGTGGGGACGATGATGAATGCATCAAGATCCTATCAAATCACGACAAAGGCGGATTTTGTGCGAATGTGTGTTTATCATGTGTGTGTTTTTATCCATATGTGTGTGTCACTACTGTGTGTACACATATTTATGACATAACAGATCTGCATGCATATGGGTCAGAGGCACTTGATCGCCATAATGATGGTGACAGCATGAAAACACAAAGAGGATTTAAACTAGAGGAGGGTTACTGGGACAGACATGGAGGGAGGTGATAGTGTTGTTGTTTGCTGAGCTGTGTGCATGATTGTGCGAGTGTTTGGAGATTTGTCAGAGCTGATTGTATCATGCGTTGATAAGATTAAATGTGTTAAACAATGATGCTGAGGTGATGAATGATAAGATTACTGTTTCAAGAGTGTGAAATTAAGTAAAAACATAACATTTTTTGTCATTCAAGGTTCATTAATTATGTTTGCCAATCAATCAATCAACCACTGTGCACCATAAACAGAGTGCAGGAGGACAACTCCTTTGATGTGATTTACTTTTTATGGTTTGATTCAATCCTGTGGAGCAGGTAGCGATTACAAGGACACTTGAGCACTCGTAGGGAATCGAACCCGCCCTCTTTAGATGGATTGACTAACACTAGTTTATCCTGCAGCCCACACACAACGCACCTAAATTAAGGCTGGGCAATATATCTATTATATTGATATTGTGATATGAGACTGGGTGTCGTCTTACATTTTGGATATGGTAACATGGCATTAGTGTTGTGCTTACAGTAAAGTGATGTAATTTAATGAACTCACCAGACTGCTCTATCTGTTCTATTATTTAGTCATTACATCCACATCACTGATGATTATTTATCAAAAGTCTCAATTGTGGAAATATTTTGTAAAAGCAGCAATAGTCAACCCCACAATATTTTCATAATATCTGCATCAAGGTATTTGATCAAAAACACCCAGCCAGACTTACAGCTTTTATGTACATAACACTTATTAGCAGTAATGTGTATATTCTCATGCCGTGCTTTAATACGCGTACTCACCGGTGATGACCAGAGTGTGTGTGACTCCCGCCTCGCTGAGCATTCGTTGGACGTGGTTGTTGTAGAGAGTGAGCGCCTGTCCTTTGCCGCTCTGCGGGTTCACCAGCAGCATCATCCGGCTCGGACGAGACAGCGTGCTCATCAACAGCCCTGCAGAGGACAGAGGAGACAAGGTCACTTCTCCACTTTTCCTTTCATCTTGCTGCACTGCTGTGAAAGCCATACTTTCTGTCTTTTTCATGCAGATGTGCTCTTTTAGAAACCCTGGAGAAATCAAGTTTCTCCAGGAAAAACCTGACTATGTCTACCTGATTCTTTTCTTATTCTCTTATCCCAATTACAGAAACACAAGAGCCACAGCAAAGGAACACATAGTGGAGATGAGCAGGAGGGACACGTGTGAATCTGTGTACTGGGAGGTTTGGAGAACACACACACACAAATTGCACCCTTATCTCTCCGAACAGAGCTTGGCGAGGCTCCTGTAAAGGAGAGGTTGGATGTGCACAATGATTGTTGGAGCCGAAAGGCTGAATATATTCAACGAAAAGGAAGAAACCGCTGCAGTACAAGACCGACCCAGGAGACAGGAGGTAACGATGAACCCTCACATACTAATAGACAGTACATCACAGAGCATATACTATCTATGTGTGTGTTCTGCTCATTTACAATGTGTTACCTCATTTGATAATGTGAATTAATTATACATTTCTGGGTATTTGGTCTCCCACAGCTGATTGTGTGATCACTTCAACCTTTGAATCCGTTCATTAAAACAGTGATTGTATATATTTAGTGTATTCTTTATGTTAAGAGACCCACATAGATCCATTTTGTCATTTTTAGGGGGGAGACAGGGGATCTTTAGGGGTGGATAGCAAGTCAACAGTACACGCCACATAGAAGTGGTATATTCTTCTGAAAGCTTGGAACCTAAAGAAGAATTTAAGATGCAGCTCAGCACTGCGTGTCAAGTTCTAATCAGAAATAATTAATGAAAATACATTTTGAGAGTGTGTAAGGGCTTAGATGGAATTATATGATGGAAGTATTTGGCCATTCCAATGCTCACTCATTTATCATAAGTTGTTGAAGAGATTTTTGGGTTGATACCATTGATTACACAGATTTGGGGCTGAATTTAACAACCAGGAATTTTTACTTCTCGAGAATTGAGTGAAAAATGTTTTTTTTTTAATCCCTCCAAAATGCAACACTAAGACACCAAGACCTTCATGCTGTGATTTGATAAGAAAAACTTTAGATATTTGGAGATTTATGTAAGAATTGCATTTTTTGGCGATTGGATGGCAAGCACAAAACCCCCTTATTGTCAATAAACCTAAAGCCATACATCCTCTAGTTCGTGGTCGTTAAGTTTCATGCGGCTGTGTACAATAGGTCATTTTATACAGTGACACCAAGTTTAAAAAAATGGGCTCAGTACAATGAAATAGCTACTTTGGGGTATAACATCCTCACACATGAACACAATTTGGCTCATTGGATCCACACGAGTCTCAGCTTTCCAGTCATACCCAATGTATGCAATTCCAAGACTGTTTAGTTTAGAAATATTCAAATACAACATTTTTAGAATAGACAAAAATAACATATTTATACTGCATCCCAAAAACTGCATGATTTTGCCCCAAACTGCGATTAGTGATTAGTATAAAGTGGGCATGTCTGTAAAGGGGAGACTCATGGGTACCCAGAGAACCCATTGTCATCCAGATATCTTGAGGTGAGGGGTCAAGGTCTTCTCAACATGCTAGCATGAAATGGTTGGTAGCAATGCATGATTATCTAGTTTTATATGTTGGTACCAATGCATGGTTATCTAGTTTTATATGTTGGTACCAATGCATGGTTATCTAGTTTTATATGTTGGTACCAATGCATGGTTATCTAGTTTTATATGTTGGTACCAATGCATGGTTATCTAGTTTTATATGTTGGTACTAATGCATGGTTATCTAGTTGTATATGTTGGTACTAATGCATGGTTATCTAGTTGTATATGTTGGTACTAATGCATGGTTATCTAGTTTTATATGTTGGTACCAATGCATGGTTATCTAGTTTTATATGTTGGTACTAATGCATGGTTATCTAGTTGTATATGTTGGTACTAATGCATGGTTATCTAATTGTATATGTTGGTACTAATGCATGGTTATCTAGTTGTATATGTTGGTACTAATGCATGGTTATCTAGTTGTATATGTTGGTACTAATGCATGGTTATCTAGTTTTATATGTTGGTACCAATGCATGGTTATCTAGTTTTATATGTTGGTACTAATGCATGGTTATCTAGTTGTATATGTTGGTACTAATGCATGGTTATCTAATTGTATATGTTGGTACTAATGCATGGTTATCTAGTTGTATATGTTGGTACTAATGCATGGTTATCTAGTTGTATATGTTGGTACTAATGCATGGTTATCTAGTTGTATATGTTGGTACTAATGCATGGTTATCTAGTTTTATATGTTGGTACCAATGCATGGTTATCTAGTTGTATATGTTGGTACTAATGCATGGTTATCTAGTTGTATATGTTGGTACTAATGCATGGTTATCTAGTTTTATATGTTGGTACTAATGCATGGTTATCTAATTGTATATGTTGGTACTAATGCATGGTTATCTAATTGTATATGTTGGTACTAATGCATGGTTATCTAGTTTTATATGTTGGTACTAATGCATGGTTATCTAGTTTTATATGTTGGTACTAATGCATGGTTATCTAGTTGTATATGTTGGTACTAATGCATGGTTATCTAATTGTATATGTTGGTACTAATGCATGGTTATCTAGTTTTATATGTTGGTACCAATGCATGGTTATCTAGTTGTATATGTTGGTACTAATGCATGGTTATCTAGTTTTATATGTTGGTACTAATGCATGGTTATCTAGTTTTATATGTTGGTACTAATGCATGGTTATCTAATTGTATATGTTGGTACTAATGCATGGTTATCTAGTTGTATATGTTGGTACTAATGCATGGTTATCTAGTTGTATATGTTGGTACTAATGCATGGTTATCTAGTTTTATATGTTGGTACTAATGCATGGTTATCTAATTGTATATGTTGGTACTAATGCATGGTTATCTAGTTTTATATGTTGGTACTAATGCATGGTTATCTAATTGTATATGTTGGTACCAATGCATGGTTATCTAGTTTTATATGTTGGTACTAATGCATGGTTATCTAGTTGTATATGTTGGTACTAATGCATGGTTATCTAGTTTTATATGTTGGTACTAATGCATGGTTATCTAATTGTATATGTTGGTACTAATGCATGGTTATCTAGTTGTATATGTTGGTACCAATGCATGGTTATCTAGTTGTATATGTTGGTACTAATGCATGGTTATCTAATTGTATATGTTGGTACTAATGCATGGTTATCTAATTGTATATGTTGGTACTAATGCATGGTTATCTAGTTGTATATGTTGGTACTAATGCATGGTTATCTAGTTGTATATGTTGGTACTAATGCATGGTTATCTAGTTTTATATGTTGGTACTAATGCATGGTTATCTAGTTGTATATGTTGGTACTAATGCATGGTTATCTAATTGTATATGTTGGTACTAATGCATGGTTATCTAATTGTATATGTTGGTACTAATGCATGGTTATCTAGTTGTATATGTTGGTACTAATGCATGGTTATCTAGTTTTATATGTTGGTACTAATGCATGGTTATCTAGTTTTATATGTTGGTACTAATGCATGGTTATCTAGTTGTATATGTTGGTACCAATGCATGGTTATAGTTTATGTATCTTCACCCTCTCTGTAAAGCTAAGCCGCTACAGCCTCTAACAGACGGTACTGTCAACGGGTCTCTGAGGGTTAAATGTGGTCTATTATACTGCTATTATCTACAATATATATTTTTTCTGACAGGTGCTGTTTCATCTCATTTGTGGATACAAGCATAAACAAAGGTCAGTTACACACCGTCCAGCACACCCACGTACACAAACTGATCCCACACTGCTTTCATATGGAGGAGTAACGGTAAAAAAAAAAGTAGCAGCCTCTTTGGTAACTTTTTAACTGCAGGGATGATGCAAATTAGTTTTTTTAAATATCTTGGGTATCCAAAAGTAGTCAGGGGGTTACACTGACCTACACACACAGATCCCAAATCTTTTTAAGAATACCATCTCGGCGCAGCATGTTGCTGAAGAAGGGAGGAACTGGAAGAAGCTGGTTTTGGCCTTTTCTTCCTCACCGCCTGTGGAGGATTAATTAAATACTGCAAGGAAAAGACTGCCTTGATAAAATATTAGAATAACATTCTATATCTAAGACGAGATGGGGAGAACTACATAGAAATATAGATATGATGCAAGGCGGGGTTGATAAAACTGTTCATGTTAATCATGGATTCCAGTAAGATATTTTTCTCTACCTCCCTTTTCTCGTCTCCCTTAAAATATGTTTGTGTGACGTCTCAGCTGGGAGAGAAGCCAAATGAAAGGAGGAGTGTGACGGGGAGCCATTGGCCACATTAGAAACGCTGCAGCTGTGGGATATCTTTACAGGTAGGTACACAGTCCTTTCTGTTGTAGAAGCAACCCGCTCTTCTGTCAACACTCACCCACAAAACAAACTGCGTCAGTGAAGCAGGCTGACAGGCAGAAACCCCACAGTGAGAGGAAAGTCACTTCGTTTTGCAGACTGCTGGTTTAAAAAAAAAAAGAAAAAAAGATCTAAAGATTGTGAGCGTGGAGGGAGGCGAACCCTCCAAACAAGTCTGACAGCTGATAAATGAGTAACGATGGGCGGGAACAACTGAAGTGCAAGGTAGAGCACATCGAACTGGTTCCCAACCTAATTGGCAGGTTTGGTTTCAATGGATACTAATACTGTCAGTGGATTCACAGTGATCCTACTGGAAAGCAGTGAAACAGGTCACAAATATGTTCACAGGTTACCACGCCTTAACATTTTTATGTTCCCTTCTGTCCCTAAGGTAGGTAGATAAACGCTACGCAGGCTTTTTAACTGCAAACAGACACTTCACATTTCCTATGACGGGCTGATAAAGGTGCAGCCACTTTGTCTGTAGGATGAATGTTTCTATGGAGTCATCTCCAAATCATAACGACTGGACTCCTGAGGGAAAGCCACAGCAGTGCCCTCATGAATCAGCTGGCATGACAGCTGGCACTGAGGGCCCTGACCTTGCCTCGTCTGTGTGGCCCGACACCCACATGGAGCTTGTTGGCTAAATCTAACCCCACGTCACTTCCTGTGTGCCACCCCTCCCCTTGTCAAAACATTCAAGAGGACACTATCTCTCTATTCATCTCGGTTTCCTCTTCTGTCAGGAGCTCGGCTGCAGCTTCGTCGTGGCTTGGAGCCAAAGTGTGACATACATCTAATAAGGCACACTCGAATCAACAGAAATATATTCATCAATATGTATCCACCATGCTGGACTTTCTGCAGTATATCTGTATGGAGGCGTTTGTTAATCTTCATTGAGGATAGGTGGTTTTTTGACAGCAGATAAAGTGTCGGGTTTGTTTGTATAGGAATGGGTGGAGTTCTGGCAAATGACGATAAACGTATAAGGTCAAAGCCACATCGTTTAGTCCAATCTTGTGGTTTGTTTCTGGATAGTGACGATAACTGAACTACAAATTATGACAAAGAGCTTTCATGGGCACAATAACCTCCACAAAACAACTGTCGGAGAAAGTGAATTACTGTCCTGGATGAAGTGATAAAGTGACTCTCCTGCAACCAGACTGAATCGTCATCCTCGCAAACAGCAGCCGAGACGAAAAAAGATGAAAGACAACAACACTACAGCAACAAATATCTGCTCCGCATCTCGACTACATTCACTTCATCTGTGATTACAGACGTCTCATCTGCTCTATTCAGGCCAAGAGCATGGGAACTGTCCCAGATCTTAATGGAATAATCACTACCGAGGTATTCGCCACAGGAAGTGACAGCCTAAATGAAAGGGAAAAACCCAGGAGCCGGGAAAAAAAACACATTTTCCGGCAGCTCCCTATAATAGCTATCTGGGTGCATATAGAGTATGCGAATAGACGGCTTTCTTAGCTTAGTCTGACAACTCATTCGGTACATGCAGCACAGACGAAGGTCTAACTTGAAAACTCAAATGTAACATCTGTCACTTTTCCTTGAGATCGCAAAGTGCATCCTCCGCACCTCAAAACAGGGCAGATGTACATATTCATTGAAATGTGTGCATTTTTATTTATTGACGCACAGACATTTTACATGAAATGAGGGTAAAAAATGCAAACATGACTCGGCATAAATTCATCCACGACCTTACATGGTCATCGTTGCTTGACGACTCTGACTAATTGTGATGACCTGTGCATGCGTCAGTCAGCCGCTCTGGTGTCTTACTCAACTTCCTTCAGATCAGCTTCCCATCAGCAGGGAAGCATGACGAAACATTAACCGTCTGCGATCAAGGAATAAAAGGAGCAATCTTGGCTTTCATCACACTTAGCTGAGCCCACAAAACACCACTCAGCCGGCATAAATTTGCAACTCAGATGGGACCGGCCCCACTCTGTCCAGATTTAGTGTCATTGGGGAATTAAAAGGGACAGAGGAGACATCGGGACACGGTCTGCTTCGAAAGTGCATTTCATTTGTCGGAAAAGACGACGCTCTCATTCCGTGTTCACCTCAAATCGCTCTGACCATAATAATGAGAAGCGTTCACGTCAACCTCAAGAATTTCTGACAGCGACAATATCTCTCAATTAATGAAATTAAACTTTTTCAAAATGTGTGTATCAGTTGTAAATTTGTGATGACTTTATTAAAAGAATATTTCTTATTACAGACCAGGAGCATGGTGACAGAGGACCCTCATCCATCGCCACCGACCCACCAACAGGTTTGTGTCCCACTCCTCTTGCATCTCTGTCTCTGGTGATGTGGGCTCTAAGCCTTTTACAAACACCCATTAGGAGGGAATCCAGTTTCCACATTAAAGGATTAACATGTGTTTGACCTGCTACTTCTACCCTCCCTGCCCATCATTTGACAGATATGTCCAATCTTACTAAATGTGAGCTTTTGTCCCAGGCCAGCTGAGCGCTTTCTCATATACATGTATGGCAGTCTCATGTCGTCTGATGTATCTGGAGCACAAAAACAAAACATTTTAGCCGCCAATCAAAGGATAAAGCCGACTCCAACTGACAACACACAACTTGATTTTATGTTGCGCCCGTGTCATCTTTTAGCTTCTGAAAAACATCCTTTTTGCAGATATGAGATCGTCATCTGATCTGTTCCTCTAAACCGAGCTTCACTCTACAGTTAACTACACCAACTGTAACCTCACGATGGCAATTTAGAGATACAACACAATGCCTGGGACGTATTCATCCTGATGAGAGGGTCAGTTCTGCTTAGGAGTCATCTCAGATATCATCCATAGTGACATACTTTATTTGGAGCCTAAAGGTTTGGATCCTGACTGAACTGCAGGTCGCTGTGGACCGGACCAGTTTAGCTAAATGTGCCCACTTTCTTATTAGTGCATGGACACGAGCAGTGTCACAATGGGTGCTGTTTTGTGTTTGATTGTGTGTTTTTGGCGCTTTTCTTCACTCACAGAAAAAGTCTAAGGCTGCAAAACTACACTTTGATGGTATTGTCATATGTGGACCTTTTTTTAATTATAAAGTTTGAGGACTCCTGCTTTTTGTATACTCAGTGTATAATGTGTACATCTACTCAAGTACTGTACTTAACTACAATTTTGAGGTACTATCATTTCCTTGAGTATTTACATTTCATGCTACTTGGTAGGACAATATTGCACATTTAACAACTACATATAGATTATACATACATGTATAATATACTTATACATACATTTAACAGATGCAGTTACTATTTACTATTCAGATTTTACACACAAATCATCACTATACAAAAGACTACCCAACAAAATATAAATAATGCTAAATTAAACCTTTTGAACACAGGACCTTTCTACTTAAGTACAGAAGCCTTGTTTACCGATGACCTCACTGCAGTAACATTTGGGTGCAGTGAGGTGAGGACTCGGTCTCTAAATCAAAGAGTGGAAGCTGCACACAGCAGACTTTTTTCCGAGCCAGAACCACAAAGGGTGTGGAAGGAGGAGGTGGAAGGAGGAGGTGGCGGTGGCAGCGGTTAGCTTGCTGTAGCTCTATATTAGGAAAGGCAGAGAGTTTATGACATTGAGGTTTTTATTAAAATCATCCTGCACCGCCTTTATACCGTGTGTCCCCTGAAACAGAGAGACGGGTCGGGGATGCAGAGAGAGGACGTGTCTCGTTATTAGGAGTGTGTTGGGCTGCAGGGTTGGATTAGGGAGAGGAGGTTAGGTTGCTGCATGAAAACAAACTGCCCAAAGGTCACTTGGGTTACATTCCTACTAATGTAATGTTTAGTTTGAGTTTTCTTTTCATTTTAATTAACTGGAGCTTCAATTCTTAATTAATGTCAGCTCAGTTGGCACCATGTTCGACTGTATGTTCACTTTCTGCAACTATTAGCCAGTTTTGAATAAAAACACAAGACATGAGAGCATAAGACGACATTACTGGAGACTAAAAAAAACAGCTAAATGCACTTAAAACGTGCCGTGTGCCAGCGTATGGAGGAAATGGACTTCCCACCATTATAAAAAAAACCACAACCACATGTTCTTTTACCAGGCCATGGCAGACTTTCTCTGAGGTAAACCGGCTGCTCTGTAGGCTGAATGGTCAGTTAGTGGTTGTTGTTGTTGTCGGCGTATCGTGAAATGACTCGGGAGGATGTTTCTGAGAATAGCAAACTGGGTGAGCACCGGATGCCCTTTACACTTGGTGGTACAACGGGAGAGTTTGAGATGTAAATATTCTGCGTCAGCGACAGGAACAAAGTTTGATGGGGTTTACGCTGTGAGTGCATTCTGCCTAATTTCAGGGGCATCATTTAGATTTGCTCGTGGTAAGGGAGACAGAGGGCAGGACACTGTTATTAAAAGACTCCGAGCTGCTGTGAGCTCCCAGAGCCGGAGAAAGCTCCGGAGGCGCTGAATCAGAGGTCTCGACAGCACGTCAAGCTCTATCGCAGCATATATCCAATGAGGAGGAGTCCTCGGGGAGAGGACTGCTGCTACCACTGCTGTCTGACTACACACACACACACACACACACACACACACACACACACACACACACACACACACACATGGGACTGTGCTGATGTATTTATTGTAACCAAATATATCAAAAACTATTTCCTTTACTACAAATAGAAGCAATGAAAGATGTGGTTTCTGTTGTAAGAGAATCAGGAAGTTACATCGTTCTTGTCCAGTCAGGACTGATTAATTAGGGTGTGAGCCTTTATGGGGTCAGTGTTTTCGTCACAATGTCTGTAGAAGAATTGTACAACTAAAGTGGTTCACACTGACTTAAAGATCAGTAACTGAGAACATCTGCAGTACGATAAGTTGTACAGTAACCATCAAAAGCCTGAGCAGGTTTTCTGGATGTTTTGCTGTCAATAATTGGGCTGCAGCTAACCATTACTTTCATAATCACTTTATCTGTTGATTGTCTTCTCGATTAATCAATGAAAAGTGTCTATTACAGTTTCCTAGAGACCAAGGTGACATCTCGATCAGTCCAAGATCTAAAGATAATTAGTTCACCAAGTCTAAGCTATTTTTGGTCCACCGGGTCTACTTTTGTAATAATGCAAGTAGAACCTCATCACGTTATTTACATTATTCTATCAGTGCGGGACAACAAAGCTCCCGAGAGGGACTCGACCGGACCGGAGCCCTCCTTGGAAAGCTACAACGGTGATGGAGCGGAGGCCATGATGTGAGTATCTTGACCGCAGCGTTGCAGAGATATTCTAACTACAGTAAGGTTAATTAAAGTTTGTTAATTAAATTAAATTAAAGACATTTCTGAAGAGTGACGGGCTGCCCAACCGTAACCGTTGATTTATTGTAAAAGCATTCTGAAATATGATCCGATATCAAACTATTAAATGTTAAACGACTTCAGACCACGACACTGCCTTCTCCTGTTGGACTGCTTTAAAACACACAAAACTACGTTTTCATCCAGAGAGGGTGTATGTTTGCTTTAAAAAGAACCGTGGTTGATTATTTTGTAGCCCAGGAAAAATTGGATGCAATGCATGCATTTAGAACGGGACGTAAGATATGTCATTTAGGTTTACGCAGGCCCCCTTTTTTTTACATTTCGAAAGGAATCACATGATTACATAATGTAGCATGAAGCTCTTTGTTTTGCGTGCATGTATGAAATTGTGCGTAATAGAGCAAACAAACCATCGTCCCAGCTTCAACTCTGTCTTGGCCAGAGGTAATGTATTAGTAATAGAATCGACTGGCTGAGAGAGGCCTACATTTTGCTGCTAAAAGGAGCAATGCCCCCCCCCCCCCACCCCCACCGAGACGGTTGAATAAGGTGCTTCGGACTTTCCATCACTGCCATTATCATGGTTTCACACGTAAATGAACAGCCTCATTCACATATAATGCATTAACACATGATCCTTGTTGTGATAAAGTTTCCCCGAGTTATCCGTATTCCTTCCTTGCTTTCAGCTATATTCATACTTATATGAATGCTCATCATACCGCTACTGAGTTTATTAACACATTTAAACGGCCCAGCATTTACACAACACATGGGCGTTGTAATAAAATGCATCTGGTAATATCACGAGTGCTGCACATTTAAGATGTCACCGTGTTTGGCCCAGATGCAGTTTCTTAAAAACTAGAACCGGTTGGACCACAGTGCCAGTGAGCCTGTATCTGCTGGGTGACAGTGTTGTGTCACTACCTGATGCATTCTGGGTAAACCACACAGATAATTTGGACAGTGGCTCAAGTGCTCACGCCAGATGACAACCCAGAGCGATTGATTTAATCGATACTAGTAACCGCTCTGCATCACCTTACTCATTACAATGATAATGCTGTCCACAGCTGCATTTAATCCATTTATTGACAACGTAGGATCAATAGTATTTAGGAGACACTTGGCAAAGCATCTGAACTGTCAGTTGTGTTTGTCAGAGCAGGGAGGACATGTATGAGGATCTAGAGTCAGTGCACCGATACGCATGGTAGAAGTGCCAACAAAGACCGATGTGTCGACTCACTTCTTCTGCTAAACGTCGCAGAGAGCCGACAGCCAGCCGGCCGTGACATGCAGTATATTCTGTACTTCCTCCTGCTGTGAGGAAATAACTAGTCTGTAATCCAGCAGGCTGAAGTCATGAAAAACAGATGCTTTCTGAACAATCATGCGAGGATGCCAGAAGTCAAGCCAGACGGCATTTGTACCATTATTGATGACAAGGTCAGACGGGCAGCGCTGACCTCATTTAGGCCAGTGGTTTGGATGCAGAGCTCCTGAACATGATTTAGTGCGGTTCACAAGGCCGTTGGCGTAATGAGTAACTCACTGCAGACTGCTTTTCAGACGGGAATCCTGTCGTTACATTCCAGAGATACCAAAGAGCCCTTCGGCCTGAATGAGGTTTGAAATGAATGCTACTGACCACAAAAATGCTCAGAAATGTGACACTTCTGCAGGATGCCCAGTGGTGGGTGTATATATGCAGCCCACATTCTCGCTCAGCACATCTGGTCCTGTTCGACTCAATCACTTCTGGACAGCAAACCCTCCTTCAAATATGTACCGCGCAGGTTTTTTCGGTTGCAGTTAATGATTATTTTCATCGTTGATTAATCTGCCAGTTAATCAAATAACAGTAAAAAAGTCGCCTGTTTTTGTCCAACCAACCAGCACAATCATTTTACAATACTTTAAGACAAAGCAGCATGTCTTCACATTTGAGGGTGTGGAACCAGCAAATGTTTGGTGATTTTACCTGAAAAAATAAATGGTTTAAAAATAAAAAGATTGTCAAAATTGTCACCGATTAATCTCCTGTTCATTGACTAATCGAGCGTTCGTTAAAACCCTCCTCCAAACAGCGATTGTCCATTAATAGCTGAGCAACCATGACTAGGCACGGACGGTCTGAATTTCTTCTCTGGATGCCGATAATGGTTTTAAATATGGTGGATAACGGTGCACATCCTCACCGTCTCTCCTGCATCAGAGAGCACTCGGTTGCTCACATGAAAAGTGAAGAACAAACGTTAAAAGATAAGTTAACTTGGCTTGCTTTCTCACATTCGCACAGCGTGAATCAATCACGGCAGGACGTGGGTTTGAAAGTTTAATTGTCGGTTTCAGAAAGTTACAGAAATAGTTAGACACCCCCCCCACACACACACACACTTATGTCACAAAAAACGAGTTGGGAGAATGAGTGTCCGAAGCCACTCGACCCTCTGACGAGCAGTTGTGATGAATTATAAGGCTGATTTCACATTTGCCAAACCTATCGTTTAGTCTTTAAAAGTCCTCTAGCGACAGTCCTGCTTTTGTTTACTTGTGCGTGAAATGAAGGAGCCGCTGTTACAGTTACTGTTGTGAAATACAATGATTTATGATCAGTTAATTCCACTGTGAGCTGCATATGTGCTCACTAAGCTTAGTGGACAGTCACTTGTTTCAGCTCTAGTTTCCAATGTTCCACTTTGCATCGTTGTCAGACATAAACTGAGTTCTGGAGAACATGAAATAAAATTGCGTCTGTAAAAATTGCTCCAGATACAGCCGGTGTTTCAAAGGCTGGATGAACTGGATGGAGGCAGAGGTGTATTTCATTACTACAAAGTCGCTGAAGCCGTTTGTGTTTGTGTTCTCTGTCCCGAGGTAGAACAATGGTTAGGTCACCGTCTCAGGTTCGGCTCCAGACAATGCGTATCAGAGTAAATAATGGTGTCCTTTCAGTTGCTAAAAGTCTGATCTTTCCTCTTCCGACAGGCAGAGTAGAATTGCAGCGTATTTTGTCTTGTTAAAAATATATTTGTGCGATTGGGGGAATGCTATCTGGGTCACAGAGTGGCAGTGATACCATGGCTGTGTGGAGGAAAAAGTTTGGGTGAGGAGGACAAATAACGAGATAACTTATCTTTAGAAATCTCCAATTAGAGAATGTTTCCCAGCGGAGTAATTATACCTCTTGGCATCATATATGAGCTCTGTAGCATATTACTCACTCACGTCTCTCAGGTGTCTTTTATGTTAAAATGGTTTGTTTGCAGTCTGGGGTTACTGTAATGTAACTCTCCATACCACACCAGTCCTATTGTTTTATTCATACTAGTAGGTTAAAGGTAATGATACTGTGACAGATTAGAGATAAGAAACCGGTTCTATACAGGACATGATGTAAACTCAGCAGCAAATAAGTAAAGAATCCTATTAGCTGTTTAAATAGCTGTTGGGCAAACTGATGGGAGGAAAGATCATGCCTTAAAATGTAAGTCTAAATGATCAAAGACATTGTAATTGACAATTTCCTAGAGTTTGTGTCTGTTTGAACAAGTTAAAGGGGAAACTGATAAAAGACAGAGGTTGGTAGTGCAGTTAACACTGCCTTTAAAAACAATGGCTGCAATAATAAGGGAGAACTCCTCAGGTCATGGAGGTCATTCCCCTAAAGTGACTATTGAAACAGCAGAGCTGAAAGGATTAATCTATGAATCTATCATCAGATAATCAATAACGATTTGGATGATTGTCTGATCCTTTCATTATTTTTTTCCAAGCAAAGTGCCAACAATCTTAGGTGCTGCTTCAATCAATAACTAAAATAATAATTAGGTACAATAAAGCTCGTCATTTTGGATAATTAATTTTTTAGTTGGTAGCAAAGTCAGACTAAACACCAACAGGGATATATTCTATTAAATGGCCTTAATCATCATCATCACACTGTAGTGTGCGGAGTCACACAGTAAACTTTTCCCTCTTGTTGCTCACGAGCACTCACCGTCTCTTCTTAGTGACTGTAGCCGTGCAGAGCGTTCTCGGACAGCGCGAGCCCACTTCTCCGCCTCCTCCAGGTTAGCGCGCGGGTCCTGGAGCGCGGCGAGACGAAAGCAGTGCTCCGCTCTCTGCCGCGAGACCCCGGAACTCATCCAGCGCCGTCTGAGCGGGTAGAAGTGCGCCGCTAAGTACGCGGCCGGGTCCGCGTTGTCATCTTCCCGGTAAGCCCGGCAACCGACGCAGTCCTTCAGGCTGAGCACCACCTTGTTCCGCCCGACAGGTGCCGAGGTGAGCCTCTGGACGATGAGGTCCCTCTCGGTCAAGCTCACGGTACACGAGACTTTTCGGTTGCCTGTGAGCGTGAATTCCCCGTACAGCGAAACCGGGTTGATGCTGTTGTTGCGGTCCGGTTCAGCTCTCCTCTGATCCATCCTGAGCGGACCGGGATAAAGCAGCGGCCGCTCTGTCACATAGCTACCCGAGCAAGTGGAGGCTGTTAAACTGCGACTGACAGCCTGCTGCTCGGACCGGTGTCAAGAGAAACGGACTGTAACACGCCACTTCCGGTTATATTTCAAAATAAAACACATACGTTGTTCCCACTGAAGTCGTGTCCTCGGCCTTCTTTTCTAAGAAACCTAAAGGGAGCTTTTATTCTGCAATAAAAAATGTACACAAGGTGAGCGATTGTAGTTATTTTAAACTCGTCATATTCAAATATGACAACTTTTTGGCCCACCAAAATTAAATATACTGTGGGGAAAGCTTTGAAACAACATTGTATGGTTTGCGAAATAAAGCTGTTAGAATATATAATTGAACAAGTAACAAATTAGACATGTTTAGTTTCAGTAATAAAAAAAGAAAGATTTTTGATACCTTGCTACAGCCCTGATACAAAAGCAAATCCTTTTTTTATGTCTTAGCTTCCCTCCCACTTACTATGCAATATGTACATTCTATGTCAGGTATTGTAATTTGGTAGTGTATGTTCCCAAACAAAGTTTAAATTAAGTTTACACAAAACATGTTGATGATGTAAGTCTATGAGCTAGCAGGGCCACAGAGAGTGTAGTTTCCATTCATAATTATAATCAGCCCATGGTGATGGGACATTAGGTGAATTATAATGAAGAAGGTGACAGAAAAGCCATTAGTAGCCTAGTGTGACTCTGAATACTGTATGTTGTAGCCACACACCTTATTGATATTACAAGAGAATGGGATTTTAACGCACTAGTACATTTCTAACCAGTCATTTTAAACCATCAATGGACAAATCCACCCTTTTATTTTTAAGGTCAAAACTGCCCGTTTTCTCTCGGTTGTTTTGGGTGTCTCGTGCTGACTTGACTCATCTCTACCCGGCTGCAGTTCACGTTTAAACTTTGCTGTTCAGTTGTTCTGCCGCTAAAAAGAGGCGCTCTGCTGTCCCCTAGTGGTGCAATGGGGGAAATATCCGGTTACAAACTTAATACTGACAAGTGTGTGTGGTTGCAGTGGTCTTACTGATGACACTAACATGCCTCTGCTCTATTCACTAGTCCCAATAAGTCATGGCAGTATGACAGTGAGCCAGCATGTACAGTACCAGGACCCGGAATGATGAAGCAAATATAATTCAGCTTTCTTTCCTTTTATTATTTATACTTGTGCTATTCCTACTATGACATGTCAAAATGTCTTCTGTGAAAAAGGCCTATTGATACAAATTTAACTTTGTAGTATAGTTCTATAATACAAAAGTAGTAGTCCATACATCAACTGTTGTATTATTGTGTATCCTCTCTCAAACACATTCTTTCTAGACAAGATAGTTTGCTGCATGTTATTATCAATGTTAGTAAACATGTAAAAAATCTGTGCTAAGTGTAAAATATATAAGATAATTGAACACTTATACATTCATCTGATGTAATCAAGACAAAAATAGTATTATGAGTATGCTGTATTCTGATGCTGTAAAATGTAAATACAGATTTACATGGAGCCAAAACCACATCATTTTCTGTATGTTACATACTGCACACGCATTTCAATATCCCCTCAATCTGACAAAATACACTGATTCACCATTTCTACAAATATTTTTAGTTTGAAAGTTAACATATTAAATCGGAAGAGTAACATTGAAGAAAAAAATCTATTTCAGAAATTAAAAAGTAATTTCTCTGTCTTTCGATAATGGATTTAGTCTTGCATGATTGTTAAACATTAAAGCAAAAATGTTATCAAAAAACCGCAGCAACAAATGTGTTCAGATGATTAGAAACAGAGAGTGTAGCACTCTGTATTTAATTAGGTTTCCCACATGCATACAAATGCACTTTAATTAGTGATAACTGGAACCAAACAGAAGTTTTGATGAGCAAAAGAACACCCCAAAGAAACAGTAATTAAAATGAGCATTTGATTGTCTTGGTGTCCTTAAACACATCAGTGAAAGTCTGAACACGCACTTCCAGATAAGGATGACTGCAAATAGAGACATGGCATTGATTCATTTGTCAAATGATAATTTACAGAGATTCATGTTTCTAATTATGGTTAAAAATTATTTCAGTTAAGTTTAGCTTGTAATACTTTCTATGTATCTATTATTCATGATAAACATACGTATAATCTGCATATATAGTACTGTATAATTATAGTTATAATCACTGTTATAATGCATCATAATGTATTATAAGTTACTCCAGGTTGTCATTGTTTGATTTAAGTAAAGCAAAAGTACATTTTACAATATTTTGTGTTTTTCTTGCATAGATTTTTTTCACTTCACTTAAAGCAAACAGTGACTACTTAGAGTAACTTATAATCACATAGTATATTATAAAATATTATAATGTATTAGAACTATGGGAATTACAATACACTATGATCCTTGGAAAACAAATGTCAGTGAGGTATTAGATACTTGATCTTATAAGTCATTATACTTATAAGATCAAGTATTAGATAGTCAATATAAAATGCTATCTTATGAAGCATTATGAATATTTATGAGTGCTTATAACTATTATTATACGGTGCTATAAGCAGATTATAATTATGTTTATAATGCATCATAGACATGGTCGCCATGTGATACCGTTTAGCTTAATTCCGTCAGATGGGGAAGATGATAACTGTGGTGAGCGACTGGATGAATGAAGAATGATTGAGAGAAATATGTATTTTTAATAAATCATAGTGTCCACTACAAAAACTGAGTGCCTTTACTCAAGTACTGTACATATGCTACTTTATGCTACTTCTACTTGTGTTTATTTACATAGTTTACTGCGTTTATCTTTTGCAGATTCAGGTTTCAAATGAAAACCATATGATGATGATGTTATGCATTAAATTATGTTGTTATATATAAAACTACCCAACAGTATACTGCATATAGTTAAAATTAGCTCCACTAAGTATATTTTGCTGACAATAATTCTTCTTTGAATGAAGGACTTTTTGACTATTTGTTCATTGTGGCATTGCTACTTCAAAACATGTCACCATACTGTATCGTAAGAGGGTTAATATATCTATATGCATATGTTATGCATTCTATCATCACATTTAGGAGAAAAACAATCCTGATGGCCTAAATAAATGAACTTTGTATACACTTTTTGAAGGTTTGCTTCAGTAGCAATTCTCATTTTTATCATTTATCTTTTATGTACTCATACAAATCATGAATTGATGTACAGTAAATACTGATACTATGATGTTATGTACCACAGTGATTATGTTGTATATTCTAGTGATTCTAATGATAAAATACAATAATAAAGTAGTCGAGACCCTGCAGGACGCTATTATTAGGGTCATGTCTAGGCAGTTTGTCTTCGGTTACTGTGCTGGTGAAATCAGTCACAGCCTCTACCCACCAGAAAATATATGAGTTTGAATGTAGTCGGCTTCAAGTGAAGATTCACACATTCAGCTCAACTCCTTAATGGAGCAGTTACTTTGGTCAAACCACAGATGGCAGTGTTGGATTAACAGCTGATAGTCACCATCCCACAATGCATCTGGTTTTGAAAGCCAATCTCAATACAATCAAAACTAAACTGCAGACTGAGCTACACTGTACTAATGAAAGTATATTTCATGGTATTTGTACAAAGTAGAAGTGGAAAGTAACACAACACAATTCATCTAAAGTATGTTTTAGGGCTCTTTACTTTATTACCTCTATTTTGTGAGACATCATTCTTTAACGTCATCACATTTCAGTGGTAAATACTGCACTTGTTACCCCAACATGGGATGCTTTACAAATGTAATATAAAGTGTAGCATAATATAATCAAATATGTTTAATTGAAAGAGGGATATACCACCTCATGAAATCAGAGCATCATTTATGGTTTGTTTACATAGTACACACGACATAAAGACAAGCTGTAGTGAACCCAGTGGCGGGCCGTCAGGGCCTGCAAAGCCTTCTCTGCTGGCCTAAACAGAATCACAAAAAAAAAAAAAAAAAAAGAAGAATTTTATGTATTATAATTTATAAAAATATTTTTCCCATTATCTTATTTTCTCATTGCACAGCTACTGTCTTCCTCAGTTGCTCTGCTTCCAGTGCAACTTGTTTTAAGTAGAGCTTTTATCCAATCAGATTTCACCTCTGTGTCTCTAGGTAAGAAGAGAGGCCCGAGGCCTGCAGACTCACAAGTGCCTCCATGTGTAGTTTAAGTGAATGGGGACGATATTGTTGATTGTCATCGTGTTCAACCAATCAGATCTTTAGTTTGACATGTTGGGCATATTCTTTGAGTGTCAGCAGCCGCTACCCCCATACTAGCCGGCCTACAACTACGTCATCATTACATGTCCAGGTGCAGCTCTGCCGTGAAGTGCAGGGTGTGCTGTGATTGGTCAGTGGGCGAGCACGTGACTAAAGTGAAACTTATGCTTGCTAGCAGAACTTAGCTTGTAGCAGTCAGAGTTCAACTGGAAGGATATGGAAGAAATTATAACATTTGTAGGGTTTTGCTTGGTGTAGTTTATTTATTTTTTACCTAGCTTTGTTTTTCTGAAGGAGGAGAAACGGATTTAGTGGCGGAGTTACTGATAACGCCTTTCTCAAGAAAGAAGGACATTTCAGGAAAAGCTGGACATCGTAAGAAATGGTCAGTCAACCCCACAGCTGGCAGCCCTGACTCAGCCAGGAAAAGGATTTGTATGAACGGTATTTCAGCGTCGGAGAAGCGTTGCACATTTTATGGCTGGGAATGTGTTTCATTTTAACTGAACTCCTGGTGTTTGGAGTTACGCTACGCTAACCTGAGGACGCCATAGCACGGCAGGACACAAGCTACGGTGCTTTTGAAAACTTTTGGAGAGACTCGAGTGGATGTACAACTCAACTAACACGTTCGCAGGGAAACAGCTCCACAACCGCGGCCCGGCGTGAGGTCTGCGCCGGCCGGTGACCCGGCGGAGGAGGGAACCCGGCCCCGCTGCCAACCTGCCGCAGCAGACCGGCGAAATACAACTGACGAGGCTCGACTGTCACCACTGGGCCCATAAATTGAGAAGGACTACTGGAACTGAAACGATGTACTGGGATTAAACTCTTTAAGTTTCGATAAGTGACAAACTGCGTGTGTGTTTGTTTACATAGTAACGTTACTACTGTTCGTTTGTCTATCGTGTCGCTTTTATGAATAGTATTTGAATGGCTCGTGCTCTTGTGTGGTGGAATGCGTGGATCCGCTGCAGGTTTGCTGGATTGATGTGTCATAATGAGGTTATTAGGAGGTAATTCAACTGTAGTAGGACAGCACTGAAGGCCCAGGTATAAAATCCACGGCCCGCCACTGAGTGAACCCCACCCCTCTGCTGCAACACAGACAATCTCACACAACCCAAAGCAAGAAAAACAAGCAGGTACAAATGGAGACAAAGGTGATCACTGAAGATTTATGTTGTGGCTTTAGATATCAGTAAGAAACCGTCAGATCTTGTTAAACTGTGAAAGTCTATCCCTTAGCCGCTCTTTCGAGATTTGGGGTATTAATCAGCAACTGTTTGACTGTAAGGACCTCCTTCTCCTTCCACTACTGAACAATATATGTTTTTGCTGTATTGAAGCCGTTATTGGGTCTTAACTTTACATTATGTGTTACTATGGAAATCCTCCTCTAAGTAAAGGATTTGATTCCTTTTCCTGAACTGTTAGAGTGGCACTGCAGCCATACCTTCATATTTTGTCATCAGCACCACTTTAAAATCCATTACTGGCAACGTACTTCATCTTCATCACTGCATCAGTGATGTGTCTGAGGAGTATATTGCTTTGAGAAAATATAATTAAGGAGTTGTCTGACTTCTCTTTGGTCAAATCAAAGTCATTCTTGCGTTCCTGTTCTGCCTGCAGGCACCGATCCACAGAGAGGAGGAAGCGGGAGAAGAAGCAGCAGCAGCAGTAGTGGGAGGAGGAGGAGGAGTAGGAGGAGGAGGTAAGCATATATGCAGATGGGGTTTATTAGTGGTCCCTGTAAACACCTGGAGCCAGAGGGGGTACAAGATGATCTTATTCACATGCAAGTCTCGTGCCGCACTGCTGCTAAAACGCACCGCTTTTCATCCCCCTTCGCAGCAGAAGATAGGTAGGCATCACCTTCATTCCTACTTTGGCAGTAAATGCAGCCCCCCCCCCCAACACCAAAAAGGCATTCAGGCTTTACTTTGAACATGAACATATTATGTAATTTGCTGCAACGGGGGAGAAAATGCCTCTGAAAAACGTGCGTGTTTCTTCAGCGTACGATCATTAGACACACTAGGGGCCTCGCGACAAAAGGGGCCTTTCATTTCAAACTGTGATGCTGTAGACGCTGATTTCCTAAAAGCTATTGATTGAAAATGGCACAGCTGAGGAGCGGGAGAGGAGCCATGAATGGAGACAGTAGATTCCCACTTCCACCGTTCTCCAGCTGTGAGCTCCATTGCTGCCTGGCCTTGAAGGGGGGGGGGGGGGGGAGGGCCGTCCCTGTATATGGTGTGTTTATTTTATGGGATTTAAGACACCGTGCTGTCAATACCAACATGTGCTTGTATAGTTTTGAGAGGTTTCATCTCAAAAGGGCGATGAAAACAATTGTGTCATCACTGCATACCTTCTGCACACATTTTGCAGTAATTGCCCTAAACTGGCATTCCTCGCCATCTGGTTTCATCTCCTGAACACGAGACCATTGACACACGCTTAATAACCGATACTCATCCATTATCTGTTCCGCAGCACAGATGTCAGTGCATATCAATACAGTCAATACATTAACTTAATTATTGCTTATATAACTTACACTGAGCCTGCCTCTGACCTATCACCAGCCCACAACCTTCACACACACACACACACACACACACACACTGACAGATAACTGAGTGGGAGGAACGAATGTCATATACCTCAGCATTTAGTTAGCATTGGCATCCAACATGACAGATTCCCCGTCTGGGTCACTTAGCACTGAAGGCTTGCAGAAATGGTTCGCCTGTCTGCCTGGCTCTCCTTCACTTGCCCCTTAATTCTGCTCTGTTTCTTCAGATGCCCACCGCTTTTGTCAAGGCGCTGCCATAATTATATAAGAGTTATGCAAACCTGTCTCTTGCCGGCAAACGGTGAAGCACTTGGAGCTCCTAAATGACGGTAATAACCGTGAGAAATATACAGCCACTTACTGTGAAATGTATCATTTCAAACTAATAAAGTGCGTGGATGCTGTGTGGCGGATCATCATCAATGCTCTAGATTGGCTGCTGTGAAAACTGAAAATGGGATTTTCATCATTCGTTTTACAAACACATGGCGACAGGGGCGAGCTGGATGAACTTGGTTTGGAGAGGAGAGCAAAGACACCAGATACAGTATGTCAGGCTGATTTTATTATTTATTTAATTATTCTCCAAAGCATAAAGGTTATATTGTCAACTATCGTCATTTTCTGTTTTAACCACTTGTTTTACAACGAGCGGAATACATGAAATACTGTCGGCAAGTGTGGAGACGAAGCCGGATGTTGAGGGGTTAAATGGGATTCTGTATGCACGTTCATCATCTTTGTGACTCTTTCCATAATTCATTCACTCCTCGTACTTTATGTTTAGGGCTGCTACCAACAAGTGTTTTCCTTGTTGATTAAATTAGATGGGAGGATTGACATCACTTGTTTGGTAAATGTAAAATATGGGTCAGCAGCTGATTAGCTTAGCTTAGCATTAAGACAGGAAACAGCTGGCTCTGTCCAATGGTAACAAAACCTGCCTACCTGCTTTATTTAGGCTATTTAACACGTATCAATTAAAACCGAGGTGCAAAAACAATTTGTTGTTTTGAACGCAGGGATATGTGCATTAACTTCTCGAGATCTCTGCTGATTGCCTGGCAACTTCACAGTGTTGTCAGGACTCCTATCTCAGTAAAATCACCTGTTAATCAATTTTAAAAAAGAGCTACATTTAGGATAAAAATATCTGAATAGTGAAAAATGCCCATTATAATTTCCCAGAGCCAAAGCTGACATATGTATATTGCTCATTCTGCCAACAATCCAGAAACAAAACATATTCTGTTTACTTTAACTTTATTCAAGAAAACAAGCAACTATTCACATTCAAGGAGTTGCAACCAGGGAATGTTTGCTTCATTTGCTTAAAAAAAAGATGGCGTAAATGATTTGGAGGGCTCTACAGGCCATTTTTAATTTAACTCAGCTGCCGCCTGGCAGCCATGGGGCATCCAAAGGGCTGAGTCACTCGCCGAACTGAAGATATGCCAAGAAGAACAGACAGGGGGAAAGCCCAGGCCTCTCCCTCCACAGCGGGGGAATCACTCCTCATTACATGTGGACGCGGCTTATTGGGTCACCTCCATTCTCGTGGCCTGCTTGTTGGAGCATGGTGGTGGGGGAGGCAGCTGGATTAGCATGATGGTGTGAGCACACTGTGTTACCCGGGGGTGGGGGGGGTGATGTACAGTCTTTCAAAACAACTGAACCAACTTGCCTGACTCGATTAGAGGGAGTCCATGTTACTCTTGAAATGCAGCGTTGTGTTCGAAAAGCATTGAATATCGTGGCCAGTGGGCGTCACTGACATGTCCTGGGGGTGCGTTCACTAACAGTCGTGTGTGCTGTTGATGTCGTAATCTGCTGGGAGGCAGCAGTCAAACCTCTGCTTGAACACTTTCGGATTAAGGAATAAATCTAGTATTTAGTACCATTACTATACTCTGGTGAAAAATAGAGATTGACAGTGCGTGTGCCTGCTGTGTCTCGTCCCTTATGAACATCGGTTATGTGCGGCAACGACTTCTATCAGGCTGCTCACCGCTGCGATTTCCCCACAGTCTCATTTCCTCCATCACAGAGTCAACCCCGGGGTCAGCTCTCATGATGCTCATACGTGACCCGAGCTATTAGGAGGAAGCTCCTCTGTGTGTCGCTGCTCATTTCCTGGAGTGGCACCCAAGCTGAGAGAAGGGAACAAACATATCATGCTGAAGGGACACCTTGCTGTTCTCACAACCTCTCCAAGCCACCTGACAAAAACACAACCTGTAAACCAGTGGAGAGAGAGAGTGTAGGCGTTTTCAGCTGTGTGCACCTGAGGGGTTTGGTTAAGAGTTTTGAGGAGCGTTATTGTTGCTGCAGCGTGTTAATTGCCTGTGAGTGGCATCTTATCTGACTTTTGCTCTCACTGCGGGAGGCTGCTGCTCGCTGTATCAACCTGCTGCTGATTATTAGGGGTTCCTGTCTCCACAGAAGCACATTTATGTGCCGGCATTTCTGTCGACAGAAGACGGAGAGTTGTTAAGGGGACAAAACCGAAGGTTTTTGCACCTGTTTGTACATATAGATGAGCTGTGATAATCGTTCATGATATACATGTGAAGACAAAATTAAATTACTGGATATCACATCAACATTAAATTAAAAGTACAGTTAAATGCATACACAGTAACACCTTATCAGTGTCACTGTGTGACCGTGTGTCAATAAGTAATGCCTCGTCTCGCATAGCTAGACGTTTCTCCACAGCCCTGAAGAAAGGTCTGGCTCCATACACTATCATTCTGGAATAGGGAACACACTGCTGTTTCCTCAAACCTGCCAACAATTCATTTATCTTCTGTTCTCAGTCGTCCTTGCAAGTTCTTGTATTTTTTGCTATGATGAGTTTAATATTAACGCCAAATAATATCTTCCTTGAGCAATGAAAGGTGCTGTGAACACAACGAGCACACTTTCTTCCCATTTTACCTCTGTAAAGAAATAGGAACTGGTCCATTTCTCCCGACACTCTGGAGTCCACTTTTTTCCTTTTTGACATTTTCCACCGGCGGCTCCTGCATGAACAGTAGCCTATGCTTGTCAGTGTTGTGTCACGTAGCATGTACGTGAGTATGTGGGATCTGTAACAGCGTATCCAGCATAGGGCCAGCTACTATCCTTAGGAAAGCAAGACCAGTGGACAAATGGTGCATTCTAATGAAAAATTTTAATTAATGTCCTCTGCTATTTTCGCACTTTGCAAGACATCCAGTGGGCCAAATTGTTCTGATTCTGCCCCTCGGGTTTGAAATGCGCAGCCAATGGCAGGCTTATACACAAGCGGCAACCTCCAGGTCTGAAGAGTTAAACCAATGCAGAAGCGCCTTAAACTTGTATTCTCTCTACTGGCCATCAGGGGGCGACTCCTCTGGTTGTAAAAATAAGTCTGATTGTATAGAAATCTATGAGAAAATGACCCTACTCCTCACTTGATTTATTACCTCAGTAAACATTGTAAACATGAGTTTATGGTCTCAATCCCTAGTTTCAAGTCTTCTCCAATACAGCATGATGTTCATTCAGTACATTATGGTCCATTTAAAGTCAAACAGACCATAAAGCAGGGTATGCTTTAGGGCGGGGCTACCTTGTGATTGACGTATCGCTACCAAAGTGTTGTCCGGTCTGGGAGTTGTCCTTGTTTTCATCTTAGAACTTAAACCCTTTCACAATGTGTTGTCATAAAAAAAACAAAATGGCCAAATGCCGAATTCAAGGTTTCAAAACCGCAGTCCACAAACCATTGGGTGTTGTCCACGTTCATGCTCAAATCATCACGTGAGTTTGACAAAGTAATGCCAAACCAATGTATGAGTTATGTGGATGTGGATTTGATGAATGAATTAATGCAGGATAATGAATTCCATTAAGCAGTGATCTGTGATTTGTTAACACTTAAAGCTACTACATGGAACTTTCATTTTGTGTTGATTTTGGCGGTCCCTGGGGACGAAAGTGGTTTCTGAGCACCAGATTCCCTTTAGAAAACCTCTCATTTTACAGCAGCAGGGTTCTGGCAGTCTGCGCCGCTCAGTACTGGTTCTGGTTGTCCTGTGCCTCCTTTCCCTCCAGCGGGCTCAGCAATACGGCCTGGGTCTCCAGCAGCGTGGTGTCGGTGTTGGCTCCTGGCGGACCAGCAAGGCTCAGCTCCCACTGCAGGTTGAAGGCAGCCGCAAAGCCAGATTTGCATTTATCTGTGGTGGGCTGGTGTCCCTGCTGGATTCTGACGTTATCTCTGCTTTCTGGTTAATGACCAAATACCTGAAACACTGATAATCTTCCCATCAGCCTCAGCTGTACCATGTTGTTAGCATGCTAGCATGTTAAACTAAGATGCTGAACATGGTAAACTTGCTTAGCTAACTAGCTACTCTTAGTCTAGTCTCTAAGTCAACAACGATAACAACAACTGTACTTTCACTCGACCACAACTAAAGCAGGCCACTCCTGTCAAGTACATTAATTAATTGCCAATCTTGTAGTGCAGCACAGAATGTACATTTTTCATTGTTTGCCAAATCAGTATTAACTTCAGCTACTGCAGTCACTTGCTAGTGGGGATACAAACCAATGCAAACAGTTATATAAATTAATTTATTCCTATGAATAAAAGAAACAATACATACTGAAAACATTTAGGTCTGTGTTTCCATTTCGCCTGCAGGACTACTGTATGAATAATGTTGAAAAAGCTGGCCTGTGGTTGAACCTTATTTGTGACCCGTGTTTTATTCTACAACATGTATACATACATTACACAAAGCCTACAAGCTACTGTGAGTCATGACAGATAGCTTCAAAACAGGTCACAATATTTACTTGATGTCCAAATACCCTGCATCCTTTTACTGCCAACAGTCAACAACAACTATAATCAGCTTCTCAAGAGCCAATAAGTTCTGTTCTGGTCCTTTGATTCCTCACGGCCCTCGCTCAGGGTTTTTTCTCTATTGAATCTCAAAGTCAGGTGGAGATATGATTAAGTCTGCAGTAAAAGTGAGAGCTGCCCCAGTGAGTGGGGAAGAAAGACAGCCGAGTATTAGAGTCTCAGTCCCTACCTCTATGTTTCTATCTCTGTCTCTCTCTCTCTCTCTCTCTCTCTCTCTCTCTCTCTCTCTCTCTCTCTCTCTCTTTCTTTTTTGAGTCCATTAGGAATCATGGCTCTCTCCCCCATCATTAGATTAGCTCCCATGGTCTGCCAGAGTGCGCAGGAACACCACACTCATTACCCAAGCTGCTCTACTTAACCGAGCTCACAAAAGCCCCGCTTTCACCTTGTAATTTGAGTCAGAGGGGCTCATCAGGGCAGGAGGCAACAGCGAGATATGGGAGAGCTGCCGCCGCTATCTGCAGATATGCGTGTTCTATACCGTCTTGATTACACAGGCGGATTCAGAGTGCACGCTTGGCAGAGGCGATGTTCGTTGCGACGTATTTGGCAGATTAGTTCCCCAATAGTGTAGCACGGCTGGAGGGATTTGGTACACAGTTGTCACAATGGCAAACAGAGACATTTATGATAATAATGCTCTAAATAGAGTAGATGCATAACACTCCCTGTCACAGTGGTGGTTTTGGTCCCTTTTCAAAATAACTCTGTGGCCTGTTGGTCCCAGCGGAACATAAATTGAATGCACACTGGAATCCACAGGACAACAAACAGGAACACAACCTTATTATCAATAAGGATTCAATCATTAATGTAATCAGAGGGGAAATAAGATCTCATCTATGGGCAAAGGAAATGGTCCAGCTCATAGAAAGATGAAAACCCGCATTCATTGCTGAGATCCTGTACATACGTAGGCTTGAATAGTTATTTGATATCATTTGTGCATCCTTCCACATGCTTGATAATCCACGTGCAGAGAGTAAAATGTAAAATAAAATGTGCTGCTGACAGCGTGGGTGTGGATTCCCCCCCCCCCCCCCCCCCCCCTTAAAATATAGACAACAGGACGTGTGCATCACAGAAAACACTCGTTTATTTCTAGTCAGTCATTAGCAGAGTATTTAAGACAAAAAGTTAGCAGTCATTCCAGGAGAACCTCAAGTTGGAAACTACTTTTCATCGCTTACAGGACAGTTAAGTAAAGATACACTCGGGTGTGAAATTACTTTCCTCTCCTGAATGTCATACAACAGCTTATGGGAACAGATCATTGCATGAGTGACTGAAGTGCTCAGGTTTGCGAAGAAAACTGGGTTTGTTGCAATTTTCTTGCTCGGGACACAAAGACACAGCGCTGTAAGTGCCTAATCTCAACTGTAAATGTTTAAAACAATCGATAGGAATGGTTTGAAGTGTGTGAGTTGTTCTGCCTCCAAATAGTTTAAGAACATCTAAAGCCGCCTCTTTGGATCAGCTGGTCGACTGCAGAGAGACCTGCCGTGGTTCAAAGAAGGTGGAGGACGACTCTCTGGGCTGTTTCCACTTGTCCAACGAGGATATTTCTCCAGCAAAGCATTCTGGGAACAGGTAAGTTAGTTTGACACTTCACTGTTCACAATGAGCTGTAGACGGCCACATTCAAAAAAGTATCATCATTTAGAATTATCACAACAAGTTTGTAGATAATTGACTAATCATACTACTACACGCGGTATTCTTTTAAAAAAATGACTCACCAGCTGTCTCTCCATGGATCTGAGGACACCTTCCACATCTGCAACCCACATCTGTGTGGAAACGAGAGAGAGAGAGAGTGACAAGTAAAGTATTTCATCATCAGGAGAGAGATGTTGCAAAGCGGAATTGGATATTGCACCTTTTGATCACAGCAGACCCACCTCTGAGCGAACAAAGTAGTTTCATATTCAAGGCGATGGAATATTTTAAGCAAGCTACAGGAAGTGCTCAGCCTTACTGGACTTCTACCAGACAGGTTGGTTAGTTTTAGTTTCCAAGGACAGTTCTCATTGATCAATGTAAATGCTGTAAAAGACACAGAGTTAGCCCTGAAGACACATTCTCTTCTGATTTTGGACAGATGTTTGAAGGAACCCTTAATTCAAATGTAATTAAAGGCCCTGAAACATATTTTCTCAATCCGCGTCTTGCCACAAGTGATAAGGTCCTACATGAAGACAATATTTTCAGAAAACGTTAGAACGGTTTCAGTTTCTTTACATGAGAGATTTCTGTATTTGTGTTTTTGTCTTTGCTGTTCTCGCTGGTTTAAAGTAGGTGTGGCAATGTTGGAAAAAGGGTGATTTTCTGTGGAACAGTTTGGCGACATTTTCTGGAATAATGTTTAAAGAGCTACATCAGTTCTATTTGGGAAATATGTTTAGCGTCCTAGAAGACAACATTTTTTTTTATTTCTATTTATTTAATCTTATTGGCCAAATTTCACAGAATAAATAAATAAATACAGGTGTAAAGCCTCTGTAAAGACGTCTTGATGTACGATCAAGTACATTGTCTGAATTTGGTTTTCTATTAAACCTCTTAAACCCTAGAGTACAACTACAACTACTATTTGAATAATCTTGGTATCATAACAAAGGTAACACTTGTGAGATTTCTGCAGAGGTGTAAGCATCATCATATGTGTGCTTGGGTCAGAGTGAATGAAGATGGAACACAGCATAAATGACAGATTTCATTTCTTACCAAACTGTACAGTTTTAGAGAGAATATCCCTTTTGAATGATGCAGCCGCAGCCCAAATCCTCGAGCAAACCAAATCCCAACATCTGAACATTGCCTGTGCACAGACTGATGTTAATAAAGTGAAGCAGAGCAAAGTTGGAGAGGTTTTAGTAGAGGCATGTGTGTGTGAGTGTGTTTTCACATGGAAGGCTGATGATAGGCTGTTGGATGCTGGAAGGAGGCAGAGTGTAAATGCTGAATTTGAGAGTGTTTCCTAATTGAAAGCAAAGAAAAGAACGACACTGAAGGACGTTTTCTCTCTTCTTCCAACTTGCTTCAGCAGTTTGATTGACAGGCGGTTCATCCAATCACCTGCCAAGTATTTTTGTAAAGTGCCTGCCCTTTTCCAAACAGTTTCCAATGACGACTTCTCAGATGGTTCTGTTTAAAAATCCATTTATCGAATCCGGTTAATGCGTGCATGCACCGCGTGTTTTTGATACGTGCGCCCTTTGTTGCTTGTTGTTAGAATTATGTTTTATTCATGGTAAAAATGATAATCATGAGCTTTTAGCTGAACTTCTTCCCGTTAGATGCATGCAGGATGAATATGTTGCTACATGTCCTCCTCTTGTGTTATCTGGTGTTGTGGCGCTCGGTTTCCTAATCCAAAGGCTACAAAATCGTGTTTTTTGTTTAAAAGCTTCATATGAATTGTAACTCCCTCATTTACTATTTGTAAATTCTAGTGAGGGAAATAGCTGCCAATTTACACTCATCAAACAATATTCATGGATGAGATCCTGTACAAGTTTTTCCCTTTCAGACGAAGATGTGCTGAATATAAACTTTTAAGAGAGGCCTAAACTTATTATCTTTCAGAACGTCCATATGGTACCTATATGCAAAAAATGCACTTCCAACAATTTTATTATTAATTAATCCCAAGTTATACTATTTCCTGCACCAAACACTGCCACTGAACTATGTAGGGCTGCCCCCTCTTAGTAGTTAGTCCATCATTGGGTCGATCAGTCGTTTCTTATACCTTTTTCATACTCAATTACTTTTTTCTAAGGAATTTCTGAACACATCTCTGGTAAGATTTAAGGTGGTGCTTTTGTGTGATTCTTGGTGGAGAAACTGTCCGTTAAATCATTAGTAGACCAGGGTGCTGAACCATCCGTCAATGAGGTGCTGACCTGCGACCTTTTTTGGAAGGCGGCAAACAAAAACAAAATTAGTGATGGCAATAATGTCTGTGTGTTTCTTTGAAAGACATGTGGTAGCCACATCCTCTAGTGAATGACATGACCGGCTGTCTGTCAGGCTCTCAGGTGGATAGTTATTTAGTTTGTTTTGGATATTTACTTTCCAGATAAATGAAAAATTCACACACAGCTGGAGAGCAGTTTGTGCCGACAGGCAGATGTGTCCTTCTTTGTGTTGTATTTACTGTGAGCACAGCATGGTTTGATGGTGTTTCATAATGACCGTTATGTAACGCGCCTGTGATAATGACGTCATTAAGAAGCTAATTAATACAGTAATTAGTACCGATTTGTATGTCAGTTTCACTTCTAAACTTAACTCTATCAAAAAGCATGAAGGAGATGCAGATCACCTGGCCTACAGGGAAAAAACACTGCTGTCAAAGTCCCACACACTACATATAGAAGGCCATACAATATATAAGCAAATGTATAACACTAACAAGCTCCGCGCATCACTTGCTGATACAATTTGATTGATGTTTTTGTTTTTTTAAACTCAACTTAATTTTTGTAAAATAAAATACAAACGCATACAGTAATGGAGCGATTACACAAGAGATGCAGCACAGTTTAGAGATAAGTAAAGGAGCACTGACATTGATTGATCTGCTGGACACCACCCAGAAGCACCGAACAAGGAAAACATAATAGACTGTCTGAATGACTTAGTATTGACTGCACCGGGAGACAACAGGCGGCTCTGAGCTCAGTTAAATGAGCAAGAGCTGTAAGAAAGGCCGTTGCTAGAAAACAAGACCACAACAAGTTCAGACGGAGAGAGCGGGAGCAGAAGCGGTTCAGACGTTCTTACTCTGTGGTTTTGTCTCTTCTCTATGCTCCAGTCTCGCACGTCCCTCCAGTGCTCTGGCAAACGTGCGTCCGTTGCCCGGCCGTCTCCTCTCCCAGCCATGATGTCCCCTCCACACAGTGCGTCACTGCACCGACCACGTCCGCCCCCCTCGAGGGTCCAACACAGTTTCCTACAAAGTAACATGAGCCTAGAATATGATACTCTTCAACACAGAGCGGGTGGTAACGGTGTGCAGCGGGATCTATGCTGCTCGTAAGGTTTAGAGTATCGGTGTAGACGTAGAGGTCAGACTACAGTCCCATTATCAGGCCAATAAAAGCTGATAAAACACATCTTTCACATCACTGCAGTGTTTCTGGTAAATGTTCCAGCTGGCATTGTGTAGAATACAATAGAGGATACCAGTGTGGAGGGCACAGGTTTGGTTATATGTGGCAGTAATAATGAACATGTACCTATTGAGTTTGATCTGGAGGTTGAATATCTGTGGAGAGACAAAACACATTCATGTTTTAGACTTAATGTGGTTTCAGTGTTACATGAGATAGATGTTACGCTGTTGTTATCAGTGTGCAGACTATTTTACCAAATATTTCAGATGTTGACATGACATTTTGTGGGTGGACAAAATAACAGAAACACTTAACAATGCTGTCCATTTCCTTTTATGAAGTAAATAGAAACGCAATTGCAGTAGATTCTACAAAACTAAACCTAATGAACTGGTAAGTCAGTGTAAAGACATTGGATAATATTACTGTGTCAACGGGATAGACTTATCATTTTATTGTCGCCCTAGACTGAAATTTAGGTGAAATAAGAACGACAATAGGCCTACTGTCTAATTTTCTGTCACTGTGAGACAATGAGGGAAGACTGCTGTAATTAGCTTCATCAACAGCGTGACATATTTAGAGTCTTATAAAAACTGCCCCCAAGAAGATTTGTGAATCGCCTCGCCTTCTTTGAAAACAGGGAAAGTCTAAATGTGAAGGCGTTGACTACATGTAATTCAGAGCAGTGATTCAACTGTTGGTCCAGCTCACAAAGGCTCTGATAAAATCCCCTGACCTGTCCATGGAAGGGATTGGTGACACAAGACAACAGTATAGTAATTATTGTTTACCTGAGGTGGATGCCTGGTAACACACGGAGCCTCACTCCTCTCAGTCTTTGCTGCTCTGCACACTTGGTGCCTCGTTCTCCCCCGAGTCTTTGGGAAAGCTGAGAGGAGGAGGAGACGGAGGAGGTCAGAGTGGTCAGAACTGTGTGTTATCCGTGGACTAAGATTATAATTGGCTTGGATGAAGCAGAGAATGATGGGACACACTTGTGAAGGTGACGAGTGAGGGGATGGCGGTTACCTTTTTAAGTCAGGGAAAGCAATCTGCTGCCAAATGGAGAGAGTGGGGTTACGCCTCACACTGTCTCAGGCAAACAGAGAAGTGTTGGTCAGTGTGTGTTGTGACTGATTTTTATTTTAGCATCCCTTCAACAAAGCCTTTTAATGACTTGAATAGCAATGCAGAGTGAAAATGTTCCTGTTTTGAAGTGCTTTATTCTGCACTTTCATGTTATTCCTGCAGTGCTTGAAGAATTTCACGGTTTCTTTCTGTCTTATTTGCGTAGGTTTAGCGGCTGCTTAAGCCTCGCAATCCTTTTGTGAAGTCGCCCCTTAGTCTTGTTCAGCCGTAAATCATCCAACTCAAAACACACTGTAGAAATAGGTCCATATGTCTGGACGGCAATATGTTTGTATATAAATGTAATTGTTAGTTGAGTATCATAACAGGGATCATTACTGCATATTTCTGATAAAAATAACCAATTTTCTAACATTGGAAAGCCTTTTCCATTTTTCCTTTCATCAAGAAATATCCGCCTTTGTTTTCCGGTGCAGTTTCTTAATGCTGCATTTATGATTCAACCTTTCAGCAGCTCAATACAGTATAATTATTTGTCATCTGTTTATTTAGTTGAATGTCAAAACAAACGGATGGTTATTACCGGATCTGCCTGTGTAATTAAGTAAATTATCAGTTTGGATCTGTGGCATTTTATGAGAAAAACTGTGTTCCTGAGAAAAAAGTCTTAATCCAACATATACAATTTGTTCAACCACAGCTACATTAAGAATCCTTGTACTAAACTCCTCCTGAGACATCATATTAAAGGCATATGTCAGTTTATTATACAACAGCATGTCATCGTACGTCATAAATTTGATTGACAGCCAAGAGTCAAGTGTATGTTCTTTAAAACTATCATGTTTTAAATAATGTATGTAAAACAACCTTCATAAAGGGCATCTTAAACCAGCATCAGCTTTTTTTTGAGTCCGTCAGTCTTACTGCAGCTCTCAACATATTAATCTTGGCATTTGCAATCAGCACCAGTTTCTAGTCGGCTCAGAATAGCATCCAGCTCTCGGAGATTCCTCTTCAGTGACAAAACAGTCATTGTGAGGCTGATTAATCCAGAAAGACAAAAACATTTCCAAGTGTTCAGCTGGTTTCCCAGCACACACCACCTTTAAATTAATGCAAGACCCAGAGCGGGGCGTTTTTAACACCACATAATTGCTTTGTTTGTCCGAAGATGTTGAATGTCCTAATGAGCACCAAGGAGATCCAAGGATAGACCCTGCCCGGGGGGTTGAGAGCCTGAAGGATAATGACTCATGTAGTGCTCTCTACTTTGTCATGCTCCGGCATTAGACATGGATCTCCAACGGAGGCGCTGCACCTCATTACACATAATTGTGTGGAGAGATCAATATCTGACAACCTGAGGATGATGACATCTAAACCAATTTATTCTCAAACAGTGCGAAGATCTCGGCACAACCAGAGCACCGGAAGAAAGCAAAGCCATGTTGCTGTATTTAGAGATAAATGAAAGAGTTAAACATAAAGCTTTCAACTTGAACCTCCAGTTACTGAGTGTTAAAAGCTGGACCAGACAGAAGGTGCATGGTTTTATACACTGCTTATGAAATTACTGTTGAAGGCCAGAGATGCTACTAGTAAAGAATTCCTGTAATCATGAAGAAGTTTTTGATCCAGAAACAACACAAAGAAATAAACAAAATAGTACTTTGTTGGGCTGGTTTCCTAGAATGAAATCATTGTCAATTTTATTTTTTTATTTTTATAAAATGGCAAAGGCTGTGCTGCAAAAAGTGTCAATACCTCAAACACTAATGTACCCTTCTTAGTGAGATGACTCACAGGCTCAGACTTTACGTTTTATGATTGTACACATATTACGGATTTTTTTACGGACTAGTTAAGACCAAATTTGACAGTATTTAGGAAAATAATTATACTAATTTAGAATTCACCCCCACAATTACAAACCTTGCAAGAAAACATAATCTAGAAAGATTAAACAACCAGAAAATATAATTAAACAGTCAAATGAATAAACGAAGTAAGATCATTTGTGATTTAGAGTTTGTTTGGTGGCTGGGGTTCTGCTTGGGGAATTTAAACTTGTATTTTTCTAAAATACCGGCAATAGCCCTGCTAGTATAAGACTTACAACTTCAATAACAATCATTAATTTAGTGTAATCATAATTACGTAGAGGCATATTGTACTGCATCTTCAATAACCTCCAGAACATATTTCCTCAGTGACCAGAAGCAGTTCAACAAAAATACTTTGAAGTCTGAGTCAAGTCTCCAGTCTACAGCTCTGTTCTAAAGTTTTACCTTTAAACTATAAAACTAAATTAACTTATATTATGGCAGAGGCGTGAATGAGTAGCAACACCCTGCCCTGCTTAGATAAAGGTTTACAAAAGCAACAACAACTCACGTCCTCTTGTCTCGGCTGGCGAAATGCCGGCGCAGTACTAGAGCCAGAGTGGAGAGAAACATGATGGTGGTGCACATGGTCCCTGGAGACCACCGACCTGCAGCCAAAAAGACAGCAGGGTCAACATGAACCATCCATAGTGAATCCACTCACCACAGAGGAGGAGACATTTTTATCTCCCTCTCTGTCTGCCTGGATCAGGAACAGAGAGGGATTAGTCAATCCCAGATTAGAAAAGATGACATGGCACATTATTGAGGCACAGCAGTGCCACACACCTAAGATGTGTTGTGATGTATGTGCATATTTACTGCGTAATCTCCAATGAAAGGCACCTGCCCTCAGGGTTGTTTTTTTTGACAGAGCCTCCTTAGTTTTTTTCGGCATCTTTTTCTGCCATTTACAACATTTTCCTGTTGTAACATTTCCTGTCATGACAGACCTTGTTGTTCCCTCACTGGTCAGCAGTCACCTGATCATCACCTGCCCCTTGTCCCCCTAATCATACACCTAGTATTATATGTTTGATGTGCTTCTCGTTCATGTTCATATTGTAGTTATCATAATTACCATGACTGTATGACTGTAAACGGCGTTCATGTCAACATCCAAGTCTAAGTATGAAGCTCTCATTTTATTGGAAAATTGGTAAACAACTCTACAGCCATGCCAGAGGCTCTGTGAGGCTGTGCTTTGAGCTAAGTGCTAACGATGGCATGCTAACATGCTCACAGTGACAGTGCTAACAGACTGATGTTGAGCAGGTTTACCATGGTCACCATTAGTTTAGCAGCTTAGCATGCTAACGTTTTCAAAGCAGCACCAAACACAAAGGCAGCTGAGGCTGATGGGAATGTCATTAGTTTGGTGTTGTACAAATTGTACAAATTGTAATTTTGACTTGATGGTGGCGCTAAATGAGTCTACAGTTCACTAAACCAGAGGGGGGCTTGAATGTGTATGCTAAATGGTGTGGCAATCAATCCAACAGTTGTTAAGACATTTCACTCTAAACCACAAGCTAAGCTCCTGGTGGCGCCACAGGACTATTCACTAGATTAAGTTAAGGTCTAAGGATTCATTGTCTGGGGACCATGAATGTCTGTAGTAATTGTGTGCCAATCAGTTTTGTAGTTGTTGAAATATTTCACTGGATAAGGGAAAACCTTGACCTGCTGGTCGCACTAGAGAAAAAGTCAGTGGCTCGCCATTCATTAAGATTCATCCTCAGGGGAAGATGAATTCATGTGCTGTTCATACAGCATGCTCTCTGACAAAGTAACCTCATGTTGTAAATCTGTGAATGATTGAGGATGAGCTGCTGCAGCATTTTTAGCCGCATTAAAATCTGTATCCCACTCATATACTTGTGAATGATGACCAGTGGTAAGGGGAACAACAACAACCTGGCAACATAATGAGGGTGGCTCCACATACACACGGACACACACAAATTAAATACTAAACCTCCCCATTCTCTGTCTCATTAGTCTGGAGTTATGTTTCTTGCAGACAGCAGGACGTGGATATTCCCAAACCAGCGATGAAATTCACAGCAACGGCATCGGTGACTCTGCTGTCCCCGCTCTGTCATGAAACCTCTGGTGCATGGACGGCCGACAGATGGAAGTTCACACAAGTGGCTGTCAGGAATGTCAAGTTGCAGCGATGTGGCTGTGCATCTCATCTGCAGCTTTGAGACGAGCTCTCGCCGCCTAATTGGAAAATACTTCAGGCTCCCTCTCCAGCTTTGTGTTGATGGAAAGCTGCACGGACTCACCAATGCCTAAAAATGAGGGGGATTAAGTGTCACAGAGCTGTTATTTGTGTTGAACTGCGCGTGCTGGCCGGCTTAGCCGTGCTCTGGGCTTGTTTGACTGATAGAATTAAGGGATTTATTGCCGCAAATTTACAAAAATTAGTTACCTCCTGGGCCCCTAAATTTCAGGAATTGTGTTCAAATAGTTCAACATATGGACGATGTATGCAAGAAGTGACCTTCTATTAGATTCTGTTATTGGATGGATTGAAGTGAAATGTGGGCATTCATGTTTCTCCCACGATCAGCTCTAACGTCTTTGGTGATCCTCTGAGTTTTCATTTTGTCCAATACTTTACTCAAAACCTGCAAAACTAATGACATTCCCAACAGCCTCAGCAGTACTTTGTGTTTACTGCTAACTAGCAAATGTTAGCATGCTAACATGCTAAACAAAGATGGTGAAAATGGTTAGCATTATACTTGCTTTACATTAGCATGTTAGCACGCTGATGCTGCTGTTCAACTAAAAGCCGCCCTGTGCATAAATACAGAGAACCAGGAGTTCATATTGCCCTGTATACCCGTACAGATGATTAAAGTACTCTTACTAATGGGACCTTATGGGGAATCAAAATGTTTAGACACCCACAGCGTCCTGAGAGGACAGTTACACACCTGTGTAGGTGAACACTGGTGTACACGGCCTGAACCAAACCAGCCTTTGCTGCCATGCAATTTCTTTTGTTGACACGCAGTATGCATTTAAAAGAAACGACACTCGGAGATTTAAGACATATTATAAGCATGCAACATGTAGTTTCACCTCCTTTCAGTCTTAAAAGCTGCATGTTTTTGCGAACACTTGCGGGACAGTGGAAGAAGCTACAAACCGAACATTCATCTCATACTGTTAATACATGCTATGCTAGCAAGTAGATGCCTATTTACACATCCAGCAGATTCAGAGCAACATTAGCGTTCATTTGAAGTTGTGTTTTTCGGCCAATCCAATGCAATGCAACAGGGAACAGCGTCCTTCTAAGACTGGAGACAAAGTTAATGAGATTGGTGAGACTGAACCATACAGTAACGTAGGTAAAGTGAAAACAATGCGCTAGACTCATGATTAAATGATGAATGTTTCTAAAAGCTTAAGTAGCTGAAGTCAGAAAATATGTCAAGATATTTCCTCCTGATATTTTTTTGCTTCTGAGTAATGCTTCCTGTCGTGCTCCTCAAAGCTAACCGATTATTAGCCTCTTGGTGTTCTCAAAGAGCAAAGTAGACCCTGTCCAGGTGTGTTGATGAGCCCATGTTGCCAGCACTCTGGGAAAATGTGTCGCCATGGTGACAAGTCAGTGTCCTGTGGACCACGCTGTACAGTTATCGGAGAACGACTCTATTTTCAGACTCTTATGGTGTTTAGCTGCATTATTCCTATTAGTCGAGCCAGGCATCAAGACAATAAACATTATGTCCTGAATATTATATTTAATCCTTTCAGCGCTACATTTTTAACCCAACCATTACACAGTAACCCCAGTGTGAAAAATACTGAAAATACAATTACTCAGAAATACAGTGTGTATGAATTCCTTTTATGAAAGCAAAAGTATTCAAAAACTTCCATGTATTCAGAAAGCAGATATAACAGAGTTGTCTTTGATGATAAATTACTGTATGGATTGGAAACATGACTATCTTCCTCCCTGCATGAACCTCCCGCTGGTGCCATAGATAGAGTCTCGCCTGGAGCGCCAAGCAGCAAACGGGAAACCATTAATCATTGATTAGGAACATTTACATCTCATTCCATTTAATTATCTCTTGTTCCTGAAACAGTGGGACTGCCAAGCAGAGTATCTGCGACCGACTACCTGCCGGCAGGAGATATGAGCTGTGCTGGTATATCTGGGTCAAGTTCACCTTTTGACTGAGGAGATTTAAAAAGAAAATAAATTGAAATACCAGGAATAGCCTGCAAAGACAAAAACATGCTGATTCGTCCACAAAGAGCAAAATCATTTCCACAAAGATTAATAGAAGGATACATAGAAAAATGATCCATTCTCCTTAGTTTCTGCTGCCAGAGTCCTCACTAACACAGCAAAGTGGAGCACGTCACACCAGTTCTTGGATTTTTGCACCGGCTTCAAGTGTGTCAAAGAACTGCTTTTAAAATACAACTGGTTTATAAAGCACTGAATGGTTTAGAGCCAAAAGACACCTTTGATATGCTGCCACGTTATGAACCATCCAGACCTCTAAAGGAGAAGCAGCATTCATTTTCTGAGCACCACATATCTGCAACACTCTCAGTTCTTATAAATGTAAGTAACGCTTTAGATTACGGCTCATAACATACTGCATAAAATGTTCCCAATTTAAGGTATCATCTTTTGCAGTAACTAAGGTTAGTTAAAAGGTACCCGTTAGAAATGCAGACAGTGTACATTATTATCATGTTGTTCCCAGATTATTACCCTCTTATTTCCTAACTTCACATCTTCTTCTGTTGCACCTGCACGTCATATCAGTATGTTCTGTACTGTTTAAATAAATCGCATTGTAAATTGGGAAGAATTACTCTGGGTTGCGGGCCGTAATTCAAAGTTACCCTCACTTTTCTGTTTGCCGATGCCTTCTGTTAATTATTTGTGGCTTTTTATTTATATCTCGCACTACACTGTAATTTGTTCTTCTTCTGTGTAATTCTATTTTAGCTTATTCTTTTCTTCTGTTTTACACTTAATATTGTACATTAAACTGAGACTGACCTCCCACAAAAAAACAAAAAACATAATCAATCAACAAAACATTAGACTTTTAAATTGGAGACTGCTGTTTGTCTTGACCATGAACACAATCGTAGTCCCCAGAGGCCTAAAGCTTTGACGCTGTTTTCACAAATATGTCCAACAATGGTTTAATTCATTGTTTGAAAAATTGAAAAATATGCACAATACCTGCAGTAACATCAGATAAAATGGTGTAACACATTTTAAGTGTAACTTATTTTAGCCTGGTCTCTGTTAGTGATTGAGGAGTTGACTTTAATCCGATACTCTTGCCATCGCTGCAGGTCACACTCGATATAAATGTGAGTGATAATGCAAACATATTTTTTGCAGGTGATGTAACCTGGATGTAACATTTCATGGTGAGCATGGATCTAGCAGCCAATTGCCTCTGAACAGACTTTGTCATGTAACTTGTGTGCTCATCATTTCACCAGCGATATTTCTGATTAATTTTAGCCCGAACGTTGACACAAGGTCCTGAGGTCACTTGTTGGTTGTATGCAGTGAAAACTTTCATCACAAGAAGCTTCATCTGGTTCATCTCTCCATGTATCAGATCTAATGTGTTCTTTTTAATAAAAAAAACTCAGTCAGAGACAAATTTACAAGTATGTTTTATTGACGGTCATGATTCATTTTCACCAGGTCTGCGGAGGTACAAGTCTGTGGTAGGCTGTGCAAACATGCTCAAAACACTACAAAGCCACTGCACTCGCTCCCACCAACAACGCAGTACACAATGACATATTCATATAGAGTATTCAAATACATAGAATCCTTCGCATAGATACATATTTAGAAAAATATAAAGTCCTAACTTTTCAACTGATAGACAGAAACATTGCACAACGAAAACCACATAGTTCCACATATATGCTGTGATGCCCTTATTTGAGAATGAGCATGTAAAATTCTTTAATGAGCCAAGTTTGTCTAATTTTCGTGATTGAAAAATGACTGAAAATATATATTGGATTAAGTGCGTCTGTAGTACACTTGGCATGCGAGGACATGCCGAACTCACCCATTAAATGCAAGACCGTGTGTGTGTGTGTGTGTGTGTGTGTGTGTGTGTGTGGGAGTGTGTGTGAAAAGTGATAAAGAAAGCGAGTGAGCGTTATTGGGATGTGTCTGCACATAATTCTACGTGTGTGTGTGTGTGTTCATGGTGTGCTGCATAAGGACAAAGAGGGACACGAAACCTGCAGCTTAGCAAGAGCAACAGCACATCTCCGTCGTGTGTGTAATAAACATGTCGGGGGAACAAAAATACTCGTGAACCCTCGGGCTGCTTGAGGTCTGACGTCAGAAGAAAGGCAAAGAATAGGACTGGTGTGTATTTTGATACGGATCATTTATGGCTGACAACAGCTTTACTGCCTCCTGAGCTGTTTGAGTCAAAGAGGAAATAGCTTACTTAGAGGTTTGTGTGACTCCTGTGAGTCACACACAGGAGTCACAGTAAGCTTATGACTCTCCAGTTGAACTTGAAAATAAACTTTTCATGAGAGCTTAAACTTATTTTGAATGTAAACGGACAGTTTTTACAGATACTGAAGCCAAGCTGTGGTTGCAATTATGGTTTCAACCCTGTTATGATCACATGTTAAATTATCTTGTTAGCTCAGGATTTTTTTATAGCAGTTAATTATATCCTTATCGAACTCTAGTATCAAGATAACAAGATACTTTGCTTTCCAAACACAGATGTGGATTAATATGACAATCAATGGTAACAAACTTTTGAGTCCAACCCAATCCAAAATATGAAATATTTCGTGCACTTGAGTTCACTGTCAAGAGCAATGTGTTTTTGTGTGGCAGTTTGGGTTTAGCTTGCTTTTTTTTCATTTGCATGACAGAGACTAATCAGAAACATGCAGTTCTTGATTGTTCATGAATTTGTCCGCCTTCCAAAAGGGAAGCACGATAGGAAAAGTTTGGAAACCACTGGTCTAAGGCAAGACATAATGTGTAAGGAGGAAGTCACTTAAAAGTCACTTCCTCAAAAGTCACTTCAAACATTATGTCAATGTTTGAAGTGAACGAAAAACATTTTTAGAAAGAATTGTTGTGAATGGCGTGGTGGAGTGTTGAGTTTAAGACCATCTGTCCAGTCATAATTGTTTTTTGGTCTCAGTGACGCGACTCTAACGGAGGCAATGGGAAGTTACAGTAGATGAATGACCAAATGAGGAGGAGAGCAGACTCATTACTTCCTCATTAATGCCAGATGCCGATGCCAAGGGGGGTCAGATGGGAGATACAGGACGTCACTGGAGCAGATGCAAACTGAAGATTGGATCAAACATCCATCCTAAACAGATTTACCGTGTATGTTTGGAAATTGACCAGAGAGAGACTCGCAGACGGGGACAGCCAGCAGGAGTGCATGATTACTGAGGCGCCGGTGACAAGAGGATGATGTTATGTAAGGTAAAGATAGTTAGTTTGACAGTATGCAGCAGGTTTGAAGGGGGGGGGGGGGGGGGGTAACTGAATATGATGTCAGCATGTGAGAATGTGTCCAACATTCCCCTTGTCAAATATGAAGAAAGCTATCATGTCCATGTTAGAGCAAAGGCAGTACAATTTGCGCAATGCATTTGATGTATTTGGATGTCATTTCTTGCGTTAGATGGGTGAGAGATCTAAGGAAATGGACTGGTTGCACTTCTTAAACTGACCTGTTTTCCGTAGACCTCCAGAGTGACTTTCTAAAGCCCTTAATGGAGCCTTTAATGCCTCGCGTCTCTCTGATGGGGTTTAGAAGAGGTAAACCAACCGACAGTCCTGTAAATATTAGCACAGGGGAGGTCTTGCAGCGTGCCTGTGTGTGTGAGTGTGTGTGAGTATGTGCATGTGCGGTTGCTGATTGTGTCCACCTGCTGATATTTTTTCCATCGCACTTTCACAATGTTTTCGTCATGAAAGTGATGGGCAAGAAGAAACTTAAAGCGTCGTTGCTAGGCCGAGACTTTCAGCAGAGAAAAAAAAACAGCCCTCTATCACACGTCAGCAGACCGACGTGTCAATGAGTTGTAAACGAAGGCAGAAGAGTATGCACACTTGCCCACTGTACACTTATACAAACAACAGCTCGGTAAAGTTAAACAAGACATTAAGAGCACACAATGCATCAATAGAGAGAGAAAAGGGCACAGGTCCCTTAAACATGAGGATATACTGTAGTAGGACACAAAGAGAATCTATTAACAGTCAGCAGCTCCATGGTCCCATAACTGGGGCTTCAACAGCTAACGGCCCCCATCTCAGAGCCTGAAAATCACTTCCTGTCTCAAACACTTCTGAATCCCTTTCACAAAATATCATGAGGTGTATTCATATGTGCGGCTTTGCCTGAAGATGCCGCAGGTTTCCACAGAGAGCAACTCTAAAGTAATAATCTGCGACGTTTTTTCGTATAAATAAATGTCTGCCATCCCCAGACGTTCACTAAAACCCAACCCTGAACAGCGTTAGCTCAACGTAATGGTAGCTTGTCTGTAACGACACACAGCAGACCTGTCAAGCTTTGTATTTCTCCACATGCTGAAGCGGTCTGTAGCGAGAGCAATGTACAGGATGGTATTCACGAGTTTGGAGGGTGCTGTTTCTTTTTTCAAACAAAAACACAACACCAAAAGTAGATTTAATAGGGTGTTAAACTGAAAATGCTAGTATGCCTGGCTAACTAGCTTATTACATATAACCTACCTCAGCGCTTTTTCATTTCCCTTGGAAAACTGTACTATAATACAGTATTTTTCTTCACATTTTTTTAATGATCATATTGTACCATAATGATAGAACTACTCTATAAAGCTATGCCACAATAGCAATGCTCCTCCGTTGTTTCCATGTGTTGCACATGTTTCATGGTGAGGATGTGATGTTTTGCTTTAGCCTTTTAGCATGATATGATGTAGCTGTTATGCAGCGTGATTGACCAATGAGTTGGTTGAAGATAGCATTATCATAAATTACTTAGCTAACATTAATTAGCAAGCTAGCAGCAGTTGATAAAAACAGTTGTTATTACAGGTGTTGAGCTGGAAATGGGAAGCCTACCTCTGTCTGAAATCAAGGAGCCATTGTTTCAAAATTGACCAAAGAATTGTGAGTGGTGAATTTGACACCATTACGTTTGTAAACTGTATATGGAACTAATTTTGGAAAGTCAGACAGGCCTAACAACGGTAACTAAGGGGACCGGGCTTAGTGAAGGGTCAATTAATGATGTGTGTTGTATTTTGGCTGCAACAGTCGTTTGTTTTGAAATAAAGAAGAACCGGATAGTTAGCATTAGCAGTGATAGCCTCCATGGCTAATAACACAGACCAAAGTACCACTTACACTGGCTAAAACTTCAATAGAAGAAAAGTTAAATGTCGTCTGGCTACATTGTTTGGCGTCCAGGTGATCTCAGGGAAGTGTGATGTGGAAACACCACAGCAATGAAGGCGTAGCACCCAAAATGTCACCAAAATTAAGTACAGAGTAGCACGGATTACCACGTTAATCTCATCCATGTTTGTGAAACCATCCTCACAGAACTGCTTTCAATTGAAACTCCTTTACCCCCTCTTCTTCCAAACTCTTCACACCGCTGAGCTGGAGACCTGGAGCCAGCCCACGTCTGTGTAGGCCCCTGTCACATGCCAGTACACCGCCCCCATCAGTTTGGCCCACACCATCTGCACCTCTGTCGGGAAGAACTCTGGGAAATCTTCAGCCAACACCTCCAGTATCACACCACTCAGGATCTGGGAGGAAAGAGGGTGAGAAATAAACTTGATTAACATGGGGGTAAAAGAGAAAGAGATCTAGCAAGATAATGGCAGGTGGAAGGAAGAGAGAGTAATGTAAAGTGAGAGCGGAGCGGTGAAAATAACGAATCCAATTCGCTCTCACAGAAAAGTGGGCGAGGCGAGAATTGAAAATGATAACAGGAAAGCATGAGAGCAGTGGGTGGACGGGGAATACAAAGGGAAAGAACATGACAAAGTAGAGAGAAAGTACAACACAGGTGGGGCGTGAAAATATAGGAAAGAAAAGCAAGATTAAAGAGGATTAATTTGGATTTAAATGTAGTAGATGAGCAGTGGTGGGGCAGAAATGGGGACACGTAGAACCCCCTCTATTCTCACTTTGTGGCAATTAAACTGTTACAAACTGAGAAAGAATAAAAAGCATTTTGGGGTGGTGTCTTAATGTCCCCCTATACCACCACCTGTTAGAGAGATGAGACTAAACTAAACCATCTTCATGGCAACTGAGCAACGACATGCAGGAAGGAAGGCCATGAGATGTGGTTGAAAGCTGCGGAACGACGGTGCCTTTAAGTAGGACTTTGCACTGAGATTTGTTTTTGGAAAACTAGTATATCCAAGGAATGAATCTTAAAGCTCAATAAATTGCATGTTGAGAAGCTAATGCAGTATTTATGCCCGTCATATGATGATTAACGATGCAGCCACATTCATTATTTCCATTATTTATTTACCAGTTGATATTTTTTGATTAATTGTTCAGTCTATAAAATCCAGAAGATATTTAATTTCAAAATGATACAAAATATAAAAAAATTGAGAATCTTCAATAAGCAAAAAAAATGGCATATTGTGTTATAAACCACTTAAAATGATTAATTCATCAGAAAAAATATTCTCAATTATTTTGATGTGTTGTTTTACACAAGTTCACCACCATCATGATCTCCACGAGACCTAAGTGGTTCACCCTTGTACATATGAGGTTAACAGTACAGGGAATACACAGTGGGACAAATACATTTAATGATTTATTCATAAAGTGATCAATTACATCTTAAAACACATTCCAAATGCAATCGGAAGCCAGTGGAGGGATGCTTAAATGGCGGTAATGTGTCCTCTTCACAGCTGCATTGATGAACCAACTGCAGTCGGCATTGAAAAGACTTGAAGGGAGGAAGCATATGCTTCCCCCCTTGAATAAGACAAAGAGGGAAGCATATTTAATAACCAGAGTTTCAAATTGAAAATTATGCAACCATATGGTTTAAATTAAACACTGGATTTTAAACATTTTTGACAACACTTATTCTATTTCTTACTTCTCCTGCCTTCACGGACAATCAGCACTGTTAACCCTTGTGATAAAATAACTTTTAAATTAGTTAACTTTGATATTCAGAGCATTAATATCGCAGCAAACAACTATTTTCTATATAAAGATATAGTGGAGTAATGTGTACCTGAGCAGAGAATGAAGTCTTCCTGTGTGTTCGTTGTTATCAGAACTTCTCCTTGCTTTGTTGACATAGCCTCAGGTGAACAGTCAGTTACAGTTGAGAAATTGTGAACTGCTTTCCTACTGTTTGTATACCTCTCTATATCACTACAGGCTGCTACATTGTTCTTTGTAGTTCTTCTAAGAATTAGCATAACATAAAATACATTACACTTGTGATCGCCTCTAACATTTGTGTTACAGTTGTAACAGAGCACACTTCTGACCACACCCAGTATCATTGATGAGGTGCAACAGACCTAACACCCACAACCAGAAAAGGCAGCCAAACACTGCTTTTCATCCTGGTATTACTGTAAATTAAAGGAGGTGAGATTAATAACTGAATCATTTCTTCTGTGAACATCTGTGATCAAGAAAACCTGAGGAAGCTGGGGGTGTTGTCGTCCCTATTAACTTCAGTATGCACTCCTTCTGTCATGTCTGAGTAAAGTATAATTTCTTAACTCGGTATGAAACAAAAAAACAAAAGACAGCTTCCTAACAATTTGATGTATTTTTGCACACAGGTGCAAACGGGCCGCATTTGAGAAATAAAAAAACAGATCAACGGAGCAAAACAGTAACATGATTTTTTTGTCCGTAGTCAATTTAAATAGGCAGGAGAATACCCTGTGGTACTACAATGGTAATGAGAACATTTCTATTGGGTGCTAATGGGATGCTTTGATAATTCCAGGGGCTGCTGAAGCAAGAAAACACTTCTACTGTGCCACTTAACCAGACAATTATATTTCAGGACATTTATTTTGTTGCATCGCCAATGAAGTGGCCCAAACTATAAAGCAAGTTCTTCTAGCAGATAAACAATACCCCTGTTGCAATGTACCTTGCGGAATTGTTGAAGGCGATTCTTGGAAATATAGAAAATCCTCGATCAAAGTAAAGCAGAACGTGGCAGTCTGACACTAAAGAGGTCAAGTTGTACACTTCATCATAAGATAACTCCTGAACATCACAGATTATTAATGTACAACGGTCTAATAGTATCAGACTGTATCAGTGAATTATTCCTTGAAGTCACCTTGAAGTACATGGGTTCCACCTTGTGTTTGATGGCATGGGCCTTTCCCACCAGAGCCAACACTGACGACACCTTCTCTGGGTCATGGAGGTTCTCCACCACAGTATTGATGGCATTCATCACCCTGCGGGCATGGTGCCGAAGTTGGCTGCTTCGCTCCATCTCCTCTGGATCCTCCATGTCCTCGAATTGGCTGAAGTACTGTTTGGCCGATGGAAAGTTGATAAAGAACCTAAGGAGGCAAAGACATTTCATATTAATTTAGACGAAAAAAAACAAAGAAAGAAAATTAGCTTTTTTAAGTCACGATAGCAGCATGATTCTGTGGATGGCAATGTAGGTTTATCACTCCACCACTTTGGTCCAGGCTGATGTATTTAAACTAGGGCTGTTCTCAACCTTAAAATCAAAAGTCAAATCGAATCGTGGATTGAAGAATTGTGACACCACTACTATTGGCGAGTCAATTAGTTGATTTAATCCACAGATTTGTATAAACTGAGTTTCTCCACAAAGAACACTTAAAATATTGTGTTTACCAGAGATTTGCTGATAAGTAGCCTGGAGATAAGGTATTCAGCATGAAAAAAGCATGACTAAATAACTTACCAACTAAAGAAATCTTAGTCGACAAACAAAAAGGCAACAGATTAGACGACCAATCAACTAAGAGGGAAAACCCTAATTTCAACAAATATTGGATGCATTGGAAAGTTGTACAGACATCAATGTTCCCCAGAGGATGAATCGTTGGCTTTTCCTTTAGCACCACCATGAGGTTGACATTTGTGTTTTTTGGAAGAAGATTGTCCTTCTCTTATTTACTTTGACACAGGCATTCCTGTTCCCGTCAGGATGAATTTGAAGAATTTAACTGATATCCTGACCTTTCATCTAGCGCCATCATCAGGTCAAAATTTGATTTGTCCAATACTTTGGTTTGTGACCAAATACCTGCAAAGCTAATGACATTCATCTGCCTCAGCTGTCCTTTGAGTTTAGTGCTAATTAGTAAATGTTAGCAAGCTAATACACTAAAATAACACAATGAACACAAGAAACATACCTTTTAACATCAGCATGTTAGCATTGTCATTGGGAGCATGTTAGCATGCCAATGTTAGCATTTAGCTAAAAGCACCGATGTTCCTAAATACAGCCTCACAGTGCTGCTAGCATGACTGTAGACTCTTTGTCTTGTGATGGTTAGCTATTTGTCCATGTCCCAATATACACCTCACATTTTATCCCAGTGTTTTTACATCAAAACATCATGTTAAAACCTAGTGCTTTTTACTGAAAATGATGTTGTAGAAACAGATTCCTGGTAATAATAACCAACAATTCCCACACTCCATCATGCTAAATATGGCTTTCCTTCCCTTAATGTTTGGCCTCATTTATCAACACTGTGCGCACAGCAGGTCAAAGTTTTCACTTATCCTGTGAATTTTCTTAGTATCTACTAGATGAAAAAAATCCAAAAAATGTTCACTGCACATTGGTGGTCCCCAGAGGATCAATCCCAATAACATTAATCCTCTGACTTTTCCTCTAGGGCCATCATGAGGAGGACAGTTGTGGTTTTGAGTGAAATATTTCGTATAAGATGGATCGCCATAACATTGTGTACAGATATTCATGTTACCCTCTGGATGAATTGTCACAATATTTTTCTGACTTTTCATCTAGTGCCACTATCAGGTCAAAATTCTATTATCTGACTGTTTTTGGGTTGAGCAGAGAATCTGAACTGTAGCTATGGAGCCCGCTCTCACCAATTGGCATATGAATGAAACATTTTGTAAGTCATTTTGCTTGCAATAAGAACGCCTTTCTTGCTTTTTCCATATCATTTGTACATCGAAGGACTGCAATGTAAACAAATCCTTGTGAATATGCTACGCTCTGAACAAGTGAAGTGGTGTAAAATAGGAGCGAGACCGTTAGGTAGATGGGTCAAACAAACAGGACTTACAACCAGGAGATTGGTGTTAGAGACCGGTGTCCCAAAGTGTTGTTGTTGTTGTTGGTTTTTAAGTAAGGTTAGTGACGCATTTGCCTGTTGCATTGTTTCCTTATGTATTTTACTTAGTTTACGTACTTTTTTTAAGCCCAATCACAATGTTTTTTTCCTATGCCTAACTAAGTGGTTTTGTTGCCTAAACATAAATGTGGCTGAAACTGTGGCTTTGTTAAAGACAACCGAAACCATTTCACGGGAACAACATGGCGTTAAATGTCAGTGGTATAAATATCATATACTCCTGCCTATGAGATTGGGTTGATATAACTATGATAAGTAACCAGTGGGTCCTCCTTCTAAAGATGCCATATGATTCCAAAAATATACCATAATACAGATAATAGTTTAGGTTTCTTGTTTTCTTTACTGTTTTGTTTGCTTTTTTCTTTGCTGGTTTGCAGTGAAGAAAGGCTGGGGAAAATGAGAGGAGAAATTAGAAATGAGCAGAGAGAAAAATGCTCCTGCTGTGTATAATCTTCTGTTTTTGTATTGTATTTTTGAAAGAACTTTCCAATCTAACAAGATCGACACGATATACAACCCTGAATACCGATTGGAGAGAGTGAAGCATCAAGCACATTACACAAACAAGAAAATTGCTTAAAATTGTTGTTACAAATCCCATCAGAAGCCCATAATAAAGCCAGGGCAAATCTATGATAATGAGAACCATGCATGCATCACAACATTTGACCAAAGCATGTGGGGACTCATGCTTGAAAAATAAGAATTTACCCAAGAAGCAAATGGCCCGAGGCTGGAAAGTCACCCTCTCTCCAATTTCAAAACATGACTCTCAGTGAGTCTGCAAACGATATCCCCGGGGCCTTTTAATGCACAGATACCATACATTCCAATCAATTTATTGTGATTCCTTCATCAGTTAGTAGTTTTTTGTTTAGTGTGATTTGCAAACACACATAAACACACACACACACACACACACACACACACACACACACACACACACACTCTTTTTCATGTCTGTAAAGTGTGTAACCCACCTCTGCACCATCGGTGTGACAGAAAGTGCCTGGCAGAATCCTTTATGGATCAGGTGCTCAAATGTGTTATTGAAGATTGAGTGTAATTGGTTGCAGGTGTGCTCAAGAGTGACGTTTAATTTTGTCTGCTGCTGTTTATGCCAGTGGATCAACCTTTAATCAAATCCAGCTTTAATCAGTGAAACATGAACATGAAACAAGGTCCAACCTAGTGAGTATGCCGTCCTGACTTTAGTAAAAGTGAATATAGTGTTTATTTCAGACATGCGACCGACATGGGAAATTGCCAACATATCTACATAACAAGGTGTGTGTTTGAAAGGGGTTAAATGACATGATGGTTCAGTTTGTTCTTTGTTGTTTGCCACCGTTTCTTCTGCATTCCATCCAATATTAACATGACTAGATCCATGATCAGACGTTTAGCCCTATGTGGAAAAAGCTTACATTTTAATGGAGATAGTCTACTTGTGCAGGGGGGGGGGGGCAGGCTGCAGCAAAACAATGCAGGGTTACTTTAAAAAAGTTGAACTATGTTCAGCTTTTGCTGCTATGCTATGCAACGTCGTCCATCAAGGCGCTTCGTTGTTAAATAGTTGTTTATCCTCTGTGGACCATGAATGTCTGTCCCAAATTTCATCGCAATCCATCCAACAATTCTCAAGACATTTTAGTCTGGACCAAAGTGGTGAACTAACCAACAAACAGACTTATTGCCATCCCTAAATCCACACTAGTCTGGTTTAAAGTGAACCCTAGTTTAATTTGGTTCTGAGAAAATAAGTAAAAATGAATTACAAGTCCTGACACCCTCTTACAAACCCGGGAGCTGTTGTCTAACAGAGGACTTAACTGATCCTTACCAAGCTTCACCTCAGAGCTTTTCAAAATGCTTGAAAGAATTGTGATGTGGGGGAAAAATGACACTTATCTCTGATGTGTCTGGATTGTTTTTTTAGGTCTGCCCAGTGTGTACAACAAGAGTTATTTTAGGTCCAGATGTAGTAAATTCCATTCTTAAACCACCCTGGTAGATGTAAGAGGAAAGATAAACAAAGAAAATGTAAATTGTCTTGTGGGATTCTTGTTAGGATTTGTTTTGATTCAGCGGCTTGACATCACAGAGAGACTGTGAGCTCACAGCAGCTCAGTAAGACGGGAGGTATGCCAAAGCAATGCGAAAGTTTCCTCGAGCTTAGCTAAAGGCGTATGTGAGAAATGTTCACTGACAAACATGCAGAGTATAATTTCTAATAGAGAGCTTTACACATTCACAGACATACAGACAAACACTAACTGAAAAACAGATGGATTGACATGTGAACACACACACACACACTTCTGCTCTGACCCACTTTAAATCTTGTCAGTGCTCCAGCTGACTAGAATTGCTAGTACAGTTACTTCCCAGTTGGAGTTTGGCCCTCGGCAGCCGCGCTACACTACAGTACATCCACATCCCCCAGATCCTATGTCATGCTAGACCTACAAAGGCTTGGCTTGCCTGTATCCCTCCTAGCTTGGCTCCTCCAGCTGTCACGATACGTACACACTCTTTTCCTCGGTGACGGGAATAATACAGACTGTCTAGTAGCTCTTGTTCTGCTCAGACAAAGTTAACTGCGGCGCTTTAAGAAAACAGAGTGCTGCTCTGATGTTTTCTTTGAAGAAGAAACAAGTTCTTTTTCTGTGCCTGTCTTATTGTGTTAGAATGATAAATGTTTAATCCCCTGTAGCCAAGGCATGGTTTTACAGTACATTAAAAGAATAATATTCAACAGGCACAGGAAAGCTTTTTTTGATCCAAATGTCCCTATCATTCTTTAAAGTGGATCCCATGACCAACAGAATTTAAGATTTGAATGGTTTACCAATATTATAGGAAGTATGTTCTCTTGAAAGAAGCCAATTTTAAGGATCACACTGACTCGTTTGTGGTTTGGTTCCTGGACGATCGTGTACGTGATGCTTTACATCCAACACAGGAAGCAGTGGACTCTTTATGTAGTGAGGTGGAAAGTGATGGTGTGGAGGTTGGAGTGATGGATTTGTGGATGGGTGTGTAGAACATCAGACTTTCATGCAGGAGACCATAGACCTAAACATCCAACTTTCAATTTAGCCTGATAAAAATAAAAAATTCTGCTTGGCGGATATTAGCTTATTGCAGATAAATCTGTATCTGTTCATTTTCAAAGTGTCATACTGTCATTATTACATAGTTTGTCCACCAGAGAGCACTGACAAGTTGATTTTTACACTGTATAATGTTCCAATCATGTATCCTGTTGAAGAATTTTTAAAATGAATAAATCTAAGGAATCCTTATCAGTATTTTTTGTTTATGGTCTGTGTTTATGTAAAAAAATTTGTGCTGGGCAACGATTACAATTTTTAATCGCAATTAATCGCATGGATTTTTTTGCGATTAATCGCATTGTTATGGCAAAGTTCAATAATGAATTCAAAAGTATTGCGCACTTTTATTTTCAAAGTACTGCTATATGAACAAAAGTGCAATAACATTTGGTTTGCAAACACTTATTAAAACAAATAAGGTTCTTTTTAACAGCAGTATTCCCTTTACACAGTAGCGATCATATTTCTTGCACTATCTGTGCTCAGTGTGCTGACTGTATTTGAAACGTTCCACTGCTGTGCAACAGGAATAAAATGTTTCAGCACGTTTCAGCAAAAATGTCTGTCTTCTGTCTTCATGACAGTCAGAGCATGTGAATGCAGCTCTACTGTTCATCAATATAATGCTGTAACTCCGAGGTGATGATGGTTACCCAGCGATCAAAGAATGAAGACACTTTACGCACAATTTAGGTGTATTTTCCCTTTAACTCACGAGATGCAGGTAGCATGTTTTATACTTAATGTGAATATAATTCATACTTTGTTGGCATCTTATTCTGAAAACCGGATGTTCGTCTGAATAAACCGGATGTTGTCTCACGTTAATCTTTCCGCTAACTTTCTTAGCTCATTCTTGAGGCTCATATGTGCTGTCATTCGTTGCGATCCTAAAGGTGCATTCACACCAAACGCGATAATAACGCATTAACTTGCCCAGCACTAAAAAAAACACATTTAATTACCTTTTTTTTTAAACTTCCAAATATCAACACTAGTAACGGCCTAAAAAAAATCCACTATAAGAGGGACTTTAGTTTGAATTAACTGTAACTACAATCTTTCCTTTAAGTGGTTTTGTTGCCTAACCCTCAGCATACCATCATATGAGGCCATCTCATTATATATTAACACTTGCATAATATCCAAAACTACAATCTAGCCTTGGCAGGCTTGATTCATATGGAGCCGCTGCAAGTTCTCATTTCATTTAGTTCTAACTTTATTGACAATGCTAATCACCTATGCCTTAATATTGTGAGTAAACAGTATTAATACGCTGTATGGTAAAACGTCCGCATATAGATATAGCTGTTTGATGCAGTAATAGTTTTGATGTGAAAGCACTCATCACATGCTGAGAACCAATGGGCCAAACATCCTGCAATGACAGGATGGGTGGTGTGCGGTGTATTTTCTTAATGGAGGGATACATGATGGGAAGATATGGGGGACCAGAGTGACTACCTGATCCTTATTATGGTTCAGAACTGTAAAACTGCATGTCTCTAGAGGCATGGTGAGAAACATTTTGTCCCTGTGGGAGAGGAGTGCTGGTGTTCAGTACTTTGCAGAGCTCTGAACACATTCTTGCACCTGTCTCTGCATTTAAATGAAGTCATCAAATCCAAAGCAGCACCATTAATGAGGCTTGTTAATCACTCTTTGATTGGACTGGAAGGCTTTTTATAATTATTTGGAGTACCATGAACAACCTTGAGCCCCATCTTCAAGGACGTCTTTTTCACAAGGCAAACTCTGTGACTCCATACTGCCGGCTTAATTATTGACAAATAAAAAAAACTATATAGTCCTGATTTTAGTACACCTACAGTATTAACTCAAATGTCTCAACAACTATTGGATAGATTGCTATGAAATTTTTTAGAGACATTCTTGTTCCCCAGACGATAAGTAATTACGACTTTGGTGATCCCCTGACTTTACCTCCTTTTACGCCACCAGCAGGTTGACATTTTTTGGTTTTGATTGACATATCTTGACAACTACTGGGTGTTATTGCAATCAAATTTGGGTCAGATATTTATGATCCCTAGAGGATGACTTTTGATAACTGTGTTTCTAGCGCCACCAGGTCACAATTTCAACAATAATTAGTAAAATGACTGAATTCATGCTTTGTTAGGTCCGTCCGCAAGACGATAAGCAAACACACTTTTAAAATGCTTGTTTTCTGAATGGGGTTCTGATCAATCAGTGCTAGGCTTTGCTAACTTTGTAACTGCTCCATGAACACTCAAAATAACGTCATCTAGCCGTAAATACAGCAGCGATGTTATTGTTTGTACCATAGACAGTCTATGGTTTCTACACATACATTTAGACACAGAGTTGTGTCCGGTCTCTGTACAAGTATAAGGTACTACCGTAGAGCTCTGGGTAGCCACAGACGGCTACAATATTCTTTTCTCCATTTCTGATTCAACGAGAGAATCTCAACGTTGATAGGCCTCATAACGCAAATTTGGACTCATAAAAATATCATTATAGAATACTTTTATAGAATTTGCACCTTCACAATTTCAGCCCATTTGAGGTACAAGTTCAATTTGGTTGAACTCCTGGCCTATAAACCGGGCTGAAAACCAGAGCAGTATAGCCTTGCATGTATTCATGTGTCAAAGCCCTGTAAGTGTATCACTGACAGATTAACAGATACCACTAAGCCTTTACAGTAAAGCAATTATTTGTGTGTGTCCATACAGCATGAAATACCTCAAATTCATGAAGTACGATTTGTCTCAGAATTCTGTTTCATCGTGCCACCTAATTCTCTTCTGCTTGGTGAAAATGTGCGTGAATCCTTCCATCAGCACTGTCGCTATAACAGCTCCATTTGAGTCAAAGTAAGCAGGGTTTGATTTTCCTCACAAAGCTGCCATGCACTGTTCTGCAGACGCCTGGGGTGCTCTCACTCCCGATGCAATTGCATTTGTACGCATTGGTGAGATCAACGGAGGCTATTGTCACTGTCTATTCTCTCCATGCATCCAGGCACATGGATTGACATGAAAATGCTAATCCGAGATCACACGTTCTGCACTGATCTCAACGATATGATCTCAACCGTGCAAGACTGTGACCGAGTGTCAGCCTCAGGTTATGTTAGGTAACTGACAAACTGCCAGCCAACTGTTGATAATTACACACGTTGTGCATCATAGAGGTGAAACAAACAGTTGGTAGAACAGAAATTATTCTGCAACATTTAGATTTGAGTCTTTTATCAAGGAAAAATTCACTGATACGTGAAGCAATAACATTACAGCTTTACTGTTATACATTTGTAATGTGTTATATGATATATATATATATATATATATATATATATATAAATTTAATATATTTGGGTTTTGGACAAAAGCAATCTAAAGGCCTCACCCTGGACTCTGATAATGATTGTTTGTTTTATGATTAGCACCAACATACAAACAGTTATCAATGAGGAATTTCTTTAAGGAATATTAACACTTTGGGAAATACATTTGCTTTGTTGCCGAGAGTTAGATGAGAAGATACTACCCTCGTGTCTGTAAATATGCAGCTACAGCTAGCAGTCGGTTCGCTTAGCTTAGCATAAAGACTGGATTCAGGGACAAGCAGCTAGCCTGAATCTGTCCAACGGTAATAAAATCCACCTACTAGCACCTCTAAAGCCACCATAACTTTCTGGAGTCTTGTCTTCACTGTGAAGTTGCCAGACAACCAGAGAGAGTCCAGAAAGTTACTGCTCCAAGTCAGTGTTTACACATATTTTTAAGGAAAAAAGAAAGGACATACAACGTGCTAAATAGTTAGCTTAAGAGGTGCTGGATCTTCTTACCCTTTGGCAGAGTGAGGCTAGCTGTCTCCAGTTTTTATTTTCAGCAAGGCAAACCGGCTACTGGCTGTGGCGTCATATTTACTATACAGAAATGAGAGCGGTATCAATCTAATTCTGAGCAAATTTCCTAAAATGTGGCACTATTCCTTTCACAATTTTCTTCTTTTTTTTTTAATTCTGGGCAAAGAATTGTGATTAATCATAAATTCTTGAAAATGGAGCTGACGAAGCTGTTAACTGTTCCTGGTATTAGTGAATGGTGCTAAATCCATAAAGGAAATAGTCATTAGTTGTAGCTCTAGGTGTGCATATTTTGGTTTGCACCCTTTTAACACATCTGTTGCTCCTTGGCTACGAGAAGCTGCAAGATTTTGATGGTTATCACAACCAGCTGAGCTTTGACAAAATGTCATCTTTTTATCAAGGGAGGAAAATATGTCAAAAAAGGAAAGGAAAGATAAAACTGAAAGACAGTGGCAGAAGAGAAGGCAGATAGTGTGACATGTAGGGAGATATATAAGTGCCAAAGCTTGTTGCTGTCATCCACAGATAAGAGCGCACCGCCCCCCCCCCCCCCCCACACACACACACACACGCATATATATATATATATATATTTATTTATTTATTTATACTAAAGATGCTCCATGCCTCTTCAACTCTCCCTCAAGGATTCTCGTCACCCCCAACCGAAAATCAGTTTGTCTCACTCACATCAGTCTCCTTGGCTACGACTCACTGTCCATTTTAACAAGCCCTGAAGGGTTTTCTTAGTGTAACACTGAGACAGTTTAGCTGGGGACATTCAAATGAATCCAGTCCTTTTGCTTTGATATATATATAAGTTTAAAAAACAGGAAAAGAAGCAGGAAAAACTCAGTCAAGCCGTGTTGCATCCTGTTGGTCTGCAACACTTTGCAATGAAGCTTTGCAGAGAATTACTGCCTGTTGAAGATTAGGCTCTTGGAGAAAAAATTTTGATTTTATTTTTATGGATAAGTTTTGACAACTTAAGAAGACAGTAGTGATGGTTGAGCAAGAGCCCTGTGAGTAATACAAGAACAAGGTGCTTACAGTACCTCCAAAGATGAAAGTTTATGAGGCATAAACCGTCTTCTATACATGAATTTGACATAAATGTAAATGAACGAGGCACAAATTTAGCGTCTCATACATACAGTACATACTGTGTCAGTATCTATTCATGCTGACACATGAATTATTGTCGCTCTTTCTTTTTGTGTTGTGTGTGTGTGTGTGCGGGCCTCTGTATGCTTAATTACCGTATATGTTTCCTGTCATTAATACAAATCTGCCTCGACACGTGGCGTAAATTCGAATTTCGTATAAATGTAATATGTATCAGATTATTTTGCAGCCAAAACTCAGGAACAACAATTGGGACAACTTGAATTTACAGGAGAAGAATATGTATTTCACTGCCCTCTTTGATTTAAAGTCTGTTGCACCTGTAACCACGTCCACAGTGATGTCACAGTGTACCAACCCGCCCTGGAGTGCACTCCTGCATCACTGCAGCAGAGGGAGAAGTTAAACAACTGAAGTTCAGTAAAAATAAATAAAAAGATTTACATTTTATAATGCGCTTCTTGATACGCAACAATAAGAGATATACTGAGCAAATCATCACCCTGGGTTGATGCTTGGTGCCCAATTAATGATCACTGCAGGATCGAACTAACTGGAATAAAACTGGTTGTGTATAAGTATAATCCTTGAGATGAAGTCTGTGTGAAGTTGAAAATTATTATGTTATGGTTACAGATGGTTGAGATTAGGTGAGAGTTTGGTGTGGTAAATGTGGGGGCAAAAATCTGAGAGGAACTTCATGATGGCCATGATAGTAAGTAAGGACTATGCTTAAGCATAATGCATGTCTTGTAAGGATCATGGATGGATACCATTTTCCAAGATGGCACCTCATTCCATGCCAATGAAAGCTACACATACGCTAAAAAACGTTTTTCAGGTTTCGTCAGGCAGCCAGGTTTTTGGGCAAACAGAGTAGCTATGCGCATTAGAGTCCTACTTTGGCCGAGCCAGCTGGCTTCCTGCTGGAATGACACAAAAATAATATAATTCCAAACTGTACAAAAATTGTATGCGTTTTGTATTGACTGTGTATAGGAAAAATCACATGATCTGCAGTTCTGACTGTGGCCACTACGGTAAAAACGCCACACAGCCTAGCACCGTTCAACAGAGGCTTAGAGGGGATTTGCAGAAAATAGACCCGTGTATGAAGGTGTACTCTGTGCCCTTTTGACAACCCACACAACCCTTTAACTTTTGCTTTAACCTATGCCAGATTTCAGCAGATTCCCTTTACACATGTTTATGTTATATGATTAAATGCCTCCCCTTTGGTTTACAAAAAACATGTACATTTATTCATAAGGTCGTAAAAATGTATAAATGTTGATGTTGGCCGAGAATTTGTAGATTCAATTTCCTTTTTTATCTATACTTATATATACTCTTGATGCACTTTACAGATGTGCCTGTCTTTTCACCACATTTGTGATCTCTGTATTCCTCGAATACTATCCAGCAAAAAGATAAAGGGAGGTTGTTGAGAAAGACCTTTAACACTACAAGGTTAATTGTCATTTACATCAGCAGAGATGTCAAGCTCTTATCATAACAAATCAAGTGAGCCTTTAATGTTACAGCAGATTAAAAAAGGCAAGGTCCTGAAATGTTTTTCAGTTTTTATAAATACATTTCAGGATAATTTTGTTGTGACTTTGTTCTCACTGTCATTATGTGTTTGATGCAAATGCAAACAGAGAATAAAAGAATGCAAACAACAGAAGACAAATTAGGAGAGCGATCCCATTACTTTACTTTCCGGCCACTATATATTAAGGATGCACTATATGGCGAATTAATCACAGAGAATTTATAGAAGTTTTAAGGATCCACTGTGAGAATTAAACATCCACATCCAAAGAGAGCAACAGATAGAAAAACACACACAGCCTTAAACGTAAGCATCTTAAACTGTAAAGAATGTATGCACTGCTCGAAAGTTTACACACACAACTGTGATAAATGTCTTTCACAGTGACAATACAATTATTAGCTTTTGTTTCTTGACGAAAACTCACCTTATGAGCACAGACACCCCCACGTCCTCGCAGTTCTTGTAGACGTGCCCCCACGTGTCCTGGATGATCTCCCTCTCGGCGTCGGACAGCGGCTCGGCGCGCTCCGGACGATCGTCGCGCTCCACCTCTCCACTCCGCACCCCCAGCAGCTGCGGAGGTGGCGAGGGCGGCGGCGGTGACTCCCTGCGAGACATCCTCCTGCGGCGCAGCAGCCCGGAGGCTCCCAGCAGCGCCCGGGGGAGGTAGGGAGCAAGGGAGGGGGGGAGGGAGATGGAGAGCTGAGACCCCACGGCGGGAGCTGGGAGAGGAGATTTGGGATGAGAAGAGGAGCGGAGAGGCGGAAGAAGAAGAAGAGGAGGGGGAGAAGGAGAAGAGAGGTGGCAGGCAGTGCTCACAGCCGAAAAAAGAAAAGGGAAGATGAAGCTCCGAATCCCCCCACTGCCACCCTCCAAACTCTCCCTCGCTTGTCCTCCCTCCAACTGAAAACTTATTTCCCTCACTGGTTTGCTCTCTCTCCCCCTCTCTCTTTGTTTCTCCTCACTCTTTCAACTTCTCCTCTCCCCACCTCTCTCTCTTTCTCCCCCTCTTCCCCAGTGAGGGAGATGGTTGTCAGTGATGCTGCTGCTGTTCTCCCGTCACTTCTACTCTCCCTCTCTCTGATTCTCTGGCTCTGGTGGAGGAGATGAGGCGTTCGGAGGCTGTGGTGTGTGTGTTGTGAGGACCTGATGGAATGACAGAGGGGTGGGGAGGAAAACACACAGAGAGAGAGAGAGAGAGAGAGAGAGAGGGGTGGAGAAACCTAGAGATAAAGAGGGAGACAGACAGAGAGAGAGAGAGAGCTTTAAGGGTCTCTGTCAACACCACTCCAACACACACAACTACACATATTGTCTCTCTGCACATCCAGTGAGTAAGAATTTATGTCTATTTCACTGTATGTTTTAGAGACAAGTAGCAACATCACAATAGATGATTGAGATACATTCCCTCTCCATATGTCCAAAATATATTTTAAAAATCTGATGTAAAATTCGCTTTTTCGCAGATGATACTGTTTGTTGTGTTGCTGGTCAGATGCTTGGTCTGCCCCGGTTATCTGCATGCACGCGACAAGTTGTGCATAATAATATTAGTTATAAACAACTGATCAATGTTCTGTACATTTTATGTAGTTAAATCTTGTGTGGAAATAATATGTAGCACTGCAGCATAGTGGCTTTAAGGCATTGTCGGTCAGCATCATTACAACAACCGACCACTAGACTGGCCGCAGTAAGCCACACACGAAGCACGAAGCAGTACTAACAAATACAAACTTGTTTTATGAATGCAAACTCATTGCAGGATAATTTGTGGTGTACATTTGAAGCTTCGTTACCTGCCTGTTGCAAACCATACCAAGGTAACAATAAAAATATCGTTGGCACTGTCCATGGTGCTGAAGATTTTCCTTTAGTCATTCAAATAGAAGTTCAAACAACATTTTTATAGATATAGTGAATCATCCGATTAATGCTTATTCTGTCCAATTAGTCACTGATAAATTACGACTCCTTTAAAGCTAATCTAATTATTATTATTATTATTATTAATAGTATTGATAATGGATTAAATGTCCATACCCCATGTACACTTGGATAGCTATCCGATCTAAAAAAAAAAGTGTAAATGCATCCAAGAAGCATTCAAGACATACTTTAATCTGAACCCCCTCCAGAGGTTGGCAACTCTGTCTGTCTGCCATTTGGTGCTGAGCAGGTTAAGTAGGTTTAAGTCAAAGTGAACTAAAACAGTCAAGTTTTTGGCCAGAAACTGAAAACAATAAGCTGAAAAATGCTATAATGCTCTGTAAAGGTGAGGGGAACTGCAGAGTCAGGGGACTTCTCTCTGTTGGTTTGTCGTCACAAGCGACCCCCCTTTTAAATCACACATTGTAATTTGAGCCATTGTTATGAAAATATTGATTACAGCCCCTTAGCTTTATTAGGTGATGTCAATGGTGTATGTGTTCTGCCACCTCAAAGTGGCCAAAAATCAATTAATGCTGGTTTAATGCACAGCAAGATGCCATTATAAACCTTGAATTAGTTCCGTATGAGAAAATGCAATAAAATCGATGACATTCTCTAAATCCAGAGAAATAGATGACAAAAATATGCATTTGTCTATACAATCAAAAGAGTCACAGAACCTTTATATCTTGGCATCTGGCTTGATACGAAATTTGAATTTAAATATCATGTAGAAAACCTTGTTGGTAAACCGTGACTGTGTCAGATGCTTGGCCTATTGAACAGGAACAGAAGCAGCTTCCATCTGACCTGTAAAAATAAGATTTTTGCACCAGTTTTCCTCTCAGTTCTGGATTATTTCAAATATCGACATGCTGCTGCCTCCCCTCTGAGGTTCGTGGATTTCTGCCTTCAGGTTCATTACTGGTGATAATAACGCTCACAGCTGCGTTGATATGATAAAGTTGGTCGCCCCCCGTCTGAGAGATGTAATAACCACTGGTTCTGGAAAATTGCCATCATGCTCTGGCGCTCCATATTTAACACACTCCAGTGGCTGGTTTAATGCTTCAGGAGCCCTGAATCAGAACTGGAGACCAGACTGCCTTTGCTGCTCAGGCAGCAGTCTCATGGAATCAAATAAAAATCAGACCACACATACCTCTGTAACTTTAAGAACATACTCGCTCTCTACCTGCCTGTGATCGTTTTCACTGAGCCTGCTCCTTGTTTCTCTTCAGTTTTCTGTTTCACTTATCAACTCTGTCTGTTTTGTTTTGGTTCTATTGTACTGGAAGCAGCTTTGTTGACGTAAAAGCGCATGTAAGCTCAGCCAACCTACCCTCTATACAAAAAGGACTATTTCAGGCTTTATGACTGCCACATAATGAGCTATAACAGAAACACTGCAAGATGAGCAGCTCAGATCATTACCTGCTGCCAAAAGGCAGTACAGACGGATACAAAAATAACCTGTGGAGATACAATAAACTGTCTTTAATGACACGTACAGTATTTAAAACTGGAGGGACATCTTAGGACTACCTGAGATACATAATCTTTTTTGAAAGACTTTTAATGAATCATTCTTTTCTAATATAACTTCTTCATGTTGCAATTTTCCTCGCTTTCTTTTTCTCAATCCACTATTTTCCCCTCAAATGCCTTGGCAGCATAAATCTATTCACACGCCATGCCAAAAAAAGCACATTTAAATTGGGGGGCAAAAAGGAAATTATAGCTACTTGTGCTGAAGAGGTGCAGCTGCAATAGCCAGAGGGCACACGCTCAGAAATAAAGAGATGTGTGTGAGAAGATTCTGCTTCCACACAAACTCTCTGGACATTGTAGCAGACAGTTTACCAGATGAAGAGGAAGCTGAGGACAACCTAGGAGAGGAAATAGATCACAAGGTCATAACTGCCAATGCACTGGCTGACGCATAATCACAATATTTCATTGTTTTGGAATCATTTAATACTTTATTTAGAACCAAATTGTGTCTTTAAAGGATCTTATTCTCAAACTGTAATTTTGAAACCGAGGCTGCACCCAGGTCAGGAGTCCAATAAATCCCCCAAACACCCTCTGTGACTTCTAAAGTCAAGTCTCTCAATCTTAACATTGTGCTGCTTTTTCATACTTTGTTTATTTAATTAACTGTTCAGTTATATTTTTTAGAAACACCGGAATCAACCCATATAAAAACATGTGTTGTGTTATGTAAAACTGAATCGGAAGCTAAAATGCCCAAATTCCTTGGAAAGAACTGTGGACATGACCTCAGTGTCTTCAATGACTCTGGTAGAGTCTATTGAGTCCTAAAAGGAATTAAAACATCTGAAAGTGGGTTCAGACTATTTCATCTTTTCCCAATAGAAATTTCCTTTCTTTGAGAATGAAAACTTACCAGGAGAAGAAAAGAAAAGGTTACGCTAAAATCAAGAGCACTGATGTGCTTTGGAAATGGGTGAAATCGTTTCACCTCGCTGAAGAAAATATGAATTTTTAGAGCTCGATGATAGACAAAATGACTTATTAAGATGGAGATTTTTGCAGCGAGCAAGCTCAAAGAGGGCACATCAATCTCCTGCCGTAAACCGAAAACAGTGCCCAAGGAGGTCAAACATTTATCTCTATCCAATCTGGCACTTTGGTATTGAAAACGCCACATTTGACATTCCTTATCTGTGCTTGCAAAAAAAAAAAAAGATGGAGATGTTTGATAAACTGCTGTCCAGACAAAAGCAGAAGAAAGATGGTGGAGGACGATGCTGATGACAGGTCTATTATGCCACAGAGGCGACAGGAGAAGCCAACAATTGAGAGATGGAGCTGTCACAGCATTTTTGCTAAATGCACCACACCAAAGGGTGTCACTCTGTCACTCGTCAAGACAAGATGAAATAACTCACTCAGACATCTTGCATCTGTCTTTCAAGCTATGGCAGTGCTCAGTATTTTACATCGAATTAGGAAAGAAATATACTCAGTCTAGTATTTTGTGATACTGTAAGTGAACATGGAGGAAGAGTACATGAGGAAAAATGGAAAGAAATTAGGAGCCTCTGACAAAAATCAGTTTGACTCTCATGAGTTTAAAAACTGAATGAATTATAGTTTTACTGTGTTAACATACAGCGTTTCTGTCATAGAGTACATGCATGTGCGAATATGTGCATTAACAAATGCCAAAGACAGCTGTCCTGTTACCTCCCCTGGCTCTCTGTCAAGCTGGAGGTCTGCAAAGCTTTACCTTTACTGCTGCTGCCCTCTGCCGTCTGCTGCACCTCAAATAACATACGGCAGTCTTGTGTTGACAAATAATTTGAGTAAATTTAAGGTGAAATAATGGCTGCTTTAAAAAAAATGGTTGGAGGCTCATACTAAGCTGCGCAAGTTGCCATTTTCAGTATGCATCTGAAAAGTGGTAACTCGTTTTAATGTTGTCTCTTTGTAATAATGTAATCTTTGATTTTCTAATGCACAGAAAAGGGAAGGAATTTCAAAATAACCTATACATTTTTATCTAGTAAATATGTATTCTTAAAGAAATAATTATAGGCTAATTAAGGAAATTCAGATCCACAGGGAGCTGCGCAATTTCACTGATTTTAAGTGATTTCACTTGAGGACCTTTAGCTGGGGCTAAATTACAATGCCTTAAAATTAACGATCCTGGAAAGACTGACTTAAATCATGTCCAACACCAAACTCCTTAGGGACATTTTATCAACATCCCAAAATTATGTATACATTTTGGGGGATTTTATCAAGTCATAGTGTCCAAAAATTGTATATACATTTTGTATTCTACAGCAATCTGCTGGAGGGTCCTTGCCTTGATATCTACTTCACTTCTGGCCTCTGGCCCCATCTTGTGGCCAGATAGAGTGAGCGCAATTTTGAAAGAAGAACCACATTAGTCTTTTGTCATATCACCTGAAAAAGTGTGGTCACGTTCATTTATTTATTGTGGCGCTACAATTGCATTTAATATAATTTTCATTTATTTATTTATTATTTGTCAATCTAAAATTTCAATTGCAACTTTAAAATGTGTTGCAACTGATTATTTTGTAGGCATTCCACAACTACAAGGAGAAATCCATTACCCGGGGAAAAGAAACTGTGCTTTGAGTAAGAGACCAACTTTCTACAAATTAGCAGATATTTTTTACCTGTTGAGTAGAGAAAACACAAGTGTGATTAATAACACCAATGATGGCTGCATTCTGTTGCGGTGTCCCAGTTTCAGAGCGTTGTATCTCTGCACCATTGCTGGAAGGCTGATCTGAGACAGAACGACTTGTTCAGACTGATGTGCAGTAATAAAGCAGATGTAGTGGAGCTGAATGCAAGTCCAGTAACTCAAGTTTAATAGGCACAAATATATAGTAGAGAATGCAATAAACGTTGATTGAATTTGATTTTATGGAAAGCAGAGTCAGTAATATAATTTCACATTTAGGTTTTCTGAAAATTATTTTAAATTTTAGTGTCAGAGAAACATGTACCCCTCTCAGTAACACTCATGTTTAGTTGAGTTTATTCAGACATCTACAGACTAAATACCTTATTGCTCTTTTGTAGCTCTTCATTATCAATCTGTTTTACATGAAGGCAGGTCAGCATTAGTCATGTCTGTCTTTATACAACAGAGGGCACTATTGAGACACATTACAAATGTGATGCCAGTCTGAGAAGCAAAGCAAAGCAAACTGGAAAGATATATATAATTAACTTCACTGTGTTTGCAGATATACAGTATATGCTAGATTCCCGACTGGTGACAAAGGTTGACTGAGCTTTTGCAGTCCAAGCCTCCAGACCTTGGATCACTCTTTCCATTTATTTTAAGTTCTGTCTTCAACATTTCTTTTTTGTAATAAAGCTTTTGTAAAATACCTTGTATGGTTATTGTGGTTTACCTTTCCATACATTGCATTCTTCTCTTCATTGATTTCAGTTGTATCCTCCTGTGTCTGATGATCTCATGGTTTGTTGTAATGATCTCATATTCTTATTGATTGTATTGACATTTGTTTAAATTGTTTTAAAAAAAAATCAGAGTAGGGAAGGGAACGAAAAGAAGAAAAAACTGCAAGAAACCGAAAAGGACCCTACAACAATAAGAAATGGCGTGTATTGTCAATCATTCTAGGATTCATTTTATTTATTTCATCGTGTGTCTGTGTGAATTGGACAAATACAAACATTGTAGCTATGTTCAAAAGTTGACCGTAATAGCAGTGACATTTTGAATGTCATACAACCACGTAAAGCCGCAGCAGCATCCACCAAGTCTGCAGGTGTTGATATCATGGTCGGCAGTTGTCAACTATCAAAGTTTGGGATGGAAATTATTTTGGACCAATCGTGGTTAGGCATCAGACTCCGAGAGCCAATCACGTTCCAGATGTATTTGTGGGCGTGTCCCAAAAAAAGAGTGCGGCGGTGCAGCGCAACCTCCCCGGCCGGCGAGAGTTCGGTTGAGAGGGTGCTGGATGGTGGGGGAGTACCACTGATGCGAGAGCGGACGAAAGGACTATTTTAGCACGCATTTGGAGGACGATTACATCCATCTACTGGATACTGCACCTGGACAGGGTTCCTTCATCTAAGGTGTGTGGTAACTTCAGCAGAAGAACAGGTCAGGGCCGTGTATTGTAGTGAGGATCCATGTGGCTAACAACACTTAACGTTAGCTAGCAGATTATTGTGCCGTGACTTTTCAATGATGGAGGACCAACGGTTGTGCTAATGTTAGCCGGCGCCGCAGAGCCAACGTGCACATATTTTTTTTGTATCAGTCTGATAAAGTCTTAAATGAACATTAGTGATGCAGGTATCTGTTTCTAGAAGTGTGCTCTTCAGGAGCTCCCGTGGATCGGTGTGGTCATTGTCCGCTCGCTTTATCCCCACCCAGACACACGTCTCTGAGAGACACCCACACCCATGATGGGATCATCCCTTAAACTCTTGATTCGCATAGACACTAGAGCGTTTGGGATTATTTTGTTCACCTTCTATTCGCTCACAGACATTACAGCACCAGTGTAGACCTCCGGGTTGTGTTTGCTGGGCAACCGGAGCTGTCTATTCCTTGCAGGCATCATGTCGAGCGGGTGGGATACGAGGCACAGCACGCCAACTTTGAGCTAACGTTAGCACGCTAAACCTAGCCGATGCAGCAGGTCTGGCCCAGCCCGCTGTATGTCAGCCCCCTAATGAGCTGTGCTCACAGCTAATTGCTAATTGCCGACCCTCCTCTGCTGCAATATCCCACCGAGGGTGCGGTGCGCTCTCCATATCTCTGCGGTGTACCGTTAGAGCTGAATGAGGGATGAAAGCAGTTGTTTTTTTGTGACACGGCCGCCAGCAGCCGCACTGATCCTCCGTCCCTTGACCTGACCCAGATTCGTGTCTAATCAGCGCCTGATTTAAGCATGGGACTTGATTGTAGGTTAAATGTCTCCGAGCATTCATCAGCTGATGTCTCAGATTAATAAGAAGCAAGCTGGAGTGGTGCTTCCAGTCATGGCCCACATTCACACTTGTCAGTGTATCAGCTGTTGGGGGCATCAAGTGCCTGGTTTTACTTAGTTACTCTCCTCTGTCTTTTTCCCCCCAGCTCAGTTTATGGAGGTATATTGCTTTTATTATTGATGGTGTAATTGTGTCTTCTATTGGATGATGTAGTAAGCATAAAACCACTCTCTCAAAGACAGCGAAGTAATCCAAACACGAAGACAGAATACAAATATTTCACATTACATTTGTATTTGGTTTACATTTCTCTCATTTGGAAAGCAAAACACACCGTGGCTTTCTGAAAAGAGTATCAGAACAGGTGCTCCCTCTCATGCTCATGTTCATAAGAGATGGTGATTCAGAAGGCTCTGCTGTAAATGCTGATTGAGACACTAGTTTTGGTGTATTTGCTTTTTCTTCACACAATACATACACTTAGTTTATATGCACACAGGAACTCAGTGGGGATCTAATCTTTTCAGATGACCCACATTTGTCTACTAGTCGTACTTTAAAACAAGGTGAGCCATCACAAGTCCCTGCTGAGTTATGAGGCAAGCAGCAACCAACCGTGGGTGACTGTGATGAGCTGTGACGCCTGACAATGATCGGACATGTCCTGAAATATACTTATTAAACCTGGCAAACAAATAGCATCAGCTATTGGAAGCCTAACTTCTTGTTTTCTTGTAATTTAAGATAAAAACCAGAGTTTTCTTGGAGCCTGCATTTAGCAGCTATTAGAGAAGCTGCATCATCCTTAAAGCACTTCACCATCAGCTTCAACATTCAGATGTCTTACCCGATATGGACAAAATGTTAGTCATGGTGCCACCACGGTACAATATACATATCAACTATTACAGATGTTGCTGCCTGTTAACATCTCTGGTTGTATCTGGCTGTTATTATTGTGGGTATTGTGAGCAGGACTGTTTTATGGCAATATTCCTTGCTTCCCTATTGCTTTCCCAGAAAAATGTATTGCGTATGTACATATACTGTGATAAAGGAGTTTCCAACCTAACTATGGCTGGCCCCTAAACGTCAGTGATTCAAATTAAACTACAGATGCCCTTGAGTCAAATCTTACTTTGTCAGTGGAATCACTCCTCTTTTTTTACGTTGCATCATTATACACAGAGAAATGCATGATTACAGCATAGCAGGCTATAAACTTCAATTTACGCTAGATTTATGGCGGGATCACATTGGACGCGGAAGCACCGCATTATGTCAGTTGTTGAGCAGAAGCCTGGCTGTTGACACCAGAAGCACATTTCTCTGGACAACAAGCAATTCTGCTCTTCTGCTGTTTTGTATAGATTTAATCTCTCTCTCTCTCTCTCTGTCTGCTCGTCGCACTCGCTCTCTGTTTGGACACAACTGTCAAATTATGTGAAATAAATATGTAATTTAAAAACCACAATTGGATTGGATTTAATAATTTATCACAGCCTAACAATGTTTTATTTTCTTTTAGATTAATCTAATGATTCTTTTTTTGATTAGTTGATTCATTTATTACTTTTATTTAGAGATATTTTTTAATTAGTGGTTGATGTAACAATTAATTTACCCAAAATAAATATCTAAAAATGGTCTAAAAATATTTCAATATTCTATTCAATCATCTTCTCTTAAAAACAAACAAGTTACTTTTTGTAATTTAAATCATGGATTTATTTCATCAGTGAAGATGATCAAATGTTTTTTTTTTTAGCTGCAGCTTTGACCTGTCACCTCTTGTGATACACTGTAAAGCGAGGTTTCTGCTTATCATAGTGAAATTAGAGAAAGGCGTGCACGTCAGAAAATGACATCATCAAGGCTTGCGATTTTGAGCACGAAGACTCCGAAAGGGGTTGCGGCGCTTGGTCGCGCACCTCCGAGTTTTTGTAACCAGGAACTTGCTGTGCGCATGCTCTGAGCTTTTCAGACATGACTGTCACAAATAGTTCACTGATAAAATCACTATTAGCAGGAGGTGTCATGCCTGGTTTATACTCCAGCAGCTGTGCACCTATTCTGTGCGGACACTTCTCGTGCACGCCAGGCATACATAGTACAGTGCTGGTCTCATCTGTACAATATAAAGGTGAACAGCGTGACAGTAGGCTGCACGGATTTTAAATGTAGCATTTTTCTGTTGTTCAGACAAACATTATACTTTCTTTCCTCCCTACAGGTGGCGTAGTGTGTTCTGCTTCTGGTTCCAGCAGAAATGTCCCAGCGGAGCGGGCAGGAGGACCCGGAGCGGTACCTCTTTGTGGACCGCGCCGTGGTCTACAACCCGGCGGCACAGGCCGACTGGACGGCCAAGAGGCTAGTATGGATCCCATCAGAACGCAATGGCTTCGAGGCTGCCGGTGTTCGCGAGGAGCGCGGAGATGAGGTGGTGGTGGAGCTGGCAGAGAACGGGAAGAAGGCGGTGGTCAACAAGGATGACATCCAGAAGATGAACCCGCCAAAGTTCAGCAAAGTAGAGGACATGGCCGAACTCACCTGCCTGAACGAAGCCTCCGTGCTTCACAACCTCAAAGACCGCTACTACTCCGGCCTCATCTATGTGAGTATTTGTGATTCACTCATAACAACTACCTGTAACAACAGTAAACAGTTCCATCCAACGGTCTATTAGCCTCTCTACAAATACCAACCACCTATCTGCATATCTTAGCCATAGCATTTTATACTTGAGTCTCTAAATTCAAGAGGCCAAGAAACACATTTCCTTCAATGACCAAGCCATCATGTCCTACATAAGCTGCCGATTTCCCCTGTGATTATGGCCCACTTAGTGCCATGCATTCCTGGAATAGCCCAGACCCGGAGCTTGTGGGCCACCTGAGACCCGGGGAGGAGGCGGGCGCTGAGAGGTTCACACTCAGAGGCCCGGTCACAAAGACAGAAATGAGTTCGGCTAAAATAGATTATTTACTCGGGGCAGATTGTGAAAAAGATGGGGTTTTTTGCCTTATCTAGTCATATTGCTCGAATACTAACTTCTATGTTCCACTAGACAGTGGAACATCTCTCCACTCAGTAAGATATTCACATTAAATAATATTTGAAAGCATTTTTTGGAAAGTACTTGCACTGTGGATTTCTGAAATGACACTTTGTATTCGTTGTGTTAATGAGGCATCATTACATTACTGTCATCATCCAGTACAGTAGATGGCCGGCCAAACTACCAGCATTATAGCATATAGTTCATCCAAAGAGTTATTTTGCATTAGTGTATGTACTTTATTATTTTACCCACTTTACTGGATCGTATACTATGATTTGCTACATTTCCTGGAGGCTTTTAGACCGCTCTTAGTATGAGTTACAGATCTGTGTAGGGCCACAACTGATGATTCTTTTTTATTATTGATAAATATGACTAGTATTTTCTCGATTGATTGATGAATTGTAGTCCAATTTCGCTAGATAAGAAAATACACTAAAAAAAACACCAAGACAAAACTATGTTATATTGTAGATGGTGGAGGATGAATTTAGGATTATCACAGCTTGAGGAAAGAAGTTGCTCTGAAGTCTGGTAGTATAGCAACTGATACTTCTGTACGCTTGCCAGGCAGCAGCAGGCTGTGGCTGGGGGGGGGGGGGGGGATACTTCCTTTTAATATCCTTTGAGCTATTCGCAGGCACCCCCTGTCACCAATATCACTAAATGGTTACCAATGATTGTCTAGGCGGTTTTAAACAGCTGCTGAACCAGCAAATATTCATATAACAAGCTGGAACCAGAGAATGTGGCATTTTGGCTTAATTTCTTATCAACATTCTTGCAGATTTTACGGTTGACTATTCATTTTAGTCCGAGATGGGTTACATCAAGATCTATTCAGTCTACTACAGCTGGCATGACATGTGAGCAATGTTGCGTCCACGACTAAACAATCATTTTCTAAGGATATTTAGTAACATAAATCATATTTAATCTCTTTGTATGTGTTGACAAAAGTGAATTATTGGTTCCAGATTCGTGTTCTTTTTCATGTGCTGTGACAAAATTCTCCCTTCTTCTTACACAAGCTGCAGCAGTGTAGTCATCAGGTTCACTTTTTATTCATAGTAGATAAAAAATCTGTATAAATAACATCTTTGTATTTTCAGAGCACTTTTAAGGGAGAATAATGACCCCAGCCCCATCTCTTAGCTCAGGGAGGCCTGTGCTGAGTCACACTGTGACCAAACCGTAACAGAGTTCTTTGTGTTCACTGATAAGCAACAGCTGTCTGCTCAAATAACTGAATTTTTCTGCCAGAACACTGATACTTAATTAACAGCCAATCCAATTTGAGCTTTTGAATGTTTGCTTTTCTGCAGGGTTACAGACGTGTCTTTCTTCTGATCCACTTTACATGCTTGGTGACATTTACGAGTTGCTAAATTATCATCTTACTGATTTCCATGTGTGTGACGCTAATGAACAAGGATTGATTTAAGAGATTGGAGTTGCATGCATGCAGATCTCTGTCAGTCATGTCTGCTTTAGCGTTCCTGGCTGACATGTTTTTGTTTTTTTCTGCTTTTGAGGATCGTGTGACCTTTTTAAGTCAGACCAGCATAGCACAGCGCTGACATAACCTCTTTGATTACTCGCATCCACACGGCAGGCAGTGGATGTAAAGGTGATGATCATGCCTTTTGAAATTACAAGGTAAAAGAGAAACGACTTAAAGACGGACTTCATGTACAATGTTCAACTTCAAAAACTCAAAACCTGTTTCACTCATTGAAAATGTTGATGGACATACCTCGTCGTGCCTGGCTTTGCTGAAAGCTGGCAGCTCCGGGCTGAGAGCTTAATGTTGATTGTTGTGTGCCTTTATCTGCAGGCTGTCTCTCCGTTCAATAAGCCTGCCTCTCACTGGAGCATGGGTCTCTTACATCTCCATTTCATCCAACCCTTTCCCTGATTGTGACTCATTTACCAGTTGGCTGGGTTTTCTCTTTATCGTTTGTAGAGGTGGAGACTTTTGCAAAAACGCCAACTCAATAACTCGTGCAATGACATCATGTAACACAATAGTAGAGTTATGCTGCTTGATGGAGGCAACACAAGATGTCTCCTACTCATTTCTCATAGATTATTTGCATTCAGCATTTAAAGTCTTCTTTTTTTCTTCTTAGGCTGTCATCTTCCTTGTTGCATTTTGCCGGGTAGAATGACTCCTCTCAGCTGTTGAAGCTGTTTGAATTGAGGTTGGTTCCCTCTTGTGCGCATACAGTGATGACAGGTTCATCATTTTAATCAAGTGCTGTTGAGTGACATTAAGCGCACCTAAAGATTTAGAGCAAATACACAGTCTGTCGGGGCATTACTGGAAATAATTAAAATGTGTTGTGTGAGGCAAATCCATTTCTTAATTTCTCGGGGAAGTCTGCAAAGACAATGACTTGATGGTAAAGCCCAGTTAGCCCAGTTGTGTCACAATGGCACTGATTCTTGTAATTGCAGAGACCCCAGAAAATGTCTCCCCTTTCCCCATCGAGAGAGGCTGAGGCCCTGTTGCTAAGCACTGTTCGGTTCACAGACATTTATTTGGACATTTCCGGAGGGCTTGGATCCCTTTCAACTCTGTGAGAGTTCTCCTTCGCTCATCACAGCTTCTCTGAGTTGTATTGACCAGCTCGGGCCCATTTATCAGCTCAAAATACTCTGCACAAAGATTCATATGTAGCCCAGCCTATCATCACATATTGTTCATTGTAGTAGTAACGTTCCAGTGAGCCGTAAAAAGGAATGAAACCACAACACGTTGTCTGGCTGGTGTCTTGTTATGCCCGGTTGTGTAGGTGTCCAACCCGTTGCCCTCAGAGCCACACTAATCCCTCGAATACCCCCTAGGGTCCACCGTCAAGGACAGCCAGCTGAGTCATCCCTCTCCCCGCTGCCTGTGGCCCATGCTGGGTCGGGAGCACTGATCTGTCTGCCTGGCGCTGTGCCCACTGTAGGAGGGCTTGGGAAGGGGTTATTGTGGCGAGGGCCCCGTAGTACATCCTGTGCTGCACCAAGTTTGTTTTTACAGGCAATTCCAGTTAGCGAGGTGTGAGTGTTGGCCTCTGTAACCAGGGAAGTAGAACAGCACTGCTGCTGCTGCTGCTGCTGATGATGATGATGATGATTCCAGGGTGACACATCTCAGTGTGGCCAGGTTGCTGCACAGAGCTGTGTCTAAAGCATCTGTGCACATGGAAGAGGTGGGAAGGGGGATTTTTATGGCCATCTGGTGACATTACCCCCCCCCACCACACACACACACACACACACACACACACACACACACACACACACACACACGTGGGCTACAGCACCACATGACCAACTCCAGAGAGGCCTGGCTGTTACTCGTATGTGTGCATATCTTGGACTCCATTTCTGTACTAGCAGGGTGTGCGGCTATATATAATAATTTAGTATCATCATAATCATTATGTTGATATCCAGCTGTATACAGTATAATACAGTAATCAAAATGATTTTGTTTGACCAGAATATTTTTTCGTTTATAATACAACTCACTATAACTAATTCAGCTTCTGTCATGTTAAGCGATGCAGATATTAAGTGACTATGTGGAATTATTGCCCAGCACTAAACATCGCAACGCAGCATCAGATTACATATATGTGTTGTGAATGTGTGGGTGTGAACCTCCAGCCATGTGACAGTTGTGATGCGTTTGTCAGAGGTCTTTCTCTCACTCAGTCTCTCACACACACACACACACACACACACACACACACACACACACACACACACACACACACAAAATGCCCTCTGCTCACAAAGCATGCTTTGGTCATGCCACCATTGTTCCAGTTCAACAACTGGGTTAGCAGGCCTGGGGGCCCCCCTGGTTGACGCAGACCACATAATTTAAAGAATCTGGCTTTGCAGCCCAGCCAAACACAGAAATCAGAAAGGCGACAAAAGAGGAAGGAACGCAGCATAGAGTAGTAAAAAAGCACAAGGAAGTTGGTACCATTGGATAGAGATAGTCAGCAGAGGGAGGAGAAACACCCTCGTCTCATCTTAATTCATGATCTGGACAGATGGCTGCAATTTAGCCACAAAAAAAGTTTTTATTGGCATAATGTATGATAATCCCAGTCATCGATTCAAAAAGCCTTAATCTGGCGTCTACTGTGAACTGCGTACCCCGTGCACTCTTGAGTTAATGGAGTTCCCCAGCAGCAGACATGTCGGGGATTAACCCTGTGCTGTCCTGTCTGACTGCATATCTGTTTGCATAACACAGTTGAGGGACCTATATACTGTTGTGGATTAAAATAGCCACCCCTTGCATCTGATTCCTGGTGTCAGTCAAAGGATGTGGGGGTAAAATTGCCACCAGTTTTATGTAGACAAAAAGGAGATGGAGAATTGCCACATATGAGGAAGATCAGCGAGTGGAGCAAGGCTTTTAAATACTGTGGGACAGTGTGGCAGTGTGCCAGCAAACTGCAGATGTTCACAGTTTTCCGGCGTCATCTGTGAATTCATAGTCTGCACAACAAAAAACACTCGTACAAACAGATTTGTTTACAATGGGCCCATAGAGCGTCTTTAGCTTCTGTGCTGTGAGTATTCCCCCGTGAAACGGAATAGTTTAACCTTGTACAGTTAAATTGAATCCGTTCATTTGATCGGAGCGTTGACACAACGCAGCAGGCTACAAAGAATTTTCCATTTTGAAATACAAATTACGAAGGAATTGATTTTGTCTTTGCATATAGTGTTTATGCACAATATGCACAGGGATGTGATTTAACAGGCTTAAAAAGGCATTTTTCATTTCATCTGAACTTTAAGAGAATTTGTGCCACCCACCAATTTTTTGTTTTGCTCAGAAGTTTCTCAGTGGTATGAACAAAATTCACGAGTGATCCAGACCGGTCGCACGAGTCATGTACAGATTGTCTGCCTGAATAATGCCTTAATCTGAATACGATACCGTAATTAACTAAAATGAATTGACGCAAACTTAATGGATAATTAATATTCTGCTTACTGTATGATACCAGTGCGATGCCAACTTCTGGCTTGGACTACAAAAATACATCATTCCTGCAGCACTCTATGTTCTCTCGACAAATATCTCTGTGACCGTCGCGTTCACTCATTTAGTCGTGGATGCTTTTGCTTTAGGTGTGACACGATGGAAATTGTGAAAGTTTTAAAACGCAATTTGTCGCTTCTTTGCCTCGTAATATATTCACGTTCTGTGTGAAAGTAGTCATGACAAAGACAACAGTTTGAAAAAGATATATTGGCATGCGAGTTGCTAATGATGAAATCTCACCGACGTGCACCTCCTCATGAAAAGGTGTCGTTCATCAGCCTCAAACAAGCGATTGACGACGTTTGGTGAGTCCGGCTTGGCTAGTAGGAACTCTCAGAAAAAATATTTACAGGAAAACAAAGCATGAAAATAGCAATGCTATTAGGACTCTGGTGTACTGTACTGCCTATACAAACCATTGTTAAAATAATAGCTAATAGAATTTGTAACATTGTATTTTAATCTCTACAACACGTCAGCGTCCAAATAAATCCAAGCCTAAATTTTGTTCCTTTGACAGCACACTAAAGTGATCTTAGATCCTTTTTGTCCATTTAGAGCTGAGTGTTATCAAAGCATACAAAGACTAAAATACTATAAAGTATTAACTGTGATGGTGATGTAAGGGCTGCTGTGTGATGAATTAACAGTCAACCACGTTTTCTTCTCTTTTTCTAGACATACTCTGGTCTCTTCTGTGTGGTCATAAATCCCTACAAAAACCTGCCCATCTACTCGGAGAACATCATTGAGATGTACAGGGGCAAGAAGAGGCACGAAATGCCCCCCCACATCTACGCCATCTCAGAGTCTGCGTACAGGTGCATGCTGCAAGGTAAGTCTGAGTGTCACCGCCTCTCATCTACCACAGTCCACCTCACATACAGGAATGACCACTTCAACTTAAATCCCATTGAATGTTATTGTATTGGCTACAAAAGTTTTGTGTGAAATCATGGCATCTTTAAATAATGACACCCATCCAAGTCCCATCTTCTCAGATGCGATGTGTCAATGCTACCTGGTCATTAAGAAGAACAAGAACCTAATGTCTTCGAAGCATTTTGGTGGAACATTTCTGTTTTAAGATTGTGATTTTTGCGGTAAGTTGAGGAATGCACAGAACGGGAGGCCAACATGTGTATATGTGTATGTACACATGTTGGCCTCTAAATTAATCTACACACAATATAAGCAGGCAGTTAAAGGATCTTAGATGACAAAACCATGAGAATATAGCTACAATATTCAGATTTTTTTTATTCAATGCAGGCCTTCATACAGTCTTTTTCTTCAAGCATCCGTCTCTATTAATCAATACAATCAATGCAATCTTTCCCAGTGCATGACACTGCTGTCATCTGTGGCATCCAGTCTGCCCCAGTTGTCGTGTTTATTCCATTTTCATTTTGGCAACGTACAATCTTGTAAGTGAAGGCCGTCCCCTCAGAATGATGTCTTCAAAGACCCTTGCCTGGTAGTTGGCGAGCTTCCAGGCTCTCTGAGCAGTGACTGACTGGGATCAGACCAGCGAGAACAGAGAGGGTGACCCCATTGTGCTCAACAATAGGTCCTTTGTGTGATTGCGAAGGCCGACCAGTGGGGGTGGTGACAGACTGGACAGTCCCGTCAGTCCTTTTCGGCCTTGCTTTCCCCATGTTGGTACACAGAAGGAAGTTTCGGTAGTGTCAACAAGTAGCTTAATGATAGCTCCCCCCCCCCCCCCCTTAACCAAAAACTACTGTCATAATGATAAGTGCAAGACATTTTTCCTTTTTTCTTGTAGTTGTTCTTTCTAAGGTTTCTTTCTTAGGTTGTTGTGATGTTGATTGAACGATATTATCTCTTCACAGCTGATAATGTATAAGCACAGGAACGTAGTTTCAGCATCAGCCCCAATGTAGCTGTTGTTGAACTCTGCCAGCTCGTCATTGAGTCCAGCTAGTTTCTTGTTGTCGCCTCCTCCTCCTCCTTTCTTCACACCCTCTATTCTCTGCACGTTTCTACATGGTTGGACACAAACACAGTGGGGCAGGGCTGGGAGACCCGTCTATTAGTAATGCGTTGAACATATTTGAGCGTTTTCCTTTTCCTTGAAGCAACGACCTCAAGCTTTTCAAAGGCTGCGCGTATTCACTGTATGTCTCGGAGTACACAAGCCCGATTGGTCATTTTGAATGCGCCGCTAACTCCAACCCATTTTCAGTTGTGGTCGTGTCAGAGTTAACAGTGTTAATTCAAAATGAGGTTTGTAGGTTGGAGATTAGTGGAGGCCAGCTGCTGTTCAGCTGTGGCCCTGAGCATTTCAGCAACCCGGTGGGTATAACAATATCCAGCTGCATAGACTAGCACTGGTGTTTGACTTTCTCTTTTCTCCAAGTGGTCTCTAATGACTTTGGAAAAACCAGACACGGAGGCAGATATCATCACATTTCTTATATATGGAGGAAACTTTCAGGGTATGTAATTCTATATTGTTGCAATGACATACACTGTGGTGTAGTACACCACAGTGTATTTCTGTAAAATCCATCAACAATTTATAGATAAAACTCAAAGACAGGAATGTCTGTTTTTGGCTCATTCAGTAAACGAAATACCTGACAAATCAAGATGCTACAAAAATCATACAGATATCCAATATTTCCATAAAATGGCCCAGTATAATGCTGAAAGAATCGTCGCAAAACAGTCAACAATTGATTGTTAAATTGTAAAAATAATCTACAGCTTAATCAAGAATTAAAATAATCGTTAGTTACAGCCTTAGTCTAATACGACCAAAAATATTTGAAAAACGTTCACACAAAAAATTGTCCCGCATTATATGTCACCATATTGCTCAACACCCTGTCCCTGTTATCTTACATTTGGGTGTTTAATATCAGACCATGTTTAGACTCTGCAGTGTCAGTTGCCATCTGAACAACAAAGAACACTTGAGACAAAATAGTTTGTTCCCTTTAATTTATGACCTTTGCATCCGAACAGATTGGCAAATCATATTTAAGGCTGAAGGGTGTCTAAACCTCACGGGGGTCTGTTAATTACCTCAGCATTGCTGTGAAGCCAGTCACTACTCAGATGGGAGGTTAAATGAGGTGTTACCGAACAAAGACAGGGTGTGCAAGCAGACCTCTAGAACTTACTGCACATCTGTCATTGATTAGCGGTCCAGATACTTTACATAATTGCCCTCACTGCTCAGCCGAGGTGAACTCACTGACGTACAAGAAGCTAATTTTATCACATTTGTTGTAAGGAAATGCTTGCTTGAATGAAAACATGTGTTGAAGGTCCAGTCATGTCAGCAGCTGCGAAGGTTTCCAAGTGGACATGCATCAACAGCAATGAAAAGTGTCCCAAGGTGTGCTTTTGAAAAAGGGAGTCTTTGTTTCAGTTGACATGGTGTAAGACCCCCCCCCCCCCCCCCTTCTAGAGCTTCTCCCTGGTGTCTAATCAGGGTGTTAAGTCAAGTCCACCTAGATCCATCGTAGCTTGTTGAGTTTTTTTCTCTCATAGAGGTCCATTTTATCAACAATGAACAAAGCCCTTCTCATGTCAGCAGCATTACTGATATTTATAAAAGTTGAAGGGAATTGTTTGAAGAATGCAAAGCATGTTCCAGGAAGTTTTCAGTTGTTCGTTTTCTCCCAAAGATTGTTCTCCCCCCCCCCCCCCCCCCCCAATAAAAACAACTGGAACAGATGTGGTTGTGGACAGTGAAACCTCTCCGTCAGTAACTGAAGGAGCACTCCAGTTGTATCAGAAATAATACTAGCACAGCTGGAGCTATAACTGCTATTCTTTTAACTAATGCTGAAAAAAAAAAACGGTATCCCCTTAAAATGAAATATAATAGGGCAGGTGACTGAAAACTACCAGAGAGGAACTCTGAATATGAGTACATCTTCTCAGTACAGTGATTCATTAACAAATTGTAGCCGAAGCCACTAAATTAAACTAAACTGTATCATAATGCTGCTGTAGCGAACAAATTTCCCCTTGCGGGATTAAGTATCTATCTATCTATCTATCTATCTATCTGTCCTGTAACACCTGTTGAACCTCAGAACGATAAAACATGGTGGTACACACATCTCTGCGCCGTGACCAAAGATACCAGCTCTTTTTCTTTTTTTTATTTATGAGGAAAAATCCGATGTAGGTGTGTATGTTGAGTGAGGTATGTACAGTATGTACAACTGTTGAGCATAAAGCTCTTGTGACTGATGAAGGGAAATTCCTTTTTGTTGTGATTGCTGGAGCGGCTGACTCCACTTAACGTCTTTATTGTTCCTCCCCATCCATCTTAGAAAAGCTCACGTGTATCTGCAGTACAAATACCTCCTCGTTGTTGTTGTCAATCAGTGTGAAATGATTTCTGGCAGACTTTTAAAGACGTTTATATGAGTCTTGCTCTTAAAGTTCACCTGCTATTTTCTTTACTCCAATATCTGAACGGGAGACACAACATTACGAGCCAAAGTAGATTTATTTCTGCTTCGTCTCTCTTGTTACTCTTGTCTATATTAAATATATAACCTTCAGTATGTCTTAATTTCCCTTCACACTCAATGATTGTCCTTCTCAAGTCCAGTCGCCTTTGTGTTGCTGCCACCACTACCTGTCACCATGGATTTTGTTTTGAACCCAAATGTAGATATTAATCACAGATTTGTTCCTTAGCTTTAGTTTGCTTGAATACCTTGAATAAAAATCTAAATCCTGTTGTCAGTGCCTCTCAAACAAAGTTAATCTCCCTATCGGATTTATTTTCAGACTTTCCTTCTCAGATAGGAAATTAAATACTTTGGATCTCCATTCCATTTATTTCCATCTGTAAATCCTTCTTCTGTTCTGCCCACACCAGAGGCCTTTGCCATTATAGCCCTAAAATAGATGGTTTAAAATGATTGACTGCTTTGACTTTTAAACCCATATTGACAGATACCTCTGTGTCGAGGGATAGTCCAATCCCTTTGAAAAAGTAGTTTATGGTTTCTTATATTCGGACGGTGCAGTAAGATGAGAGACGAGCATTGGTTCATGCCACTGTAAACATGACCATAGCCTTCTATTAACTGGCTGTAAAAGCCTCTTGAGCACCCTGTCATAAGCTAATAACCAATCACAAGCCCCCTCTGTGTTATGAGATAGCTTTTCTGTGCCAGGACTCTACAGACACCCAGAATTCTTCAACAATCAGCAATGCTTAAGATTTCTGTTATTGTTATAGTTAGGTTTCATGCCAACCCCCATAATCCCATAATTGCCTCATGGGATACTTAACCCACTATTTTAGTTGGAAAATCAAATATATGTGGTAGACCATGCATAGTCGTTACGCAGGTTTCTTTTCAATGATATTGGTCATCACAGCCTTAAACCAGCAGTGAATCGTAGCTGGATTCATGGCTAGTTCTGCAGGATTTCATTAATTTTTAGATTATCGTTCCAAAATATATGGTATTGAAAAATCATGGCAGTAGTTATAGTATTTGTTTGAAAGATGCAACAACAGTGGACTTTATAGAACAGTGCATTTCCAATAGTCCTTTTTGCTTGTAAAACACTTGCTCAGAACAAAACTGAAGCTGTGAGTTTTCTTTGTATTTTTTGAGGTGGTGGCATAAATGTTAGAGACGCTGAATTGCAACCAAAAGGTTGGTGATTGCCACACAGGTTCATAAATAACAATCCCTCTCACAGGACGGTGGTGAAAAATATGTCTGGAGTCTCGAATATCAGCTACTTTAACCCAAAAAAAAAAAAAAAAAACTATCCGTATTGGCCGGTATCAGCTATCGCTATCTGTGGCAAAAAAAAAACCTGATCAGGGAATCCTTAAAATTATATTTGTCCTTTTTTCTGCTGATCCAATCCATGACTCAAAACCAGGATACGATCCGAACAGTGAGTTTTGTGATCTGTTTGCTGTAGGAGAAAGGACTAACTAAGCCGTGGACAGCCCTGTCATTTTATAGTTAAGTGGACATTAATTTACTCATATAAAGTCTATAACTGCCAGTTGATCATTTTATTAATGGCTTAATATACTGTCTGGAGCTAAGCAACATCATCATTAACAATATAGCTCCATTTTTCTTCACAGACCGCTCAGAGACGAAGCTCTAGTTCCTCGTGTTAATGAGACGGCATCATAGTGCTCATCGATTTGTCTTCATTGTCATGAACATTCAGCTGATATGCTCCACTGTTTACATCTCTGTGTTTTTTTGTGACACTTAAGTAACCGCTAGATCAGAGTGCAAGACTGGTTCCTGAGGTGAGTGTTTGCACTTCAGATACAGGCATTAGCCGTCAGTGGCAGACTCTGGCTCAGGCCCAGCATGCCGCAGCCTCACAATGAGCTCACTGTCATGAGTTGAGATCAGCTCACCCTCCTGCCCCCTCCTCTTACTGGGAGAACCACCACAAGCAGAGCTGCTGTGTTTATGTCAAAGCCGCAAGATATCCTCAATTTCAGACACTTGCTATTAGATATCAGCCCAATACTGACTCAAATAGCTTGATCGTGTATCGGGACAATAGGCCGATCTGGTATTGGGTACCATTATTTTATAAAACAGTAAAAGTAAAAAGTACATTTATATCCTAAGAAAGCAATGTTTAAGTTAAGCCTGATGTTACTTTACACATAACAGAATGATCCCAATCCCAGGTATCGGTATCCGGACTGAACAAGTTGGATTGGTGCATCCCTAATTGATTTCCCTCATTTTTTCTTTCTGTGTTTCCCTTAAAAAGGTCTGGATTCAATACTTAAAATCATATTCAAACTTCTCAGCTTTCGCTTTAACTAAAAATGTTCTATATCCTGGGGGAATATAATGGAGTCATGTGGAGCTGGCAAGATCATTACCATTCATGTGAAACCCACAAAACAGTCCTCATGACCATTTAGTAATGTTACGGAAATAACAGCCCCTGTTTGGGTAGTTCTCATCTGCACAGACCCACAATCCTCAGCCAATCGGCGCTTGACAGTCTGGAGAGGTTGTTAGGGCTGCAGCAGTGCTGGCAGATTGGTGAATGGAAATGAGAGGTCTCACAGTGACTGGATCACATCTTTCCACTGTGTCTGCAGCCAGCCTGATAAAGGAGACACTAGCGCTCTGCGCGGTGTTGTGTTGTGTCCGATTCAGATAGGGATGTGAATGTAAAGAGAAAGAGGAAAAAGAGGTGGTGGCTAATGATGGATTGTGTTTGCATGTGTGCTGTTGTGCACGAAGTAGCAGTCGACGTCACAGCTTGAGAGATCCTGAAGGGTCGGGGTAGCTTTAGCGTGTGTGTGTGTGTGTGTGTGTGTACTTGCATGCATGTGTGTGAGGCCAATTCCCCTTGTTACAGTGCTTAGCTGCAGGAAGTTCCTGGTCAAAGCCAGGAAACCCACGTTGTCCCTGGTGAGCCATTCAGCTGTGTCCTCAGTCAGATAACTTTCCATCATTTCACCCCAAAGGAGCACAGTCAGCACTTCAGTCCAGGAAACCTTCACCTCTAGCAGAACGGTCCAGCCTGGGACTCAACATGCACAGAATGAGTTGACGTATTCACAGCATGTCTTAGAGCAGTGGTTCCTAAACCCTTTTGGCTTGTGAGCCCATTGAAATGAAGCAATGTTTACTTGTGACCCCTCTTCACATGTCATGGCCTTAAGTGCCAATATGAGTGGTGAGCACGTCAGTGTTGAATGTGAGTTTTCTTTCTCGGATTGTGTTAATTTGCAGTTTTTTAGAGGCACGCTGAACCAAATTAGGTCACACAATCACAGGACTGGACCAAGTGTGCTCTGATGCTCCACATTGTTAAATGATCAGATCTTCCATCCACCTCTACCTCTGGGATTTAAATCATGTATCTCCTGTCAGCATGTTGCTGTAAAGGCATGGGAACCCATCCACACTAGCAGTGTTTCAGGGAACTATCATCTTTTTCCATTAATCTTATTTGTATGCTGCTCTAATAGATCACGTAAGCAGGTTTTAATGGCCCACCATTGCGACATAGAGTGGGTTGCATCCACTGATCCAGGAACAGAGAAATTATGTTTTATCACTGTGTTGCAATTTCCACCTGCTGTAACACTTCATATTCAAAATAAATTCATATGCAAGCTGTTGTTGCCTTGCAACCATGTACTCAGAGCAAACTTGCACAGGCTTATACTTAAATTCAGAAAGGATGCGTATTTCCCTGAGTTATTGACGGCTTCCCAAGTCAATCTACTAACGCAGCAGCTTGCCAATCACCGGTAACTCTTTCAACTAACAAACGTGTTGACTTTGCAATACAGTTAGCGTGTTAATGGGCTATGAGACCAGGCCTCTTGATGAACAGGCGCTTACTCATCAAATACAGGAAACTGTCTTTGCTAGAATGAAATGAGATGGATGCCCAGTTAATTAACTGCTTTTTGCTCTTTAAACAGAGCCAACCTGCAAGTATAACGTACCTACAATAAATCCATACTGTTTGATTTCATGAGAATGTTGATTCTCATGTACAGCATTTAATTAAGGATCTTTTTTTTTTTTTTTTTTTTACAACAAGCTGACACTTCAAAACAAATAAACATTTTCATTGAAATATTTAAACACAATGTGACATAGTAGGCAGTCCATTTACAATGTTCAAGTACAATACAGTTCTTACTGAATGAATCTTACACAGTTGCAGTGGTTTTAGCTCTGTGTGAACAGTGCAACATTAGGTAAATAGAGTGAAGAGAGCCATGTGACTTTAAGAGGGGCCCTGTCCCTGGGGGGGGGGGGGGGGGGGGGGGAGCATTGGCGGGAAGACAAAGTCTTTTTTTCTCATGACATCATCACCATTATATCCCGGGCCTCTGGATGACTCTGATTTGCCTCACTTCAAGCTCACAAGACACTCCAAACAGGAATACCCCGGAGGTTAAGAAGATGCATTGCATGTTATGTTTTATTGCCACATGACCACAGTGCAAATTGCCCTCAGCACAGCACATAATGTGAAAAAAAATAGTTGGATCAGTCTTTGTCTCACATTTCATTTCATAAATCAGCTGACCTTTGCATTATAAAAGTCTACATTTCGTACATCCCGACCCGAACACGTAACAAAAGTAAAAAGCAGGCGTCTTTAACCACATTCAAATGTGGTGAATAGTTTAGCCGTGAAACACATTCAAAGGAGACTTTCTCTCCCGGATGGTCCGCTGGGGACATTTAGGGACATATGAATCTTCTTATCTGTGTAGATTGTAAATGGGCACTATTGTGTATAATGGGGCCGGATGAAGAGTCGATCCAGATGGGCCCTGCCTTTTACACTCAGTTTGTTCACTAGAAGATTGCAAGATGCAAAATGCGTACGAGGGATGGAGGACAGTGTATTAACTGAAGTTGAGTGGAAGAGCGTGTACTGTAAACTGTACGGTAAACATAAAAGTGTAGGCGTGTCAAATTTAATCAGTCACATTGTTGTGTCAGTGGTTGCATTCTGCAAGATGAGAATATGACTGCAGTTGTAAATTTTGCCTAATGATGTGTGTATATATATATATATATATATATATATATATATATATATATATATATATATATATATAATGTCACTACTGCTGCGAAAAATCATGTATGTGCCGATTAAGTGTGCATCAAAAAACACATGCGTTCACTGTCAGAAATTAAATGAAATGAATCCTTTTAAAGTGTATAATATGAATTTACAGACTAATAGTTGAGGGTAGTCATGCAAGTTATCCTATTGAATCTTTCAAAGATGACCAAGTGGTCGCCAGCAGTCATACTAGATAAACCTGCCATGATACAGGCGCAAATATTGTAATACGATATTCCACAAATCCGGCCAGCTTCAGTTTTTGTTTTCCATACAAGCTATTCTGTGATTATTAGAGATAGACTGATTAATTGGCAAGGCTGCTTACTTTGCAGATATACTTGTAGCCGTGTAAATGTCGACGGGTAAGTAACAAGAAATGTCAGTAGAGAAAATCCAAACTAAGTTAGAGTTCATTTAGAAAGTCATGCCATAGACAGCAGTCTATTTACGAACATAGAGCTGACATTACAGTTGCCTTATCTCTCCCGTGCAGTGACTGTGGTTTAATGCTGTGAAGCCTGAGCCTACTGAAATATACGGCCCGACAAAAGTAATTTTATTATTCTGATAATAAAAATAAAAAACTGACATTTACTGGTTGTTGGTAAGCTCACATGCGCTACACACCAAGCTTGACTTTGACCTTCAAATCCACAATCCAAAACCACTTTACTTTTGACATATTGTTTTGGTGATGAGGTTGTCAATCAAACTTTGAGAATACACAGTGGATATCAAAGAGTGCTTAGGTTTGACTTTCTCCTCCTCTCCCCCTCTTCTCGTCTCCCACAGATCGAGAGGACCAATCCATTCTTTGCACGTGAGTTACAGGCTCAGTCCACCACCGCATGAATTCTATTTTATGTTAACATTTCTTGTGCTTTATTGAAACTGTTGTTCATTCAGACATATAACTTATTGTTAATGAAGCAATTTTAGTCATCCAGGGCCTGTAGACCTGGATGCCTCCGTGTCTTATATTGCTGAGATGAACTGAGCCCTCTGTCCCAAATTCATAGCATAAGGTTCATGGTTGAGTCATTACTCTCATGCATGTCTCCTTTATATCCTTGGAAATAACATTACATGGTGCAGTATATTTCCCTCCAGCATTTTTTTTGTCTGAATTAAATGAAAGTGACAATAATGCGTTCACTGGTAATTAAACGAGTTCAGGAGCAGCGCAAGTGAATCAGCTGCTCCGGGGGCCTTAACAGTCCTTTTAAATCATGTATCTCAGGGACACTGACCAGACTGTCACTACTTAAGATACGTGTGAAATGTGGATCTGAGAAAAATGCCTGACATGTCTGCTACACAGTCCCCTGGCGTCTTTTCAGTGACAAGTGTCTACAGATGACAGGAATGTCCCCAAAGAAAATTCCAGAGGGGATATCAAGACATAAGCCATGCAAGGCCCTTTCACTCTGCAGGGTGAACAGTGAGGCGTTAATGTTGCATATCCCGTCTATGTACACACGGGGGTCAAAATATATTGTAGGGCGGTTACTTATAGGAAATAAAATATAAAAATGGAAAATATATCCACTTGTTAGCATTTATTACATTGTTATTGTATTGAATTGTGTTGCTGCATTAAACAAAAGATGGATATATTCATGCTTTCACACACTTGCACAGACATAAAAAATATAGATTATAGAGATAATTAAGGACATGGAACTGAAAAACACAAACTGATTGCAAATAGCGTGAAACACTAAGATAATGGTCCAGTCAGCAGCACTGCCTGATTGATTACATGGCATGTCTTCTGAAATAGGGGAGGTGAGGAATCGAACACCGAGCAGTCCGAGGCCAACAACAGAGACATTGACATGATCCTTCCCTGACTATCCTCCTTTCACAGTAGCCAACAAGACAAGACGGTTACACACCGCTCGTCTTTACTCTCAGCCACGTCACGCTCACTCTATCTGAAAGAAAAACAATATTTTGCGCATACGTATGCAAATTTGCACTTCGTGTAAAACCTCAAGTATGCTCTGGATCCAAACTGCTCCCCCACACTTTCTGCATGGCGTGGAGATTTCTTCCCTGTTTTCTTTTTTTTTTTTTAATGCCATGGTCTCTGTTTGACAGAGCAGTGAAAAGCAAGCTGCACATCCACATGCCAGCAACCACAAGGCATAAACTTGACTGACGTACTGGAAAAAATATTGCAGAGAAAGACACACATGATCAGATACGCACCAGAATTTAGTTTCAGTTGAAAGATTACATTTGTGCGTTTCTTTGTCGTGGAAAAGAGGTTAGGGCTTGTGTTCTACCCATAAGCACCTGCACATCTGTAAAGCTAAAGGAGGACATGGCATTTTAGCTTTATTGATCCAGTCTTTAGGTGGGTTCATTTTAAACAGTTAATTGTTTCACACAAGTGTGATTGTGATTTGTGTGCATTGTCTTTTTTTTGTTCCACAGAGGTGAGTCAGGAGCTGGCAAGACAGAAAACACAAAAAAGGTCATCCAGTACCTGGCACATGTTGCCTCCTCCCACAAAGGAAAAAAAGACCACAACATTCCTGTGAGTTTTCTCCTTTCTCATCTCTCTAAATTAGTTTGCCAATGCCTGCTCGAAGCCACAAACCTAACGAGTCCATTCAAATCTGTTCAAGTATTGACGTAAATGTTGGATTTGTATGCAAAATGAATCACCCACCGCTTTGCCCTATCATATCTTTGTATTGCCCTGCTACCCCAAGACCGGGTTATTGGTTATGACACTGTAGTTGTAATAACGATCTTTAGAAGTAACTAATGAGCAGTTTGGCCAGGGTGGGATTGTTGTGGTAAAAGAATAGATACCAATACCTGTAGTAGGCAACATGGCTTTGTGCACTGTGTGTACACAATCTAACAATTGCATTTGTTTATCCGTAACAAACAGCCAGAATCACCCAAACCAGTGAAACATCAGGCAAGTTTTTATACTTTCTTATACACCACGTGCATGCTACACAAACATTGTCTTCTCAAACACACCTGATCTTAGAATATCTGTTTGACATGAGCCTCCTTAAGGGTTCATCAAATGGTGTGAATAAGAAGTGACAGTTGACACTTAGTGTGCTGTATTTAGTTAAAATGCCCCAAAACAGCATATTTAGCTTTAATGTTTTCTCTCTCCGTCAGGCGCAAAATGCAGTTGTAAGTACATTTTAATACTTGCATGATTATTTAGACTTCCTTGATTGTGTTTTATGTGAATGACTTAGTTTGTCCACTCTGTACAGTTGCTTGCCGTTATTGTCGTTCACACTCGGTGAAACATAGTCAAATGCATGTTGTTTATATTTGTTGTGATAGCCATATGTTGAGCCTTGGCTAACATCTCGTGCTGTATGAAACTTAGCAAATTCTGCTGCTAAAAAAACCACATAGAATGCTAATTGAACTTGTATTTTAGTAAGGCATGAATTGTATCTGTGTTTTAGACTGTCGTAAGTTAAGATCAGTCCTGGTCATCAGGACCTAGATCCCTGCAGAAAGTTCTTGCAGCCACCTGTGACAGAATTACATCATACGTGAGATCCACATTACAAACAGTAACTACCTGTTAACCTAGAACACTGGCAGTAATCTGGGTCTTGAGGGCCAGGATTACAGACCACTGAGGTGTTCTAATAACACCCGTGGCTAATTCCAGCTATAGACCACTGTGAGCTGTACCTAGATTCTGACGCTACGGTATCATTAACAATGTTCAGCTTTGACTACAGGTTCATTTGTAATCATGACATGAATGCAATTTATTATTTTCCATAATAACGATTGAATCTCCCCGTTCCTACAGAGTGGACCCCTGTTTTATGTGAGTAGTATGTAGTTTCTCACCTATTTCACCTCAAAAATAACAGGGGTGCTCTTACCCACTCTGTTGCCACCTCTTCTTTACCCTAAGAACATACCTCTTTAATGTTGCCTGATGTTTTTCATCCACTTTAATCAACCTGCTGTGGTTCTATTTTATTCTTCCTGATCGCCAGACGGCGCTGCTTTTGCACTGGACATCTCCATCTTGCATATACACACGTCAAGTCGTTATACCAACAAAGTCCCCTGTGACCATGCGGGTGCATGCCCCAGTATAAAACCCTAACATCATCACGCAATCTGTCCCTCCTGTCTACTTGCAAGTGAGGAAACTAATTGCAGGTCAATTTGACTCGTTTGGTGCTTCGTTTTTTTTTGTCAACCAATTTTTTTGAACTTCATAATCAGTTTTCTTTCTCATGGACAGCGGTGATCTCACTGTTACAGTTCGTGCTGAACTACCGCTGGGCAGGTAAGCAGACTGGCTGCTCGCTCGGCTCGTCTGGTCCATGGCTAACTTAAAACAGGTGTTTTTGCCTCCTGCTGTGTTGTCATCATTAGGTAGTAGGTTACTGGGGTAACTAAGTCACAGTTGTTAAAGGTAATCAGGCAGTGCTGTAGTGCAAAGCTGCTACTGTAAGATCACTTTTGTTTAGAGTGTTTGAGGCGCGCTACAACGTGGCCGTGGTTGCTTAGCTTAGGTTGTGTGTATGACGGCAGCACCATGTTTGAGCGGTGACGGAGTTGCACTGTAGCAATTTTTGCATTGTTGTTTAGTTCTAACATAGTTTGTTATTAGTAACAGCACAGCGTATTGGCTGTGTATTAATTTTGTGTATACTCATCTAGTCGGTGTATTTTTCTTGGACTGACCCACTTCATGACGTGTTGCATGTCTGTATGGCCCCCAGTAAGAATGGCTAGACTTCCAGAGATAGGCGGTGATACTGGGCTGCCGCCTGCCGGTGTGGCTGCAGTCCTTACAGCATTGAAGAGACGCAGGGTGGTCTCACATGGTCCACCTAAAAAAGGAAGGTGGATACTTTGGCCCTCAAGGTTGGCAGCCTTTCATCGGAGTTTGCCCAGATTAAGGAGCTCCTGCTCAATCTCCAGCACGATAACAGGGGGCCAGCTCCGGGTGGTGACTCTAACACTAGGCACTCTCCTTGTCAAGAGGATGACGTACTATCAGCTGCAGCCTCTTGCAGTTTGTTCACAGATAAAGACGGGGACAGAGACACAGCCTCCTGGGCCTCTGATGCTTTTTCTCAGGGGTCTAATGGTGGGCCATTACATGGATCACAATCTGTCCGTTTCTCAATGAAGCCAGCATTTGGGATGGCTTTAACATGCCTGGGGCTGGACAAAGCTCCTGTTGCAGCAGCTCCTGCAGGTGTTTTCTTTCAATGCAGATGCCACAGCCCTCCGCCTTTTCAGTCCCTCCTTCTGCATCCCTTCAAGGCTTTTGATTTCATGTCTATGGAGCTTGGAAGGTTGATGTCATTGGTGACACTGGCACACCACCATGTCTGGCGAGCACAGTCCCCTCTGTCGAGAGGGATGTTGTTGCGATGATGTTCGGGTTTTACACTGAGGCCTACATCATCGCATGGTCACAGGTAACTTTGTTGGTGTAAAGGACTCGACCTGCGCATATGTGAGATGGAGATATCCAGTGCTAAAGCACCTTCGTCTGGAGGTCATCCAGATTTCATAGTTACATTTGTAACTCCCATTCTGCTTTAACGTTTGCATTGCATGACGTGTACTTCCTATCCTCACTGAATTGATAGGATCTGCTTCTTTCAGACATTTAACATTTACATTACTTACAGTGTGAGGACACCCACTTTCATAGAAATCAATCTTTGCTCTAAACTCTAATCATTTTATAAACTAATGGGCTACCATGAAGCTGACAGATCCCATGTTATTTATTTGCCTGCATAATGAAGCACTGTTTATTATGTTCCACTCTGTCTCACTTAAAAAAACAACACCTGTTGGCATGTTTCACTAAGGTTTGTAGTTTGAGCTCAATTATCTGTTGAGGGATTAACAGTTTGAGGTAAATATGCAATGGCAATTTCTTTTTACCAATATTTTCTATAAATTATTCTAGAGGTTTCTATAATTGTAGTTGACACATCAAAAAAGCGACATAGGATTCTACCAAGCATTATCACAAACCTGTCCCGTTCAACATGGACAGAATCAAATAATGTAGTCTGTTGCTGATAGCTAGTTTATAGCTTCACAATAACACACTGGTTCATCTAAATCACCTGACCTGGGTCTAGTGGCTGATGCAGAACATTTTTTCCGCCCTTTCTATGTTAGATTCAGCCTGAAAGCTCTGTTGGCCCAGATGAGTTCTCCACATCTGCTTGTTCCTGCCCAGATTTAGAGACCTGATACGTGACTGCTCTCCTTTTTTGCGCTGGTGAAAATAGCGACTTGTAATATTTGTCCGGCCTTGTGACCTCCGGAGCAGATGTGGAGCAGTGACTACACAGCCACAACTGGATTTAGTGGAACAGTTTTGACTGATCCTCTTTGACTCCACTCAATCTGCCCTAAAGTACTGCTAAAGTACTGCTGCATGGCCGCCAAACAGCCTGCACTTTGATGAGAGAGACACTCATAGCTATGACCTGTACATGTTTTCTATAAAGGCAGAAAAAGGACTTTAGCCCTTTGTTTATTTTTAGCTTGAAAGTGACTGGCGATTTGTAGTGAGTGATAATGGGTCTCTCAGTAGTTTTGAGGCATCTGAGGTTGCTTAAATTTGATCACAGCTACACAAAATTGGCCTTGCGCTTGCTCTGCCGGCTGTCAGATGCCTGACATGCCCATTTTGCAAACAGGAATGTGGGTCAACTTCTAATGCCGCTAAATTGGACCCCCACCGGTGTTTATAATCTGCTGTATGCACATAAAGACAAAGAGCAGACCACACAGATGGGTGGAGGCTGCCAATGAACAATTTCAGCTACCAAGTTGCACCACAGGCCTGAGTTTATATAGAAACAAAGGCTTTTGGTTTGAATCTGATAGCTGGAAAAGGACCAGGTTTATCCAGTTCATCCTGCTTCATTCCAGCTTCTAAAACACTCAATTAAAAGCAGCCCATCATGCTCTGAGGCCAAAGATCACATTACATGTCTCACATCCCGAGTGCAATGCTGATTCCTCATCCCACAGAGTTCCCTTTAGTGGAAAATGGCCTCCTCAAACCTTCAGTGTGTGCAGCTATTTTTGACGTAATGGGAAAATGTTCCACTCAGCCACATGAGAAGTAACATCGCTGAAGACATTTTTTTTTTTCTCAGCAATCTCGGATTCTCTGTTCATGACGAAGCCCACAATGTGGCTTAGATGGAAACACAGTTTACCACCTGTCCAAACATACGGATGACATGCTTATATATTTATTCAGCCTCTTAAAGTGTCCAGTCTGATGGGGGGAAAAAAGCCAAAGTATTTTTGTTGTGTGTTGTGGACACATTCGTTCTGACATGATAGAAGGACGGGTTGGCGTTCCTCCAACAAAAACCCCATATTCTCCCTAAAACTCCATGTTTACAGGATTATATTTTATGTGCTTGAGAAAATACAGTAAGTCCTAAAGCCTCAAGTCCACTGCCAGGAATGAATGGTTTCAGCATTAGGATTTCTTAAATATGATCAGATTAATTGTTTAGCCTTTAAAATGTCCGAAAACAAGTCATTAATTGCTAGTTTTATCCTAAACCAAAAGACATTTAATTTGCAATGTGATAAAACAGACAAAAACATTTCCATCACATAAAGACGTTACCTTTTTTAATCTGGTTTTCAAATGGCGTGATTACATCCCTTCGGCCTGGTCTTGCTTTGGATGAAGATTTGTTTGATAGTAAAAAGCTCTTTGTGATGCGCCGCACGACTCCCTCCGTCTTTAAATTCAGCTTGGGATTGGATACATTTTAAACACTCAGAAAAACAATTTGCCTCCAAACAATGCCGTTTAGCTCATGTGAACACCTGCAGAACAACTCCAGATGAAGAATAAAAAAGAACCACTGTACCTTAAACCTTGTGCATCACCTTACAACACAACCACTACGTTGTTACAAAATCATTACTATACACTTCAGTTTCTTTGGTATCTCTCTTGATACAATCAAGTTGTTTAGGTTTTGTTTGTTCAGTTTACCTACACTGGGATAATGTATAGGAGGTCTGTCTGTATAACAAGTCTTTCCGGTTTCCGCTGTCTTCGTCTGCATGTTTATGTTCGTTTGTTTTTCAGTGAAAGTCAGTGATTCACAGTTCATTTCTCATAGTTTTTCTTGGTTGGTATCATCATGGGGACAAAGGCCTGCTGTAACGTCCCTCTCTTTCTCAGGGTGAATTGGAACGTCAACTTTTACAAGCCAACCCCATCCTTGAATCTTTTGGGAACGCCAAGACGGTGAAAAATGACAACTCGTCACGTTTTGTAAGTACAGAAAAAATGATATTCATGTAGAAGGGCAGAATTTTTAATGTGCATCTCACAACGTCTACTCTAGCCTTTGTGACAATAAGCAGAGGTAAAACTGATTTAAGGTAATTCGATTCTCCTAATTTAGCTGTAAGCAATAACACAGGTCACGTAGCCGGACACAGGCGCCTGCTAGTCATTAATAATACCTTTTAATGTGCTCGGTCGTTTCAGACTGGAGGCAACTCCACTCAGCAGACCTCTTAATAGTAACGTAAAATATCTTTCGTAATAACGTAATAGCATTACTGTAGTATCTGTCAAATTAATGGGCATTATTATTGAATTACTGACCCTCGTAAAACCTTTTCTGCATTAACGCTGGCCAGCTTAGATGGTAAACGTTGCAGTTTTCACTTGATCAGAAACAGACCAGTCACGTTCTGTGTGCCTCAGGCCCTGTATCCAAAAATACTTCAAGTAAAATCTACTGCTGCTTATTTTTAATGTATTTAATGTAATTTATTCTGTAGATGATATGTATCGGTGTTAATGTTTATGCAGGATTCATGCTGACTCTCAAACGTATCAGCTCCTCACCATGAGGCCTCAGCTTGTGATAATGTTGCCGATTGATTTCTGTATATCTTGTCTCGTGCACTTGCTGAGCAATTATCTTCTGTTCATCTCGCAGGGAAAATTCATCCGGATCAACTTTGATGTCACCGGATACATTGTTGGAGCCAATATTGAAACATGTATCCTGTTTAGAAACGATTGACTAGAACTGACTAAGACTCTGAATGTTATCGGTCACTGTAGGTGAGATATTTACAAAGAGGCTTTCCAGGAAGCTGTTTTTTTTTTTGGAGACACAAGTTAAGTTTTGATTCCACATTAAACTGAACCCACCAAAAGGACTGTTTCTTTGACCATTATGTGTCAGACTTACTGGAGAAATCCAGAGCTATTCGTCAAGCCAAAGATGAGCGCACCTTCCACATTTTCTACCAGCTGCTGGCTGGAGCGGGAGAGCACCTCAAATGTAAGTAAACTGAGTATCAAGGTACCTCTTATTCTCTTTGTCTGTCATTACGCTAGAGTCTAGAGACCATGCTGATTTTGGCAGGTTAACTATTTAAAAGATAATTTATGTTTGACAGCAGCAGTATAATTTATAAAATTCATATTCATACCAACAATTCCAGTAAAACCCAGTCCTTACTTAGACTTTATTTAAAAGGAAAAAAATACATCTTAACCATTCTTCCAAAGTTTAAACCACATTTCTCTCCTCAGCCGACCTGCTTTTGGAAGGATTCGACCATTACAGTTTCCTGTCTAACGGTAACATCCCAATCCCGGGTCAGCAGGACAAAGACAACTTCCAGGAGACCATGGAGGCCATGCACATCATGAGCTTCGGCCACGAGGAGATTCTGGGTATGTTTACCAAAACATAAACATAACAATTCCTCTAGGAGGTTGCTTTCACTTGGTCAGTGTTAGCTTACTTTAGAAGAAGGTTACTTCTTAAGGTCCCTCTGATTTTATGGTTTTAGAAATTGAAGTCACAGCGAAACGACAGCATTTTAGAGCAACTTAAGCTTTTGTAACGTGAAGTATCTCAGAGAGAACAGAATACATGGGCAGTGTGTCATGACTTAAGAAAACACAACATATGGAGCTGTAGAGGACTGTTGGCCTCCACACACAGAAGATTAGATACAAGGCCCCAAACATCCACTTTTGGAAACGTAAACAAAGTTTTTTGCCAATGTATCTGAACACGTGCCTCCTCCTATGATGATGCTCTGCTACAAACTAGAGTACAATAGTCAAGGATAGTTTTATATGATGTTTGATGTTAGCGCTAGTAGTCCCAATGGATTGGATGAATTTATATGTGAATTTATCAAAATAATGAATTCATGAGTGCAGGATGAGTCTTGAGTATTATTTTACAGGAAGATAAAAGAGGGATGTTGATGTAAAGATATTCAAGTGATTTTTGCTAATAATATATATAATAATAATTAGAATTAGAACTTGGAAAATATGTTTCTTATATGGATTAAATGTTTCTTGTTTTAATTGATAATGTCCAGTGAGATTAAGTTTTAAGTGATGTCTTAAAATATTTATATTGTTTTTGTCTCATTTCCTCTGTAGGCATGTTGAAGGTGGTGTCCTCAGTGCTTCAATTTGGTAACATTAACTTTAAGAAAGAGAGGAACTCTGACCAAGCCTCTATGCCTGATAATACTGGTAGGTACACACACACACACACACACACACACACACACACACACACACACACACACACACACACATATGCCGCAAGCAATCCTTTTACATCTGCTTCACAACATCGTAGCTTGGAGCTCACAGGTCAAGACGTTATTCTCCTCCTTTTCCTCTTCCCATATATACTTCAACTCCTCTCCTCCTCTTTTCCTGCCTCCCTCACACTGCGTCCTCATCCACAGAACAGAGGGACTGGTGATTGATGTTCTTTCTCTCCCCAAGACTTGTCAACCTGCCATTAAGCCACATTATATGAGGATTTACTCCTGAAGGAAATGGGGCACAGTCTTCCAGTTCCTCCACATGTGGCACTGCATATTTGGCACTTAAATGAGGGAGACGGGGAGAGAGAGAATGAGCCTAAAGCCAGTGAGGCAGCTCGGCCAGATATTCCCAAATGCCACGAGCAGAATCCAGGACTGAAGCAGATGTTTTTTTTAATAGTGAGACTTGGCTGATCTAGAACGGGTCATGCTTTATTCTACTTTTCCACAAGCTCCAGCCATGTAAAATATGACAATTTCCTCGTTACACTTCATTAAGGAAACCTCTTTGAAAGATTTGTGATAAATCTTAATATTGATCAGTAAAAGTTTAGTATATATTTAATATTGATTGTTATGATTAGGATCCAAGTGTCAAAATAATGCTGGAAACATACAGGTATGAGTCAAATATACTATTTTGCAATCCACTGTTGTGGCCTCTCTGTAGTTCTCATTTAAATAAACTTTTTTCCCCTATTACGTGCTTTTTCCATCTGTCGTTTCCCAGCCGCTCAGAAGCTGTGTCATCTGCTGGGTATGAATGTTATGGAGTTTACCAGAGCCATCCTGTCCCCAAGGATCAAAGTGGGAAGAGACTACGTCCAGAAAGCGCAGACTAAAGAGCAGGTCGGTTATCTAACACCGTGTATATCCTCTTAGGTTATAGCTAGTATCCTCACTTAAAGCAATGCAACTGTAGTAGGTCTATTTTAGAGCTAGATCATTTCATTATTGAGTATGTTTTGAGCTTCTGACTGACTTCCTCTGAGTAGAAGGAGTGGCTGAGCTCCAGGGCTATTGTTGTATTAAGAGCAAACCGTAAATACATACTCCAAAATTAAAAATGATTTAAAAACTGATGGCCAATGTGAAGAATTGCTGTCAAACACTGAATTCTTTCCTTGTTTCATATAGTACTAGGCACATGGTACGGTTAGTTTTACCTTCTGTGAAACCACTCCAAAGTACGTCTCCTGTTCATGAATCATTCTTTTAAAGTGCAGTACTCTTGCAGACTTTGAGGATCTGGAAGCATGTCTGCATTATACTGTATCTCCCTATATTGTCTCACCATTATTTTCCACTCTTTTTTTTGTCTCTCCCTCCAGGCTGACTTTGCTATCGAGGCCTTGGCTAAAGCGACATATGAGCGTCTGTTCCGCTGGCTGGTCCATCGCATTAACAAAGCTCTGGACAGAACCAAACGACAGGGGGCCTCCTTCATCGGCATCCTGGACATCGCAGGTTTTGAGATCTTCCAGGTTTGGATTCAAATCTTTTAAATTTCTTCATCTTCAAAGAAGGCAGTTTGTCCAGTTGTGGCCAGAAGAAATGTTTTTCTTTCATGCAGTTGACGATAATGTTCGTTTTTGTTGCTGATATCTACGTTTGAGATTTGGAGTTCTTGTCATCTAAACTCATTTCCAATGAAAGTATTGTTCTTCCTTGTACTCCTCCCCTACGACAGTTGAACTCATTTGAGCAGATGTGTATCAACTACACCAATGAGAAGCTGCAGCAGCTCTTCAACCACACCATGTTCATCCTGGAGCAGGAGGAGTACCAGAGGGAGGGCATCGAGTGGAGCTTCATCGACTTCGGCCTGGACCTGCAGCCCTGCATCGACCTCATCGAGAGGCCGGTCAGTGTGAACGATTAGCTTGTATCCATGAGACGAATGAAACTCTTATTTTCCACTTATTCTTGAATGATTGAGCTACGCTGACAAAACGATCCAGCAGCTAAATAATAATGTTCACTCAACGATTCTTTTTAACCACACGCTACAAGTTTCAAATTAAAAAGGAAAACTTACTGACATCTCCACTGAGAAAAAGTAGTGAGGGTATTTTGGTGCCTTAGGGGTTTAAGATATGGACCACGACGCTCCTGTCAACTGAACACAAACAAATACTTGAAAGTTGTTGCCGTGCTTGTGCAGTTACAGTTCACTGCCTCTGAAGCCTTTAGTTCCATCCTGTGTTGATATTCCTTCAGGCAAACCCTCCAGGAGTGTTGGCTCTGCTGGATGAAGAGTGCTGGTTCCCCAAGGCCACAGACAAGACCTTTGTAGACAAGCTGATCCAGGAGCAGGGCACACACAGCAAGTTCCAGAAGCCCCGCCAGCTCAAAGACAAGGCCGACTTCTGCATCATCCACTACGCCGGCAAGGTACGCTTGTTTTTTATCTTTTTAATTAAGAATCACACTTAGCATGTTTCCGTCTCGGTTAAAGCTTTTCAATTTCATGGCGCTATTTTTCAGAGCATATGTCCGGCTCAGATAAAACTATGACGTACGGTTCTCCTGTGGTGGGATTTCAGCGAAATACTGTGTCCTGGTTTGATTTATATAGCATTGTATTGGAGTGGATTTGGACGTTGTGAGTGGTGTTATGCAACAGAACTCGGTCTTGCAGGGAGGCCTCCTGAGTTGCACATCTGCTTTTCATTATGTGGACTGTGTTGTTTTACACCACAGTTAGTCAAAAACCCAGAGATTTCCACTCTAAGAACGTCTGCTGTGGAGAAAAGTCTGCCGCGCCATGAAGCCAAATGTTGTAAATGTTGTCAACATGGGTTTGCACAAAATAATATCGCCTCGCATATGCAGTCTGAATTTAAGCGTGGCCTGTACGGTATGGTAAGTCAGGATTTGAATTGGGTCGCCATGATGTGTCAGATGTACAAATACATATTGATGCAACTGTTATTGATTACATCTTTTAGCAGCCAAAGTGCAATACGCGTTAAATAATCTTAAATTAGGGCTCCCCACAGACCTCTAGTTAGAGGTCTGTGGGGAGCCCAGTCCTGGATTTTTAAGAATGATATCCAAGAGTTTCAGACAATATAATCTCTGTCTATATCGGCCAATACACTTTTCTTTTCTTTTACAAAAATACACAATATAAACTTTAAATCCCTTTTATTTATTTTTTTAAGAATGTGTGACCAAAATAAAGTTGTCAGTGCTCTCTGTGACTTACACTACGTATGTGTAACAAATACACTTTTTCTCAATTACATCAAATATATTTTTGGCAAATCTGTAGCCTACTGCATTTTCTTCGTAACTATTAGCCGCCATATACGCCAAAAAAAATAAATCCCTGTTCAGCTAATGTTTTCTGAATAATTTAGAGTTCTTCACCTCAACTAAATCCCTGAAACTACCGTAGACAAAGCATCTTTACTTATCTCTTCATGAACATATTGAGACAAAATTCACATATTAAGATATCCTGATTCACACAGCTCTCATGTCAATTAATAATTAATTCCATTTTTACCAAAATCTGTCACAGATTGATTATATAAATATATATTTATCTTATGCTGGTATATCGAGACACCCCTATTGGCCAATATATGACATACTGTATGCTACACATTTTTATGCTACACATATAGTTGTGTAATTTATGTTGTCCTTATATGTTGCCCCACTTGATTGTTACAGGTGGACTATAAAGCAGACGAGTGGCTAATGAAGAACATGGACCCTCTGAATGACAATGTGGCCACTCTTCTGCATCAGTCGACCGACAAGTTTATAGGTGAACTTTGGAAAGACGGTAAGCTGCCACCGTCTTATCTCTAAACATTTGAAATGGTCCTAAAGACTAGAAGGAATCAATTGTCAATCAAATCATCCTTTAAGATTCACTATGTATGTACCGGTTTGCTTATTCAGTTAACAAGCACGTCAATATGTCTCTCACTCAAGCCTACTAACAACAGCTCTCTGCCTTGTTGACCCAGGCCGATACGTTTATGATTCCTAAGAATTAATTGAACACCCCCCCCTCCCTCCCTCCCTCCCTGTCTCTTTCTGTGTTGTAGAGATTCAGACCATTCAAATGGCTTCATTCTATGACACTAGTCTGGATGACCCGGCAGGTGAATGACTGGGTCGTGCTGTAGCAGACCTGGGCCAAAATAATAATAGCTGAAAATGAACAGCTTTGGATTGTGAAACCAAGCTGCTCATGGTGCTTGGTGGGCGAAATATAAGCGCTTCCCAAGCTGGTTGATTTCTTGAAAGTGTAGCTACTGGTATATTTTTGCCCAGATCTGGCTGTACTATGTTTCATGCTTCAGCCGGTGCTGTGTCTGTCATAGCTACAATGGCTCCCATCTGCTTCCAGGCTGCATGGCTCCCTTGTCTCAGCCAATAGCAGTAGTGGTGCCTCATTCCTAAATATGTTCAAGTAGAATATAGTCAACTGCTCCCTTTAGTCCAACTAGTGTGCTTTAATTTGTGTCAGCATATTTGTAGGCTGACATGGGTCTTGTTATCTTTGTATGGTCAATAGCCCCTGAAGCAAGTGATTATATCTAGTGCAGCTGTGTGCAGTCTTTAATAGCTCCTCTGTGATGTGATTCATCCACAAGCAAAATTAGGATTCGTAGCTTGACTGAAGAAAATGTAATGACATTCATTTCCCGCCTTCCTCCTTCCTCGATAGGACCACAGTAGCGGGGTATTGAAAGCAGATGTTGGTATTTGTTTTGGTTCTGAGCTCAGACGTCAGTGTAGAGGGTCCAGACGGCAGGCTGCATATCACCTCAGTTCAAACGCCAGCAGTCTGTGACTCATCAAATACTTTTAAAGGTTTTCTTTTAATTAAATCTAGTCTGTTGGATAATAATATGTGACATAATGTTAAACAATAAGTCCACTGACATTATCAGATCATAAAAAGATTTACTCTTTGATTTGTAATTCTTGTGATATTCTATATTTTCCTGATGAAGAATTTGAATTCCCACGAAAAGACCAAAACCAGCAATGAATTCAACAATAATTGTTGGTGTATCCAAAGCCTAGTTTATCTTATTCCTCTGTGCCATAGAGCTTAATTATTATCTAAAAACACATTAAAGAAACACACTGTTGCACTGACTGACATGTTCTTTGTAATTTATTTTTCATCCCATATACACTGTCTCTAAATATACACTATAGCACCAAATCAGAATCTAAAATAGTAATGTAAAAATCAAAGAAACAGCTAAAAACTACATTTCCCAGCTGTTTGAGGAAATTATTTAGTTTTAGGAAATATAAATACTGCTGACCTGTTTCCTGAAGATTTTTATCTTTAGTATGAACAAATGGATTTGGCGCTGAGAGCCACAGCCTGGCAGGGAAGTCAAAAACGTATTTAGAGATGGACAAATGGACGAATTGCTAATTTTGGTCTTTTCATAGATTTTTTTTAACAATAATATCAAATAATGTCTCCTACTTTAGGCAGAGATATCCTGACTTTTAGTTTGTAGTTTAGGTCAAGCTCCTAAACAAGGCTGGATCCTACATTTCCAGTGATAGTGGTGGTATACCCACAGGTCTTTCAAACTTGACGTCCCCAGTTTGCATTTTGTCTTCTCCAAGCTCAAACTGAAATGATGCAAATAATGTCACTTGAGTAATTTTCTCACACTTGACAAAGCGCCCTGCAGAACCACAGAAGATTTTAATTGGCCGGCAACTAACAATTATTTTGAATGTTGATTAAACTGTACTTTTCTCGATCAGTCGATCAACCTTTTAATTAATCAAATAATTGTTTCAGCTTTAGCTATCATACAACTGTTTAACCACCACTAGTCACCTGGTTTTCATGGGTCAAATTGACGGGGTGGTAAAGGTTACGAACAGTTATAGTTATAGAACAGTTATAATATTTTTTGCATCCAGTGTTTGCAACCCCTTAAATGTTAGCATGTTGAGAATCAATGATTTTACTAGCAATATGTTGATGCATCATAAGCAGTAAAATGTTGAAAAGCTTTCATGTAGCTGCCATCAAGCATTGTCTCTCATCCATCAAGACCAGAGAGGAGCATTTTCAATTCTTGCTATTAAACTTTGTTCATGCTTTGTGAGTAAATCCTAAAAGAAAACAGTGCTTCTCACCAAGGTAACAGCACATGTGGAGTCCTGTTTAGACCATTAGGAGTAGATAGGCCTTGCTCTCCATGTCCATGCAGAAGCTAGCGGTAGTTCTAGACTTTGAATGCTTCTTTATAGATTGTGTCATGTCTTTTTCATCCATCTGCACTTCATGTAGCTACATTATGTCACTGCTGCTGGTTTTTTTTTTCTTCCTCTGCTCCCCATGAAGTCTTCCCACTCTAACCAGTTCTCCTCATCTCCCCACCAGTCGACCGTATCGTGGGCCTGGACCAGGTGGCGGGGATGAACGAGACGGCCTTTGGCGCCACCTACAAAACGAAAAAGGGCATGTTTCGTACGGTGGGACAGCTCTACAAGGAGTCACTGAGCAAGCTCATGGCGACACTGAGGAACACCAACCCCAACTTTGTCCGCTGCATCATCCCCAACCACGAAAAAAGAGTAAATAAAGAATCTAAATGTATTTGTTAGAAGCTGCGTATCAAGCATTGGAAAGTGAGGGACCTGTTTATCTTTATACTAGAGTATTGTCATGTGTCTGGTCTTAATGGTGTATTTGTTCCTTCTTCAGGCTGGTAAACTGGAGCCTCACCTGGTTCTGGACCAGTTGAGGTGTAATGGAGTCCTAGAGGGGATTCGCATCTGCAGACAGGGCTTCCCCAACCGTATCGTCTTCCAGGAGTTCAGACAAAGGTGACAAACGACCGGAAACTTTTTGAACTCTTGTAATTTCATTTAACACGGAAGAAATGTTTATATTAATGTTCTCTTTTGTTTACAGATATGAGATCCTGACACCTAACGCTATCCCCAAGGGATTCATGGACGGAAAACAAGCCTGTGAGAGAATGGTAGTGCCTTTCTTTTCTCTTGATCTATTTCAGGTTTAAAGCTCCTGCCCTGGAAAAAATTAGGAATTGACTATTTACCTTTTTTGACCAAAAAGTTCCAGAAATAATGGAACCAGAGGAACTAACCTCAGGAACTAAACTCATCTAACTAAAAGTCCCTTCTGCATTTCCTCCGCATCTCAAGAAAAGTGTTTCTGTGGCAGAAACACTCGAAGACAAATACTTTCCAGGAACATTTCTTGAATTGTTTAAGAAAATGTAAATGTAACCCCGTCTACAGAGGTAAATTCTTAAAAAGTCTTCATGTGCCTTTTGTAGATCCGAGCCCTGGAGCTGGACCCCAACCTGTTCCGTATCGGTCAGAGTAAGATCTTCTTCAGAACTGGTGTTCTGGCTCACCTGGAGGAGGAGCGCGATCTGAAGATCACGGACATCATCATCTACTTCCAGTCTGTTTGCCGTGGATACTTGGCACGCAAGTGAGTGTCAGATCTCATGGTTTTTATTCCAATTTCTTAGCTATGAACATACATCTGCATTTGGATACCCAAGATGCATACAAGGACGGTGATGCGATTGCTCAAACTCCCACAGGTGGTCGGAGACACAAAGCATCAATATCCAGATACACTTTATCAAGTGTATCTGTCATGTCAAGTCAGAAATGTATGCTCCTCCCAGTGGTTTACATGAAGAACAAAGACAAGAGTAACTAACCTCCTGTCGGGATTAGCATTCATACCAGAGCATAAAGCAGCACGATAAGGAAAATGACTGTGAGTTTGGTGCATTTATAGCTCATCTGTACACTAAACGAAGCTCAACGTTGGTTTAAAAACACCGCTATACCCAGACATTGATATGTCGCCTGTTTTTGCACCATTTCTCCCCTTAGGGCCTTCGCTAAGAAGCAGCAGCAGCTGAGTGCCCTGAAGGTCCTCCAGAGGAACTGTGCTGCTTATTTGAAGCTGCGACACTGGCAGTGGTGGAGGCTTTTCACCAAGGTGAGAACTCGTGACAGCTACAGTTACCTCTTTCAACAAAGTAGTTCATATGTGATGTGAGCAGATCATACACAGCTCTACATCTCTGCCTCACTTGACAAAATTAGTAGTTTCATAAATTTGTTATAGGAGGCCTAAAAAATGTCTTCAGCTATATGAGCACTTAACAGACTGTAAAGAATAAAGCAACTAAGAAACTCCCTCTGCTGATGAGGGCCGCGAGATACGGTCACAACCTCCAGAGCCTGTGGTCCTGATCAGACAGAGCGCGTTCTGCAGGTGGACAGACACGAGGCGCACTGCGCTGCCGTTTGTTGGCCGATCAGACAGAGAACCTTTTGTTCAAGTTCATCTCTTTTTGTTTCACTGGGCTCTTTAGAGCTGGGTATCCACAGGTCTATCCATAGGTACTTAAAAGTATTGAATTTATTTTTCAAAGGTCTTGAATATTTTTTTTCTGGTTTTCCGTAGACGGCAACATTAGTTGTATATTTTTTGTATTTGCTGCAGGCTGTTATAATAATAATAATAATAATTATTATTATTATCTAGATAAGTGAGCCTCAGACAAACAGTGGATTGTAAAGAACAGAAGGTGTAAACACTGCTACACTACTACTAACGGTAGATATTGTAGCGAATTTGTGCAAAAAAAGTTTAATTAATAATCTTTTAATTGCTTTATCTGTGTCCAAGTTAATTGATTAATTATATTACTCGGAATTTTTTGTTATATACTGATGGGAAGTGCTGTGAAAAATGTGATATCGCTGTCAATAAATGAATGTACTTGATAAGCAATTATAGGCCTTATTGTCAGTAAAAAGGTATTTAAATGCAGTCCATGGCTAAGTGTTGCATTTAATTTGGGGAACACTGCAAAAACCATATAGAGATTGATTTGAATTCTCTCTCTCTCTCTCTCAGGTGAAGCCTCTGCTGCAGGTCACCAGGCAGGAGGAGGAGCTGCAAGCCAAAGATGAGGAGCTGGTAAAGGTGAAGGAGAGACAGCTCAAGGTGGAGAATGAGCTTGTGGAGATGGAGAGGAAACACCAACAGGTAGACGTGCCCTCTATTATGGAAAATAAATTATTTCAACGTGCATAAGCAGGTATAAATTCAGAGAAACTTCATTATTTATAAATGGTGCTAATTTTGTCACGTTACATGCTATTACTTCTGTTACTATTTACTGTGTTCTATCAAATGTATTACAATTGAAGAAATCAGTATTGCAGCTAAGAAGGTTGGGATTATATTCCCAAACTGTTCCCTCTCTCCAGCTCGTAGAGGAGAAGAATATTCTAGCAGAACAACTCCATGCAGAGACGGAGCTCTTTGCCGAGGCCGAAGAGATGAGAGTTCGTCTGCTTTCTAGAAAGCAAGAGCTGGAGGAGATTCTCCATGACCTGGAGTCCAGGGTGGAGGAGGAGGAGGAGAGGAACCAGAGCCTGCAGAATGAGAAAAAGAAGATGCAGTCACACATTCAGGTTTATATCTTCACCTTTTTTAAACGTCTACATACACAAACTTCTTTCCTTTTGTTTTGATATGCTAACGTCTGTGCTGTTAGTACTTGCTTTTCTAAAACATTATAAGCATCATAATCACAATCATAGTTGTCCTCAGTTGACAAAAGGCCTTTCTGTTATTTATATAGAAGTTGAAGAGGGTTGGAGTCGACAGCTTTGTCTAACAAATGTGATCAAACCACACTGATGAATCCGATTAGTTTGTAGAGAAATACTTTTTAAAGCCAAGTGTTGAGTTTATAAACTTCAGTGTTCAGACTTCAACCTCATCGCATTGGATTGGTTATGGATCTTTATCCGTGTGTGTTCTCCTCTTCGCAGGACCTGGAGGAGCAGCTTGATGAGGAGGAAGCTGCAAGACAGAAGCTGCAGCTGGACAAAGTGACGGCCGAGGCGAAGATCAAGAAAATGGAGGAGGACATTCTCCTGCTGGAGGACCACAACTCCAAGTTCGTCAAGGTGAGAGGATTAGATCTGCAAATGATGGGTCAAACAAAAATGAATAACAGTAGGTGATTGATGAGGCATATGGTGGGATAGATCTTAGAGAGTAATACAAATGTAATTGTATTTTGACCGTTTCACCTCCAGTTAGTAGTTGTGCTTCCAGTCGAACCAACGCTTTGATTTTACAGGAGAAAAAGCTTCTGGAGGACAGGATCGGCGAGATGACCTCTCAACTGACCGGGGAGGAGGAAAAAGCAAAAAACCTCGGCAAGGTCAAGAACAAGCAGGAGATGGTGATGGTTGACCTGGAGGGTAAGCTACCGTTACTGCCGCCATTTTGAGTCGAAGAATAGAGAACGTTCAACACACACAAATGGGTGAATGGCCATCAGTTTAAGGACTATTTAAGTTACAGTAGCCTGTACGTAAGATAGTACAGTATCAGCATGAAACATAACATGCTAAAAAATTATGAATACATTTATTTTTTTAAATACATTGATGATTGTAAACATTTAATGAATGTTAAATGTGCTGCTTTTGCATTGCTGAGCACCTCTTATTTCTTCCGCTATATGCGCCCTGAACGCCTCAAATTAAAAATGATTCAACTCAGTGAAAAAGCGCCCAACATCAATACCAATGTTTCTCATTGTGGTGACTTTTACTGTATACCTGCAGCTATATAACTGTACCAACCGTAGTCACAATGATCTGAACTGAAAACAGCAGGAGGCCAATTAGTGTGGGACTTGAGATTTCGGGGGAAGTTGTTTTGATTAATTTTAAATGTACGATTAGCTATTAGGTAGCATACAGTTCAAGGATTTTGCCTTGCATTATCCACCTGCTAAATGCGCTCTGTCTGATCAGGCTCTTAATCTGCGTTACTTAAGTGCCGAGTCGATAAAGAACCGAGGTATGTAGGAATGTTTTAAAAAACACCCGTGCATTTAGGCAAAGCAGCTAATCTGATTACCGATATTTGTGTCAGGCTGTTAGCAATTAAGGTGTTTGTTGTTTGTCACTTTTTGTGACCTCTTTGTACCTCGTGTGACCCCTCTGTGACTTGTGACTTTGCCTATTTATCTTTTGAGATCATTTGAAGGCAAAAGTTTCCTTTGATTTTTTTAACAATTATTGGCCATGTTTGATAGAGCGTTTTCGTTATGAATCTTGTTTATGAGACGTGATGATTATGCCTCCCTTCAGAGCGTTTAAAGAAGGAGGAGAAAACACGGCAAGAGCTGGAGAAGGCCAAACGCAAACTGGATGCTGAGACCACTGACCTGCAGGACCAGATTGTTGAGCTTCAGGCCCAGATAGAGGAGCTGAAGATCCAACTGAGCAAGAAGGAGGAGGAGCTGCAGGCTGCTCTGGCCAGGTCAGTGGTAGACTTGAAAATCTATCAAAGTACTCAAAGTGTCAAAACTGATTGCATCAGAGGCCTTTTGCAAAATATATAACACTGATAAACTAAATCCAGACATGATCCTTTCGGACGGTACAATGGCTGTTGACAAGATACAATAATGACAGTCAACTCATTTTGAAACATAACGGTACAAATATTGAAAAAAGAAGATATAAAAGATAGATAATTCAGAATAATTGAAGAAAGGAAAGTATTGTATCATATCTCATCAAAAACTTAACTCCAAGCCAAAAAAAAGACTCATCAGAGGGGGCTAGTGACTTCCAGTTTAATACTCTTATTATAATACTCTACTACTATAAATTATTCATCTTGCCAGTACTGAAGCAAATGCTACTATTCCTTTTAATTAATTGTTTATTGAGGGAAGTCCAAAGGTAGCTGACAGTGACACAGATATGTCCTCAGCTAAACAACTGTTGAACGGATTTTGCAGAAAGCACACAGATAGTTTTGTATGAAATCAGACTGAAGTGTATTATTACATCCACTACTGGGCAGACTCCTCTGAACTCGCATCACTGCAATCCTAAAGGTTTGGAAAAGTATCACTGTTGGTGGTATTGCTAATTTTACTTCACGAACATTCTCTCACTAGCGCAGTATTTCCATGACAACTGCACTCGAAGTCAATAAGAAGACCCTAAAATAGTCGCTAGCACACTCCAACAAACACTGAGTCAACTCTCACTTAATGCAGCTATCGTCCTTTTCAGCTGCTGCAGTTGGCGTTTCAGCACACGCACACACTTTGTCTCTATCTTCCACTCATCTCAGTCCTCCTCTACTCTCCTCTGCAGCTCCCAGCTGCAGTGTTTGCCTTCAACAACACTGGCTGAGACCTTTCATCTCGGAGGCAGCCGTGTCTGATTACAGTCAAATTGATGTTGATCGATGATCTCTGTCCTGGGCTTTGCCGTAGTTTTCCACATGAAGCAATCAAAGAGAGCTGCGTTAAATCCAGCTGTCATTTTACAATGGAGGACAAACAATTAACAAACCTGTTTTTTTTTTTTACCGTCAGATTTACCGATTGCAAAAAGCGTCTGCAGCTATAGCTTTAGAAGACCTGCGTCTTACCACTCTATCCCTGCAATTTAGCCCATTCCTCCGTCGATCCTGATTTTCCATTCATACATAGTGGGAAAAATATTCGGCGCAACACGTTTGGTGTCATGTTAAATCCTTTTCCCATTAACCGTCACAAGACTGCATGCAGATGAGGTAAACAGCTGTGGAGGTCAGCAACAGATTATCTTAATGTTGACTTCTCAGTAGGTCGTTGGTTAATGTCTGTCTGAATAATTTCACATGCAGAAATCATCAGTTTAGTCACAGCTCCAGATAATTAAGCTTTCATTAAACTTGATGTGCTCCATTTTGAATTTAGCAGCTATTTTGAGAACAATTGTATTTTTTTAATGGGGAATTACTTTTAGATTGGAGTCATTAGTGCCTTTAATCAACACTGTGGCATTGTGATAATTATAAAACTGAATCATTACTACATTCAGTGTGACTAATCAGTGGGTTTCTTTGTAGCGGAGGAATGTTACGGGAGTCTTGCAGCCGGCATCAATTTCCACACTTTCAGCAGTAAACAGATCAGCAGTCTCATTAATTTATGTCCGTCTTCATAGAGCACACACACACACACACACACACACACACACACACACACACACACACACACACACACACACACACACACACACACACACACACACACACACACACACACACACACACACACACACACACACACACACACACACACACACACACACACACACACACACACACACACACACACACACACACACACACACACACACACACACACACACACACACACACACACACACACACACACACACACACACACACACACACACACACACACACACACACACACACACACACACACACACACACACACACACACACACACACACACACACACACACACACACACACACACACACACACACACACACACACACACACACACACACACACACACACACACACACACACACACACACACACACACACACACACACACACACACACACACACACACACACACACACACACACACACACACACACACACACACACACACACACACACACACACACACACACACACACACACACACACACACACACACACACACACAATGTGGACAGCTTCAGCAGTGAATAGATCACCACACTGCCACCCTCATTTCAAGTAAAAAAAAAAATACACTAAGTTGACTCAGTTGTATGATAAGGGTCTACTCTGAAGAACCGACATGTGTTATGTGTCTCCAACCAGGAGTGATGAGGAGACCGTCCAGAAGAACAACGCATTGAAGCAGGTTCGGGAGCTGCAGGCCCACCTTGCTGAGCTTCAGGAGGACCTGGAGGCAGAGAAGATGTGTCGAAGTAAAGCTGAAAAACTTAAGAGGGACCTCAGTGAGGAGCTTGAGGCCCTGAAGACGGAGCTGGAAGACACGCTGGATACCACCGCTGCCCAGCAGGAGCTCCGGTACATATTTAACGTTGGTTTATCAATGATTACAAAGGGGAACTCTGCCGAGTTTACACATCAAAGTCAGTTTACAGATGTTAGGGAGTGCGACTCCATTGGTTCCAACCTCCAAACATTTTTATTTTGTTTCCTTTTTAAGACAATAGCAATAAACCCTGCATGTTAAGGTGTGTTTTTAAATTGCATCTTAGAAGGTGTCCTCTAACATGTGTCCGAACTCCAGGTCCAAGCGAGAGCAAGAGGTGGCAGAGCTGAAAAAGGCCATAGATGAGGAGACCAAAAACCACGAGGCTCAGAACCAGGAAGTGAGACAGAGGCACGCCACAGCGCTGGAAGAAGTGTCTGAACAGCTGGAGCAGGCCAAGCGGGTGAGGGGGGTCGTACCTCGTTACCCTTGCAGGGCTTGTACACAGCCTATATCGGCTGTGTGATATGTAGGCAGAAAATGTCATCAAATTGTTAGTGTCAACACATTTACACGTTTTTTTTGCTCTGCACAGTTCAAGGCCAACCTGGAGAAGAACAAGCAGAGTATGGAGAGTGACAACAAAGAGCTGGCCTGTGATGTGAAGAGTCTGCAACAGGCAAAGACGGAGTCCGAACACAAGAAGAAGAAACTGGAGGCCCAGCTGCAGGAGTTCATGTCCAGGGCCACCGAGGTAGAGAAGGCCAAGGGAGAGCTGGCCGAACGCTCACACAAACTCCAGGTAAATACCTCCACAGACAGTCAGAGACGGCAGTGTAACATTTAGCTATGAAATGATTGGGATATAGCCCCAGATTACTCTAAAACCCAACAAATAATTCAAAGGATTATCAATGACACACTTTGGTTTTGTTTAGTATGCTTTCCTCACAACCCCACTCATCTTCTTTTAGACGGAGCTGGACAGTGCGTACACTTTACTGGAGGAGGCAGAGAAGAAGGGCGTCAAACTGGCCAAGGAAGCCGACAAACTGAACAGCAAACTGCAAGACTCAGAGGTACGAAAGACGGCATCAGCCAAGTTTAAAGCTACAGGAAACTTGATCTAGAATGACTGTAAACGTTAAAAAGGTGTCAAGTATTTCTCTCCATGATTAAAAGTTAAACCACCAATGATTAAAAGTTAAACCACCAGGACGGTAGGGTTGTTTCTGATGTACACAGTGAAATCAAGAAGGCCGTTACACACAAAACGAGTCGACACAGTCCTTTTCAATGTATTTAAAAATCCGTTCTTATTCCGTGATCACACCTCAGTATAACGAATAATAACGACAACAGATTTGTCTCCCTGCTTTTCTTTTGTCTGGGTCATCTGTGGTGTGTAGGAGTTGCGGCAGGAGGAGACTCGTCAGAAGCTGAACCTGAGCGGTCAGATCCGCCAGCTGGAGGTGGAAAAGAACACCTTGCTGGAGCAGCAAGAGGAGGATGAGGAGGCACGACGCAACCTGGAGAAACAGCTGCAGATGTTGCACTCCCAGGTACAGTCATACGTAGATATTGGTACACATGAGGGTCTTACACCCACAAACGTATGAGGAAGGCACACCTTTCAGGTACCGCTGATACTCAATTAAAGATCACATTGATTGAATGTCTGGAAGCGGATGGAAGCTTATTAGTAAACTGAAATTTTAAAGATAAACTTCTGCTGAGATTACTGGTAGAAGGAGAATTCACTTACCGCCGACTTTGCACATAGCGCTGCTGTCTTAGCAAGATGATCACTTGTTGAAATGTTGTAAAAATGGCCTTCCTGTAGCTGTTTGAGACGAAGAAGAAGCTAGAGGAGGACGTGGGGTCGATGGAGGGCCTGGAGGAGGTGAAGAGAAAGCTCCAGAAGGACGTGGAGCTGACCAGCCAGCATCTGGAGGAGAAGACCATGGCCATGGACAAGATGGAGAAGACCAAGAACCGACTGCAGCAGGAGCTGGACGACCTGATGGTGGACTTGGACCACCAGAGACAGATCGTCTCAAACCTTGAAAAAAAACAAAAGAAGTTCGATCAGGTATGCTGGACCGTCAAAGTCTTTCAGAAATGATTCAGGATGTTAATAATTAACCGTTACCTGACAATTGTTTTTGACAGATTCATGCCATCAGTTAAACAGTTAAAAAAGATATAATAGTATAACAGTGATACCGTTACGTCTAACTTTATACTCGCCGTCACACACACGGTGGGCTGCAGGGCTCGTGATACTCGGCAACTGACAGAACAGAGATGGAAACCCGGACAGAGGCAGACGCACATCTGACAACCTCGCAGCTAAACTGATGCTGAGAAAGTGGCTGAATGTGTCCACATCAATGCACCCAACATAGTGGCTGCAAATTCTCCCTGACGGGTGAACTTGGGACTCTTTTGCCTTTTAAATGACGGATTTAATCTTGTTAGACAATTCGACCACAGCACCCCAGAATGCAAGGAACTAACCTTGTTGTTTAACGTTTAATGATCAGTTAACGCGGCTATCGGTCAGAAAATAATTCTAAATTAGCACCCCTAGAAATGGTGGATCGAGGTCAGGTGTATGAATGTATTGAAGGCGGTTGTTTCTTTGTCTACACTAGCTGCTTGCTGAAGAGAAGACCATCTCCGCTCGTTACGCTGAGGAGCGTGACCGTGCGGAGGCTGAGGCCAGAGAGAAGGACACCAAGGCTCTGTCTATGGCCAGAGCTCTGGAGGAGGCCTTGGAGGCCAAAGAGGAACTGGAGAGGTTCAACAAGCAGCTCCGTGCTGAAATGGAGGACTTGATGAGCTCCAAGGATGACGTGGGGAAGAATGTGAGTGACCTTTGACCTCTTAAATGACCATTTAAAAACAGCTTCCACTTACAGCTCTGGCTTTGCGTTCACTGCTCCGATGATACTTATTAGATATGATTTAATGTTTCTTTTTTAGTATCAAAGTACAGTCTGATCAGCCAGGATAGTTTTACTGTTAAACATAAAATCTCAAAATGTATTATTCATTTTAGAAATCCACACAAGGTTTACTGAGGACCTTTAATCTGCCTCAGTCCAGCCTGTTTTGCTGACATAATTGTGTGTCCCGATGATGCGTACAGGTCCATGAACTGGAAAAGTCCAAGCGAACTCTGGAGCAACAGGTGGAGGAGATGAGAACTCAGCTGGAGGAGCTGGAAGACGAGCTGCAGGCCACGGAGGACGCCAAACTGCGTCTGGAGGTCAACATGCAGGCCATGAAGGCCCAGTTTGACCGAGACCTGCAGGCCAAAGACGAGCAGGGAGAGGAGAAGAAGAGGTCGCTTGTCAAACAGGTACACAGGGCCCACCGATGGTGACCAGCAGGAATTGGCTCCATAGGTCTTATATATTTCTTAATATGCCGTGTTGTTTACTCTTCCAGGTGCGTGAGATGGAGGCAGAGCTGGAGGACGAGAGGAAGCAGAGAACTCTGGCTGTTGCCTCCAAGAAGAAGCTGGAGATGGACCTGAACGAGCTGGAAGGACAGATTGAAGCCGCTCACAAAGGCAGAGACGAGGCTGTTAAACAACTGAAAAAGCTACAGGTACACACACACACACACACACACTTGTTCAGTGCATAGCCAAGAAGCCTTTGAAACTGCTTTTTTAAGGGTTTATGAATGGACAGAGGAGGGTATCAGTTTTGGATGGGACACTCTGACCCTCAGTAATGTTAACAAAATATTGACGATGCAGCACAAAAAAAGTTACTACTGATGGATTATTATTTTTTTAATTAATTCTATTTGGCGATAATGCCGTGTTTCGGTACCCATCTCTGGTGTTAAGGGTTTTAAGGTAACTTAATGGTGTCCATTATCTCCGCTGTCCGTGTTGATTAGCGGGCAACTCAATGAGCTCAATGAAATACCTTACCGTTATTTCTCTGGTCTGTAGGCTCAGATGAAGGACTACCAGAGGGAGCTGGAGGAGGCCAGAGCCTCCAGGGATGAGATCTTCACCCAGTCCAAGGAGAACGAGAAGAAACTCAAGGGCCTAGAAGCTGAAATCCTACAGCTACAGGAGGTCAAATTCCAGATTTTCTTCTTAAATAAAAATTGCTTTGAATTAAAGAACATCTTATTGTCTGATATGAACCGTTATCTATTTTATTCATGACTTAGAGAAAGAATGAATATCAACTTTTTGTCAGACTTGTTCCAGTCAGACTTAATTTCCGTATTTGATGGACAACAACGGGAGAGCAGCTTATACAAGATCTTGTCCGTACTGATCCTCGTGTGTGTTCTGTGTGGTCTGTGTAGGACCACGCAGCGTCCGAGAGGGCCCGTCGACATGCTGAGCAGGAGAGGGATGAGCTGGCTGATGAGATCTCCAACAGCGCGTCTGGAAAGTCAGTGTCGCCTTGTTCATACCGATATCTTAAGTGTCTTAAAAATAACGTCTTGAAAAAGGTATTAAATTTACCTTCAGGATTCCTGCATATACCCTGAATAATAGTGTGTGTGTGTGTGTGTGTGTGTGTGTGTGTGTGTGTGTGTGTGTGTGTCAGGTCGTCGCTGCTGGACGAGAAGAGAAGGCTGGAAGCTCGTATCACCCAGCTGGAGGAGGAGCTTGAGGAGGAGCAGGGGAACATGGAGCTGCTCAACGACCGTTTCAGAAAGACCAACATCCAGGTAAACAGACTGCACTTAGAGATGAGGGTTGTACGCTTCGTCATGAACTTGGTTCCAAAATGGTCGATTGCTTCCATCAATGTTACACAACATCTCTTCCTCAGGTCGACAACCTGAACACCGAGTTGGCCGGAGAACGCAGCACTGCACAGAAGAGTGAGAACGCTCGGCAACAGATGGAGCGGCAGAACAAGGTCTTGACTAGTTTAAATACGTTGGCATATAGGATATACATGTATGTGCTTACGTACATCCAGAGGTTGGATAAAACAGCAGAAGAAGAAGCTGGTTACCTGATGTCTTTGTATACATGTTGAATGTGAGCCATTCTAAACACCTCAGCTATGAGAAAAGTGATTGAATCCAGAATCTATCCCCCTCACAATAGGGAACGTTAATGTTTCTCCTTTACTGCTTTTCGGTTAGTAAGTATGTATGTATGTAGTCACATTTAATGCTCGTGATCCTAACAGTTACATGTTACAAACGCAGGACTTGAAATCAAAGCTAGCAGAGCTGGAGGGGACCGTCAAGTCAAAGTTTAAGGCGTCCATCACTGCCCTGGAGGCCAAGATCCTGCAGCTGGAGGAGCAGCTGGAGCAGGAAGCAAAGTAAGTGACCAAACTCACCCGTTTTCACAAGATGAGACAGAGGACATTTAGAATTAGTTTGAAGTCTGACGAAACACCATTGGAGAGATTTTCTGGTCAGCTATTTGGATACATGTAAAAGTTCATCGTCAGACATTTTAACATCACTAAATCCTCATGACATTGATTTTAAAGACAGTAATGGTGGTAGATGGTAATAGTAGTCTGTGCAAAAGATTTAGCTGCTTTTGTGACATAAAGTTGGACTAAACAGTGAATGCAGCTCTTGTCTTACACGTTTCTTTTTTTAACTTGCAGGGAGAGAGCCGCAGCCAACAAGATCGTCCGCCGCACGGAGAAGAAGCTGAAGGAGGTGATGATGCAGGTGGAGGATGAGCGTCGTCACGCTGACCAGTACAAGGAGCAGGTATTGACTCATGGAAAGATTCACTTCTACTCAGGATGGTTCTCCAGCCAACCACCCACGACCTCTCACTGTCTCCGCCTGTTTCCCCCATATGTCCCCGTCCTCCCGTCAGATGGAGAAAGCCAACTCCCGCATGAAGCAGCTGAAGCGTCAGCTGGAGGAGGCGGAGGAGGAGGCCACCAGGGCCAACGCTACCCGCAGGAAGCTGCAGAGGGAGCTGGACGACTCCACCGAGGCCAGCGAGGGTCTCACCCGAGAGGTCAACTCCCTCAAGAACCGCCTCAGGTACGAGGAGGACCTTAGAGACGTCCTTATGTGCCCCGTGTACTTCCACAAAAACACATCGAGACAAATAAACTGAAGCAAGCACAACATAAAAAACTGTGAACATGTGATCTCTTAATGACACAATCATATAGTGTGTATTAGCTTTAAGGTGTCAAGCTATTTTACTGCCACAGTATCCGGTATTATAATTCTGATGTACTTATTAGTGTCATTTAAAAGCTTGTCTTCAGCTTGGCAGGGTTTATTTTATTTTGCCAAAGTTCGTCTAACGTCTGTATGCTAAATATGGTGCTGGAGCAAGGAGGAGCCCAGCTTAGCTTGGAATAAAAACTGGAAACAGCTAGCCTCAATCTGTCCGAAGTTCAATATATAATTTGTGTACAACGTCTCTAATTAGTAGGGATGTCACGATTATCCAAATCCATTAATCAATTTGTCGTTTCGATTGTAAGGTGACTATTGGATTTGATTTTGCCTCGTTTTATACAAAACAACGTGGGGGCTAGTTTTACTGCATTTCTGTTTCTAACCTTAATACGTACTGTAACAACACGCTTGAGCACTTTACTTATTTCACTTTCTCCCTGTTCAGTGCTTCCTTTCACCCCTATATCTAATGGTCACTCGTTAAGAGGCATCTAGTTTGTTCCATTTGTACACAAAAGGAAATAGGTCCATTTCTGTGTTTCTAGAGATGTTGGTAGGCATATTTCTAGTAGTCCGGCTGGCTGTTTACCCCAAATCTAATCACCTCCTTGTCACACAGACATTGCTTTCTGATTGAGTTTGTGATGAGAAGATCAGATTAGTGAATTTCTCAAATGTTGAACCGCTCCTTAAAGCAGCAGAGGTTCATATTGTTTTGTTTTGTTTTGAGCAGGCGTGGCGGCCCGGTCAGCAGCTTCTCCGGCCGTTCGGGTCGCCGCAACCTCAATCTGGACGGTGCCTCCGTCGACATGTCGGACGATGACGCCGACAGCCGTGCCGGTGACTTCAACGAGACGCAAACCACCAACGCCGAGTAAACGCGGCGACCCCTTTCCCTCCTCGCCTTCTCCCTCCCTCGTCACCACCCACCTCACCCACCTGTCCTTGGCGTCTCCATCGTCTTTATTCATTTCAAACCGCTGACTGGACAGACGATTGTTTTTGCTAACGCTGGGCGGAGTGTGCCTGGCAGCCCTTTTTGTATCGGTTAACACTGCAGGGAAAATCCATCGCCCTCCCCTGAAGCCAAGCCTCCGGCCCTGGAGAGTCACAGGGGCAAACAATTCTGCCTTACTCTGTCCTCCTCCGGCAAGCTGCTAGCCCGGGCTCGTCTCTCGGCCGTGCATCATCTCAGCGTCATGAGGTAATACTCTCCCTCCCATCAGGCGTCACGTTATCTGCTCAGCTTATTGAGAAAGTATACATAGGTGCAAAGTGCTTTTTATACATATGAAACTGTAGGTGGAGGCTGTTAAGTGTACACACACATCAAGTATGTAACGTATGTGAACGCACCCCATACTGGAATTGCAGCACTACAAGGTATTACACGTTGGTGTTGTTATTAGTGTTCTGCTCACTAGTTGTGTAAAAGCCATCTCGTACCAGACACACTCCCTCCTTTCAAAACAAAAGGTCACCGTGGCCTTCGGACCGCCACGCCAGCTGCTTTTGTTGCATAAGTCTCCCTCCGACGTACGGACTGTTTGCTTCTACACTACAGGAATGACTAACATCTCGGGACATGCAATTGAAGAACACGGACTCTGGATTTGAAGTGTATTACTGTGAAAAAAAGGGTATTTTTATTTTCTGTGTTGCTTCATCTCAACATTTAATGAAAGAATGTCTCGCTGGGTTTTAACTAGAAATCTCAGCTCACGAGGTTAACGGGTGTATTGTTGACCATTTGTCCTCTACTGTGGGTCGGCCTGAGCTGCGAATGATGCATAGAACTGTACAGGAAGACGTTTGAATTTTAAACTGGAAACCAACAGGGAGGAAAAGGCTCTTACTGGAAGCGCTGAACTGGCACGAATGGTCATGAGTTTGACAGATTGAACAGAGTCGTCTTATTGCTATATTTCAGTGTTTCTGCCATGTTTGTTTTATCACTACATTTAAAACACAGCTTTTCAGAAAGTATTACTTACCTGCCGAACTTTGGAAACAAGTAATTTAACAACTCCTCCCGCTGTTCTGAAGGCATTTTCAAAATCCTCCTGAAAAAATTATATTCACTTTGTTTCACAATAAAACAAGATTTCTAACTTAAAAGTTTTTAGCCAAAGGGCTCAGAAAAACAATTCCAACGGCTACAATTCCATGACATCTGGTTTCTAACCTGTTCCCCAAGTTACAACAGTATTTCCTAATGTTAGGTCACATCCGAGAAAATGTATATTGGGATTTATTTTTTTGATTTGTTCACATTCCCTTGTTTTATATTTTCTTAAAACAAGCATTTCATGAAACTCAAACAGGCATGGAAACTTCTTCATTTCTGGCTACTTGGATAGAAAATTGAGAAACTGGTTAAAATCCATCAAAACAATCTCATCACAAGGCGCATGAATGCTGGAGCTGCATTGATTTGGATCTTGTCCATCGTCAATGTTACAGAAGTACTCCACCGATACAGCAGGTGTTTGATGGACTCGTCAAACACGTTGGCTAAGAATTTAAAAGAAAGAAGAAAAAAGTATTTCTTCAACACCTTCAGTAAATGTAAACCTTTTTTCAGAGCACTTTATTCATTTCTCAGCTCTGTCACTCAAATGTAACGTTAACATGATAGCGAACAAACTAGTGCTGTTTTGTGATTTGAAGCCTGACTCTTCAGACGACCAACAGACCCGATTAAGCACTTAGTATACCTTTGCATTTTAGCCCAGGTTCCTTTTAATGTTTTTCGTGACGTAAGGCTCTGCTTGAACTACAGCAGCCACCTCAACAGTGTGAAAACTACATGCCAGGGTGCTCATCATCCATCCATCAACCGTTCTTTAGTCTTTTCCTTTATCATGGGTCTGCAGATTAGGGTGGTCGTCTACAGCGGACTTCTTTGCCCTTCTAATTGTTAACAGTATGTTTCTTTAAAAAAAGTGCCTGAGACACTAAATAAGAACAATAAGGATTTAACTACAGATGTGAAGAAAAGAGATGAAACCGGTTCACCAAGCAGAGAGATTCACTTTTTCAACTCTTGTATTTTGTTCTGTGCTGCATATCATATCGGCCGTGTAACTCCGTGTTCATAACGACGTCCTAGCCTAGAGTGTTTGTGTCAAAATCAGTATTACAGTATCATTAACACGAGAAGTGGAGCCCTCTGCGGCGGAGCGTCCCAAAATTATTTTTGTACTAAGACTTTCCGTGTAACCGAGGGTTAGTACTGAAGCTGTTTTGGGAAGCTTTGGTCTGCACAGGATTCCATTTGGTTGAGAGCTTTAACATCCACAAGTAGTTAACTCAATTTTTATTTTATTATAATTACACAGCTGGCTGTTGACAACCAGGCATTCAACTGCAAATACTCCCATCATATTATTTCTTGTATTCCTGTATTTCTAGACATTATGTTTTGTTTGTTTTTGTAAGGAAAATAAAGCATTTTCATTGTAGCTGTGACGCTGTTCTGGTTTGTTTTCGGGGCTGGAACAGGACTGGAGTACTGGAGTCTGGTCTTATTCATTTTATTCAGACTTGTCTCTCTCTCCAGTGTTTTAATGTCTTGGTCTAGTTCTTTACGTGCTGCTCTCCATCAGATATCAAGCTTTCATAGTTATTTTGTAACAACTTTTTTCAACATACTAAACTGACCTTTGACTTCTTCCGACATAATATACTACGACTTAAAGTACAGTATATCAACATACTATACTATGACGTTGTCCTACTTTTTTTAAACATACATTAATATGACTTAACATACTGTGACTTTTGTCATAAAACACCGACATCTTTCAACATACTGTGACTTTTTTCAACATGCTAAACGACCTTTTTTAGATTTTTTTTGGACATACCGTGACTTTTAAGACTTTCGAAACGATATACTATAACTTTTTTAGGCACTTTACATATACTACACAACTTTCACACTTTTTGACATACTATAATATGACATTTAAGAAATTTTGACTTTTACCTTTTTATTTTTCGACATATTAAACAGACATTTTAGAAGTTTTTTAGTTCTTTAGAAGTTTTTATTCGACATACTGTACTGTGACTTAACACACGAAACAATATGGCTTAAAACATACTATAACTTTAAATGCTTTTGACACTATACTATGATTATTTAGGACCTTTAATGGCATGCTGTAATAATAATTTTGCTGACGGTAACGTGTTATTAGTTGGCATCAAGTCTCACAACGGGGAAATTTCCTCAAGTGGAAAAACACACCCACGTTGCTTTAGCAGTATTACATCAGTGAAAAACAATTAGAGGTATTCATTTTCAAATAGGCATATTTGTTTCTTGCTTTCAAAAACAACCACTGCACTTCTAAAGTAAAGCATGGATTTAATGAGGTGGTAAAGTTAGTATGGCAAAAAGATGCAATGGCAGAGTTGTGCTGTTCCTGTAGGCTCTCCGCTGGTGTTTGTTGACCCCAGCGAAGTGTAGAAAGGTTCATTTCAAAGGTTATCCATCATTCATGTAGGTTAGCGATATCTAGGATCCAGCAGCCTAAATGAAGTGCAGTCAATACTAACTGCATCGCTGCGGACGACATGCTGCACTGCAAAGCACTGATGTCACAGAGTGCTGTGTGCTTGATTATTCAAAGTTTAGTGATATTAATGGTGCCATGGCTCCAAATTGCACCAAATTCAGGGATCCCCAGAACTACACCTACCGAATGTCAAGTAGATGGGATGAGACGTTCCTTTTATGACACACTATACTCGGACTATTTTGTATGACTTATTGGAATACTTATTTCATAACATACTATTCTATGACTCGATATGTTTTATGACATACTATAGTTACTATTTTTTGGCACTGTTCATTTTTGGGTCATACTATACGGACATGTATGGCATACTATACTACACTGGGTGATACATTGCTTCCTTACAATAAACAAGAAGACTGTATGTAGTTCATGTTCAGTGAATCTCACTTCCACCATCCTGCTGCTATAAATAGTCAAGGAGCACCGAGCTCATTAATCTGAAAACAGTCTCCAACAAATTACCCTTTCGCTGCAGACTAAAAACTACACCGACCAGCTGTTTTTAAGAAACGTGTCGCTCTTATTACAAGTGAAATCTTTAGACAGTGGCCTTACCTGGTTGGCAACGATACCCGATGAGCCTGCTGCTGCTCTGATGTGTGCCGTTTACACGACCGCAGGTTTAAACTGGATCTTCATTTCAGCGTTGACGGTTGATGAGTTTAAGAACCCTTTTGTTCAGAAACCAAAATGTCAACGTTTTCTCTCACATCCTCTGATCCACAGGTGTTTTCAATTCCCCTGATGACCCCTCCCCTTCCACTCAAGCCAACCAATGAAAAGCACGATTAACCACGAGGAGGGTCCAGGCTATGAGCTCGTTGGTGTCAATGGAGAATGAACATGTTGCTCCATAACAACACCAACGTTCAGTGCTCGTTAACTTAAAATGTATCCTCAGATTCAACACTTAAAGATGTAGAAAGAAACCATTAAAAAAAGTCTTAAAGAGTCGTCATGAAAACCACCTGTTTTGTTTAATTTCTTAATTGACACACAAAAATAATCTACAAAAGACCAAATTAAGTAACCAGTTAACCACGAAATGTCATTTTTATCCTCCCCGACCCCCAAAGAAAGCACAATTTATAAGATGTCACCCACTGCTCCAGTCACATGACTTCACACTGACATCCTGAAGGACCACACGTCGACACTCATGGGTTTACATTTTGGGGGGAAATGTAAGAATAATCACTCGAACACACACACACACACACACACACACACACACACACACACACACACACACACACACACACACACACACACACACACACACACACACACACACACACACACAAACACACAGTGACCAGCAACGCCCCATCTAAAGTGAGCTACAGAACAATCTTTGGCGCCATTCTCGGTGCAGCTGGTCAGTCAGACACACATGGAGGAGGAACTAGTCGGGTGAGGACAACGAGAGACTCAGGAAGAACGGTTTTGTTAACGGAGGTATTCAGCAGAGGGAAGGTATCTCTACAGGTTCGTTCAGACAGACAGCAAAGGGAATTTTCAGCCTTGTGTCAATTTGACGGACACCAACTGTTTCTGTGGGAGTGTGACTGTATCTGAACTCACCAGAAACTCCTATTTCTCTTTTTATCTTTCTACGTATATGAAGTAGTTTCACTGAGCCCCAGGGACGGATCAGCACAAAGGGGAGGAAAAAAAACATCCGTTACTCCGGGTTGGGAGTGTTTACACACCAGATAAACAGGCCAGAATAGCTTGTTTTGTTGCGTTATGAATTTGTAGCAGTTCATCGTCACGTGAATCTAGATACAAACAGTGTACAGCTCCTTTACAATTAGCTGAATCAATTTAGGGTTTTAGTGTTGGATTTTATTCCGATGCCAGCTAATGTGAGTTTGCAGACATTTTGCAAACAGTTTGTTGAGAAATCAGTTATTCAAAAAACGCTATTCCCACTTGTGGGATTAATAAAGTAACTATCCATCGCTGCTGCTGCTGCTGCTCATAATGACGGTTTGAACAATAGGACGTGAAAGCTGAACAAGTGCAACTTTTTCCACTCAAGTCGAAACATTTTGCATCTAAATCGCTTCTTTCCGTTGACTTTGTGTGCAAACCGCCTCTAAAATTGGCTTCGCATTCTGTCTGAACACACCCAAGAAAAAACAGAAGTCTTGGAGTGACACAACATCTACAAACATTTACAACTCCAGAAACGCACCGACAAGTTGAGTAGAGGTTGAAAGCCAAGCGACGACTTGCACTTTTCGCATTGAGCGTTTGACAGTCCTGCATAGATCTTTTTCATACGTTTTCAATACAAACTAAGGCGTTGTGTTATATTAAGTTGGATCGAGTTAATAAGCAGAGAAAGTAAATAAAAAAAATCTTAAAACCCTAAAACAATTCAAGTAGGCTACAATCTTGACGTTTCCCCCCTCTCTCACAGGCGGCTCCCCTCTTCAGAAGAGGAGCCCAAAACTGTTTCAATTCAAGTCTTTTTTCCAGAAAAGGTCCAGTGTGATTAAACAGCACCAAAAGCACACTGAGCAAGAGAGGGGCATCAAACTTACACTCGCTCATTGTTGTGAAAAGGGGGTACACATCTTTACCCATCCGCACAGAATAATCTGGAAAGAGATTAACAGTATATTGTGTTTCTTTATGTACATACACACATTCAAATCAACTTCACCGCGCTCTCTCTCTCTCTCACACACACACACACCATAACATGTTTTTGTCCCTGTGTAAATTACAAATAATTTATCAATATTAATTTAAGCTACTACTTAACAGTCATTTGTGGGAGCAGAGGTGACCACAATAAGATTTCTACGGACACGACGATTCCCACATCTGAGACAAAAAGACAAGAAAATAAAAAATCTTTTTTTTTTCTTTTTTTTTGTACTTCAAGAACAAGAGTCCTGTTATTCCACATAAGCTTAAATACAACTTATATTACGTAGCATAGTACTACTCTAATCTGTATCACCACCTCGCTCACACTCATTCCACAGTGATCAAGGTCGGTCATATGTAAACATGTCGACAAAAAAAATAAGCTGAAACAAAAATAAAAGTGTTCTCGTCATTCACTCCGTCTTGTTCTCATACCCGGTTCAGTAGAAAATACAGTTAAATGAATTCATCGTTGCCACTTGTAGCGAGGATAAACCGATTCTCCTTTAGGTCCATTTTGAAAAGAGGCGGTGGAGCCCCGCCCCCCCTCATACCACGTCACTGTGTCAGTCAATCAAAGTGAAGATTCCTATTGGTGGAGGTGTCCAGGAGGCTGTGATGTCACCCCGCTGGTGTCGGCCTCCTGCGCTGTTATTGGTCAGTGGGATTTCCTCTTCATGTCTCCCCCCTGGCTTTGGTTCGCATCTGAGTGGAGAGGATGGAGATGTTTAACTATTTCGGTATCTGGATGACAGTAAAACACGTTCACTGAACCTCCAACTTTACTCTGTGAATAAAGATGTCCTTCATTATGTAACATTCAATCCATCCATCGATACACCGATAGGCTCCACCTCAAACCTCCTTTACATGCTCTCGCTACCTTTTTTAATTCCTATGTGGAAAATCTTTCTCCTCGTACAATCTGAGTAGGAGCCTACATCAGCGACATCTTTTAAATCACCTCAAAGCTCATCTTTGAAAAACAAAGCTTTTATATAACGTAGGCACACTTATTTCAACAAGTCTTATCCATCTTATTATTATTGTTTGAATCTTACATTATTAATATATATATATATATATATATTTTTTTTAAGAGCCGACCCTTTGCTGCATTTGAACCTGCGGTAAGTGTTTGAATGCAGCAGCCTTCATTTTTTCAATTGTTTGAGAGGCCCATTTTAATCTCAGAGGATACATTTAACTATTCAAACTAATTTAACTTGTAATATCGCAGTTTGAGGTTCATCACATGGTGAGCTGTGCTTTGAGTTTGGGTCTCCAGATGTAGACGTTCAGATGGTTCTTTGATCTGAAGCCATGAATAATCCAGGTGAGGATTTGGTGTAGCTGTTTACAGCTATAGTTACAGTTGAGTTCAGCCGCAGATCAAGCTACCTACATCCATGGTGGACATCAGCTAGCAAATGTTTTTAATATTTCATGCAGGTAGTTCAACATGCTGATCAGACTGCTGTACATCACAGAAAACAAACCTGAATCTTCACCGTGTATTCTGCAATCTACTGAAGCAATTAATCTGTGAATAACTTCAATATACTGAAGCAAGCAGAAAGTTACAAAGCCAACGACACAGCAGCCGAGCAGAGGACGACAGGTCGATTTGACGCAGACGGATGGAGGACGAAGAGGAGGAGGAGGAGGAATGCAGATTACCTGAGAAAGCAAGCTGCAAGTGAGGAGGTAGGGCAGCCTGCGACCCTGACTGGAGACTCTTATACAGATCTGAGGAGAGATGGAGGGAAGATGAGAAGGGGGGGGGGGGGGGGGGGGGAGATGACGCAAAGGAAGGGGGAGGCATGTTAAGTGGGAGTCCAGCAACAAAAGAGAGGAGAGGATCAAAGTCAGGTGGCAGCGAGGTACAAAAGGTTGAGATGACAGAGACGGACACAAAGGATGTGGAGAACAAAGGAGGGAGACAGTGGTTTAAAAAACAAAATGGAGATCGTAGCGAGAGGGTCACAGCGAGAGATGAGGAGCACAGTGGAGGTGCTGCTGGTATACTTCAGTCAGAGCGCATACACATACACAAGGCTGGAATGTAAATTGAAACACTATGAATAAGAAAATTGTCATTTCTATTTTTCTGACAAATGTTGCAGTTGTGATTTAAATTTCTATTTTAAACTCCAGCCCTGTCATGGAGTTTAAACATAGTATTAAAGTAAGTTTGTACGAAACAGTCAAATGTATTTCTCTATAAGAATAAGAGAAAATAAAGATACTATGATTAATTGCTTGTTATGAGTTTATTTATATTAAATAAGCTACAGCTGACTACAGTTGTCTTTACAGACGTCACAGTCGAAGTGACATAAATTAACTCCGTCGTTCAGTCCTAGCTGAACAAGTGTATTTTCATCTGTATAAATCCCGCTGAGAGTAAATTCAAGACGCTAACTATTAAAACAAAACAGTACAAAATATAAAAACTACTTTAATTTACCTAAATATTAGGGGGAATAACAAACTACTTACTTTATTACTGGTGATATTCTATATTATTTTTGTCAATGAATCCCATGAAAATACCAGACCAACAATGAATTGATCCAACAAGTATCGTTTGTCTGATATAGCTTATTCCACTGTGCCATAGAGCTGCATTGTTGTCCAAAACTATTAAAAGTACATCAATGCGTGATCTGTTCCTTCATTAAGATGTAGTTCATGTTGAGTTGAACACACACACACACACACACACACACACACACACACACACACACACACACACACACACACACACACACACACACACACACACACACACACACACACACACACACACACACACACACACACACACACACACACACACACACACACACACACACACACACACACACACACACACACACACACACACACACACACACACACACACACACACACACACACACACACACACACACACACACACACACACACACACACACACACACACACACACACACACACACACACACACACACACACACACACACACACACACACCGTCCTGCTGCTCTAAATACTCGCTTGTCCACCGTGACCGAAAGTAGTACAAACAAATGTTTACTCCGGTTTGAGTAAAGTTTGCTAAAAAACTACAGTGCGCAGCTGTTATAGGACATTATGTAAGACATAAAAAAATAAACTATTCATTACCTGTTTATTAAAGAGCTTCACCTTTTCAGAAGAAGTACTGAGAGACCGTCTGATTCACTGATAGTTTTGGTCTTTTTATAGAATTTGTTGACAGAAAAACCTATATAGTGCATCACCCACATTATCCTTTAAAAAGAATAAAACTGTTACTAACTGTTCGTGTTCCACTGTGTCTTTTTGAAAGGGCCAAACACAAGGGGTCAGTACGCCTGAATCATTTAGTCTTTGGGTTGAAATCACAAATGTTGCTCCCTTTTTTTCTCTTAATCAATGTTAAGCAACAAATCACACGCTCACACGTTGGGTGTCCACTCACCCATTAGGTCGCTCTGTGCTAGGGTGTATCCTGAGTTGGAGCTGGGGGCTGAGCCCATGCCAGCGATCCCTGGGGCTCCAGGAGTGTTGAAATTGAGCAACGGGGGGAACTGGAAGGGCAGCGAGACCGGCACCAGGCCTCCCAACATCCCAAAGCCCAGGGGCATAGCGGAGGCGCTGCCCAGGAGGGAAGTGCCGATTGTTGATACCTGCAGAAACGAGAAGTAAACAAAGATTGTTCTTCCATTTATTCAGAAATGTAACTCTATTGTCCAAATTAGAGTAAAGCTAAATATGAAAGAACCTGTGAGAGGTGTGACGTTGTGGAGGCCAAAGTTCCTGAAGCAGCCCAACCGTTTCCTGCCTTTGAGCTTTGGTTAGCCCCACCCACCACCCTCTGCCTCTGCCCGTGATTGGCCGAGACTGAAGGCGCAGAAGACAGGGGAGTTTTGTCTGGGCGACTGCACACACTTGATATAACTCCCTTGTTGTTGATGCTACTGTTGCTCGTCGTGCACTGAGCTTTCTGGCCTCCAGTGAAACTGAAGTTGCCCTGCGTCTGCTTCACCTGCCCGCCGCCCGATACACTGAAGGGGGGGCGAAAAGTTTTGGGCGTTTGCGCTTTGGGGGAGTACTTGTGTTGTTGCTGTTGGCTGGGGATCATTTGATGGGAGAGCGGGTGTGAGGGCGAAGATGCCGGGGAGGGCGACGAGGAGGGAGGTGGGGTGGGGGCAGGAGGCCGAGGGGTGAGCTTGATGATGGGGGAGGAGTTGCTGCTGTGGGAGGACTTGGTGAGGGTGGCCTGCATGGGTGTGATGAAGTTGGCCTGGTGGAGATGATGATGATGATGATGTGTGTGGGATTTACCTTGAGAGGAGTGGGAGGTGTGGGAGGTTGGGGACGGCGAGGAGGCCACCGGGGAGGGAGGGCAGAAGGACTGCAGGCCAGGGTGGGTGATAGAGTTAGAGCGGGACAGTGAGGAGGGGGAGGAAGAAGGCGTGATGATGCTGCTGCTGCTGCTCACGCTGCCGTTGCTGCTGATGCCGCTGGTTTTGGCACTGCTCTTGGCCAGTCCTTGAGGGGCTCCCATAGCTACCAGCATCCCTGCCGAGCTAACAAAGCCCTTCTGATGGGGGGGCAGCAGTGGGGAAGCGGTGGGAGGAGGCCGCTGCTTCGGGGGCGATGGGGACGGGTGCGGATGCATCTTGCCACTCACGCTCATCACCAAGCTTGGCCTGTGATTGGATGATGCCATGGTAATAAGTCTCTGAGTCTGGGTTTGGCCCATGGTGCCAGATCCTTTAATCAGGCCGTAAGGACCGACTGCAGTCCTGGAGGCCAGCGACAGGCCTGCTGCCTGCACACGAGCCAAGGAGGAAACAGCGGGAGACGTGGAAGAGGAGGTAGAAGAGGAGGTTGGTAGCGTTATTGTTGTTGTTGGCAAGTTCCCAGCACACGCCAGCGGGGCGGCCTCCACCTTAGAGAAGGAATGCTGCTGCGTTGTGGATGAAATGGAGGCAGAGAGCTGAGAGGCTGAGGGGTAATGAGGGGTGACGGGTGGAGGAGAGGAGGTGGGCATTTGCAGGGGCGGGGGCGACAAGGGACTGTCTGAGAAGCCCAGGCCCTTAGATGCATTGCTGAGGAGGGCCAGCGCGTGGGAGATGGAGTCCAGAGAGGGAGCGATCAGATCCTCATCCAGTGAGTCTGACAGACAGATGGGCTCCGGGGGCGAGGAAGAGAAGGGGGGCTGGCGGGTGGAGGTCAGAGCGGATACGGAGGTGGGCAGAGACGGGATGGAGGTCATCATGAGAGGTTTGTGGATCCAGAGACCCTCCTAGAGACCAGAAGACATGTGATCAGTGTCAGTACCTCAGAGGCAGAAAGAGCCAGGCCTTTATTTATTTTCCTCTGTTTACCAGTTAATGGAAACTCAAAACACATTACAAAAGACTCAAAATGGCGACATCGGAGCGGAGCAGCAAATCAATCAATCAACAGGACTGTAGTGCTTTAATGTGCAAACGCTTCAGGAAGTGTTGAGCTCTGTTGACGGTATCTTAACATTGGAGTATCAGGAGAATGGAAAAGAAGAAACTACTTAGAGCTATGAAACATTATTTCCGTTAAACAAGCGAGTGGTGAGTAGAACAGGACTCTGTGCTGTGGAAATGCGCGTATTACTAAATTTAGCATGTGAGCCATTTTGTTTCTTTGACCTGGCCTTTATTTGTCAATGTTGGCTAAGCCCCCGGCTGTTGTTTGAAACCAGCTTTTACACAATACAGAGAATAAAAAAAACATATAAAATGAAATGAATACTGAAGAGTGATTCAGAACTGAGCCAACATGATACGAGCAGCCAAGACACATTATGAGGCACCGAGTACAGTATCATATTGATGATTAAATGCTGTTTGGAAAATTCAGATTAAATTATCATTGTGAGTTTAAAAAAAAAAAAAAAACTGTAAGGAAAAATAAAAATTCAGTTTTCTTTCAGTAAATGATCTGAGCAGTCACTCACCTTGGCTTTGGCCTTGGGCCCAGGCACCATTCTCCTCTTGACTCTGAATGGAAAAATGCAGGCAAATATTTAGACTTTTCTATTTACAATTTGCATACAAGCCCAGTCTCTAAGAAAACCCTGTTTGACTGTTAGACTGAAGTAGTCGTGTTCCCGAGGACACGTGAGATAAATATGTAAGTAAACACTTACAGGTTTCCAGTGAGGTGACTGTGAACGGCAAGACTCTCCTTGAGCAGAATCCTAAACAGAGAAAACACAGCGTTCATTGCCAGAGGACGGGAGAGGTTGGATTCATGCCGGGCTAGTTTTCTCAAGTAGATTTATACGCAAAAAAATAGTTACCAGAGTTAAAAGAACATCACTGTCAGGGATGTAGAAGAAAAGATTTTTCAATTACAACTAATGTGTCAAGTAGGGTAAAACATGGGACCCCTGTGTTTAGTCTGTGTACGAGCAACACTAACGTCTGCAGTGATAGTACTGTAGTTGGGCCACACAAAAGAATATGGTATAGAAATTCAAGTTGGAAGTGTTTTAAATATTGTTAAAGTAATATTTGCTTACTGTTGCCACGGGAGCAACTATGTCCATTTTGACACATGATAACCAGCTACATGCATCAGGCCAACAGATACATTGGGAGTGTGAAGATTGACTGGAAAACAATTATGTTTAAGCAAATATGGCTTTGACACCGACTTGTGCTGCATGGCTTACGTGTTAATAGAAATAGCTTAAACGGTTGGCAAAATGCTAATATCACACACTTAACATCAAACAATACTATTGGTGTGTTTACATTTTACTTTATTCCCATTTCTCTGCATGGCTAATGTGTGCAACATGTTTTAAACAGTATTACTCATTCAGTGCTGTGCTGGTTTGCATGGCTGCATGTAATGAACTATGATCACTGTGCCCGTCGCATCAATGTGTTGCCAGATTTGTCTTGTGAATGCTGATTTTGTTGCTGTTGTTTTGGTGTCTTAATGTCGTGTGCCTGTATTTCTCACCCGGTCACTTCATTGGTTTTTAGAGTATCCTTGCAGTTGAAAGTTAGCAAGCTGGCTAACATTGGCTCATTGACAGAAATGTTGATTAATGACGCAAAAATAAAATACAACAAACTTTAGTCTGGTGAATGTATGCACATTTCCCATCGAAACAAACTTCTCTGAAAAGAAATACGTAACATAACTAAATTCCAGTTTTACGGTCAACTCCCCTGTTCTCACCCGGGAGAATTTTCAGTAATTGCCTTATCATCATGAAGGAATTTGTTCACCAGCTGTTATGTATAATGGCTATTTGAGCACAACACACACACACACACAGACACAGACCTGGCCTGCATCCAGCCCTTGGGCCATAGTGGTTTGACCTCATTCTCTAAGAAGGCCTTGAGGTAGTCCTCCACAGACAGAGAGCACTGGTTCTCCATCTCGTAGCAGCTCAGCTTCACTCGCACCAAGCTGCACAGCAGGTTCCTGCACAAACACAAATGTTCAATTCAATGGAAATCCTTCACTATTAAAATCTAAATTAGGCTGCAGGTGTTTAGCACATAATGACAAAGGAGGCCGTTATTCTTCAGGGAGTCAGAGGTAATCAAAAAACCATTTCTAAAAATGTCGAGGCTGTTATGAAAGTGAATGATGATTGAAACGCAGCTGAGCAGAGAGTCAGTCTCAAGGGTTCTGTAATTACATCAGGACAGTAGTACTCAGGGTTTCCACATTCATGCAGGAATAAAAGGCAAAGCTTTCCTAAGAAACTTTAAAGGGGAACTTCGTACACAACAAAGTCTCTGAATAAACTCACTGTGGTTGATTTGAATTGTCAATAATATAGGCACCATGTTTCGACAAGGAAGAAGAATGAGTGGAAAAAATAACATCTCTGGTTCTGTTGCATCGATTTGGATATTTTTTCTTGTTTGGTTAAGGAATAATCTCGACTCAGTTGCAGTTTTCCCCCCTCATTAATTTTTAAAACCCAAATGCCTTATTTTTCTTTATCCCAGCCAAATTGAACAATCTTTAAAACCTGTGTCTGTTGAGTAGATTAGACACAGACAGGGGAGAACAACAGTAAAGATGAAGACAAGAAGGGACAGAGTAGTGAGGATACAAACCTGTAGCATAACAGAGCACACCATCCAGCCAGCTATTCCAGCTGGACAGTCCCGGATCATTACCTGAGCTTGTCATCCCAGGCAAACTTCTTCCGTGGGCCCATCACCCTTTTCCCAGGCTTTTCCTCATCTTCCTCCTCTGAGCCATTCTTATCGCCCTCTTCTGACTGCAGCCTGCAGCACACACACACACACACACACACACACACACACACACACACACACACACACACACACACACACACACACACACACACACACACACACACACACACACACACACACACACACACACACACACACACACACACACACACACACACACACACACACACACACACACACACACACACACACACACACACACACACACACACACACACACACACACACACACACACACACACACACACACACACACACACACACACACACACACACACACACACACACACACACACACACACACACACACACACACACACACACACACACACACACACACACACACACACACACACACACACACACACACACACACACACACACACACACACACACACACACACACACACACACACACACACACGGTTTGAATAAGCTTTATTGTATAACCTCAATGATTTCTACATTCTCGTAGGTTTATGGTCCGAGTGATGCAGTCCTCAGACGCATAGCTATTCTGTAAACAAAAACTAAACATGACCGTTTGGTAAAAAATGGTGAACGGTCATAAAAGTCAAACCCGATGACAGGCAGAGGCAGAAGATGGTGAAAATTAGGGTAACGGGTTTTAGTTGCGTTCACCCGTTTCACTTCTTAATTAAAACAAGATTTGCTTACTTTGCAACCCTGGCCATGCAGTCCATGTTGTATCTGGCTATTTGCTCTGGCATCACACTACACACCGCCAGCTTCAGCTTCAACAGCGGCGTCCGTAGACGATCATCCTGAGAAAGAGAGAGAGAGAGAAGGGGTGGTTGTATTAAAGACAGCGGGAGAACAAGAAAGAAAGAAAGGTGGGGGAAACCAAAACGTTGGAGGGAGAAAATTGAAGTCAGAGTGAGAAGAATGGGAGCAGGGCAACAGTGGGAGGGAAGAAAAAGACAGAAAGGTGAAAGGAGAAGAATAAAGGAAGAAAGAAAGAAAAAGAGGAAGAAGGGGCATCAACAGGAAGAGTCAAAGAGGGAGAGGGTGGGGGAGTAAGTCGATGTATTTAGTCAACACTGCTACTTTAATGGTCCATGACAAAAGACATTTAAAAGTCAGTTTTCAGTGGCAGTCATCATTGCACTCGTCAGCCTACACTGAGATCCCTGCACATTAACAACTGAAGCAGAGAAGATGTCGGAGGATTAAAAGCTACATGAAGAGGCACAAATAACGTGGAGAAACCGGAGGGTCGGTTTTATACAACAGGAGCTCCAACGAAGCAGCTAAAATTATGGTTTGTAGGAAACACTCAGAATATTTAGTTTGTTTGTTGTGACAAATCATTTTGTGGTCAAAGACAAGCATGTGTGTGTGTGTGTGTGTGCCACAAGGGACCATAATAAATCACTGGTGTGAAGCACTACAAATAAAAACAAAGTAGCAGTTAGAGGAGTAGAAAAGCTACAAACAGAACTCGTACAATTTCAAAGATTGTGAGAGACACTTCGTGGTTTCTGAATATGGACTATATTAATACTTGCATGTTCCCTGCACAGACACACATCTATATCATCTACAAAATACTCTCATATAGAAGTTATTTGTAAACGGCACTTATGATGCTTATTTCCCCATACTTTTGATCAAATGTTGTTTTTCTTCACGACACAAAATTCTTTATTAAACTTTCAAAAATGATAGCAGCGCACATTTATGTGTTCAACAGAGTTCAGCCATGTATCATTTACAAGATTATAGTCTGAAAGTTTAACAAGGTGACTCTGCTTTGTTATTGGTAGAAGTTGCTGTCAACATTTTGAAAGTTGTGGAGCACTAAAGTTGAATTAGTGTCTGAAAACAACAATCCAACATCACCCCCACTTCACGCAGTGATTGGCCAGGTGTGTAAATATGTGAAAGTATGCAAGATCTTAACTTCTCTCTCATCCTCAACAGTTGCTGTCAATTTTCATGTGTACAACGTTATGAACGCCTCAAAGAAGGGACCGTGTGCGCCATGATCCCCTTTTAAACAGTCATCACGTATCTCATGACAGCAGCTTTTGCAGCTGTGGTCGGTCAACGCTTAACACCAACTTCTTCCAAAATTCTGAAGTTCGGTTATTGTTGGGATTGCAGAGACCGTTGGTCTGCTGCCTTGTGTGGAAACCAGGTAAACAACAAAGAATAAAGACGATCTCTCCAGAAATGCTGCAATAATCTGGTTTGTGGACGTTCTGTGAACGTGAGGAAAACAATATTTTCCCAATGGCTGGCTACTCCATATCCTTGTGGGAGGCCCCGATTACTGTACACAGCCTACTTGTACTCATATTAAAACTAGTCATTGGTGACCAACCAACATCTCTTCCTGTCCCACCATTCACAGCAGTCTAGAACCGGCACCGGCTTCCTCCAGAGAGAGCCTCACTTACCTGGATGTTGAGACTGAGCTTCTTCAGGCGTTTGAGGAGGGCTTCTTTATTGCACGGCACAAATGCCTCCATGTGCGAGTAGATGCCTAAGCGCACATCAGGAGGCTGCTCCTGGACCTGCAACTCAATGCTGAGAGGAAAAAGAGAGGAGGGAGACAAAGTCACAACTGTGAGGTCAAAAAAAAATCAAGCAAATGGACAGTTATGGCGGTGGAGGTTGAAAAGGAAAAAAAAAAAAAAACGTGATGGGATACAGAGTGACAGAATAAAAGAGAGATGGGAGATTGAAGATTGGGGAAGAATAAAGCGTAGCTGTGCAGAATGAGGGGAGGGTGAACATTAAGTTGAAAAAACAAGAGAGCGGAATGGAAATGAGAAGCATGTCATTAACACAGACAATGAGAGACGGAGAGAAAACAAAACACTTAAAGACAGCAGGAGAGGTGGTGAGGGAAATCTGCAGAAAATGAGAGCGAGACACTGAAGAGGAGGACGGGTGTGCTGGGATTGGGCTGCCGGTGATTTAAAAGCTGTCCTACTCACTCCAGGAGAATGTTATTCATGTCCAAGGTGAAAAATTTCTTCCTGCCCTCTTGATCAAACTGCCGCGAGGCCTGTGGGAGAAAAAGTGGAGTCAGCATTTCCACTGTTCCATACAGCACAAATACATATACACGCGTCTGTGATGCTGTGCCTTTCGGGGACTTTGTACCGACAGAAACACCCAATAGGTTTGGCTTGTTTGCCTCTTCATTTTGGCTGGTGTGAAAGCTATCAACTCAAACTCAAGCAATCAAATCACTAGGCGGCAATTCTAGCATGAGCTAAAAAGACTACCGTTAAATCCACCTGTTGATCGCAGGAACCGTCAAGGACCTCCTGGTCTGTGTGTCGGCGATTTAACAACGCCATGTAGTGAGCATAGTGGCAACACCATCAGCAAGTGAGTGCCCAAACTCTCCCTGATCAATCACAAAGTGTGAACTAATGACAACAGCATGTGTTGTGCTTTAGTCCTGCTCCACATAGCAACCTCCTCCTCTGACAGTCAGGTACAACCTCTTTTCTGTGACTTTCTACCTTGAAAGTCAGTTGCAGTCTCGACAAACAATGCTCATAATCAGCTATTTCTTTGCAAACTTGTGTGACCCCCCCCCCAGCTAAGAAGAATGAAGAAAAACACACAAAAAGTACTGCATGATCTGCTGCCCGTTCCCCCCCCCCACACACACAGAGCTGATAATGTTGCACAGCAGTCACCAAAACTGTCCCGTTGCTCTGAATAACTTACAGCTCTTGGTTTGTTTGTAAAAAGTCAATCTGAATGCAAAACAGACAAGAAGTTAAAGGCCACAATGAACAGTTGTTTGCTTGTTTTGGACCAAATGAGTCACTCCAGTGACCTACGGGACGCTTCCTTTGATGAAATCAAAAAAATGCTCCTTGCTAAGTTTGAATCTCCCAAGCTTTCCTCATATCTTTGTTATCTTGGGAAGCAAGAAAAAATAAAATCAATGGCTTTATTTATTTCTCTGCCTCCCTCCTCCTCCTCACTCTTCTCTTGTTCACCTCTGCCACTTGAATCATCCTTTTCCACTGCCTCGCTCTGCCCGTCTTTGCATTTGTTTTCAACATCTAGAAAAACAATTCTCAGCTACAAATGGACTCTGTGGCTGCAAGATATAAAAGCAACAAGAAAATAAGAACTTTTTCAGAGGCAGTGATGCTAACCCTGCTGTTTCAGTACAATGAAAAACCTTTAGGGTTCAGCTTGGAGCCGTGTTTCTCCAAGGCTTGAGAAGAGCCTATTCTCGTTCGACTAAACAATAGACGTGTTGTGCCACTTCCTGAGCTTATGGGCATTTATGTTTCAGCCGCCCACAGACAGGCTACAGTTGACTCACCGCCCGCAGGTCCTCGATGCGTTTAATAAGAGGAGCAGGCAGTCCATCAGGCAGCAGAGGCGGAGAAAACAGTCCGCTGGAAGACCCCAGGCCTCGCCCTTGGCCACTTCCTCCTGCTGCTGCTGCTGCTGCTGCTGCTGCTGCTGCTCCTTTAGAGCCCGGAACACCGACTCCCAGAATGCCATTCTCCCTGGCTGCCACCATGGCGTGCTGCTGGTCAGGGTCCATCAAGGTGAAGTCCAGGTCGCCTAGGAGATCCTGCAGCTCCTTCTCATTGGCCGAGCCTAGCAGTGACATCACAGCGGGGTCTGAGGTGAGGTCAGCCAGTGACAAGTCGCTGCTGGCTGTGGTGCCCTGCGGATGGGTGGAGTTAGAGGCCAACGGGTGGTTCGTTGAGTTGGTGGACTGCAGCTTGTTAGCCACAACTCCTGCCAAACCGGGGTGAGTCACGTTCGTGTTTCTTTTCCTCATCTCCTCCTTCTCCCGGGTGAAGCGGCGGAGCATGGCTGCCAGGTACAGCGAGTCCTTCATCAGCTTCTTCCTCTTCTTCTTCTCCGGCCGGTGGAGGGTTAGGGCTGTCACTCTGTTGGAGGAAAGCATTGCAGTGCCTTGTTAGCAAAAGGCTTAATACGTGTTTTACATGAATGGCGATACAGGTCCTCAAACTGCATCTGGATTTTGTTTCACTTCATTCATTGAGCCGGACACCGAGTACGCTTTCATGCACATGCGTATCCAGGTTTTGATTTTATTCAGGATATGACGTTTGACGAAACCCGTGAATCAATCTGCCTGATTACATAATTCAATCAGTATTCCGTTTTCTGATAATCTGTGTGCAGTTGTGTCTTGATTCGTCAACATCTCAGTCACTATGTTCTGTACCAACAGAGAATGATCAAAAATGTGTGTTTACATGCCACAGTGTCCCAGTTCCTTAAGTACTGAGGGATACTCCAAAAATGTATCATAATATATTTAAATATGGGAAGAGGAACTGTGTGTCCTGCGGGATTAACCTGCAGGCTGCTATGAAAGATCTAACACACGCCCACACATCATCTGTTTCATAATGCCAAAATAGGGCCGTGGCTCAATGGGTAGAGAGGGCTGTCCGGTAACCGCAAGGTCGGCGGTTCGATCCTTGGCTGCTACATGTCCTATGCCAAAGTGTCCCTGAACAAGCCACCCCGGGCGCTTCTCAGCTCCCAAAACAAGAAGTCAAATTTCGTATATGTATATGACAATAAAATCTTAACTAACTAATAGAAATAGCTGCTACTATTTTTGGAGGTTACTTTCAGCACGGTGGCATGTTGCAGTATTTGGCCTATCTGAGCGTGGATCATGGAGTGTTTTCTGGCTCGTCACCACAACTAAGAGCAAGTCACAGTCAGCATCGCTGCCTCATGATAGATGTATGAGAGGATCCGCACAGGAGTATAATGTCACACCGGGAGGTGGATTATTAGCACAGTAAAGAGTGGACAAATGCATCATCACATATTCACAGTGGCCCACAAATCTACGGGTGTCCAAATGTCAACTTCTCAAGCATAGGAGAGGAACATTTACCATTTAAATAACAGCGTCTATGTGACATTTACTTTTAAAATAGCTTGGCTTAATGGTTATGACTCACTCGATTAGGTGGTAGCTTTTCCTAAAAAGGTTATAAGGAAAGTGACGAGACACAAGGCAGCTTGCTCAGCTTCTCATGAGCCATTTCAATAAACATAGACCTAACAAGTGTAAAGACAGACGGTAATATTGCATCGTCATGATTCTCACCCTTGTTTAGGTACTCTGTTCTTCTTCGGGTTCTTCTCTTCCAGATTATTCACTTCCTTCTTTTTCCTCTTCTTAATCACCTGCTCCTTGTTGTCATTCGGCTTCTGAAACAAAAGCACACACACTCCTTAACTCAAAGAAGCAGAAGACGACAGTGCACAGTGGAAATTAATCAATTCTGTTTGAGGAACGCACACTGTGCTCTCTCTCTGTGTGTGTGTGCGTGCGTAGGAGTGTGTGTGTGTGTGTGTGTGTGTGTGTGAGAGAGAGAAAGAGTGAGAGTGCACCAGTATGTCCTTCAGTGATTTTCCTCGATGTGGTGACGGATAACATCTACAACACGTTACACTAAACCCAATGAAAACCAAGCTCCCGTTTGGAGGACACTGACGTGCCCGTTCAGATCCAGTCGTGTCATATGTTTCAATAACAACGGGAAGTACGTTTTTGCAATATTTTTCATCAAATTGAATAGATGCCACACACCTCTTCTCTAGGAAGCTCTAGGTTTGGTATTAAAGCTCAGACTTCTTAAAGCCAAATAAAACCATGTAATTGATAACTTCTAAAATGCATTACAATTTCCAAGACATTTGTCCACAGGGTCCAACGTGTGGTTTTGCCTCACTGAACTTTTTTTTGTTTTTGGGAGGTAGTGCATTAAAAACAAACCCTAAAGTCTACAGCGCAGCTAGCAGCTCTGTGAGGCTGTACTTAGGCACAGCAATATTTTGAACTAAATGCTAATGCTAGCATGCTACCATGCTCACATCGACAATGCTGGTGTCAAAGGAATACTTCCCCCATAAAATGATCACGTGTACATCAATTACTCATCCCGTGTCACCTTCTTAAAGAAAACGTTGAACCATCTCGATGAATTGAAGTCGCGTTTGACAACAGCAAAACTATATCGAAACATCTGCTCACAAACTGTCACACACATGTGCAGAATGATCCACGTCTCACTTACCCATTCGTATGCTCACTACTTCCCACACATGCATCTTTCCTAAAATCTTAACTACTTAAAACAATTCTACATTAACTGTCTCACACCGAAGTGTATTAAATAGCTGCATGTTTGGGAAGTACTTAGCATGAGACTTGAATTATACTGCCCGAGTTGTGTGAGAGTTTGTAAACAGATGTTATGACGTAGTGTTGCGGTTGTTAAAAGCAGTTATACTCTCTCTCACAAAGTCAAATAAATTAAATCCAACAAAATAAACATTGTCCTGGCCTGAAAGTGATTTTGAAGACCCTTGAATAACAGATTCCTTATGTTCTGTCCTGAACGTGTTAAAGTAGTCTCACCTGGTCCTCCTCTGGCTCCGAGTCGGAGGTCGCTCTGAACTGCAGCGTGCCGGTGTTGATGTAAAATCCCCCCAGCTTTGTGGACAAAGAGGCAGGAACCAGCTCATCATACTGAGAAAAATAACAATAGAAGACAGTTTGTAGTAAGACATCACAGTGAATCCTCTTACACAACAAAAGCGGATCCTGCGATGATGTTTCTTGATCATTTTAAAAAATAAGCCTGTGCTCTTATGTTGGTCAGAGAAAATGGAGAACTTGTTGTGCGCCAAAATAAATAAAATGTCACAGTCCCTCCAGGACACAGATGAAACACTTTTCCATCACCGAGCATATCAAAACAAAAAGGAGAAGAAAAAAAAGGGTCAAACAGGCGCTGCAGAAAAGACAGCTATCAAAACAACAAAAACAAATATCATATAATACAAAGAGCATGATTGTAGCTATTACAGTCAGACAGAGTGATATCCTCTGAATACGGAGCAACAAACACTGTCCAATGACGTATCCCTGTGTGGACACGAGCAGCACATACGTATTTATGAGTCATGAGGATGATTTTAGACCATAGTCTCAGGTTGGGTGTAAGAAGGGACAAGGGTCTATGTTTAGAAGAGCCACTGAAACATCATGCCAGGAAATAAATATTTAACAGCCGAGGAACAATGTCTACCTCAACACAACAAGAAACGAGAACAGCAGTTCAGGAATGTGACGAGGACGGCGAATTAATCAGCAGATAATACGGGAGAAAAGAGAACAATGTGCAACGTTATTATTAAGACTGAAGGGAGATATCCGACTAATTAAAAGTGACATCCTCAAAAAAAAAAAAACTAAACCACAGGTGAATAATCACCTCATTATTAATAAAGTGAGGGGCACTCACAGCTTCTGAGTTGTCGATAAAGGGGTCTGTGTCGTCGTAGCCAAAGCCTATATCAATCAAATCTTGCATTCTGTCCTTCTTCTTCTTCTTCTCCTCTGTGTTACCCTGAAAAATAATTTAAAAATATTATATAATATTAAGTTTGGATTTTGATTCCCATGAAATTTCCTCACATTTATTCTAATCTAAATCTTAAAATAGCCCCTTTTCAGAGAGAGGATTTACAAAACGTCCTCGCTTTGTGTTTTTATGGGTATTTGGTCCTCAGACACGTTAGACAACTAAAGCCTGACTGATAAATCCATCATGCCCATATAGGCTTCTGATAGATATGTGCTTATTAGCCGATAAGTATCAAGAACAGAAATGCCATTTAAATTTCATAATATGTCCACCACAGAGCACTGACTAGTTTCATTTTTCAACTGTAAAATGTTCCAATAATTAGGTATCTGGGTACGAATTCTTTAAAAACAAACAAACAAAACAGGGATTTCTATCAAAAGATGTTCATGGTTTGCATTAATATTAAAATAATAATAATAGTATGATACATTGCATTGTTATTGGATATTTAAATTCTCGGATATCAATATTAGCTGAGATTTTGCTATATAAATGAAATTTACTTGACTATAACAAGTAACTAAATAAAGAAACAAACAATAATTTAAACCAATATAGCAGCCAATACTAGCTTATTGTATATCGTGGTATTGATGATTGTGTGGGTCCATAAGTAACAAGAAGTCGCAGTACAGAAATACCAAAGATATATATACACGAGGTCATTCAGAAACAGTGTCGTCATCACATGGATCGTCCCCCAGAGAGCACCGGCAAGTTGATTATTCAACTGTAAAATGTCCAGCTCATATCTGTGTATGTTTTGTATTCATCAACAGATACATGATTATCACAACTCTCAAATATGAATATTGGAATCTGCCTCAAAAATCCCAATATTAGTCAGGGTATAATTCTAACGTGATCACATTCGAAACCCCTCAGAATAGAAATGAAATATAATAACTCACATATTTATTGTCAAACTTTTTTGCCAGGGCCTCAACCTGGAGCCGCTCTCTCTCATCGTCGTTGAAGAGGACGTTGGGATTGTGAGCCGAAGTCAGATTTGGAGGATTTTTCTTTACCTGGAACAAAAATGATTTACATTAAATGTTATGAACAGGAATAATTACACATCAGAGCTATGGTTCAAGTGCCTCTCGCAGTAAGTACTCGACTATAACTGAACCTCAAGGAAAAGAAAAGTCGAATTGAGCAAAATATATAAACATTATAAAAATATTAGCAGCAAAATTAAAATAGATAAATAAATTAGGAAAAAACACAATATGACAAACATGGTGCTTTAAATACACTGTGGTTTTGCCACTCATGTAAAGCATAATATGATAAACTGGATTATCATCGTCAAAATGAGGCGAGCTTCTCTTTGATCTCTCAGCTCTGACATTTGCCTCGCTCCCATGCTACATCCTGGTACTTCCATCAGCAATGCTCTATCATCTATCTATCACCCGCAGCCAGAGGGCCAAGCTGCATGTGGCACTTCCAAGTGCTGTAATGGCTGTGTGTGTATGGGCTGTTGCTGGGCAAGTCTGAGTGAACAGGACACAGGTAGCAGCACGAGATGAGCACTATCTCTACATGTTCAAAGAGAGGAGGTCCCTCGACAAAAAAAGCTAGAATCTGACAGAGCGCAGCAGAAGTTGGATAGCACACAGAGTGGACCGGCTGGCTGCGTGGTCAAAAAGACTGCTGCTGTCTTTTGTGTTGAGTCGTACTAATGGTCAGTTTCAACCACGCCAGTCCACGGAAGGACACGGTGCACTTCCCCCTCTCACTTAGCAATGACAAGTCTACACAAACACTTGCCAAAGCAAATATAATGAACTCCAGCTGCAGTGTCAGCCGGCCTGGTGGTGTTAGTCAAACTGTGAGACCTTACCTGGAGGTTTTGGATGAGTTCACCGTAATTAAACTCGGCAGAGGAGCGGTCGTCGGGCTCCGGTAGGGTCAGGTTGAGCCGCACCGTCGCCCTCTTCTCGGCTCCAGCCTTCTCCCTGTCGCCGTCGCTGGCAGCACCCCCTGCCCCGGTCGCTGCCTCGACCTCCCCGGCTCCACCGAAGTTGAAGTCGGCCTCATCCTCAAGCCGGCGTTTCCTAGACTCCGCGGCGGCTCCAGCTGCGAAGGCCGAGAGGGTGACAAATTGCACTTTTCTCGGTTCGGCCATTTGGATGAGCTGCCTGCCTGAACCTCGCTCCGGACAGACAGCGAGGAGAAGAGCTACTTCGCGAAACTACTCCAAATTGGGGGATTGAAGAAGGTTTCGCGAAGCTCCGACGGCTGCTCAGTGCCTACACGGATGTGTGGGCCTCCTCCGCACCATACGAAATGAACTCCAGGGGTTGAGACGGTCGGGGAAAAGTTGTTTTTACGGCAGCTACTTGCATCCTCAATTTGCTATGGGGACGAGACATTCACAGGAGCCATCTTGGGTTTCGGGAGTAAATAAAATATCAGAAGAGAGGGGTCGCTGCGCCTGCGCGTACGCACAGAACGGAAGCATCGCGACACGAGGGAGGGGGGGCGCGTCACGTCCAATCACCGCGTGCCCCGATCCTAAACCCGCCTTTGTCACAACTGGTGATAATAACAACACTGTTAGTACTATTATGACCTTTATAAAGTGTCTGGGTGAAGGACGGGCTGTGGGAAATGCACACCACATGCTGCGTGTATTCAAATATTGATTAACTGATCTCAATTCAACAATCGACGGCTTTCAGTGGAAGCTTTTCTTTCTGTCTATTCAGGGAAATGCTGAATTGTGCATTTTTCTACAATGGCACCAGCACACACTCAAACATCAAATCCTGAACGGAAGAAAGCAAGCCAGGTGGTTGGTTGTCTCAGTTAACCCGCCCAACACAGCTGATTTAGGAGGAGGCACTACTCACCACCTGTTGATATTCAGTAACGGACCTGCTCCTTATTACAATAAACTGTGGGAAACCATTGAAATCTGACATTGATGCTTGTATTTTATGTATGTCTTTGGTAGAAACCACGTCTGGATTAACCTGTTAGAAAGCCTCAGGGCCAGATTTAGTTTTGGGCCCCTATTAACCCCCCACACACCACCCCCTGTGCAATTTAGCCAGTCCTGTTGAATTGCAAAATTTGCAATTGAAAGTTCACTTCACAGATTGTATGCATGATGATCAGTACAGCTCCCCTTAGTGTGAAACAATTTGCATCCACATTAGTTTTATAATATGTGTATATGTATATATATATATATATATATATACACAAATACAATTGACCACACAGATACAAAATGTCTTATATAAATAACCCTGATGGTGTCATTAGGGTCGGGTTGGCCTTGAGAACTATTTTGATGTAAAATTATTTGAAAGGCAAGGGCATTAAAACAAAAAGGTACGGTTAATTGAAATATGCTTTTGAGTTGCATGATGGGAACTGTAGGATCCAGTGTTTTTGAATCTTAATTTAAACTGCAGAGTACAATTTAAGACTTCTCTGCCTCAGCAGCTTTTATTGTCTCTCACAAAACCCTTAATGGAAGGGTAATACAAAATCAATAGAGAACTCCTTAAATCATGTTATACTAACAGGAAAGAGTACATTTCATGCACCAATGTATGTTAAAGAAAACTGCAACTTTGATGCCATTGCCAAATCCATCACGAAGGAAATAAATCAAAATGTTTTTGCCAGAGTTACTTATTAAATAATACTTTTGTTATTTTATTCAACATCAAAATCTTTCTTTAGCTCTTGATAATCCTAATAATTCATTTTTTTCATGCGCTCGTTTCCTTTTTCCCCCCTTTCTCTGCAGTATTTGCTCATATCTTGTTTCTGATTTCGTACAAATCAATCACTGACAAAACCGCAAAACCCATTTACGAAAGTCACATTTTAATACAAATATATAAAGAATTGCAATTCAAAACGTACATATTTTCACAACAGTGTGGCAGAGATAATAGTTCCATAGTTTTTCATGGGGCATAGATATCATTCATACAATTTAATCAAGTGAAATAACCAAATGCACTATGACTGCTGACGTCTGCATAATGGAGCTACTCTTGATGTAGTGAGCTGAAGTTCAGTCCCCAAAGCTTTCATGAGAGGAGAACTTTGTGGTCCTTCGCCCACTTCTTCAGAACTCGGATGATGTATTCCACCTGGGGGTTTCCCGAATTTCGTAGCAGAGACAACACCTCTTTAAGTGTCTCCCTAGAACACAAACATTAAATGTGAGGAAACGAGATCCGATCAAGAATGCGCCATCTCTCATATTTCTGTTATTTAGACATCACACCCATCCACTCAAACAGACCACAAACGTTAAATATGTCAGTCCAGATGTTATTCACTTTCACTGGGTAATGACAGACATCTCTTTCACACAATGTTTAGCATCAACAACAAAAACAACTAGAAAAAAGGTTAAATATGTAATAATAAAATTACATTATTGCAGAATAAAAAGAGACAAACATACCAAGACTCCTTGTTTGCCAGTACGAGCTGGAAGATGCCGACACAAGCCCCTCTCTTGCCCTCCCAGTAGTTGGATCCTGGGTCCAGTTTCTCCAGCGCATCGAACGCTTTAGCTGCATAGTAGAACTGACCCATCTGAAACAACAAGCTGTGGTCATCAGCACTAGTATGCAAAAACAAATGACTTTCCAGGTTATACCCCCTATTTACCAGAATAACATTTAGCATCAGATGAAGTTTATTCAGGACAAAACATGTTTGTGACGCCTGCTTACGCTTTTGGTTGCGTTTCAAAAATATGGTGGGAAAACTGAGGACATTTTGGTGGACGACACCTCTAACAACATAAGGACAGCTGAGCTAAAATGTGCTGATGAAAGTCAATAGAGCAGAGAGACAAAACAGGCAGGTAGAAAATGAAATTACCTCCATTTAAGGTGACATTTGGAGATCAAGATTACATTTACAATTGACATATACGAGTTCTAAAACTATTAGTCCATTGACAGAAAACTAACCGGCAACTATTTTGTAAATGTATCGATTGTTTTGAGTCACTTCTTCTCAAGCTAAATAATTATGCTGCCAGCTCCTTAAAAATTAGAATATTCTGCTTTTCTCAATTTAATATCACTAGGAAGTGAATACCCTTTGGTTTCAGACGGTTGGTAGGACCAAACAACACCTTGGGCTCTGGGGAATTGTGATGGAAATAATCAGCAAATTAACCAATAATAGAGACAATCATTAGTTGCAGCACTCTACTTAAATGCAAAGGAAAACGGCAACTAAACATTCATACTAGGGCTGCAACTAAAGAACTACAAATATGTATTAATCTGTTAAAATATGAAAAAAGTCACAATTTCCCAGAACCTAATGTTCTTCAAATGACTTCTTTTGTCTGACCAAGAGTCCAAAGCTGAAAGATATTCAATACACAATAATACAAAAACTGGAGCTGGAGAGTGTTTGTGGCATTTTTGCTTGAAATATGACAATGAAATATGAAAGATACAATTGATTATCAAAATTGGGAGCATAAATTGACTTATTGTTCCAGCAATAATTCATTAATTTACGCAAATGTACAATGAATTTATGAATTAATTTTGAAGTGGTCACCCCGAGAGGCAGATAACAGAGGATGGAGTCACCTTGTAGCAGTCGTTGGCAATGAGCTGCAGCAGACTGAAGGAATCGGAGGAAGTGCCCATCTTCAGATAAAGCTCCCAGGCAAGCCGACCTCTCTGGGTCATTATGTCTGACAAGAACAAGACAAGTGTTCAATCGTCCATCAGTCGCAGGCAGCTTCAGCAACTTTTATAGATTCAGATTTGTAAAATGTGAAACGCCTGTGGGCAGGTTTAATTGATGTGGATTAAGATCAAGAAGGGGAGAAATATCTTTGAATGGCGATATCTTTTTCTTTGAGCTGCTGAGGTGCAAGAGTGAACCTAAGTTCTTTAAAAACCTACGGCTAGAAATCTGGCACTGATGTTTGACTCAGTGAACAACTACGCAGGCTTCCTCAGTGTCCAACTTCAGATCTGTGAGAGCAGTCTTCATGCTTTCATGTCATCGGGTGTAGACTGTGACTGTAACTTGGTTCAAGTCTACCAACAAAAAGCCTCTGCTACGTGCAGCTGGCGCTAAATGCAGCAAACCTATCGGCGAACACTTGGGGACCGGATGATATTGCCTGTTGCATTGAGGATTAATTTCCATTATCAACCCACATTTAATAAATAACCTATGAATCATTCTGAACCAAAGCTTAGCCTGAGAACTGTTCAGAGTTGATAAACTGGACCTATGCTCTGATTTCTCAGATATTTTTTGAGACACACATTTATAACTCCTATTCTTCTGTATTTCTTGCTTAACTATCCAATAAATCTATAATAAGTGAACAACTGTGTTTTTTTTTTACTGCCCTCTAATGTTCTTTTATTTCGCATTTATTCATTCTTTTAAAGTTTGTTTACAATTCCTTTTCAATGTTAAATGTATGTTAAGTTGACAGACATGTGTATGAATTGCGCTACAGGAATGAATTTGCCTTGCAGAAAGATTTTTGTAATTAAATACACTATCAACAGTACGACTACTACACATACAGCACCGTGCCAGCCAGCTGAGGTAAACATAGTCGTTCTTGATCTTTTCATTCTGAATCAGCAGAAAAACCTGAAAGAAATATTAAAACGAGTCCAAAACAATAGTCAGCAACTCATCAGAATTGATCAAAGTCTGTAGATAGCAGTTGTGTAGATGTGTGACGAAGCAAAGTACCTCTTTTGCTTCTTCGTAGTTGCCAAGGGCTGCTTTAGCCTGAGCATAGTTGAAGTTGAACGTGTCATCACTATAGAAGTAACCCTGCAAATAAAAAGCACAATAATGCCTCCAGAAAAAGGTGAAGTGTTCACATGTCCACCAATATACAAAAGCGCACACACACAAATGTGCTGCGTCTGTAAAGAACCACTTGTCACCCAGTGTGTGGGAGTGTTTTTATACTCTCCCACTAACATACTGATACCACTGTGAAGTAATCTCTGTGCGATTCTTCACCGGAATACATCATTTAATGTGTGCCTTGTACTGAGCAACACTAACCTTGACTGAGTTTAGATATATGAGAACATCTTCAAACTTTCTCAAGAGGAAGAAGCAGGAGGCCATGCATTGTCTGCCAGGAATAGTGTCTGCAAGTGAGAAATCTGTTACACACACACGTCCTCACAGGGTTGCTTTAAAAGCTCATATTGATCAAATTTCTATTCAATGTACCACATTCGCTGGCCGAGCCTCCGACCAACTGAAAGAACTGCTGGGCAATTTTCAGGTAATCCCTCTGAAAAGAGAAAAGCACAACAACAAACGTTTATCTCTCGGACTAACTCTTAGAACATTTGTGTGTGTGTGTGTGTGTGTGTGTGTGTGACTATTTATTTCACAGAAATACTCACTGATCCAATTTCTTGTCCCAGCGACGCATTTACCACTCCTTTCAAAATATACTCCTGAGAAAATAAATGATCAAGTAAAATATCTTCTAAGTTATTAAACAAGGAGTTTATCAATCCTTTGATCTATTTTTTCATTGCTGCTTCAGATCCCATCAAAATCCACTTCAACAAGTAAAAAAACATAAAAGAGATACAATACACTCCATCAGTTTCACAGGTTGTCAGATCCAGGCGACACTGAGGGGCTTTTGAAGATAAAACGTCGGTCACATAAAAGAAAACGGCTCCTCAGGAACTCTTAAGTGGCGAAAATATATTCAGTGTAACTTATAAAAACCCTTGAAAGCAAAATAGTCAGCATTAGCTATGGTTGAGGCTAAATGAAGCTACCGTTGTATTCTTCATGTTTGAGGGAAATTGAGCAGATCTGGAGTCTCTTATTGAGACCAAATAGTTACATTGTTGCTTGGGGAAAAAAAAAAAAAGTGTAACACCACATTAAAAACCAGATGTCCCTTTGAATCATCACCTGAGGGGTTGTGGGCACCAAATCTTGAATGAGGTTGTAAGCTTCCTGGACATCATCTGGAAGTAAACAATGGAGCGCGGGAATCAATGAGCGAGGTTTTACACTTAGAACAAGTCTACATTTGATTAACAGCAGCATCACAAAGGGATGATGCATTTACTTAACATGCCGCATGATAATTCTGACGGTGGGAGGATTTAATAATCCCCTACCTTTTCTTTAACACTATATAATATTAAATAAAGCAAAGCATTACGTAAAAGAGTGTGATCTCATTGTTTTGTATACCATTGTATTATTTTTAGATCACTTAAAACTGATTAGAGAGTAGTGTGATCAGTGCTCTTGTGTAATCTTATCCTCGATCAGTATAGGTGAAAGATACTGTATCTTCGGTTGTTCACCTATCATTCTAATGTAGGGCATTTGATACATTTCAGTAGAAGTATTGTCCTTGTTTTGCTTGTTCCAGAAAACTGCAATGCCATGACTAAACACCTTGTCTGAGATAGTAGATGACCAGGTTGAGTCTGGCCTCGGGGATCACATCGATCAGAGGAGGCAGCACCTGCAGCGCCCCCTCCCCACCACGAAACACCACCTGCAGTACACACAGGAGAGATTCAGCGTGTGGAAAAGTAGCATGTCGGTCCCTAGTGTACCCACACACACACACACACACCTACACGCTCACAGTTAGAGCTGGTGAAGAGCTTACCAGGTTGTGTCGGATAAGCTCCTTAGCGAACTCAAAGGAGCAGGAAGAGATGTCGATTAGGTTCTTTAACTCAGCCTAAGAGGGAGCGAGAGCACACGTACGTCAAACCTACCACCACTTACTCCCCCCAAAGAAATGACAAGGACAAGCAGTCACTGACGCAACAATGATGACACATGCATGGTTAACAAATAAATTAAATGTCAAAAGAAAATGCACAAATACTTAAAATATCTTTAGTTAGTTCTGTCTAAAAGTTACAGTACAGTGCTGTTGCTTACATTTTAAATATTTGCCTTTGTATTATTTGTTGGATTTTAAACATATGCACGGTGATAAAACCACAAACGTGTATAGAGGTTTTAAAATAAAAATGCAGTGAGATAAATATTTATTTTTTGGAAAGAAATTAGCTTTTTGGGCGATCTATTCTTACACAGATAGCGACAGACCTCGCTCACACAAAACTTAAAAATGTGTGTATGAAAATGTGAAAAGACATCATATGAAGACCAACAAAAATATCAGCCAAGATATGCGGCAATTACACCCCGAGTACCTCAGCTGCCTTGCCGTTGTAGAGTCTGAAGTGGTTGCAGGCCTTCAGGTTGAGGGCGATAGTGGAGTCCGGCATGCTCTGCAGGTACACAGCCAACACCTCCTGGGACACATCATAGTAGTCCAGCTTGTAGTAACACAGAGCCACGTAAACCTTCAGAGCGAGAAAATCTCTGAAAGACAAGATGCAACGTGGGTGTGAAACTGGCTTTTTTGGACACAAAATATTTCAGATTTTTTTTACAGTAACAATATGGTGTTTAGAACAGGACATTCTGCAATTGTTACCCATGTCATGAAGTTAATCCCTCACTATTATCTCATGTTGCTTGACATGATAGTCTGTATTGTGACAACCCCTCCTTTCCTCTCGGGGTCTGTGTCCCGTTTACAGGATGTTGATCATCAGCTGATGAGCCACTCCTGAGCCTGGTGTTGTTCCAGGTATAAAAGCTCAACACCTAAACATGGATGCTCTCTTCCTTGGCTGACATCACTGATTACTGACCCTCCATGTTTGTTTAGTTGATGTTATCCTTTAAATAAATGTGTATATTTAGCCTTTGAGCCGGGCTGCAACAGAATGCCGATTTAATTGAATTATTACTTAAATCAGATAAGAAAATAAAGATTTTATTCCAATTCATGACAGAGATTTGATGGCATGCACTCAAATGTGATCCGTGTTCAGTATGAGGTTTGTATCTAATGGGAGTCTGCAGTACAGTCCGGACTGCTCTCAACAAGTGCTCCTCCTCTGCGCTGGTGTTTGTATCTCGAGCAGTGATCCATAATTTATAATAATTGTCTTCATTTTAAGAGTGTGTACCTGTTTTCCCATGTGGGACAAAGAGGGCCAAGGTTCACTTAAAACCTACCTGTGGTACAGTCTGTAGGATCTGTAGCAATATACCGGTGTTCTTTCATACTCAACATGGCATTTCAGCAAACGACAGATCTTATTATTGTAGATTATAACAAATATCTGTATAAAACAACATCATTTCAGAATACATTTTTGTTGAAATTTCATGTCAAAAAAGACAAGACAAGAAGTTGTCACGGGGAAAAACAAGGAAAAACCTGAACGCCAAACAGGTTTTAAAAAGAATGGATTGTACAATGCAAATGACAGCAAATTTTTGCATGGCGCTATTTTGATATTTTTGCATTTTTCTGTTAGCATTTGGAAGAAGTAGTAGCAGTGAGGCTCATTTGCATTCCAACAGATGCACCTTGGCCTACAGATGCCATGAATAGATCCCTGAGAAGTGGCACACTCAAAGTCTTTCATCTTCTCACCCGCGCTACTTCAGAGACAGTATATCAGTGGAAGAGGGAGCTAGCTCAGCAGGCCAGCTGTACTGACACTTGAATCATCTCTATGGTTCCACAAGGCGTGATGCTCAAATTAACAACTCGCACCTGTCAAGGTGGCGCTGGGATTGGCACATGCACCCAAAGTGCAGCAGGACTGTGAAACTAATTCCTGAGAGTAAACGGCAGCAGGGCAAGAGCACACACCTGTTCTGCAGTAGAAGACGTTTATAGATGTCGATGGCCTCCTGGTAGTGGGAGCGCATGTAGTGGATGGATGCCAGGCTCAGCTGGTCCTCCGTCACATCCTCCAGGTTCTGGTGGAAACCCATCAGCCGCTTCTCATCGTTGAACTAAGACACAATATGCGGAGAAAACAGACAATAAACGAACACATCAAATGATTTTATTGGGTCTGTGTTGAGATGCATGTACAGAAAATATATGACACAAACACTGGATGGGCCACAAAGTTTTCCTCACAAGATGAAATGAACTGTAAGATCAGTATTGTATCATTGTGATACCCCGACATACAATATTATGTAGGTAATCCAGCGCCTTTGAAATCATTATATTTATACAGCTATGGCTACAAACTCTTTCTCCACCTCCCTACAATCATATTATGAGTAGGGACAAAAAGCACAATAAACAAAGTTAAAGATGAATTTGACTCATAGATTTTCTATAGATATTGCGATAATAACGCTATAATTAATTATTTTGGCCACGATAATCGTGTTGTGAAAGTCTGATATTGTGACGGTCCTTATTGTATGACATGAATACAGACGTGTATGTTTCTCTCATGTCTTAGACATAAACCTGTATTTACAGTGCAGGGTCACTCAGCATTCATTGATTAGTGATCAAGTGAAGGCAGAGAGGAAAATTAAACACATAGTCAAATAATATGGCAGTTTTCCAACCTTATGAGCCAAGTGGAAGAGTAGTCGGTTTTGAAGGGGGGACATTGGCGCTACAGAGAGCAAGAGACACCAAATGTAGTTAGACAGCAAACCACATGAAAATAAGAGGCACAATTCATTAACATCATAACCATAGAAAATAACTGAGGAGTGAATGAATGTGAACTAAAAGTGTACCAACTACCCCAGTTAGCAAAATCTGCAAAATCTACTGTTTCAGTTGAAGGTTGTCCAAACACACACTATATGGCTAAAAGTATGTGGACACCACTTCGCAAAAAAATGATGGACTTTCATAATTGGTGCCATTGTATTATGTTTTGGTGAGCTACAGAAAACAAATCCAAAATGACACAATGTGCCAAACTGATACTTCACTGAAATCACAACAAGTATAGATATTTAGAACCCACAGCATCTTTCCACCAATGTGGTCCAATTCAATAGCAAAAATATGCTTCACCGTATCTTTTGTCGACTGGTTGGTTGACATAGTGGATATGACGACCATATGTTGTTCACATTTTGATAATAAGTTGATGAGCTCGAGACAATCAAATGCTTAACAATGCCACGGTGTACCGGTGAGCAAGAGGGTTGAATGCAGTGGTTAGAGGAAAGTGCAAAGGAGGACTTCACAAATGTAACAGCTCACCCTTAGATGCAGCCTCCTCAGCCTCTTGATAGAGCCCCAGGAAAAACAGTGCACAGGCCAGAAACACCCACACCTCAGCAGGGCATTCAGGCTTCATGGTCAGAGACTTGTACTCCTGTCACAACATGACAATGAAATATTACACATGTGATCAAACTCTACAGAAAGCAGTCTTCTTATGCATTTGTCCAACAAGCATTCACAATAATTAGTTATTTAACTACTGCATGTGGGGTATGCATAATTCTGCGTGCCAAACTACCCGCACTCATTCAGACACACACATAAACAAAATCAAATACCTCCATAGCTCTCTTGTAATCACCCAAGTGAAAGGCGCAGTAGCCGATCCAGAGGTCCGCATGCTCCTCTTTCTCGCCAATACTTCTCTGGAACTGGAGATGACACAGCAACACATCAGCTAGGGACCCACAGGTGGGTTGCAGGAGATTTTATTAGAGTCGCCAAATAAATTTGCTGAATTTCTTCCATAGTCTTTTATCATTCATATCTGCAGTACACCTCTGAGCCACGTGAGAGACCCTGAATGTTTGTATTGCTCTGAAAAATACTTATTGAATCTAATATGAAAGGCATTCTGTTGGTTTTACTGATGAAGAATGATACAGCCTGTTAACTCAGCCTAAGTGCATTAATTTGGTCTCCTTTATGTGCACATGCTTTCAATAACACATGCACAAAATAAAGTGTGTTAATAATTGTATCTGTCTCCGGCTCCTGCCTTTACCTTATCCCTACCACCCTGACTTTAAAGTGACACGAAAAACTGACGATAGACTGGTTAAAGGTTATTTAACATTTACTACATTGGTATTGAACCTAGTGCACTCCTGTATGATTAATTACTTGTAACAATAATAATCATGTGACATTTTATTCACCCATTTTAATGTGTATTTTTCCAACTCTCCCAATTGTTCATGTGTTGGTCAGCTGCAGTAAAGCCCACACACAGCTGATACTGATGATGTATGAATGCATGTCAGCCCTGTCCCCTCTAGTGTAGAGCGGCCCTTTACAATTCACTCAAACTCCTTTGCATCCAATGATTGTGTTATTAACCGATGTGGAACTACCTCTAACAGTGTAAACGCCCCCAGGTAGTCTCTCTGTTGCAGGTATTCCTCCAAGGGGGGAGTCTTGTTTTTCTTCTTTTTCTCACTGCTCACCGGTGTCTCTCCCCCAACGGCTGGCTTCACGCGAGAGAGGATCTGCACACAAAGTTTGAATTTCTCAAGTTAGTCTCAGAAGTTGAAGTTGGTTCAGAAATATGTAGAAACATGAACTCACCATGTCGACCAGTCTCTCTTGAAGACGTAGCTTCCCAACTGTAGCTAGGACTTGTTTATCACTAACCTAGGTGACGTCGGGTGTTCCTACCAACAGAAACACAACTTGTTAACGTTAGCCGTTACGCTTGCTAACGTTACCTACCGTTAGGCTTCTAGCTATCCAACCTTAACGTCATATTACATTAAAACTAACGTAAACTAAAGTATATTGTCGCTAACACGGCAGTGATACAATAACAGTTAAGCACCTTTTTTTCCCACTATCTCCAGGAGAATTATGAGTGATCTTATTCTTCCGCTCTCATATTTTCAAATTAAAGGCGCTAGCAAAGGACCCGACAACGTAGTGAGGAAGTTTAACACCTAATCAGGTTGAAGATCACATCATGGTCCTCCTCTGAAAACCTCTGAGCGGGCACAACCCCGGGTTGGAGATGGCATTTGAAGGAAAATATCCGACACTGCAGCCATTTCAGAATAAATCTCTCGAATGACATTTATTGTGAAGTCAAACAGACATTGGGGCTCAACAGGAAACAGCTAGACTCTTGTTGTGTTCAACTTGATTCAGTGGTTTGCTCTTTGTTGCTTAGCAACGGAACGGAGAGAAATGGCTGCTGCAATATATGCCAATGTTTTCTTGCATGGCACAGCCATAAAGTACACCAATCAAACCATATGTATTGGTGGTCACAGTTGCCCCAGTGGCCTAACGGATAAGGCACTAGCCTCCCAAACCAGGGATCGACAAGGTTTAGATTTAGAGGTATAGTCTGAAGTACGCACGGAGATACTGGTAATTCATATAACGTTACTGTAATGTATACCTTTGATTAGCTGTAATAGACTGGTTAATTACCGTTTACCTCACATTCCTAATTAGCTGCTCAATACAAGGATGAATCTCAATCTGCACAACGCTTGAAATATTTACTCAACAGAGACAATTTAAAATTAGACATTCTTGTGTAGTTATGACAGATCATGTCCTTTTCATTAAATAGTTTTATTATATTTGTACAGTGTCAGTTTCCATTTTGTATCATCTTGTATTCATTTTCCAGTGATGAGGACAGGCGTATTACACCATTAATGCTGTAGTATGTGGCATTGCTATGCATGTATACCTATAAACATTATATAAACATTTCACAAGATGCATACTTTATGCAGACGAATGAAACAAGACAGTTTTATGAACAACCAGACAACTTTATTGATTTCTCAGCTCATAGTGCATTTCTCTTGTGTTTTGATAGGACCAGTCAGAGAGATAGCACCCTCACAGTCTGAGGTCTGAGCAGTGGGAGCTGCAGACCAGCCTTCAGGAGCATTCCGGGCTCCAGCTCACTGTAGAGAACAAAAGGAAACCGTGAGAAACATTTCATTAACATGCTTTCTGTTTAAATGTTTTTACGTCCATCCTCTGACAGCTTCCAAAAATCAACTAGATATAATTTAGTATACAAGATTGTAGGATCTTACAACTCAAACGCCTTTTCAGCTACCAACAACTCTTCATTCTCATTCTAAGGCAGGGATTATTTTAACTAGTGGGTTTGATTCTCTGCCCGACAAAAGAATAGCTTTATTGGTCTATAAATCTCACTCCTTGATCAAAAACTATACAGCAGCCTTTAATGGAAGTGTCAAACATCTGCATTTCCATGTAGTTTTGCACCACTCACCTCTGGATTTTCGTAGAATTCGAGATCAGGCATGATTTCTCGGGGGAGCTACCTGGAGATGGCACCCCTCATCTTCCACAGAGTGGTGACCCTAGTCACACAGACAAGTTGGTGTTTTATTTTTCTTCTTCCACAAAACATTTTTACTTTCCATCACAATGTCAAATAAGGAGTCATGGGACAGTAAAAAGGCAAACAGGAGCTGAACTGGACCCAACTGGAAACATGCTGCTATTTGCTTTGAAGAAACAAGGCAACGTATTGCAAAGGTAACATTTAGCACAGCTGGTCTAGTCTAGTATGAGAGGGAAATAAAGCACTTCAGTATTTAATGTTCAAATGTGGCACAGGTCACTATCAAACTCCAGTCATGGGACAGCAGTCCTAATGGTGTTAGCGAAAACCCGGCCATATCACTCTCGCACACTTCCGACACCTAAACACAGACGAGATCAGTGCCAGGCTTTAATTGTGTGCTGCATGTTTAATGCAATGGAATAAGCTTTCTGTTTAAATGTTTTTACGTCTATCCTCTGACAGCTTCCAAAAATCAACTAGATATAATTTAGTATACAAGATTGTAGGATCTTACAACTCAAACGCCTTTTCAGCTACCAACAACTCTTCATTCTCATTCTAAGGCAGGGATTATTTTAACTAGTGGGTTTGATTCTCTGCCCGACAAAAGAATAGCTTTATTGGTCTATAAATCTCACTCCTTGATCAAAAACTATACAGCAGCCTTTAATGGAAGTGTCAAACATCTGCATTTCCATGTAGTTTTGCACCACTCACCTCTGGATTTTCGTAGAATTCGAGATCAGGCATGATTTCTCGGGGGAGCTACCTGGAGATGGCACCCCTCATCTTCCACAGAGTGGTGACCCTAGTCACACAGACAAGTTGGTGTTTTATTTTTCTTCTTCCACAAAACATTTTTACTTTCCATCACAATGTCAAATAAGGAGTCATGGGACAGTAAAAAGGCAAACAGGAGCTGAACTGGACCCAACTGGAAACATGCTGCTATTTGCGTTGAAGAAAGAAGGCAACGTATTGCAAAGGTAACATTTAGCACAGCTGGTCTAGTCTAGTATGAGAGGGAAATAAAGCACTTCAGTATTTAATGTTCAAATGTGGCACAGGTCACTATCAAACTCCAGTCATGGGACAGCAGTCCTACTGGTGTTAGCGAAAACCCGGCCATATCACTCTCGCACACTTCCGACACCTAAACACAGACGAGATCAGTGCCAGGCTTTAATTGTGTGCTGCATGTTTAATGCAATGGAATAAGCTTTCTGTTTAAATGTTTTTACGTCTATCCTCTGACAGCTTCCAAAAATCAACTAGATATAATTTAGTATACAAGATTGTAGGATCTTACAACTCAAACGCCTTTTCAGCTACCAACAACTCTTCATTCTCATTCTAAGGCAGGGATTATTTTAACTAGTGGGTTTGATTCTCTGCCCGACAAAAGAATAGCTTTATTGGTCTATAAATCTCACTCCTTGATCAAAAACTATACAGCAGCCTTTAATGGAAGTGTCAAACATCTGCATTTCCATGTAGTTTTGCACCACTCACCTCTGGATTTTCGTAGAATTCGAGATCAGGCATGATTTCTCGGGGGAGCTACCTGGAGATGGCACCCCTCATCTTCCACAGAGTGGTGACCCTAGTCACACAGACAAGTTGGTGTTTTATTTTTCTTCTTCCACAAAACATTTTTACTTTCCATCACAATGTCAAATAAGGAGTCATGGGACAGTAAAAAGGCAAACAGGAGCTGAACTGGACCCAACTGGAAACATGCTGCTATTTGCGTTGAAGAAAGAAGGCAACGTATTGCAAAGGTAACATTTAGCACAGCTGGTCTAGTCTAGTATGAGAGGGAAATAAAGCACTTCAGTATTTAATGTTCAAATGTGGCACAGGTCACTATCAAACTCCAGTCATGGGACAGCAGTCCTACTGGTGTTAGCGAAAACCCGGCCATATCACTCTCTCACACTTCCGACACCTAAACACAGACGAGATCAGTGCCAGGCTTTAATTGTGTGCTGCATGTTTAATGCAATGGAATAAGCTTAACTGCTTAAAAAAGAAGAAGAAAAAACATTAAAGGGAGTGTAACATTTGCTGGGCAGTGACCACAGTGCCAACTGTGTGACAATAGCAAATGCTAAAACATAGTTTAACAATGGCACAAGAGGAAGAGAAAGACAGCAAACTGGCTCAGCGAAAGCTGTTTTATGGGAAAGTTCGCCAACTTTAGCAACCATAAACTAGTGGTCATACCAGACCCACGTGTACTGAATGCGTGTTTTAATCCTTGTGATTCCAACTTTTGAGTTAAGACATAATGTGTCATCTCTTTTCTTATTTTAAAGTGACATGGTCTTGCTTTAACAGAACATCTCTCCAAGACCAAACTGATGGGATGTTTCATGTAGAACTACTTTAAAAATATACAACTTAGCATAGCCTTTCCCAATAAACAGACCTGTATTTCTGGAGGAGATCCCGGGATTCTCGTGGGCAACAATGGCCCTGGCTGTCACCAGGTCTTCATCACGTTATTGTACAAACCTGGAGAGGGAAAGACACGAGGAAGGTAAATTAATTGCCACACAAACGTCTGAATAAATCCAGTTCGACCAAGGTCCTGTGATTCAACTGTCCCAAAGTCAACCTTTTCTGATACACTGAACAGTGTCCAAGTGCAGCAGGACATAAGACAATTAAAAGAATGAAGAAGAAAAAATCTGTTGAACACCAAGTTTAACTTGCAACAGTGAGCCCACGCAGGGACACAAGCCAGTTTTCACACATTACCACCACACCAGATACATTAGTCTGTCAATGACTTCATAAACAGTGTGATTTTGTTTAATAAAATGAATTACATTTTACATGAACTGTCAGATTAAATTGCAAGGTTGTAAGCTGTTTTCTTTTAGTATAACAATTTATTACTGCCAGCAAATTGATTTTAGTCTGGACAGTCAAACGGATGCATTCAAACTTCCCCAAATCCACAAGAGTATGAATTCTAAAAACTGTACTTACAACGCAAATTGACTTATGGATTTTGCTTTCCATGTATGCAGGAATTAATGAAGAAAAGACTCATGTCATTCTTCCTCTAGTGGACACATCTTGAAGTCCAGGTTGGGTCCTTGCTGGTGGGTTCCAGCTGCAAGGACCCTCAGTAAGTCCTCCATCTACAGCCCAACCAAACATCGTGTCCACTGAGTTTAGTGGGGGAGCTGGAAGAGGAAAGGACAAAAAAAAAAAAAAAACATTACACTTTGCAACAAAAAGACCACAAGAGTACAAACATTCTTGATGGCAAGATCCTAATGTGATCAATGGTGAACTATAGAGCACTCCAGGGCCTTTGGTTGAATAAATACATGTCAGTCACTCTTGTTATAATAGACACGTGGCAGAAATGGCAGCACAGACTAGTGAACAGGGTCTCCTCTCAAACTTTTAAAGCTACAAGGCTTAAAAAAGACGAGATATCCACCATATTTGTTGCGCAAATCTTCCAATAAGTGAACATGTATTCTATATGGAGACATAGAAAGCCAAGATTTTATTTATGACACTTATATTTAATGGAATATTAAGTGCCATTATTTAAAAACGTAAAGATAGGCATTTACCAAGAACAACTTACGGCCATTTTTTTATTTAAACAAATGCCATACGTAAGAGATTTACGAAAATACATATTTCGACTTGCAAACATGTTTAATTTCAGTACAGTGCATAGCCCTATGTTAATGACTGTGTGTCCGTGTACAGGCACAGTAGCAACGAGCATGACCGAAGTTGGACTAAAGCAACGTCATATTGTGTCCTTGAACGTTACATCGTAGCTGTAGCATAGTGACGGCTTTACTAACATGTAAGTGAATGTAACAAAGAAAGTGCAGTGTCCGATGTATTTCTCACCACGTGTACACGCCGTATGGACATCAACGTATGGATGTCGCGGTCCGAAGGGACGGAGAACGGAAGTGCCGTCGTATTTATAGTGAGATCTACTTCCGTATGAGTATTGTTAACTCATGCCCTCAGTAATGCCTGCCAGGTACCAGTAGTAGACCATCCGAAAGCCTGAGCGTCTGAAGAAAAAAAAAGACTGTTCTTATAATAAATCCATGCCCTGTAGTGACCAGAGGTCTCTCAGAGAAAGCACACATGAACAATATAACAATATATGAACGATTATATATATATATATATATATAATGTTGTAGTATAGCTACTAATACGCTCAAAAGGCTGATGAAATTATCTCTGTCAAAATAAAAGCACACGAATTCAAAGTAAGTAGACTAAAAGTGTCATTAAAAGGTCTTATCATCCTCTTGATAAGATCATGCCTACATTTTGACACAACCGTAACACTAATTTGAGGAACAAAAATCCTGCTGCAAAGTCAACTAACTAGCCTTTTCTAGAGCTTTCAATTGCATCTCAAGATCTTTAGCAGACATGTTTGCACAGTTGTTTTGGAGATCTCCAAGATTAAATAATCATACATATATATCTTCAATGATTAACTTCCACTTTAAACATGCTGTTCTAATAATGGTTCTAATTGACACTTGTTAAAAATAAATGAATAAATAAAATGAATTGTCAGGCGAAAAGGCAAGTCAGTAAAAAGGTGAAACATTTTCAGCAGACCGGATAATAACTGGAAGATTGTTCCAGAACTGAGGTGCTGGTACAGCAAACGCTCGATCAGCCATAGACCTTAACCTGAACTCTGGAACACCTAGCAGACTTAACCCAGCGGATCTGAGAGGCCTTTTTGGACGATATGAGTTAAAAGTGCACTGATGTATTCTGGCGCCTGGCCATGCAAAGCCTTGTAAGTAATGAGTACAATTTTAAAATGGATTCTAAAGAAAATTGGTAACCAGTGAAAGGTTACCAAATGGGGCTATAATAAATGATACTCAGAGATAAGTATGTTTGTTGTTGTTGTTTTTGCTAAGCTATTTTAGTTTATGACAATTACGTTAGATTTTCTTTTCAGTTAAATAATTTACAACAAAATGATGGTTACCAGGTGTGTTATGAGCAATGTTATAACTTGTGTTTACACAAAGTGACACATAGACACTGGTTTTATAGGAAAATATGCCGTTTTATGTCAATCATTGACAATGACATGACATCAGGTTCCATGTTCTGCCAATCGTCAGAAACACTCGGATCTCCTTAAGTGACTCAGGGTTCATCAGGGGACAGGACGTGAAGCTCCGCAGCTGTCACTCTTGTTCTGAAGATCTTGGAAACTATAAAACGTATCATTATCTTTCATCTGTGGACCACAGTTTGGTGCATCAGACCTTTGACTCAGTTTTTAACCATGCTCTAGGGATGGTAAAGTTGCGACAATCGTGGTCCCCAGAGGATGAAACCAATGACGTTGTTGATTTGACTTTTCCTCTTCCATCAGGCCCAAACTTTAATTTGTCCAAAACTTTGGTTTATTCCTGCAAAACTACTGACAGCCTGAACTCTGCTTTGTGTTTAGTGTTAATTAGCTACTATTAGCATTTTGCTCACACACTAAAGTGAACATGGTGAACATTATACCTGCTAAACAGCATTTAGCATCGTCATTGTGAGCCTGTTAGCCTGCTAACGTTAGCATTTAGCTGAAAGGAAGAGTACAGCTTTCAAATCTGCTAGCTTGGCTGTAGACTCTTTGTGTTGTTCATTTATAAATCTATTGTTTCTGATGTTACAAAACGTGAACCATCAGATTCTGTGACCAGATTAGGATGTATATATATATATATATATATATACAGTATATATGTTTTTTTTTTTTTTACAATGATCACAATGTTACAAACTGTGACATGCTGTAGCTGTGATAGCAGAAAGTGGTGGCTAGTCGTAGGTCTGCAGGGTCCTGTCAGCTCATCTGTCAACGTTATTTCAACCCATCAGGCTTTTTTATCTAAAATTGATCCTTACATCACAGAATCTGATGGGTCACAGATTACGATGCCATGCTATGTTGTTCAAAGTCAAATGGCAGGCAGGACATCGTGACTTCAAACTGGACTTGATTCCACTACTTGTCTCTCAAGATCAAATGGAAATAAACTTCCTAAGCAAATCTCTATAGGGAAATGCGAGGAGGCTTCACTGACTTCAGTTGTTGAATTGCAAATCAGTGTCCTGGTTTATTTTACTTCTGGTAGTCAAGCATGGCTAAATAATGCCATTGCACGGCCTCTGACGATTATCCTGTGGAGTGGCCCTCTTCAGAGAGAAAACTGCATTTTCCGTGCATATCAAACTGGGCAATTGAGTCACATTGTAAACCCTTTTTTCTGGGGGAGAGAGGGGTGTTAAAACACATGGTCTGTCTGAGCAAACACATGCACAGACCAAATATCTACAATAACAAAACAGTCACAACAGAGGATCAACGAAGACTACAGGGGTAGTGTTATGATGAAGATAAATCAACGAGGCAAAACTTCCATGTGTGAATTACAGCACATGTAGATACACAGCTAACACTGAAATCTACTCGTCATTAAAGTTCTCTTAGTGACCTTTCTGTCATCTTATCGAGACTTCCAAAAATCTTCAAATGTGAGTGTGTAATGATCCATTTTGTTCAGACAATTAAGTCTTTCAATCTCCTCCACTAACGAGATCTTCCATTTGGCTTTATTTCCATAAACACTATGGAATAATAATAATCATTTTCAATACATCACCTCTTTTTTATATCAACAATAATAAATATTTATAGTGAAGGGAGACTGTACAATGAACACAAAAATTGGGCCTTCGTTTGTTTCAACCAATAATTCTGTATCTAGTCCAATATTTACAAAGCCAAGAAGACGCCGGACAACGTCCACACCTGTATCAGCTGTATCATAATGCTGCTGAAGCGAACAAATTTCCCCTTGCAGGATTAATAAAGTATCTATTTATCTATCTATCACATTTCTCCAGCACCGGTAAGGATTCTGAATAACTTTTATAAACACAGTAGCACAATGATTAAGCAATGCTTCACTCCCAGTGTTCTGGAAATATGCTCACAGGAAGTGACTGACTCCTAAACTAAATCTGAAGTCAAGTTTGCAATTAACTTAATGTGTCGGGAAAAGTGCAAAGTGCAAATATTGCTGTTTTTATCCTAAAAAAGTATTTCAATTACACAACTCATACAAATCACAAGTCTGAATTTTTGTCTGCTACTTTTCTTAAGCCCAGATGTGACGGACTATCATTACTTCTTTAAAACTCACATCTGGGTTCACCATGCTGAGCCACAAAATGCATCACAGTGGTGTATAAACTTAAGGAGCATAGTTGTGAGCGGTATGGCAACAAAAGGCGTTATCGTGATTGTCTGAGTCAAATGAAATATCCAAGTCTGCTTGTTAATTGGCAAGTAAGTAACATTGCTCAATCTTATGCAAGTATAGAAAATATGGCAGAAGCCAGAGCTCTTCTCTCTGCGGTGCTTTGGTTTTTGGTTACCTCAGCAGATGTACCAGCAACACCAGCCAGCTTTCTGAGAGTCACAGTTGTCTCAACAGCATTTTAAAATACCTTGTCACAGCACAGTCACAGAGCCTCTTTCTTTTTAGTGGCAGCCAGACCTCAGGGTGTCCAAACATAAACAGTGAGAGGAGGAATGAATTCACTTCACAGCAGGCACATTTTCCCAAACATTTAAATAACAGCATGCACGCGCGCGCGCATACACACACACACCCACGCACACACACACACACCCGTGCACGCACCCCCCCCCCCCCACACACACACACACACCCACGCATGCACACCCCACACACACACACACACACACACACATTTATCCACCTTGTTATTCTCAAAAACTTGGTCGTGCTGGTTCACTGTCTCTACGAGCTCCTCGGATCCTGTTTCTTCTTTCGTGGAGCTTTCAGTGAGAACATAATGTATATCATTATCACTCATATTTCATCCTGTTTTATTTATGATGCTCTCCAGGATTTGAGGCCCATTCGGGCCATCAGCTGTTCGTAGACAGTCCAAGCCATAGCCGCCATCAGGGTGCGACGCAGAGACCTGGGCCATGCTATGTTGTTTAAAGTCAAATGGCAGGCAGGACATCGTGACTTCAAACAGGATTTGATTCCACTTGTCTCTCAAGGTCAAAAGGAAATAAACTTCCTAAGCAAAACTCCAAAGGGAAATGCGAGGAGGCTTCACTGATTTCAGTTGTTGAATTGCAAATCAGTGTCCTGGATTATTTTACTTTTGGTAGTCAAGCATGGCTAAATAATGCCATTGCACGGCCTCTGCCGATTATCCTGTGGAGTGGCCCTCTTCAGAGAGAAAACTGCATTTTCCGTGCATATCAAACTGGGCAATTGTGTCACATTGTAAACCCTTTTTTCTGGGGTATTTCATTTAGTCGAGACGGACAGGAAACATGGGGAGAGAGAGGTGTTAAAACACATGGTCTGCTACCAGAACATCCCGGATATCAAGATTGAATTTTGTATAATTTATGTATGCAAACAATGACGTTTAGTCACAGCCGGGGACATTCACAGACTTATATGGAGAGGCAACAGAAATCTGAAACACAGGCTTCGCACTCATCTCTGTTATTACCTGTAAACTTCACCACCATGGAGATCGTGGTTTTGAAAATGCTCTTTATTGCGAGTGTGTCTGCGCAGTATGGGAAGCATGAATATGTGCCACATCACTCCACATGGCAGGATGCTCAACAGTACTGCAGAGATCATTACACGGATCTGTCCCCCATCTCTACACCATGGGTTGAAGAGACACTGAAAAATGCAGTAATCGGGAAAATTAGTGAGAGGTTCTGGATCGGTCTCTACAGAGATGCAACACAGTGGAAGTGGTCAGGAGGAGGAGACGCATCAAACATCCCGTGGGATGAGGGCGAACCAGACGACTCTCTGTATCAATGGGTTGCTTCTGTTTGTTGGCAAGGCTGTATTTGGGATGGATGGCACAACATCAAACCTTCTCATCAACTGCCCTTTTTCTGCTTCCACCTGATTGTGGTGGAGCATGAGGAGACCTGGGAACAGGCGATGCGGTACTGCTCAAAGGAACACACTGCACTCACAAGTCTGGCCTCTGAGGCCGAGCAGCTTCTGGCCCTGAGGGAGATCGAGCCCAATCGCATCACTGAGCGGGTGTGGATCGGCCTGCGTTACCTGGCGGACCGCTGGCTGTGGGTGAACGGTGACCCTCTGGAGTATGAGGCCTGGCCCAAGGGAGGGGTTCAGGACCACCAGTGTCCAATACGGAACCGCTGTGGAGCTTTAACCAAAGATGGGCTGTGGGAGAACTGGGACTGCCAGGAAAAACTCAACTTCATCTGCTATTAAATGTCATTCATGTTACACAAGTTTTAAACGTCTCACTGGAGGTAACGTGTGATGTACAACTTTTTACGGGATACTTTATAATTTCTGCTTTGTACAAATATTTCCTAGTATTGTTGCCATTTGTACTATTATAACAAGTTAGTGTTTGATTTTAGCTAAATTATCTTGCTTCTGTCTTTCAAGTCTATTTAGAAACTAAGTGACACAGGTTTGTTAAGAGCCACAAACCTGTCAATGACAAGCTTTTTTAAAAACATTTGAATGTTTTGTCAAATGTTAAATATTTGTGAAAATGTCTATTCAAATGTGGTCGGTATGGTTGATGTAACAGTTGCTATCTGGAAGGAAAAAAACACAATAAAGAAATTCACAAATATTTTTTAAAAAGAGGAAAGTTTATTGACATTAAAAACCAGCCAGGCACGACGGAAGGGGAACAAATTTCCCCTTGCAGGATTAATAAAGTATCTATCTATCTATCTATCTATCTATCTATCTATCACACCTCTCCAGCACCGGTAAGGATTCTGAATAACTTTTATAAACACAGTAGCACAATGATTAAGCAATGCTTCACTCCCAGTGTTCTGGAAATATGCTCACAGGAAGTGACTGACTCCTAAACTAAATCTGAAGTCAAGTTTGCAATTAACTTAATGTGTCCGGAAAAGTGCAAAGTGCAAATATTGCTGTTTTTATCCTAAAAAAAGTATTTCAATTACACAACTCATACAAATCACAAGTCTGAATTTTTGTCTGCTACTTTTCTTAAGCCCAGATGTGACGGACTATCATTACTTCTTTAAAACTCACATCTGGGTTCACTATGCTGAGCCACGAAATGCATCACAGTGGTGTATAAACTTAAGGAGCATAGTTGTGAGCGGTATGGCAACAAAAGGCGTTATCGTGATTGTCTGAGTCAAATGAAATATCCAAGTCTGCTTGTTAATTGGCAAGTAAGAAACATTGCTCAATCTTATGCAAGTTTAGAAAATATGGCAGAAGCCAGAGCTCTTCTCTCTGCGGTGCTTTGGTTTTTGGTTACCTCAGCAGATGTACCAGCAACACCAGCCAGCTTTCTGAGAGTCACAGTTATGTCGACAGCATTTTAAAATACCTTGTCACAGCACAGTCACAGAGCCTCTTTCTTTTTAGTGGCAGCCAGACCTCAGGGTGTCCAAACATAAACAGTGAGAGGAGGAATGAATTCACTTCACAGCAGGGAGTGTCACTTCAGCCCAAGATTGAGTGTGTCAGGTCACGTGTAACATCACAAATTTCACCACGTCTGCTGGCTGTGTGGCCAGCGACGCCATGACGCCTGCTGCCATCCCACAGCTGAAGTTCACCAGCGGGGCATAGGGCGACGACGTCACCTCTGAGAGATGAGAGAAAGTAGAAGAGCATGTTTCAAGTTTCTACCCAAATTAAAAGCAAATATTTACAGAATGGCCAGAAAAAGTGTGTTAACACGCTTTCTATCCATGAACAATTGGGCACATTGAGATAAACAGCTGGTGACGCTGTTTGTCCAGTTAAACGGTTAAACGGTTATTAAATGACGGCAGTCAAACCTCAAACAACGGAAGACTGTGTGGAAAACATGATGGAAATATTGTATTCATTTCTAAGTCATGTATTTGAGAAAACATGTGTTTATCATTTAAGTTAATGCACATCGTGATTTATTCACCTGTCTCCATTGCACTTGGTTGCATTTAGTTTCTATCGATACACCAACCTTTCTAACTCAGCAAAGACTTTCTGCAAATTTTCGACTTTCATTTTTAAATGTATTTATATTTATTCTGGTGTTTCCACTCAGATTATTTATTAATCAATTGAAAATGCGCAAATAAACAGGTGTATATGTGTTGCTGCTATATGAAAAAATCGTTTTATGACATATATTCCAAAGCACTAACCCATTCACGATACACTTTACCAATGTTCTGTAGAACAAGGGCAACACTGAAGACGACCCGCTGCTCACTAGATCCAGGGATGGGCAAAAATACATCAAAATGTATTTTGATACAAAATACAAAATACCCCTCAAATGAATTTATTAAAATAAAATACTGGTGCCAGAAAATGTAAAAAAATACAATACATGTATTTTGTATTTAAAATATAGGAAATACTTTTTTCTGGATTTTCCGTTTTCTCACAATTTGGTATAGCAGAGCATTCAGGTTTGGGCTATATAATGTACACAAAGCTCTGGTGAACCCCACAAAAAGGAAGAACAGTCACAGAATGACAGTGGCCAACTGTAGAATGTATGAAATAATAAAACTAACAATACTTTCATAATATGTATTTTAAATAAAATAAATTCGATATTTAATGTTATTTTGGTTTTTTTAACAAATGGACATCTACTGTCATAGCCTGGCTAACTGTGAACTATATTATCTGCCAGTAATTGATATGGCATTATGACATTCACAGTGAGAAGATACAGCATAACTTGTAATACAGTGCAAGATTAGATGGTCAGACGTCTCTTGATAAGGTTATCATGAACATACAAGCTCCCGATCTCCCTCTTCCTATAGCTAGCTTAGCTACTCGACTGATAAATTAACTTGCTAAACACTGGCTATGCACTAGCCTAGCTAGACAGCATGCTAGCGTCATTAGCATGTTAGCATCGATCGCTACCTTGATATTATAACCATCATCACCATGTACAATATGCTATGTAGCCAGACCCAGACATCAATTATACATCAAGCTAGTTGACATCTGTCACACTCAGATAAAATATTTACCTTGACAGGCAATCCGTTGAAGATCTGAAGACTGAACTCGTGAACTGTTTTTTGATTCGTGGAGAAAGTATTTTGAGTATTTTAAATAAAAAATGACTCTACTCTAAATTTTATTTAGTATTTTGTTACAAATTACGTTAGATTTTGTATCGGCCCTATCAAATACAAATTACAAAATACTCAAAAGTAATTGAAATACGTATTTCAAATACAAGTAATAGGAATACTGCCCATCCCTGACCAGATCTAGATAGAGAAAACAGCGCTTCACATCTTGATGATCTGATGCAGTGCGGCTCTCACCTTGAGGCAGCGCCTTCTTGGCCTGGCTGTAGAACATGACGTAGATGCCGGAGAACGGAGCGTCTCGGAGCAGCGTGGCAGTCAGGCCTGAGAACAGAGCCCTGAAGCCCTCCGTCTCATACACACTCCTCAGAGCTCCTGCCACACTCACATAGTTGTAACAGCCACTCTGAAACAATATACGGACATGGAAAATGAATACGGAGCACACATATATTAAAAAATGTTGCCGACACTAATTGTCTTATCACCTGGATACAGTTTTTTTATTTATATCTTTTTATCTACTGTTTCTGATAGTACGAAATGTGAACCATTAGATTCTGTGACCAGATTAGGATATATATATATATGTGTGTGTTTTTTGTAGTGCTGGGCAACGATTACAATTTTGAATCGCGATTAATCGCATTGTTATGCGCAAAATTCAATAATGAATTCAAAAGTAGTGTATTGCGCACTTTTATTTTAAAAGTACTGCTATATGAACAAAAGTGCAATAACATTTGGTTTGCAAACACTTTAAACAAATAAGGTTCTTTTTAACAGCAGTATTCCCTTTACACAGTAGCAGTTAAAATACAGTTATGATTCTGATAATAGATATTCAGCCGGTGTTCACAACTTTATTTTCATGTGTGTAATAGATGCAATTTGAAATATACACCTTGAAAACTGCAAACCTATCTACTTCATGTTTTTTTCTTTTTTTTTATGTTTGTTAAATTCTCAGTAGTGATAACTATGCTTATTATACATATTCCAAACAAAAACACTTTAAAAACTCAAAAAAAATAATTTAAATGAATCATTTCTTTTTTTGGTATCTTGGTCAGACACATATGCAACGCTGATTACCGTAATATGTGTGGTATTTGTTATAAATGTACGTTGGTACATAGAGGGTGATAAGAAACTGTACTTAGAGGGACTTAGGACCCAGGGGAATGTAGGTGAAGGAAACAGGAAGAGACGGAAGAGACGCCACACAAACAGCTGTTCACCGCTCGCTGCCGGCCGGTTATTACGGAAGCGCATTGCATTCACTGGATACAAAAAAAATAGACCCCTTTTCTCGTAATTACGTAATTACGAGATCAGGATGTCGTAATTACGAGATCAGGATGTCGTAATTACGAGAAAAGATCTCGTAATTACGAGATCAGGATGTCGTAATTACGAGATCAGGATGTCGTAATTACGAGATCAGGATGTCGTAATTACGTAATTACGAGAAAAGGGGTCTATTTAACGTGCGATGAAATAATTGTCGGCGTTAATTAATTAATACGTGAACGCTATAATAACGTGTTAACTTGCCCAGCACTAGTTTTTTGTTGTTTTTACAATGATCACAATGTTACAAACTGTGACATGCTGTAGCTGTGATAGCAGGAACTGGTGGCTAGTCGTAGGTCTGCAGGGTCCTGTCAGCTCATCTGTCAACGTTATTTCAACCCATCAGGCTTTTTTATCTAAAATTGATCCTTACATCACAGAATCTGATGGGTCACAGATTACGATGCCATGCTATGTTGTTCAAAGTCAAATGGCAGGCAGGACATCTTGACATCAAACTGGACTTGATTCCACCACTTGTCTCTCACGGTCAAATGGAAATAAACTTCCTAAGCAAATCTCTATAGGGAAATGCGAGGAGGCTTCACTGACTTCATTTGTTGAATTGCAAATCAGTGTCCTGGTTTATTTTACTTCTGGTAGTCAAGCATGGCTAAATAATGACATTGCACGGCCTCTGCCGATTATCCTGTGGAGTGGCCCTCTTCAGAGAGAAAACTGCATTTTCCGTGCATATCAAACTGGGCAATTGTGTCACATTGTAAACCCTTTTTTCTGGGGTATTTCATTTAGTCGAGACGGACAGGAAACATGGGGAGAGAGGGGTGTTAAAACACATGGTCTGCTACCAGAACATCCCGGATATCAAGATTGAATTTTGTATAATTTACGTATGCAAACAATGACGTTTAGTCACAGCCGGGGACATTCACAGACTTATATGGAGAGGCAACAGAAATCTGAAACACAGGCTTCGCACTCATCTCTGCTATTACCTGTAAACTTCACCACCATGGAGATCGTGGTTTTGAAAATGCTCTTTATTGCGAGTGTGTCTGCGCAGTATGGGAAGCATGAATATGTGCCACATCACTCCACATGGCAGGATGCTCAACAGCACTGCAGAGATCATTACACGGATCTGTCCCCCATCTCTACACCATGGGTTGAAGAGACACTGAAAAATGCAGTAATCGGGAAAATTAGTGAGAGGTTCTGGATCGGTCTCTACAGAGATGCAACACAGTGGAAGTGGTCAGGAGGAGGAGACGCATCAAACGTCCCGTGGGCTAAGGTCGAACCAGACGACTCTCTGTATCAATGGGTTGCTTCTGTTTGTTGGCAAGGCTGTAATTGGACTGGATGGCACAACATCAAACCTTCTCGTCAACTGCCCTTTTTCTGCTTCAACCTGATTGTGGTGGAGCATGAGGAGACCTGGGAACAGGCGATGTGGTACTGCTCAAAGGAACACACTGCACTCACAAGTCTGGCCTCTGAGGCCGAGCAGCTTCTGGCCCTGAGGGAGATCGAGCCCAATCGCATCACTGAGCGGGTGTGGATCGGCCTGCGTTACCTGGCGGACCGCTGGCTGTGGGTGAACGGTGACCCTCTGGAGTATGAGGCCTGGCCCAAGGGAGGCGTTCAGGACCACCAGTGTCCAATACGGAACCGCTGTGGAGCTTTAACCAAAGATGGGCTGTGGGAGAACTGGGACTGCCAGGAAAAACTCAACTTCATCTGCTATTAAATGTCATTCATGTTACACAAGTTTTAAACGTCTCACTGGAGGTAACATGTGATTTACAATTTTTTACGGGATACTTTATAATATTATAACAAGTTAGTGTTTGATTTCAGCTAAATTATCTTGCTTCTGTCTTTCAAGTCTATTTAGAAACTAAGTGACACAGGTTTGTTAAGAGCCACAAACCTGTCAATGACAAGCTTTTTTAAAAACATTTGAATGTTTTGTCAAATCTTAAATATTTGTGAAAATGTCTATTCAAATGTGGTCGGTATGGTTGATGTAACAGTTGCTATCTGGAATGAAAAAAACACAATAAAGAAATTCACAAATATTTTTTAAAAAGAGGAACGTTTATTGACATTAAAAACCAGCCAGGCACGACGTCTGTCTGAGCAAACACATGCACAGACCAAATATCTACAATAACAAAACAGTCACAACAGAGGATCAACGAAGACTACAGGGGTGGTGTTATGATGAAGATAAATCAACGAGGCAAAACTTCCATGTGTGAATTACAGCACATGTAGATACACAGCTAACACTGAAATCTACTCGTCATTAAAGTTCTCTTCGTGACCTGTCATCTTATCGAGACTTCCAAAAATCTTCAAATGTGAGTGTGTAATGATCCATTTTGTTCAGACAATGAAGTCTTTCAATCTCCTCCACTAACGAGATCTTCCATTTGGCTTTATTTCCATAAACACTATGGAATAATAATAATCATTTTCAATACATCACCTCTTTTTTATATCAACAATAATAAATATTTATAGCGAAGGGAGACTGTACAATGAACACAAAAATTGGGCCTTCGTTTGTTTCAACCAATAATTCTGTATCTAGTCCAATATTTACAAAGCCAAGAAGACGCCGGACAACGTCCACACCTGTATCAGCTGTATCATAATGCTGCTGAAGCGAACAAATTTCCCCTTGCAGGATTAATAAAGTATCTATCTATCTATCTATCTATCACACCTCTCCAGCACCGGTAAGGATTCTGAATAACTTTTATAAACACAGTAGCACAATGATTAAGCAATGCTTCACTCCCAGTGTTCTGGAAATATGCTCACAGGAAGTGACTGACTCCTAAACTAAATCTGAAGTCAAGTTTGCAATTAACTTAATGTGTCGGGGAAAGTGCAAAGTGCAAATATTGCTGTTTTTATCCTAAAAAAAAGTATTTCAATTACACAACTTTTACAAATCACAAGTCTGAATTTTTGTCTGCTACTTTTCTTAAGCCCAGATGTGACGGACTATCATTACTTCTTTAAAACTCACATCTGGGTTCACTATGCTGAGCCACGAAATGCATCACAGTGGTGTATAAACTTAAGGAGCATAGTTGTGAGCGGTATGGCAACAAAAGGCGTTATCGTGATTGTCTGAGTCAAATTAAATATCCAAGTCTGCTTGTTAATTGGCAAGTAAGAAACATTGCTCTTCTCTCTGCGGTGCTTTGGTTTTTGGTTACCTCAGCAGATGTACCAGCAACACCAGCCAGCTTTCTGAGAGTCCCAGTTGTCTCGACAGCATTTTAAAATACCTTGTCACAGCACAGTCACAGAGCCTCTTTCTTTTTAGTGGCAGCCAGACCTCAGGGTGTCCAAACATAAACAGTGAGAGGAGGAATGAATTCACTTCACAGCAGGGAGTGTCACTTCAGCCCAAGATTGACATAAAGAGTGTGTCAGGTGCAACATCACAATCTCAAACGTACAGACAAGCACATTTTCACAAACATTTAAATAACAAAACGTCTTACTCTCTCACATTCATCCACCTGGTTGTTATTCTCAAAAACTTGGTCGTGCTAGTTCACTGTCTCTACGAGCTCCTCGCATCCCGTTTCTTCTTTCGTGGAGCTTTCAGTGAGAACATAATGTATATCATTATCCCTCATATTTCATCCTGTTTTATTGTGACTCGTCAATGATGCTCTTCAGGATTTGAGGCCCATTCGGGCCATCAGCTGTTCGTAGACAGTCCAAGCCATAGCCGCCATCAGGGTGCGACGCAGAGACCTGGGGACAGCCCCACGAAAAAACCCGGCCATGCCGTGCTCCTGAGGGAGAGGACAGACCAGGAAAGATCAGTACGGTACGTATGTAGTCGCCAAGCTGCACCCTTCTTGCCAACAACAATGAGCGATGCTTCTCCCTGAAAATGGAAGTGCACATGCGGCAACACAAAAACGGACAGCTGTGATCAAATGAGCACACACACACCGTGTAGATGTAGCGGATAGCATCCGTCGTGCTCCAGTGGGATGGGCTGATTTGAATGTGGGTCTTCACCACGTCTGCTGGCTGTGTGGCCAGCGACGCCATGACGCCTGCCGCCATCCCACAGCTGAAGTTCACCAGCGGGGCATAGGGCGACGACGTCACCTCTGAGAGATGAGAGAAAGTAGAAGAGCATGTTTCAGGAAAGAGCGGAGCTCTAGGCAAGTTGTTGTACTACAATGAAGACAAACGCCGGTCAAGTTTCTATCCAAATTAAACGCAAATATTGACAGATTGGCCAGAAAAAAATGGCAAAAGAAAATGCGTATTAACGCACGTTTCAATACAGAACAATTGGGCACATTGAGATAAACAGCTGGTGACGCTGTTTGTCCAGTTGGGTGCCATTAAACGGTTATTAAACAACGGAAGAATGTGTGGAAAACATGATGGAAATATTGTATTTATTTCTAAGTCATGTATTTGAGAAAAGATGTTTTTTAAAAGATCATTTAAGTTAATGCACATCGTGATTTATTCGCCTGTCTCATTTGCACTTGGTTGCATTTAGTTTCTATCGATACACCAACCTTTCTAACTCAGCAAAGACTTTCTGCAATTTCTCAACTTTCATTTTGTAATTTTTTATTTATTTGTATTTATTCTGGTGTTCCCACTCAGATTTTGTATTAATCGATTGAAAATGCGCAAAAAAAAACAGGTGTATAAAAACCCATTGTTGCTGCCGTATGAAAACATATACGTTTTATGACATATATTCCAAAGCACTAACCCATTCACGATACACTTTACCAACGTTCTGTAGAACAAGTGCAACACTGAAGACGACCCGCTGCTCACTAGATCCAGACAGAGAAAACAGCGCTTCACATCTTGATGATCTGATGCAGTGCGGCTCTCACCTTGAGGCAGCGCCTTCTTGGCCTGGCTGTAGAACATGACGTAGATGCCGGAGAACGGAGCGTCTCGGAGCAGCGTGGCAGTCAGGCCTGAGAACAGAGCCCTGAAGCCCTCCGTCTCATACACACTCCTCAGAGCTCCTGCCACACTCACATAGTTGTAACAGCCACTCTGAAACAACATACGGACGTGGAAAATTGTGGTTATAAATGTATGCATGCTGGGTGTAATGATCATTTATTGGATACGTCTCTTACTCAGAGATACAGATACATTCACTGGAGATCCATATTTGTTGTGCTCAGCTGTGCAGTCTCACGTCAGCTAATGAGGGCTATAACGAAGCAGAACTGATTAATGCATAAGGTGGACGTGTTGTAAAAGGACATTATCACTCTTTGTTGAATATGTGTGTGTCATGCATATACAAGGGATTTAGAAAGTAACTCGTTTAAAAAAACCTATTACAACACACAAATATCCTTCTTCTGTTTTCTAGTGCAGCAAAACAAAGCGTAGTTGTGTGTGTAGTTTGTGTAGTAAACAACTGACCAATCAGAGCTTTGTAGAATGGGGGATGGCATATTCCTGTGTCACAAAAGAAGACTCCATACTCAAGAGTCATAAGTATAACTACACAATAAGACTCCTCTATTGGTGGCTTGAGTGTTCATAAAATACTGTTGTTGGATCAATATTTTTTGATTTATTGTCACCTATGTATTTCAATGTGTAAAGGCCGATTATTCAAGCAGGAAATCTCAGAAAAAACGTGGCTCATAACAAGATACTGGAACCAGGTTCAAAAACAGCTGACAAAGGGAAAATAATCATTGCCTTAACGCTATCATACATCAACAATTGTCTTGAATTGTAAACTGCCCAGTTAACAAATTAAAAAACATCAATTAAAACTGGACTGTGAGCAGATGGAGAAGAGTTAAAGTCCACGAGTCATGCAGCACATCTCAGGTCGGAAGGGCTCCGAAGGTCTCTCGGTGTAAAAAAAGAAACCGCCGCTCACCTCAAAGCGCGTCTTGATGACAGTGATCGGCAGCATGCAGACACCAGCCACAGCTCTGGCGCCCGCTCCGAGCAGAACAGCCTCGCCAGCGTTGGGGGCCCGCTCCAGGAAGTAGTGCTGCTTCAGGGAGTAGAAGGTGCTGAAGTAGATGCCCACGCCGGGGATGCAGCGCACAAAGGACTGCCAGAGAGAAACAGCAGTGTCAAACAGGTTTCACAATTGATTAATACAAGCAACGGGATTTATAACTGCAGGAATTCTTGTAGAAGTGTTGAAAATAAAATGTAAGGTCGGTTACTCACTGGTGAAACTCCCTTCCACAGACTGAGGAAACTCTCTGTTCTGACAACGTTGATTAAAACGCTAAACATCCCCACCTTTGGTGCACTGCAGGAGGAAATTTAGGAATGGTTACAGACACATTCAAAGAAAAACAGACAAAGATAAACAGTTTGTATCATTAAACAATAATTAACTAAAGGCTTCAACCACAATCCACTTTTAGCCGTGAACATTTCCGGTTCCTGTTACAGTACAGCCTGACAGTATAATTACACAGTGCTTGGTGTGACTAATTGCCCTATATGGGTCAAAACAGCAGATTCAGGCGAGCACTGCTTGCGAATCGTGTCCTGCCGTGCTGCGTATGTGTCGCTTTGCATCTGGAGAGCATGTTGTGGATAAAAGGTCGAGCAAAAGAGAGATAACACCAGGGGCATGCTGAAGTGCACGCGTCTGACGGCATGCAGCACAATGTGTGGTGTACGTGGGTTTGCAAGTGTGTCTGTGTGTTACATGGGCACGCATACACACACGCACACGCACACACACACACGCACACGCACACGCACACGCACACGCACACACACACACACACACACACACACACACACACACACACACACACACACACACACACACACACACACACACACACACACACACACACACACCCCGGCTTGGCATTGTTCTGCAGGGTCTGCAGCCGTGTCTTGATCAGATCCAAAGGCTGGAAGAGCAGCGTAGAGCAGGTGCCGCTGACAGAGCCACACATAAAGGCTTTGAGAGCTGGGTGAGCCTGAGGACGACGACAGACAGACAGACAGACAGACAGTGAGAGGGACAATAGAGGGGAGAGACAGGATGGAAGGATGGAGAGAAAGAGAGGATGGATGGATGGCAAAGAGAGGAGGACAGAGAAATGAGAGGGTGGTGTTGGAGGATGACAGACAGAGGGGGAGGGAAGAGGCAAAGAGAAACATAAAGGATTAGTCACAGAGTAAAAAGCATAATGTGAAAATGCAACATTCAACATCTTTCTCACCATTGGTCACCTCTCCATTAATGCAACAATATTACCCAAACAAATATCTGCATTACAAAATCCTGACACAACAGAAATGTGATCCAAAATAAAGATGATCTCATATACATGTAATGGACTATTAAATTGAATACAAATATGCTTGTATGACATTTCCATTACAAAAACAAGCCTGTAGCACAGAGCAGGGGCCACACAGTGGAGATGATGGAGATGTGCTGAGACAGTCCAGAGACAGTCCACCCACACACACGCCCACACACACGTGTGGACAAACATGAGACACAAACATGGACAGACAGACAGATAAACACAACATTTTGAAGCATTTGAAGGTTAACACTTGCATAAAAAAATATGTAAACGAAGAAAAGAAAATGTTTCTAATAAGGCCATAACAATAACTACAGTTAAGACAACAAACACAAAATAGAATGTCTGCACCATACATAAGCTGTCTGCTATACACACTTTCATTCATCACATACTATATGTAGCGTCCACACACATGTGCCACTTTAATGCACTCATTACGCGCACACACACACACACACACACACACACACACACACACACACACACACACACACACACACACACACACACACACGCACACACACACACTCCTACCTTCCTGCCCGCGGCTCTGCTCTGAGAATCCTCTTTTTCCTGCATGTTGCCCTCTTTCACCTCCTTCTCTCTGTGATGCTGCTATTACAAATAGCATATTATAATATACACGTCCATCTCTCTCACAAACCTTCCTTCCCTCTCTCTCTCTCTCTCTCTCTCTCTCGCTCCAGTGCCGACCCACGATGGCTTTTCTCCCGCTTCTCTTCCTACCCCCACCCTGTTTCACAGCTAAAGCAGACGCTTAATCCAGCCTGAGTTTTCCTCTGGAATTCTATCTTTATCTTTCAGAGACACACCAACACATCTGTATTGCCCCCCCCCCTGCGAAGCTCACTGCTAAATTGCATCTTTGTCAAACTGTATGAGTCATGAAGTGGCTCTCTGTGTGTATGTGTGTATGTGTGTGTGTGTGTGTGTGTGTGTGTGTGTGTGTTTAGAGAAAGAGAAAAATCCCCCCATCCTCCCTGCCATTATAAGACATTGCATATTTTTGATAACATAGTTCGAGAGTCCAATGTCTGAATATTTTTAAGAAATAAAAGTGAATTGCTCTTAGAAAGGATATTCTTGCCTTATTATGCTCCTGTATTATTTTCATATAAGTGGCAGAGGGAGCACCCCATGTAGGCTGGGTCTGTCACAAGCGGCCTTTTCCCATCATTCTCAAGCTACACTAAAAAAAAGACAATAGCATTTATCGCAGTTATCTCTGGGACAATATTTTGACCATCAAAACGAGTTATTGTGGCAGGCCTATTTTGGGAAAATATTTCAAAATAGGCAGCAGCCATATTTTAATGATCACGAATGTGGCTCTGGATAGGCAAGTCTCAAATGCCATTAGCAACCAGCTAAAAGGCAGCTCACATTTCTTAATTGATTTTCTGGACAATTTACTATCTTACACACACACACACACACACACACACACACACACACACACACACACACACACACACACACACACACACACACACACACACACACACACACACACAGTAATAAAGGATTGTTATCAGTATTGCCCACATGTAGTTTGAATTGCTGTGCCATCAGGTTGGACTGGGTGTTTATTTTCTATCATTAATCAACCACTGGTAGCTTGGTTGGACAGTCAAAAGGTTGAAAGTGAAATTGTGTATCTGCATAATATTATTATAAAGGTCACACACACACACACACACATCATTTCAATTGGTTATATTTCAGCTGCTTTATTCGTACAGGAATATATATGCTGATGAAATATGCGTTAGTTCGCCTCTTGACTGACAGACTGAGAACAGTGACTGTGTGAGGACCAGAACGAACAGGTGCACTCACCGCTGCTAACTCCATCTTTGACCTGGATGCTGAGTCCAGGTTCCCTCCTGGTGCTGCCGTTTTTGAAGCTGGTGAATTTCAGCCAACGTTACTAAAAGAGGGGGAAATAAGATGACAGCCGCTTGTCACATTTCAAAACAACGTGGTCGTTTGCAAAGTCTCTATAAAGCCTTAGCAGGAAGCTAGTTTAGCTAATTAGCAGTCAGAGTACCGTTATGCTAAGGAAGCGGTAACGTTGGTGCGACACCAGCCTCTCCTGACAGGCTAACATTGACTAGCCGGACACATCCAAGTCAGACAGAGCGTCAAGCGACTGGTTACAACACAGTGGGCTACTTTAAAGGCAAACGCCGTGAAAAGCAGCCAGCTATGACATCCACTTTATTTAAGGATCTCCGAAGCTTCACTCAGCCAGATACACTACTAACGCTAGCTAGCCAACCTAGCATGCTAGCTCTTCTTACCTGACTCTGTGTGTCAAGGGTTGATGGAGGTGATGGTCACATCTGCCAGCTTCAGGAGCGCCATGTTTAGTATTCAATTTAACTTTTGATTTAACTTTCCCTGTGAAAGTTGCTCAAGAGTCTACTAGTTGTAAACACTATTACTAGGCTGAATACAGAACTTTCTGGCAAAAAGCTAGCTAGCGTCAGTGTTCGCTCACCCTAGTGACGTTAGCCAAGTTATTTAACTTTAGTCTGGCTCTATGTAGCTTTAACGCTGTGCCGTAGGTCGTGGCCCCAAAGCCGGTTTTTTTTTAGATAGAAAATGTGAACCTTAGTAATAAATGTCATTCAAGAGAGACTGACGTTATCGCTACTTGCTGTGCTGCTGCTGGCGTCTGACTAGCTAAGTTCACCTCCAGCGCAGCGCCGACACACACCATCTCTCATGTCACTCACTCAGGACACCACAGTAGTTCACAGGGGGCATTAGTTGGTTTGTTCAGTGATGACACATTGGTCAGTGTGCGAGATCGGCATCGTAAGGCACTAATATATGTAGAGTTCATATTCTGCCGTTTGTTAGAATTTCTTTAAAAAACAAAGCCAGTTAGTACGTGTACAATGCATCTCCAACAGTGGCCTCAGGGTGTCGCTGTTGTACTGTGTGTCAGTCCTCATATGAAAAGTTGAAGGTATCAAATGTGTTCTTCAACCAATTAGTGTATGTATCGTACTGTACATTATCCTGCAACTATTTACCTTTATTTATTTAAACCACTAAACGGAATTAGACTTTTTAATCTAACAGTCTAATTCAGTCAGCAAAATGTAATAATCCAGTGTAAATTTAATGATTTGAATTTCAATCCAACAATTTAACCTCCCTAAAAAACATGTGCCAGACTATTATTGAGTCCCAGTGTGTTCAATGTTACATAAATACACCATTATAAAATAAATAACTATGTATGAATACAGAAATGTAATGAGTGATATCATGTAATGTCTTAAAACACTTAAGGTCTCCGTGGGATTTTAGGATGTTTGTGTAATTTACAGCCTACATACGTGAATACCGTCGTATTGTAGTTTAGTATCCCCCCATGTTTTAGTTATACATCGTTAATTCAAAAAAGGAAAAAATAATCATGAAGTCCTCTCATCAATGGGTAATTTAGGAGCAGAACTCAACTGGCAGATTATATCAGACTACTGTGATTTACTCTTCTGAGGTCCTATGCTGTACAAACCTGAGACAAATCCTCACAATCTAACCAGCGTACCCTCCCTTAATACTACAAAAAGTAATTATGCATTACCTGCATAATTCCTTCACACAACTGAAAAATATTCCAAAGTTTCAGACTAAATTTCAGCTTTCCCTCATGGCAGCAGCATCATTTTAAAAGGGAGGTTATAACTTTCGTTGGAAACATTTGTAGTAGAAGACAGCTTTTTTTTCTTTTAAGCCATTATAGGTTGTTCCTTATTTAGGGCAATCATTCACTCAGGTTTACTTTAAGAAATGAACACAAAGAGGGAATTTATTCCCCGATTACTTGCATTCTAATTTGCCCTGAGAGGGGCTCTTTTCACAGCCATTAGACAAGACGCTAACAGTTTCAGTGTGCGTATTGGCATGCAAGTATTGTTTTAAGACAGACTAGAAAAACTAGCCCTATTCTTTCAGCCAAAACTTTCCAAAATTGACAAAAGTCACCCAAGAGACGAGGAAGTCAAATGTATTTGATAATTTGTCAATTTATTTCATTCAAGGCATTTGTTGAAATATAATTTAGCCTTAAAATATTGGCATCACTATGACATGTAATTGGTTTGATAATACACTGGTAGGGTATCAGACCTTATCTAAAATATGCATGATACATAGAGAGGATAATGTGCTAATAGAAACCCCCCTCTGCTGTGCAAAGCATAGCACCAAACAGTACAGTGAGAGTTACAACATGATGGCCCACCACCAACAATCCATAAAGTGTAAAACCAGAGAAAAATGATACATCAACCAAGCTATCATAGATGATACAACGTATTCACCAACATTGCTGCTTTTCGACTACACCACCTCTGATGAAATGAACAATTTCCAATCTCGTGTCCGTTTTGTCTGTGTTGGCATTAAGCAAAATTGGTTGAGGTAATAACATGAAATTATGTCACAGTGAGAGGAAAAGCCTACAGTACAAATGCAGATTTATGCTAACAATAGCAAATGTGAACCACAGTTTCAAACGGCATCAAAAGCTCCCAAAAGACCCATATTTGTGTGCAAAACAAGCATAAAATGTCCAGTGTTTTCTCCCAAAAATGGTACAGCAACTGACATGAACCTCAAGCACAAAAAAAAGCAATGGCTTGTTACAAGTGCGATAATATATAATATACCCATTAAGTAGAAAAATAGACAGAAAAGGATGTGTAAAGCCTTAGAAAAACACCGCTTACATTCACTGAGTTGAAATCGATTTTTTGGCCACAAATGTATTTTATGGAAAGCAACAATAAGGCTATAAGATGAATGTCAAGGGGAATACATGGCTAAATCCTCTAAAAAGGTCTTACTTAATAGCTTTTTTTAAAAACTGTATCTGCATGTTGACTGTGGTCATTGTATTATTTCCCTCTTGGCCCTCCTCCGTTCACTCCGGTGCAGGCTCAGGTGTTTCAGTCTTCACGTCCACATCCTCATCGCTGTCCAGGCCAGTGCGATTTATGATACGACGCATATTGAAAGGCACGTCCCCACGTCTTTAAAACAAACAAATACATAATGGATCAAACAGTCAGGTGCTGCACAAATACTTTATACAAGTAGAGAAGATGAGACGTACAGTATTAATGAATATATTAAAATAAGATTATGCAGCCACAAAAGGCTTTATACAACTTTTTTTTCCACATAAGCAGCCCTACTCCAAGACTTGTAAACAGACCTTTCAGCAACTTAATGCAGCTTCGTTTTCGATTGATCTTCCCTGCCCTCTTTTGCACATCCCCAGCATGCAATGCAGGCTTTTCTATTTAACATTTGCAGTCTCAACTATTCTGAATGCAAACTCACAAAAGGGATTAATATCAAAATTTCAAAAATGCGAAATTAACCACAACTCTGCACAGCACAAGAATAAATGGGAAAAGACGTTGCATATGAATATATGTAACAGATTTTCCCATTCTTTCAGCAATTTAACATAATTCATTGCATGCATTATACAACACATAGGAGATGCATTGGAGCTGAACTGCTGGAGCCTAAATGCCCAAAATGTAGCTCAGATAATGAGGATCTCTCACACACACACGCTGTGCATTCCAAATCCCATAACACCATACTATTTAGTGTGGCAGAAAAAGATTTAGTATCTCCCAATACATAGTATGTTAAACGCAGAACAACAAATATACCACGATGTTTTACTGCATCAGTATGCAAGCCAGCAGACTTCTCTGGCTGTTCTGACCTACAATCCTCTAAGTAACAGATATATTGTGCAAGAGGGTCGAAGTGTAATAATATGAGGAAGTAGTATGTCTCAGAGGAATGCATACTGCATGCAACAGTACGTACTTTGTAAGGGCAGCTGCAGTATGTGCTACATTTATTTGAATACAATTATTTATAAACGTATGTCAGAAACATTACAGAAAGTAATTACACCGGACCCCGAATATCTATGATTGGAGATGTAGCAATGCTCAAAAAGTGTAATAGTAGAAAGAAATTAATACTTTCAATAATGACTGCAGCAAAAAAAAAAAAAACAATTATGTTAATTAACTGGAAATCAAAAGAACCCACCTTCAATAAAACAATGAACTGATGAGAACTATTGCACCCCAGAAAAAAAATACACGATGTTAAACGCAACCCATGAAATCTTCCAGGATATGGGGCAACCTTGTTAATATTAAAAAAAAATAAAAATAAAAAATAGAGGGAGAGTTCTCTATAGAAAGATATATTTTTGTATGTGAACTGAACTTATGATGGAATATTGACATTAATGGCAAGTTGAGAGGATGCATGCGTGTGCTGGGGTGAAGCGGTGGGGCAATGGAATGAGTGAATGTTTTAATGATGAATGTATTGACACATAAAAAAGAATTCTCAATAAAAATGTTATAGGGGCCTCTACCTGAGCTTGCTCTTCAGAGTGCTGACTTCCCGGTTCATCGAGTCTGCTGATTCAGTGGCATCATCCAGCTCCCTCTGCAGCTTTCTACGAATGGCGTTGGATCGTGTCACCTCCTCCTCTGCCTCCTCCAGCTGACGCTTCAGCTGACGCATTCGGCTGTTCGTCTTCTCCGCCTGCAGAGACGGGGTTCATTTAGTGAGGAGGGCACCAATAGAGGAACAAGTGCCAAAGACAGTACAAGCACATCAGCAAGGATTCGAGTCAGGAACAAACTACGCAACAAGACTCCTCTGTCCTCCCTTCAACAATCTAAAAAGGAGATTAGCGATGAGTCTTACCTGGTCTTTGTATTGGTCTGTGTTGCGCCTCTCATCATCGACCTGTAGCAACACCTCTTTCAGCTTCTTCTCTGTGCGCCTGGTCAACCTGGAGGCCTGCTGGCGCTCCCTGAATTGAGTAGGAAAAGCAGTGAGGACGCAGTACAGGGCTTTTTTGATTAATTCACTATATATCAGTCTGTACTACATCACGAGTACACGGACACAATTACTGAAACTTTTAGGATCCAGGTATCCAAAAAAAAACAACAACAACTGACAACTGTTGTGGTCCGTAGGGAAACTAGTCAAAATAAAAATGTGATGATATTTCAAAGTGTCCATTGCACTGGCACTCACTTTGACTCTATGTCAAGCTGTTCCTCCAGCGCAGCGTTTTTGGCATCCAGGGAGGCGATGGAGGATTTATACTTGGACTTAATGGCTCCCTCGAGCTCCTGCAGCTTCAGTTTCAGCTCCTTATTCTGGCGATCCAGCTGGGAGCGAGCCCCCTCCAGCCGCAGGGAGCCGCTGCGTTCTTCGGCCAGCTCCGTGGTCAGCTGCTCGGCCTAAAGTCAGAAACATGCAAGTGATGAAGCATTGTCAAAGACTTCAGTCTACACTAAATGTTTTCTCCTACTTGCAAACAAAATGATCAGCTCATATGATCAACATATCTGCGATGCTGTGCGTCCGTACCTGCAGTGTGCTTCTCTTCATACGATCGTTGACCATCTCGGTGTTGAGCTGCTCTTCCTCCAGCTCCTCCTCCAGCTGGGTGATACGAGCCTCCAGCCTCCTCTTCTCATCTGCCAGCAGCGAACTGGAAACGAGTGAGGAAGAGGAGCGACAGTAAATAATTAGAGACAAATTTCCTTTGTCGCTGTGAAATTTGGATGCACATTTATCTATATTCTTGGGTGCATTTAACGTGTTTTTATTTAAATACTATGTTTTGGTTCATACTTCTTGGTGTTGCTGCTGCTAATCTCTTCCTGGAGTTCATCTCTCTCGCTCTGAACCTGTCTCTTGACTCTCTCTGCAGTGGCCAGCTCCTGCAGGAAGCAGAAGACACAAATGTATACTTCAAAGCTTGATACTAAACAGTTGGGACAGTTACCTGGAAGCAATTTGAGCTAGTTAGACAAAAAACAAGTTAAAACAATCACGTTCCACTGAAATCCACTGTACTGAATAAAGCCAGCGTTCCAATGCCCCTTTATACACAAATATCAGTATAATATAATATATATATATATATACATATATATATATATATATATATATACATACACACACACACACACACACACATACATATTCTTTCAGCATATATTCAGGAGGTTCTGCACTGTTGCTCTGGTTTATGCTCTTAGATGCTCGTTTAAAAAGGAGATGCACTTATGACTTCTGGTGACTAGTAGTTCTCTTGAATACACTTATTGTAAGTCGCTTTGGATAAAAGCGTCTGCTAAATGACTAATGTAATGTAAAGTGTCTTTTGTGACACGTTTGTTGTTATTCCATTTAATCCAAAAAGTGTTCCCCATCAGGAGGCAATAAAAACAACCTTGAATCTTGAAGCCGGTGCACTAACAAAGTTCTCATATGTTAATATTAAATTATGTCCGTTTATTCAGGTGTCCCATTATTACTTTCATACCTCCTGGAAGTGCAGGGCGTCTGTCTCCATGGCCTTGAGCTTCCTCTCGGTCTCCTTGGCTCCGTTGACAACTTCGTCTCTGGACAAACGCAGCTCTTCCAGCTCTCTCATCTGCTCTTTCATTAGAACCTAGAGAGTAGACATGCGGTTAGACACCAAGGCTCAAATTTGTTTTGTTTTGATTTCATTTGTCTTTGTGTCCGTTTATGTTAATTTCTCAGTTAAACTAGCAATTCAATTATGAGTTATGAGCAAAGCAAATCTCACTTTGGCAATTCGTTTGCTTATGTGTGAACGCATTGGAGGCCTATATCACCTGGAGTTTTTTCAGCTGTTTTAGGGCCTCATCACGGCCCTTGTTGGCAGCATCGATGTGGACCTCGAGCTCTCCCAGGTCCATCTCCAGTTTCTTCTTGGACGAGAGGGCCTGAGAACGCTGCTTGCGTTCATCTTCCAGCTCCACCTCCATCTCACGCACCTGAAGGACAGGAAAAATCATTTTGATTTGCGATTTAGTCAGTAAAACTATAACATTTTCTTGCAAGCAAAGGTATGCAGAAATTGAATTGTTTACAACCGTGCAACGCTTTGTGGGGAAAAAGTCAGAGTATTGTTTCGTACCTGTTTAACCAGCTGTTTCCTCCTCTCCTCTCCCTGCTCGTCTCTGGCCTGCAGGTCTCGGTCAAACTGGGCCTTCATGGCCTGCATGTTGACCTCCAGACGCAGTTTGGCATCCTCCGTGGCCTGCAGCTCATCCTCCAGTTCCTCCAGCTGAACTCTCATCTCTTCCAGCTGCTGGTCCATGGCACGCTTTGACCTCTCCAGCTCGTGAACCTGCGGACAAGGAGGTTGCATTGTTACACAATCAGCGTTTTTCAGCGTTCAGTGAAGAGGGGCAATGCTGCCAATGATTATGAGCAACAACCTGCTTTCATTTTGCTGAGAGCAATGATGCAATCTCTTTAGCTTTGAAAAAAAAAACATGTTTCGATGGTTGACATTTTTAGCCAAAAACAATTAATTTCAGCTCTCCGTGCACCAAAAGTTGACAAGTTGCGTTTTTTCTCTTACACTCTTGCCAACATCATCCTTTGAGGAGACCAAGTCTTCCATCTCAGCTTTGAGCAGCTTATTGGTCCGGTCCAGCTCGTCTTTAATGTCCGACATGGTCTCCAACTCGCGGGCCAGTGTCAGTGCTCGCGTTTCCTTCTCCCTGGCCTCAGCCTCGGCCTTGTCGCGCTCCTCTGCATACTGAGTAGAAATAGTTTTCTCTTCGGCCAGCATCTAGGGAGAAGAGACCAGGAGAGGCAGTTACAGCACACTGACAATTTTTTTTTTAAACTAAACACTCTTTAATAAAGGTGACATTTTGTGGTGAAGTGAACAGTACATTCAAAACTATTTGAGAATAATTATCCCACGTTTTCAGATTTGTGTTTTCTATATAATCTGATGACACTTATTGCTGTTGTCATTTGTTTTTGTATAATTATATCCGTTGCTTGAGTTTTGCTTTTACTTTTTTGTCTGCAGTTTTATGCAGTCGTCTTAAACATCTCATCCTAACCCTTTAAACTGTCAAAAGAAAAATATGCAGCCTTTTGTTGAATTATTACTTGTTTTTGCTCTGTGCACAAAATACACTGTTGACATGATACCTGGTCAAACTTCCTCTGCTTCTTCTCCAGGCTGGAGACGATCTGCCTCAGGTGTTCCTGGTCCACTATGAGGTCATCCAGCTCCTGCTGTAAACGGGTTTTTGTCTTGTCCAGTTTGTCGTAAGCTGCCGTCTTCTCCTCCAGCTGCTGCATCACGCTTTCCAACTCCCTCTGTGATCGCTTGCGGCCCTCCTCTGCCCCCTCGAGGGACAAGGTCTCATTTTCCAGCTTCTTCTTCAAGTCTGCCAGCTGAAGACGTGAAAGAAAGGAGAGGGCAGGGCATTAGAAGGACAAGAAGAAAAATATGTGAAAGTTCAGGGACATTGTGGACTCCTGATGAATGAATCAAGGCTACGGGAGGGATGATGTCCTCCTTCTCCATCACTGATTCGAGGCCAGTCTGAAATCAACTCTCTTGAACGATAGAGATCTGACAACACAGTACAATTTCAAAAACTGCTGTTGAGTGCGATGTGTTTAAGTGCACAGATAGAGCGTGACACTGTGCACCGACCTGGGTCTGCAGAGTGGTGATCTGCTTCTCCACGTTCTTCTTGCCCTCTTCCTCTTCCTCCAGCATCTCCCGCAGGTTGTTCTGTTCGTCCTCCAGCTGCCTCAGGCGGGTGGAGAGGGCGAGCTTCTGACGAGTCTCCTCTTGGAGCAACTCCTGGAGGCAAGAGAAGAAAAAAGACAAAACATCAGAAAAAAACATGCTAAAAACCCTTTAAATTAAAGTTGTTTCTAGTTTTTTGCATGCATTTGTTCACATGGTAAATTTGCACTATTAAAAGTCATGCTGAATTAGCTCTTGACAGTTCCTGTTTGAAGAGTCACCATGAACGTGCAGAAACTATCACTAGATTACTTTTAACAGTGAAGAAGACATAAGATCATGTGATGATTATCAGGAAAGACCAGAAGTTAAAAGGAGCGTCTTTTTTCTAGAATTTCTTAGTAGATTTACGGACATTGGGGATATAAATATCCTTGGTAAGCGGGAGTCACACTGAATCTTAAAACGTGAATAATTTCTGTGTTCAAATTTGACTGAGAAAAAAAAAACAAGTGCGAAGTTTGATGTGTGGGTGATGCAAACATGTTGCTAAGATGTGTGGCAGATACTGTGTTGCTTGTACGCCAATACTGCATGTCCATATACAGAAGAAATGTGGGGTAAATAGATACTGTAAGAAATTAGAGCTGCAAAAAGATTGTTTTCTCTAATCATGGCTTGGTCAATAAAAACAGTTCAAAACCCAAACATTGTATTTACAATGTTATGAAATGGTGAAAAGCAGCAAATCCTCACATTGGACAAGCTTGAACTGGAAAATATTTGCTTAAAAAATGAAAAATATTTATTAAAACAATTGCTTAAATGACTTCTTGTTTCAGACAAGAGTACATTTGACACAATAAACATGCATTTGTACCTGTGCATCCTGCAGCTGAGAGTCGGTAGAAGAAAGGTCTTTGCTGGATTTGATGTTCTTGTTGTCTGCTTCACTCAGGAGGCTGTTGACATTGTCCAACTCCAACTAGACACCAGAACGAAAGAAAATTAAAAATGGACACAATATAATTAGCCACTCAACCCATACTAACAGAAATATCATCACAAACGATCCTCCTTTCCGCCACCTACTCTTCCTTTACTTCCCATTCACTCAGTTCTCCGCCCTTGAAATACTGTACCTGCATCTTGGCCACCTTGTCGGACACCTCCTGCCTCTGTCGTTCACTTTCGCTGAATTTGATCTGCAGTTCTTGGACCTGGGTTTCGGCCTTCTTGCGACGTTGTTCAGAGTCTCCTTTGCCTTGTGTCAGAGTCTGCATCTCAATCTGCAACTCGTTCCACTCGCTCTCCAGAGCATGCTTGGCTTTGTCCACAGACGCCTTGGTCTGCAGGAGCAAGCACACATGAAGCATGCGATTGTTGTTATTCAGAGGTTTGTTAAGCATCCTTCTCTATTGACCACCCAGTTTATTCTTGCACCTGTTCTCCTGATTCCATTCCTACCAAACTGTTCAAATCTGTCTTTCATTGCTTTATAAAGAACATTGAAAATACTATTAAAAGCTCCGTGCAGAGTGGTCATTTCTAATCTTCCTTTTCTGAACAAAATACTGTTAAATAAAATTATATATATATATATATATATATATATATAAAACCCACAATATAGACGACACATACCAATCTGGTTTCAGAGCCACATTATAGCAGTGAAACAGCTCTCTAAGAGTATTCAATGGCCTTAAGATCAACAGTGAGTCGCAGAGAACTTTGATTCTAGTATTGCTTGATCTCACTGCCGTCTTTAAAATTGTCAATTCTGACATTTTAATTCAACGACTCCTTGTTTCAGTCGGTTTAGGGGATGCTGTTCTTAACTGGTTTTCATCCTACTTCATCCGAGCTTCTATGATTCAATCGGTAGTTTTATATCTGCAGAAACAAAAATGTGCTCTGGGGTTCCACAGGGGTCCGTTCTTGGGCCACTGCTTTTCAGTTTAAACATGCTCCCGCTTAGTATTATCATAAAGAAACACAATGTATCAAACCATTCATATGTTCACATTTCCCTTTTCCTCTGATGATCCCAGTCCTGTTAACTAACTAGTAAACTGAATTAATATTAATTGACTTTTACTACCAACTACAAGCAGCTCAGTCTTGTCTGTATTCAGCTGTAAAAGTTTCTGGACATCCAGCAGAGACAGGAAATGTATTCACACTTGCCCACTGTATTTCAGAGACAGCAATGCCCAGTCTGAAACCCGAGTATTATTTTGGATACTAATTTCAATTTTGAACATCACCAGTATCACCAGAACAGCATTGTAGAACTTAAAAAGAAAATATGTAAAAACTTAGAGCAAAAATGCAGAGTTCTTAAAACACAAATGAAAATCTGAACATATTACTCTGGTACTGAAATCCCTTCATTGACTCTCGCTACAATACAGACAACATTCAAAATCCTGCTTATAGTCTATAAAGCACTTAATGGTTCGGCTCCTCAGTACATTTCTGACTTGCTCACTGATTATAACCTGATCAGGCCTCTCAGATCATCAGGCAGAATGCTCCTTCGCTGCACCCAGAATTAGATCCAGAGTGTGTGTTCACAGGTGTTTCTATTTGATTATGTTGATGTTTTGTTTTTCATTGCTGTGTAGTTGGCTGCATTCTTGTGTCGTTTAGGCTACCTATGTTCTTATGTTTATGCCTATACAGTATTTTAACATTCTGCCTTTAAATGTAGAGTACTTTGAGTTTACTACATAAATAAGATTGCCATTACCCTCTTGGCCTGTTCCAGCTGTTCATTGAGCTCTTCAAATGCCTGGTTGTGTTTTTGTCTCATGTCAGCCATCTGCTGCTCGTGGATCTTGGCCTCGTCATCCAGATTCTTCTTCAGATGGGTGACCTCCACCTCCCGCTTGGACCTGCAGAGACAGAATGAGGAAGTGAATAAGAAACAACGAGAAGTGAGGAGAGAACAGAAGCGAAACAAGTAAAATGCATAAATCTTTGCGCACTCATGTTGCCCTCAGAGTCTTCCACATGAAGACTTTGATCTGTCTAACACTTTTAAAACAACAACACACTTGTGGCAGTAAGACTACGTAGTTTTGACCATTACCTCAGCTCCTGCTGTGCTGCGGTGGAGTCCAAAGTGTCCTCCAGTTCAGTCTTGAGGGCCTCCAGCTCCTCTCCCAGGTCCCTGCGGTGTTTCTCAGCCTTGGCCCGCGCCTGCCTCTCCAGCTCCAGATCCTCCTGCAGCTCGGAGATCTGAGCCTCCAGCTCCCTGATCTTCTTCTGGGCCATGTTCTTGGCTGCAGCCTCCTCCTCGATCCTGAAGGTGAGATAGAGAGAAGGGATGAGATTGACAAACAGGTACTCCATGCGTTAGTTCTCACTTCCAAGAACATTCACTGCACTAAAGCTTTAAGTAAAAAAAAAAAAAAAAATTCATTTATTTTTCTTAAACCTGGACAGTGCAGCGAGGAGTTCCTCCTCCTTCTTCGCCAGCTGAGCTCGGAGTTCATCAATCTGAGCCTGCAAGTCTGCCATATGGTCATTGAGCTCACTGGAGTCTCCCTCAAGTTTACGACGGTTCTTCTCCAACTCCTGACGCACCTTTTCCTCTTTTCTTAGACGATCTGTGTGCGAGAAGACAGAAACACAAATTTGCCATTTACTTTTACTTTCAAAAGGTAAAAAAAACACATTAACAGAGCTCGATTGTGTTCACGAAGTGCTTTTTCCTCTCCATGGCTTCATAAAATGGGAGTGTGACGGTTAGATTTCTTTTTTTTTTTAAACAAATTAAATAAAAATGAATTTCAAACAACAAAAATAATTATGACTCGTATATGAAACAACGGATACTTGCCCTCCAAATCTGTGATCATGGCTTCATGTTTATTCTTGAGTTTCTGCAGGCTCTTGGACTTCTCTTCCTCCTCAGTCAAGTTGGTGGTGAACTCAGAGATCCTCTCCTCCATCTGTTTCTTCTCCTGAGGTTATAAAAGAATAAATAAATTACTCATTGCCCCAGGTGTAATGGTTTTGTTTATTTAGGCTGCATTTTTCTTGTGAATGCTGAATGTGTGGGCTACGTTAACATGTACGAGACCTTGATGAACTTGTTGTTCTGGTCGTCCAGCACCATGACATCCTCCTCTAGCTTCTTCAGCTTGGCGTCCGTGGTGAGCTTCTCCATCTGGAGTTTCTGTCTGGCTGCTTCCTCCTCGTCCAGCTGCTGCTCTAGGTCCTGGATGAACAACAAATAATTTGCAATATTGAGCATTTTCACCGTTTCCCCCCCCGCCCCCCATCACATCTCTTATTGTGTATCCCGCAGGACTCAACTGACCGTGATGTTCTGCTGCATCTTTTTTCTCTCGGTGTGCAGCTGGGTGGCCCTCTCTTCTTCCTCCTCTAGGCGAGACTCCAGGTCATGCAAGATCTCCTCCAGCTCCTGCTTCCTGGTGGCGAGACGGGATCTCATCTCCTCAGCCTCCGCACACAGCTCCGTCTCTGCCTGGAGCTGCTCTTGAAGAGCTAACTTCTCAGCATTCAGCTAGCAGCGGGAAGTCAAAGGAAAGTGAGACTGGATAATCACATCTCGGTGCGGCATCATTCTAAATAAAGAAGACTGATGACTTAATGAAGATCCACTAATTAACTAAGCCACTTTAACATATTTAAAATAAGGCTGACCATAGCTTAAGCTCCCTCCAGTGTCTTCATGGAGACTCCTACCTGTTGCTGCTTTGACTCAAATTCTTGAAGCTGCTGCTGAGCCTGCTCTTGTCTCTCCCTCACTTTGTCCAGTTCCTCTTCTTTGGCCAGCATCTCCTCTTCCTGCCGAGTCACTTGCAGCAGAGGTTTCACCTGGAAGAAAAAAACAAAAACAACGTTATTAGAGCATATGGAGATGTTTTTTAGGGTGGCTGAAGTGGCACTCTCGTGAGAAACTGAAGACGGTGAGCAGAAATCTTTATAAAAAGTGTAAAAATAATTAAATTAGCATTTTCTTAGTTACTAGAAGTGCAGCTAGAATACAATAAAAGGTGAGTCATCAATATATGCCCGATTTAGATGCCAATATCTCACAAATGACATCAAGTATGTAGTCCAAAATCTACAAATCTATACCCAAAGCTGAAGAATTCAGATTTGGATCCAAGTTGGAGCAGAGTTGCAAAAATGAGGGCTTACAACTCGACTTGGGACATATCTGCTAACAACCTGCTTTTAGTTATTTAAAAGGATCTTTCTTTAGCTTTGGTAAGAATGCCAGCATAGTAATCGCTGCTCAGCTTTGTCCGAGATTCATAATATTGCAATAAAAAATAAGATGATTTTAAAGTCTGCAGAGTGATTCAGAACAGGACTTTTGGCTCGTTTTTGTTGAAATAGCAAAAACATTTAAATCTGTATACACGTATTTTTCTTAACCATGACACCAGCATGGTTCAACTACTGCTGTCCCGTTATTGGGTTGTCCAGTGACGAGCAGCGTCATTAATCTCTTACCTTGGTGAAAAGCCTCCACCACTGCCAGTTCCTGAGTTTCAGGTAAGCAACACAGTTCCTCTGGATAACCTTCATGGCCGTCAGCTGCTGCTGTCTCTTGGTAAAGGCTCTGAAGTCAAAAACAATAACATATTTGCCATCTTGTCTAGAAATGTGTTGCGTTCCATTTATTCATTAAACTATGCAAATATGTTTCTTGATAAAATATGTTCAGAGTTAATCCTTCATACTTGCGAGCCACATATCCTCTGCAGAAGGCCTGGAAGCTGATGATCACATCAGTGATCTTTATGTCTCTCTCCTCCTCCAGGTGAGCCAGGACTCCGGCTCTGAAGAACACTTTACTTTGACCGACGCGGAACAGGTTTGGGTCCAGCTCCAGAGCTTTGATCTGACATGAAGAAGACATGTAGAGACTCAGTGACGAGTCCCAAACCTTGAAATGGAGAACAATGAGCCATTTCTTTTCAGATTCATTGTTCTTACCATGAGCACACAGGCTTGCTTGCCGTCCATAAAGCCCTTTGGGATGGAGTTTGGAGTGAGGATTTCATACCTGAGAGACAAGCAAGCAGAATTAAATTACTCTCGTAGTTTGACAGGAGTTTTTCGAATAAATGTGCCTTTTTTTTTTAACTTTAGGCCTTTTGTAGCCATGTAGTTAAAAGCACATTCACTGTTGTGGATGCATGTCTGTGAATGATCTCTCTTTTTTGGTCTTCATTTTTCATGTTTGTCCTACTTGAGAACTTTATGAAGTTTAGACCAGGACTGGGTTTTTAAATTGGGTGTGTAAAATATATAGTAAATGTTTGTCAGGTATGGGTTTTGTTTGTCACCTTTGTCTGAACTCCTGGAAGACGACACGGTTGGGGAAGCCCTGTCTGCAGATGCGAATCCCCTCTAGGACTCCATTACACCTCAGCTGTTCCAGAACCAGGTGAGGCTCCAGTTTACCAGCCTGAAGAAGAAACAAAGCATCATTGTGTTTCTATTTTCAGACCATTATGTTTCGTCAAACTGAAAAAATATATTATGATTAGAAGTTAGTTTCTCATCTAAATTGAGCGACTAACAAAAAAAAAAAAAAGTGTCATATGTTGTACAAATCTGTGACATCGGGCTGCATTAACAAAACCATCTTGTCCAATACACAATGTGTCAGGACTTCAATGAGAACTGGTGGATCCCCACATCAAGTGAAGCAGAAGACTTTTCCCAGCATTAATCTCTAGTTCTTCTCTTCTTCGCTATAGTTGAATTAGCACCAGTATGCCCGCGCACATTGGTCGTTCATTATATTGAATGTTCCTTCACTTGTACCACGAGTGTCGTTCTTTGTTCTGTACCTTCTTCTCGTGGTTGGGGATGATGCAGCGGACGAAGTTGGGGTTGGTGTTCCTGAGCGTGGCCATGAGGTTACTCAGCTGCTCCTTGTACAGCTGGCCCACAGTGCGGAACATGCCCTTACGGGTTCTGGACGCACCGTGAATTGAGTCCGACATTCCTGCCACCTTATCCAGGCCGACGATACGGTCCACTGCCAGGACACAAACAAGGTGGAAAACAATGTTGTCAGTGTGTTTTATGATGCTGAAATTAAATCATTATTTCTCATAATGAAAACATATTTGTAACTCACTTCTTTCTCATGTAGAGAATAAAAAACACCAGAAGGCGCAAACAAATGTTTGAAAACCTACTTCTACTATTGGTGCATTTCAGTATTTATATTTTACTGACAAATTAATTGAGGGTTATTTTAACGTGACAGATCCAAACTAGGTCTTGTCCAATGCACACAGAACATTTTTAATTCCTGCACAATGTCAGCACCAAGTTTGTTGGAAATGCCTAAAATGTTCCAGTCATGGACCTTAAACAGGCATCAAATGTTGCATCTCCAATAATTTCAGCATCAACAGTAGCACACAGCAGTAAGCGCTACGTGATTTTGGATAAATTTAGTTACTCACTGTCTCTCCACAGCTCAGCAGTGAATTTGTCCGTAGACTGGTTGAACAAAGTGGCCACACACTCATTCAGAGGGTCCATGTTCTTCATCAGCCACGCGTCTGCTTTGTAGTCAACCTGCACCAGAGGAGGGACATGTTTAAAATTATAAAGTTGAAGTTACCAGATCCTTGTTACTTTGAGTTACTGATGCCCCGTTTTATTCTGAAGCACAGAACGTTTATACGACATTGACTGAATTTACAAATCAAATGTCTACGTGTGTAACCAGTGGCCTTACTTTGTGTACTCAGAATTGAGCCAGAGAAATGTTGTGGCCATCTAGTGGTTGAAAGCAACTACGAGAACAAGTACAATTTTCAGCTGCTTTTACTTTACTTGAGTACTTCATACTCTGCTACATTTAAGAGGGAAATAATGTACTTTTCACTCCAATACATATTTACATGACGGATGTAAATAATAGTTCAACTGCAGATTGAGATTGTTCAAATAAAAGTATATGATCACTTAATAAAATATGGTTCTTTCTTCTAGATCAAACAACCCGATAGGTTATAAAGTAGCTAAAATATGATCTCCCTCCACTAACTACAAAAATCAAACTACTACAGTCATGTTAGTCCACCAATAATAATAAATCATCACTCTTTAACAAACCCAACAATATAAACTTTATCATCATTGACCTTTCCAGCATAGTGTATAATGCAGAAATCGGCGTCGTCCTTGAGTTTCTTGGGTTTCTGGAACTTGGGGTTTGTCCCCTGCTCCTGAACCACTTTCTCCACAAAGCTCTTGTCTGTGGCTTTAGGGAACCAGCACTCTTCATCCAGCAGAGCCAGGATGCCTGGAGGACCGGCCTGTGATAAACAGAGGGAGAAACAAACGCACGTCAGTCAGTCTGCAGTTCAAATAATCACATGCCTCAGTTTGTGTTTAGTCAGTGAATTCTGCAGAAAAAGGCTTGCAACCTTCATCTCAAGTGTTACTTCCGGCTGAGAGAAGTACTGTCAGTGTTATCTGTACAAGTCTCGAGGAGGAATAATAACTGGGAGACTTCTCACATGTTTTTCAATGAGGTCGATGCAGGGCTGCAGGTCGAGGCCAAAGTCGATGAAGCTCCACTCGATGCCCTCCCTCTGGTACTCCTCCTGCTCCAGGATGAACATGGTGTGGTTGAAGAGCTGCTGCAGCTTCTCATTGGTGTAGTTGATACACATCTGCTCAAATGAGTTCAACTGCAAGAGAGAATAAGAGAAAACATTACTCGAACGTCGGATAATTAAAAATCTGCAACTTTTGTCAGAAGCCCTCCACGTCTGGAGAGTGACGGGGCTGCAGACTTCATCATAAGGTGTTACCTGCCGAGTCTTACAGGGACACTGTTGCCCATGAATTTCTATGAGGAATTTGGTATTGACTTCTGGTTGTGAATTAAACCCACATCTTTTAATCAAATTAAACGTCGACACCACTCTATAGCATGCAGCATTAAACAGACTCCTGTATTGCTGACACAAACACACAGAGTGGCTGAGCCCCATCAGAGTGCTCTCTCTGATCACAGAACTAGAGTTACGATGCATAACTATCAAATCTGTCAAGCCCTGAACAGCTCACCTCAAAGATCTCAAATCCAGCAATATCAAGGATGCCAATGAAGGAGGCTCCCTGTCTCTTGGTCTTGTCCAGGGCCTTATTGATCCTCAAGACCAGCCAGCGGAACATCCTCTCATAAGAGGCTTTGGCCAGAGCTTCGATAGCAAACTCAGCCTGCTCCTGGGTCTGTGCCTTCTGGACATAATCCCTGCCAACCTGCAAAAACAAACGCTCCAATGTCATCCTGCAATACTAAGGTCATAATCACAAAAAGAAACTGGCAATTGACAAAATCTTTTTCATTTATTTTGGATGAAGAAACTAAATTCACACCATTTTCAAACAAAAGAAAAAATGTCCTGACAATACATCCATAAACTGAGACAAAAAAGGTGGAAATTTGCATCAAGCAACCATCAGTTGAAAAATATGGTGAACATTTATATTATCGAATATCAGAGAAACAATCATGTTTTCATTGCCATGCAGACCTTGATTCTGGGAGACAGGATGGCTCGTGTGAAGTCGGTCACATTGATGCTCAGCAGGTGACACACTTTCTGGGCGGCTGGGGGTGAAACATGGGGGTCACATTGGAGGACGTGAAGGTGGATGTTTGATGAATTGGGAAGGTTTGAGAAACTGAGACAGACAGCATGCGCAGAGGAAATGATGATGGAGAGTGTGTAAATGAGCGTACCAGTGTCGTCGGGCATGGAGGCCTGGTCAGAGTGACGCTCCTTCTTGAAGGTCATGTTCCCCAACTGCAGCACGGCCGACACCACCTTCAGCAGACCTGACAGACAGACAGAAGAGGTCACTGTGTGCTGCAGAGGAAAGAGTCGCATGATGATGAAGATTATGTGCCACCGTACCACACGTTTGATGATCTACCACATTCTCACATGAGTATGTGGGCTCTAACAAATGTGTCAAATGAATTTTCTTCCTCATAAAACGTATGTTAAGCTGATTTTTTAAGCATTTCAAATTCTGCATCGTTTACATCCACAGCTTGCAGTCTTCTTCTTCCCAGTCTTTGCTGGCACATCGCTGGAGCATTACAGCCACCTGTACGTCAGCGGAAAGGTATGAAACCATTGACGGGATTGTGCATCGCGTCACCCGTGCGTGCGTGCGTCCTTGTGCATGAGATAAACAAACCGGGCACCCACCCAAACTCCAAAGGGAACCTTTGATTGCTAATTAAATAAATCCTTAGTCACAGCCCTATAAACAAGTTTGAAAAAAATGAAGATTAGGTACCAATTCTTTCCTCTTCTGGGACGCTCATGATCTGAAAGGCGTCCATGGTCTCAGTGAACAGGTCCGTGTCCTGCTGGCCAGGTATCGTCACGTTTCCATTGGACATGAAACGATACTTGCTGTAATCCTCCAGACACAACTCAGCTAGACAGTGAAAAAGGGGAGAGAACCAAATCAGCTACTTCCCATGTACCTCTATAAGTTGCTGAATAAATGTACCGGCTCTTGAACAAGTTCAGTAAACATATCCCAGTTGGACAGATTCTCGTCGTAATAAAATGACTCACAGCGCAGCTTGTCCCCCGCTCCACTGAGCATGTAGTAAAAGATGTGGAAGCTCCTCTCATCTTTAGCTTGTCGGACGGCCCGAGACTTCTCCAGCAGATCTGGTAACATTTCAGTCAAGGACAAACATGCAAACGCAGCAAGACAACAGCATCTTTAAATGTATAGGAGCAAAACTGGATCAACCCACATGTTTTTTTGTAATAATGCGATTCATTCCTAAACTTTTTTTGGTAATATGCACGAAAGGACAATTCAAAAACTGAGACTTACGGGACCTAAGGTTGCTCTTGCATCTGCACTTTTACCCCACCAGGTGGCCCTGTCTAGTAGAGGATTCACACGGGACAAGTCTGCATCTTCCTGCAATTTACTGACATTATCCCGTCTAAAATTATGTCACGGCTCTGTGCCCGGCTACTTATATTAAAATTATGCAATATGATATTTTCTATCACATATGGGTTGAGGGAAGCTCTTATTTGCACTTGGGCCACCTAACAGGTTAATCCAGTAAGTTAGTAGCATATTTCTTAAAAAGGATGCAAGTTTCGATGTTGGCTCCAACGATGTATCCGTTGACGTCAAAGTTGATCCTGATGAATTTTCCCTACAAGAGAAAACAAATTTAAATAATTTTGATATGCAGTACTAAAACGAAAAACATAAAAAAAAAAAAACAGTCAGCTTCTTTTGTCTGTGCTCTTCTCACTGGTTTAGGTTTGAGTGTTTAGCTCAAACCTAATAATATCTAATGCTGTTCATTTGGATCGGTGCTTATTAGACATGAACGTTATGTTATTCAGAAAACAATTAAGTTTTCAGGGGCTTCGATTCGTTTTCTTACAAATCTTGAAGAGTTGTCGTTCTTGACGGTCTTTGCGTTGCCGAAGGCCTCCAGGATGGGGTTTGCTTGCAGCAGCTGTTTCTCTAGTTCCCCCTGACGGAGAGGACACAGTGTCAGAAACTATAAACAACAATAACTTATTTATCATGACTCTAAGCTGCAAAATAGTCAGGCAAGCGCAGCTCAAAAACCGTGCATTTACTTGCAGCCTGCAAAGGCTTCTAAAAAACAAAAAGAACTACCTCAGGGGATGTTTGCCCAATCAACCACACACACAAGCAAATACTGAATCCTGCACATTCCAACACACATACCAGCAAGCCCACTCAAGCAAAAAAAACTCCTGTAAAACCATCCCTGTCCATACAAGCACAAACAAGCCGGTTAGCCAAGATCACCCCAAACAACCTTCATAGCTACAAACTACTACATAATGATGAAATCGGGACTGACCAGATTGAGAATAAAAAAAAGCTGTCAGCCAATACGGCTTTAAAACTATAGGCACACAGACGAGGTGCATTTCAGAATTTGGGACAAACCTCAGATAAGTTTACTGCTCAACTACTCTAATGCGTCGTTGGTAGTCCACTGTCATAAGGGAAATAATCATAGAGCAGACAGGTCTCTTTGTCTTCGAAACCCACACCAGACTATTTATAGTCTATGGAAAACTTAAGTTTGCATTTTACAAAAAACTATTGAACTCACGAGGGGTTATGATGATAACATTGATACCAGTTTCATATGTGTATGCTAAATATGAAGCTAAAACCAACAGCTAGTTAGCTTAGCATAAGGACTGAAAACGGGGGAGAATTGCTAGCCTGCTTCTGTCCAACGGTAACGGCACAAAACACAAAGTGTTAAATGTCAAACTGGTATTTAAGGGGCTAGCAGTTTCCTACATTTCCAGGCAGTATGCTAAGATAAGCATCTACAGAAATGTCCCATGTACCTGCCTAGGGATTATAGGGGGGAAATAACAATTTGCATAAACCTGGTACATTACATCTCTCCTTATATAAAAGGTTAAGGTTCTTTGTGTAATGTCCATGTTTAAAAGGAATAGTTTGTGTTTCTTTATTTAGAGTGCAGTGGGCGATATTAAAGTAATATTTTAATGCATTTCCTCCAAAAACCCAGACAATACGACGTTTCCCGTTAGTAGAGAAGTGCATGTGCATAAAGAGTCAGACACCATGCGTATGGAGTCAGAGAGATGAACTCACATGTGATAACACTGCATTGCCCTGGAGAAGAGGTGAGAAAGGACAGAGTTCAACACATTTCATAGCAACTTCAGCACACACATTACATATCTGCAGAGGAAACCTGGTGTCACCTGACGCGCCACGAAGAAGTGATGCGTCTAACATTTCTTATGAAAACCTGTTAAACAACCTAAATATAAAGAATACGAGTACAAGCAGACACATTCACTCAATTTCACTTTTACTCCGAGGTGGTGAGGCAGGCACGTCGAGGCCTGAAAGAGGAATGCGCAGTCGTCGCTATCAGGTAGACTGCGTCATAGAGATGGATATCAGGGGAAGAACAGGGAGGAGAGGAAAAATAAAGGGGGTTTCCATCCAGGTCTTTCTGAATCTTCAGACAAACCATCAGGAGAGAGTCAGGAAGAGGGAACGAAAAAGAAAAACCGTTACGTGTACTGACCTGCTCTTTCTTGGACTTGAAAGATGAGGCAACGTGGGCGAGATACTGAATGACTTTCTTGGTATTTTCTGTTTTCCCTGCTCCTGATTCCCCACTGTAGAGACAGAAAGATGTAGACACAGAATATGTATCAGAGAAGTCAGCACACTGAACATTATGATCAGGCATTAAAAGTGACACATTACACAAGAATAAAGACATGGTTTGCAATAAAAACTACTCTTTTTTTTTTTTTTTTCCCTCATAGCTGACAAATATAAAACTGCTTCCAAGAACGAACTTCGAACATATTTATTTTACCAAACACGGGTGAGAAAATCAGCAAGTGCTCATAAAACTGATAACTTTAACATCTACAATTCAATGACAACTTGTCAAATTTTATCTGCTGATCATCATATGATGTAATGAAAGCCACTAAATTAAGCTAAAGGTGAGATTGTTTTGTTCGAGTCTTGAAGGGAAACTAAATTCAAGCTTGATCCTACAACCAACAGGCATCTGTATGAATCAGTGCAAAAAAGGAATCAAGGAAAAAAAGCTGTTCACTTTTCTAAACCAAGTTGTTGTGAAGATACCAAGAGGACAGAGTGACTTACGTGCAGAGGATGGACTGGTCCTCACGATCTGAGAGGAAGAGACGGAGGAAAAGTCATGACATTACAGACAAAACACAGGCAGCTGAAGTGATACCCAGTAATAATACGACATGAGATTGTTTAGTTTCTGTGGCGTGTGAGCCATGTTGGGCTGAAATGATTAATACACTGATTAATAGATTCTCTGGCTACAGCTACTCTAATGTGAAGATTTGTTTTCGTTGTTTACATCATTGTGAATTAAAAATCTTTGAGTTTTCGCCTGATGGTCAAAGAGGCCCCCTGGGGCTTATTTGTACTGTAGCTGACACACTGTTTTCTCTTAAACTCTGTTACCCTGCATCATGCTCCTGTAGGCCGTGTCTGTGATGGCGTAGATGTGAGGGGGCATCTCGTGTCTCTTCTTGCCCTTGTACATGTTCACTATGTCCTCTGAGTAGATGGGCAGGTACTTGTACGGGTTGACCACCACACAGAAGAGACCAGAGTACGTCTGGGTAACACAGAAGTTAGTTAGTGTGAGAGAGGAGTGTGAATGCAACCACTTAAATAAGCATCTGCCACTACGAGGAGACCCGTTGCATGAGAATATATACAAACGTGCGTGTCCACCCGAACTCACATAGATGAGTCCAGAGTAGTATCTCTCCTTGAGGTTGTGCAGCACCGAGGCCTCGTTCAGGCAGGTGAGCTCCGCCATGTCCTCCACCTTGCTGAACTTGGGTGGGTTCATCTTCTGGATGTCATCCTTGTTTACCTTCACCTGAGATTTACAGAGACAAGACACCAGTTAGAAGGACGACCTCAACCAGACCACGACTGGGGAAACACGTACATTTTGACATCGATGGTGAAATGAAAATGCTGGCTCTTTGCCGGTAGTAAACAACTTAAAGGAAACAGACAAATGGATTTAGAGTCTAAAATAGAAATTCTCCACTTTCACCTTCTTGCCCGAGTCGGTCAGCTCCACCATGCACTCCTCTCCCTGCTCCTCCTTGACAGAGCCGGGCTCGAAGCCCAGCTTCTCAGAGGGGACCCACACCAGCTTCTTGGTGGCCCAGTCGGCCTGGGCCACAGAGGAGCTCCCCCCACTGCGGTCCCCATACAGGAACTTGTCTGCGTCCGTCATGGTAGCTTTAGGACAGAGCAAGAGAACATTTTAAACCAACATGAAGCCATTTGTGTAGAGTCTGACCTTAGGAAGAGAGCTGGAATAAAAAAAAAAAAAGGTCAAATAATAGATATTTCACTGTGATCATTATTGCTTTAGTGTAGATGGCTTCCCCATGTGAGCTAAATATTTTTGATATGAAGGAGTGGAACATTCTCCAAAGTGGGCCATCAGTTTATGCCACGGCCATTTCAGATTCTCTACCATTTTGCATTCTTTGTTCAACAGTTTATTCGCTACATCACCAACACATTTAATTAATGAATCCATAAAAACATGGAAATGACAGCGCTCCCATCCCAATCAACCAGCATTGTGATGCAGGTTTCCAAATTTGGCACCTAAAATAAAGATGAACTGGGAATTCATTTTGTAGTAATTTGTTGCCAATATTCTCATAGGTGTGGCCAACAAGCCTCAACATAAACAACCTTAAGTGTTGAATTTTGTGTTCCTACAAAGTTTCATGGTACTAAACTAACAAAATGGTGCAAAAGCGTCATGATCAATTCATATGGTCATAACTCAGTCATCATTGTTTCATGAAGAATCAGGATTCAGGAGTTCTTTTAAACCAATGGCTTCCCAGCAGGCAGTCATTACAGTCGATTACTTATGTATTTTGTTGCAGACAAACACCCCATCATGCAGTAGAGAACCACCCTCTCTCCACTCATATTCTGTCATTTCTCTACCTTTGAAATCAGATAAAAACAAAAATGCCACAAAACATGTATTAACAAAAAAAAGGTATATCTATTTTTATAAATAATTAGAATAGCCAATATCTAAACTTCTCTATAGTGCCGAACGTTGTATTGTACTCAATGTTGAGAACATTTTGCCTCGCCTCAAATGACATACGGGGCGACAGAAGAACTTTTCAATGTCACATGCAACAAGTACAAAGGGAGAAGTAAAGCACACCGTCTTTAAACCACAAGGGCTGCTTGTCATGCGACTAAAACCACCACTCATTGTGTGTGATTTATAGTCACCGAGTTGAGCACTACAATGACTTCAGGCTTTCACTAAAACTTTTCACATACATTTTAACTGGCGTGCGTGTGTGTGAGCCGACGTGAACTCTTCCAGGCCATGAAATTATCTGCTCTGTCAGACGGTAACAGGAGGAATAGCACAGGTTTGGGCACATTACAACCACCGCAGCTGTCATTTCACATTTCACTGTATTATTACGAGCATGCAACGTCTATACCTATGACCTATAACCCTAAGTGTGCATGAATACAGACAAATGTAGAAAGGATGGTAAACAGTCACTGTAGCATTAGCAATCCAAATGTTTAGTTCAAACAAACCCGTTTAGTTTCCTTGCCGGTTTATTCATGACCTGAGTCCCAACAGAGTCCACATAACAATTAGTAGCTCATTACTGATCTCTACAGTGAGACACCCACTCTCCACATTTCTACCTGTCCGTCCTCTATTACCTGTCTGACCTACATTCCTTCCTCACCAGCTCATTAAAAACACAGAATTCCACAAATTCCCAACTCCTTCTCCCACTCCTCATTATCCACAACCCTCTCTCTAGAGCCACAGGTAATACATGTGCAGATATTACATATTCGGCATCAGGAGAGCGAGGCTGGCTCTGAGCATTTAAAGCCTCTAGCAGTGAGTTATGCAAAAGTGCTGGTGGAGGTCGGCGGAGGGATGCGCTGCAGTCAAGAGAGGAATGTCAGGAGCAAGTCTGGACACAGACGGAAATGTTATTCTTCACCAACCACACCCTGAATAAGACTCATAAAAAAAGGAAGATACCATCAAAAAGATAAAGTCCATTACCTCCATTCTGCCTTCACTAACTAGTTGCATCATCTCATTTTCAAGAGGGTCCGACAAATCCCGACATTATAAAGAAAAACAATGTCCAGGGCTTTGAATAATATCCAAAACATTAATATTATTTGTATAAAAGTCAAGTCAATTTCATCCATCAAGCCCAAAAACACCAAATCTTACAATCTGTACACCCTCTATCCTTAGACCCTCGGTTTGGAGAAGCAAAACTCCCCCTAATTCTTTTTCATGGTGGAAAAAATAGCAACACTATTCCCAAGGAAATTACTGCAAGTAAAAACCTAAGTAAAGACTTCTCTCTTTTCAATCAAAAGGTGATATTATTTATACAAACATAAATGGTTATATATGAATGTTTGTACAGCAGCAGCAGTTTAGAGCAGCTACCTCCTCTCAGGTAGAGGATGGATGATGACAGAAACAGCTGAGCGTGTGCATTTATAGAGCGAGGGATAAAGGGATCAGTGCGCAGGGTGTCAGTCGTGTGTCTCTCTTAAGTTCATTAAGTGCTCAGACTCTTGAACATCAGTGGGGGAGGAGGACGAGGAACATAGTCTCATTTCTTCTGGTTCTTTCACGTAGCACCAAACTCAAAACTGAAGCAGCGGTCAGACAAAACTAAGAGCATTCACATATTTACAGTAACTATACCGGGTCCTGAATGCATCATCAATACTGAAAACACAAAACCATAAACGCAAATAGCCCACGCAGAGGACTTGTGACATTCACATGCATGTGGCTTCACTGTTAAAGCTATCCATGGGCTAACTTCCTCAGGAAGTTGCACACAAACTGCCTCTGCACATTCTGACACTATGTGGTTCAAAATGACTAGACGAACCGCTTCAATCTTCACTTCCACCCTCCTGTATTCGATTCTCGTCATTCAGAGTATCCACTACATCCCAAAAAAAGCTCAGGATGAGGAGTCTTAGTGTCTGACTGGGAGGGTTTCATGTAAAGACAATCAAACCCACGTCTGGAGACAAAAATCACCTAGTTGACCTCAGCGCTCCAATTGTCTGCGTGGGCCCCGTTTAATCCGCCTCTCCTGTGTTCTTATCGTGCACGTCTTCAACAGAGTCTCCAGGCTCCTGCTCTCTCCTGTTCTTGGCTGCCAGTCAATCCCCGCTTTATCCGGGCTTCCGTGGCGCTTACCCAACGGAGAGAGCACGAGCCCAGGGCCATCTGCAGCTGGTACCAAGGTCTGTGGGGTGACAATGTTGTGGCACTGACACATTAGGGATTAGTCAAAGTGAACGAGGAGATGGTGTTGAGGTGGATTGGTAGGTAGCAGCTCTGAAGATGTGAAACGGGTGAAGAAAAAAAAAAGTGGAGAAAAGTCATCAGCGCAACAAGATGTCAGTTTTTGTTTTTACGGTTTTAAAAAAAAAAAGGTGATGAGGAATGAGGAATTGTGGTAGAGCTGTCTAATTTCCCGGGCTGAACCAAAAGAGGAAGACTACATTTTGATCTGTAAACTTTTTTTTTTTTTTTAACAGCAAGTCATGTGTAGAGCTGGAGCCATCTTGTCAGACATAACTCCTCCTCATCATCAACACAAAGCCAAGCCCTCTTTTGTGACTGCATGTCAATTTTGTATCCCGAGGCAGAGACACACAGCGGCAGCAGGGTGTGTGCAGTTAGTTTTATGAAAAAAGAGAAGAGATCATCTCAGGGCTCACCTGACAAACAAAAGTGCACTGCAGGATCCAAACTAGGTCAATATGACAGATGCAAGTCAACACAGAATACCCGAGATGAAAACAGGAATTTTCATACAACATCCTGTCAAGTTGGATTGTGTCATTGTTCATATGATTATCATTATTTCCTGGTAGAAAAATTTAATTAAACATGCTACCAGTGATACAATTTAAGATTAAAAAGGTGTGTTTATACAGGTAAAATAAATCCAACAGCATTAATTTCACCTTTAAAATTAAACAGGGTTTAGCCACCTGTTTGATTGGAAAGCGATATTTATGTACCTTGTATATTCCTTATGAAAACGTTACTATTTGATGTTACTGGTTATACTAGTGGTGGTTTGTCTTGTGAGCATCATAAAGAGAAGTGAATGTCAGCTGTGGGTTCATGTCACAGCAGCCTTGACTCCGCAAAAGCACCATAGAAAGGTTTAAATAGCCCAGAGCATAACATATAATACAAATAAATCAATATTCGGAGACAACCAGGTGATAACTGAGCATGCGCGGGTTTAAATGTCTCCTCTGTGTCGCCTGATGAAAACACCTGGGCAGATTTTGAGCAAAACAAACATTTCTACTAGTCTTCCTTGAACTAAAAACTAACTAAACTAAACTTGTGCTGCTCAAAATGTTAGTGCACAGCAGCTCATAAGAATGCCCATCTGCTGAAGAAGACACAGTTAATACCACCCAGCTGTCCGTAATATTAACAATAATGAGAACACACCTGGTTTTCAATGGCAGGCAGTGCGCGTGAGCTCGGGTCGTCTGTTCCTGTTCCTGTTTGCAGAGCAAAGTCCCTTTGAAAGACACTTTGTCCACTAAACAAGAAGCCTCGCAGTGGAAAAAAAGCCTCGTCTCTGTCTTCCGCCGCGTCTCAACGCTCTCATGTGGTCCAGCTGCTCAGGCGTGGCTCTGCGAGGACGGACCGTCTGCACCTTTAATCCGCCCAGGTTTAGTTTTTTGCAGGTAAATTAAAACGCCCCGCCCCCCCGCGGTCTGTGGCGCGTTCAAGAGCTCCACGTGAAAACCTGGAGGTATGAGTTGTCGCTGCAAAGTGCCTCCCAGTCAAAAAGTTGATGCATTGTTTTCTCGGTGCAGATGCTGCTTTACGTGAGCTCAAGATGGGGCAAGTTGTGCGTTTGTGATTCATTCATTTGGATACATTCATGAAATACTGTTTTAGCTCGGGTATCATCCAGGAAATATTCTCATCACTTCGTTAGATGTGTCCTGGATGTGCTGAAGGCAGCACGGAGTTAACTATCGTACAATATGCTCACTGTCACATCCCCTTCACTGATGGACAGTGGCGGCTGGTGGAAAATGTTCTTGGTAGGGCTGTGCCACATCCAATCAATTTCAGCAAACATCCCAGAATGATTTAATGCAAACAAATTAAGGTATCAAACACGCATTACTACTTTGCAGTTAAATATTTAACATTTATTCCAACACGAAAAAAAGCAGTAAATAACACTTTCACAAACACGTCAGGACATCTTATTTTAGTCACCCTCACAGGGAATTCAGTATAATATAATATATATAACATATAATAATATTCTGTATAATATAATAATATATATATATATCATATAATATTCTGTATAATATAATAATATATATATCATATAATATTCTGTATAATATAATAATATATATATCATATAATAATATTCACTATAATATAAAACACACACACACACACACACACATATATATATATATATATATAATAATATATATATATATATATATATATATATATATATATATATATAATAATATATATATATATATATAACTATATATCCATTTCTCAGACAGGTGCTTCATGTCCCTCACTCCCTAACTGTCCATGCTGGTTCTGTCCCCGTTGTTTTAAAAAGATAAATAAGTTATTATCATGACGTCATCCAGCTAGTCAAACCTGTCTGGTGTACAGCTAGTAGAGAAGCTTCATGTACTGCTTCTCTTTCCTGCTAGTCTGCTGTCTGATTGTGAGGTCAGGCTGATCTGGGATCAGCTCTTTCAGTAGTTTCTCCTCTCAGTTCTCCTCTCAAACGGGTCTTGGAGGAGTAGTGCTCACACTGGCGCTCTCCTGTAGAGACTTCTCCTGACGAGAACGCGCAGCTTGGGGCAGGAAAAAAACTGCCCCAAGCTGAATCTATTTGAGGACGCTGATTGGCTGAATTGTATGTCACTCATTTATATCTTTACTCAGCATTGGCTAAACTGCTTTATAGACCCGCCTCTTTGGGGCAGTTTTTCCAGCGCCCCAGCAGCTGAGACGTGCACACACAGAGAGGAAGAGCAGACAGGCAGAGAGGACGTGCAGGAAAAGCATATATTTACCGCAGATATCATATTTTACACATATTACTGGGTGATTCCATGTTTCAAAAACACAAATATTGACAATTTGTATAGTTTATTTTTATTTTAAATTTTATTTTTATTTATATTTTTAATTTTATTTTTATTTTTATTTTTATTTTTATTTTTATTTTTTGTAGCTCTAGGGGGGGCGGCGCCCTAGCGCCCTCTATGGACCAGCCGCCACTGCTGATGGAGATGTGTTATCAATAATAATAATGCATAGGAAAATAAATACATTCAGTATTACAACTGAAACAAGTGGTCAACTAATGCTTTAGTCTACGGACAGAAAATTAAGCAGCTAACAATTTTGATAATCGGTTAATCATTTCAGTCATGTATCAACCAAAAATGACAAACATTCTTTGTTTACTTCTTGGTTTTGGAGGTTTGGTTGAATCAAACAAGCAATCTGAAGACTCAACTGTCGGGACGTACAAAAGACATGATTAATACAAAATAAAAACGGATTCAACTAGTAATTAGGTGCAGCACTATTCTGAATAATATGCATATAGCTTTTTAAATATTTCTCATTATAATATTTTTGCTCTCAGATATATCTGGACACCTAGTGTGAAGTTTAGACATCATTTTTTTCAAATGAAAATTTGCACCTAAACAAAAATAGGAACAAGAAACTCACAACGCTGTAAACTGTAAAGGGCTTAAGTGTTTATATGTTGAGATATGTTTACTTTATTGGAAGAGAGTCAGTGATGATCTGTTGTACGAGAGTATTGTGTGTGTGTGTGTGTGTGTGTGTAGGAATGCAGAGCCCTGTCTGTACCTGCAACAGGAGCAGGGGTGTGGCACTCCTGGAAATATGACACAAAACACAAAACTGGCTGCGGAGAGGAAACAAATGTAAAGATGGCCAACCGACATGGAAGAGTATGTCCGTATTCATGTCTTAATGGTTCTAGAGACAAGGCAGTGGGTCTAATGTCAGTGAAGTATGTAAAAACAGTGCAGTTCACAGTAGTGAAACACACGACTTATTTGCAATTCTTGTATTGTGTTCTCTCTGTAAAAATAAAATAAAAATAGTAACTTACAATCATTTCAGTCACATAAATGAAGCAAAAATAAATAAATAAGCACACAATCTTACCAAAACATGCCCCAAACCAGGGTGAATATCTACCTGCACTTTGCCTCCCATCCACCAATGAGCTTAATTTCCTACCATATATGGTCAGAGCGAGGAGACAGAGAAAGAGTAAGATCTGCAGAAAGAGCCGAGAGGTGGAGGGGGCGTGGTCTATTGTTGTGTTTTTGCAGTGCGGGTGTAAAGTTTCTTCTCAAACCCTGTCATTACCCCGAGCCCCGGTCCTCCTGATCTGTCACACATCAAAGATGAGCGGATAAAAATGTAGGGGCATCGTGTCGCAGCATGAACGAGACATAGCAAACACACACACGCACGCACTGTTAGCATTACAAGGTGTGTGCTTACACTATGTAGGCAATACAATTACACAGAAATACACATCAACTTTATATTACGTTGTATGGAGAGGAGGAATGATTTTAATAACCAATAGCGCATCCAATGTGCATATTGGCATGCAGGTATTGTTTTTAACTGTTCATTGTTCAGCCTCCATCCATCCTGCTTCAGATACAAAAGCCTCCTATATTGTATGTACAGTTAGTACAAGTGTTTCCAAATATATTAAATATTACAGGCATATTTACCTATTCACCTATAAAAAATACCCCTCAACATTTACAAATCCGCAGGCTTCTCTTCCTTTGTGATTGAATAAAAGGAGTTCACTGGCTTTCACCGTAATTCACCTCAGTCAGCAGTTACCACAGAGGAAGAGTTTTGCTACCATTCTGCAAATTCAGTGCACATCTTTCTGCCTTTAAACAGTTCACGTACTGCAATACGGTGTTTTAATGTGCACACTGTGAAAACAAGTGTCTGTAGCTCTACTCTTTCACTCGGTCGTCATCCTGTTGGTTCATCTGTGCAGCCACAGGGCACAGTCTTCTCTTACGCCACCTTCTCTTACACCACCTCACATATAAAGCAGCAGGATGCTGCTCCCTTCAGCACAAGGAAACTGACTCACTCACACACACACACACACACACACACACACACACACACACACACACACACACACACACACACACACACACACACACACACACACACCACATAATGACCTCAGTGTAAGATGACAATACTTTTCTGTATCATACACACGTCAACAGTGTGGATACCATTAAAAAAAGTGCTTCAAGTTATTTCAAACGTATCATCTGTTGTTGAGAAAGCTTTCAACGAGGAGAAGCAGCAGAGTCGAGTCATGTCAAGTCATGCTGGTAATTGTGGTAAATGTCAGTGAGGGGGAAAGTGCAGAGGCCGTAACAGGAAGAGAGGCGGAGGACTGTCGTCAAGAGTATAGGTCTGCATGAGTTTATCCTGACGTGTTTGAGCACATCGGCCTGCTTGTGTTCGGCGTGTAGAAAGCAGATTTGACCTACAATGACTTCACCTTATTTTAGGGTAATGGGACAACATCCGTCCACATCCAGTCCATCGATCACACCTGCTGCCCCACTAAAATACCTCAGGAATCATATTTGAAACACAGCGACAGAAGATGTTTCACTGTTTTCCTCTGCCTGTGTTGGTGACTGCTCCACCGACCCGGAGTCCTCGGTCTCTGAATGAATAGAGCACCCTGCAGTGGACAAAGCTGTCAATTACAAGCTGACGTGTGCCCACATTTGGAGCATTTTTGAGCTGCATGTTCACCGTTTTAGTAATGTCAGTAATATTTATTACATATATAAAATAAATATATTGTTTATCGTATATACCGGTGGGGAAACAAAAACAGGAAATGAAACTTTGTTTCTATTGAAAGTCTGAGAATATTAAATATAGTCAATATTATATCAGTATATTTGTAATGAGGAGTGCTATACAGCCTGTAAAACACTTCATGTAATCTATAATATAGTCAGTATTCTCCTACATATTCATACGCATGGGTTTACGGCTTCAAAACTTAATGAAACCCTCCTGCTGGAAAAGAAAGAAAGAAATGACACCAGCACACATCAACTTTTTATGAGTTTTTATTTATTTATTTATTTGATTTTTAAGTGTTTTATTATTTTTTTTCTCCAAAAAAATCCTGAGGTATTCACAATATAATGGCATTTATTCTTTTTGAAATGAGGCTGGGGGAAGGGGGGATAAAACACAGTCAAAACACAAAACAAAAAGAGGAAAAAAAAAAAGAAAAGGCAGTTAAGCTGTCGAATGATACAACTGTCGAGACGATAAATCCATGATGTCGTACATACAAGAAGCTTTTGAACTGCAACAACGGAGACTATAGTCAATCCTTCCCCCACCCTGCAAACTAGCAGAGTCATGCAATCTAGATTGCATTTAAAAAACAAAAAACAAGCAACAAACCTCAATGATGTTTCAAAGCAGGCGTGTCCCACCTCGCTAACAGAGAGTGCAGGTTAATAACAAGCCAATCAGTCCACTATCATAGTAGTTATCATCAGCTGGAATACCTTAAACTTAAAAAAACAACCAAATCTAGTCTGCTTTGTAGCTGGCATTCAGATTAAAAACCATACAAGTTTCAAACAATACAAGCTTTAACTGTGAGTTTTAGCAAAGCACTATCATGCCGTGGCTACATTTAACCATGAGCAGTTTGTTTGTTGGGGCCTTCTGAGAGGGTAAACAGTAAACAAAATAAGTCAGACAGACACAGTAAAGCCAGAAACAGTGCACCTTACTGTGCTGTAGGTTTCTATTTCAACCTGTTGATCTGTTACTTTATAGACTGTACGTTAGTGTGATGGCTGGATACAATATTTAGCTTTCTGTACACAATGTAAAACGCCAATGAGAGGCTACTCCTCTACCTTGAGTCCTGTTTGCCCTCCACAAAAAAGCAATTCACATAAAACCAAATAAAACAAACCAAAAAAAACATACAAATGACCAATAAATAAATATCAGTGAAAAAAATACACCGTTGAATAATTTTCTTGCTCTGTGTCACAGATCTATGATTGATAGAATAACTGCTGCGACTTAAAGGAAATAAGGAAAACACCCGATATTCTCCTCTCTGCACAACAATCCCAAATCTGCAACACGAAACAAAACATAAACAAAATAAAACCCATCACAAATGCAACATCAGTCACGACAGTTTCAGCATTAGGAAAAAAAACAAAACTCTGGTATTTGACCAATCAGCTACGTCAGCATCCGACAAAACCAGAAAGAATAAAAAAATAATAATACTCATAAAATAGAATAAAAAAATGACTCAAAAAGCAGTGGGCAGGGATGAGGAAAAAAGAAATTAAATAACAGCACACAATTTATGACCCAAACTGGGGTAACAAGAAATTAATCGATCATGATATCTGATCAAAGGAAAACAACATATAATAAAAAAATACTATTAAACTTTCAGTTCAGAGGTTATCTTTTTGTGGCGGTTTAAATAAGGTGGACAGACACTACAGCGTAACGGGACAAAAGCGATCGCTCCACCTCGCCAGTAAAAAAAAAAAAAAACAACCTCAGAAAGACGGACAACAATGTCCAGCTCTGTCTGGGATCACCCATTTATTTCTTTGTTCAATTTGGTGTCATCTTTGCCCTGAATAATAATAATAACAATAAAAACAGTAATCATAGTAATTATAATAATAAAAAACAATGGACAAAAATAAAAGCTAATAATAATAATCACCATCAATAAAGACTTTTGGTAGACGAATAAGCATCACACACACACGCACGCACGCACGCACGCACGCACGCACGCACGCACACACACACACACACACTGTTCGCTCGAGCACACAGCTAAGTGAAAGAAAGACACACGGGACACGAGTGAGGGGAAACAGGACGTTCTCTAACAAACACTGATACAGCTCCTCCTCCACGACGAGTGATGGGTCCAAAGTGAAAATAATATATATATATTGCAAAGTTGACAGAACTTTAAAAAAAACAAACAAAAGAAAAAAGGCAAAAAAAGTGTGTCTTTTCCTAAGTACACAATAATTCAAAATTTTCAAAACAAACATACAAACTATACGTGTACAAATTATAAATAAGGATAAAGTTTTGTGCATCCCCGCCCCGACCAACCGTTGTCTTGGAAGAAAACAACAAACAGAAAACAGAACAATGGCAGTTACAACGGTGACAAATAACATGCAGTTGATATACTTTACAGCATTGATCTGTATCTCCCCAAAACTACAAACCCCAATCTAACCCCCGCATCCCTCCCCGAACCCCAATACAATCCTTAAATATTTGTCAGCTCACTCAAAACATATCTCTTGCTCTGTCTCTTTTCTCTGTGAACTAGCTGAAGGCGGTGATGTTTCATCACACAGGGGGGGGGAGGACACACACACACACACACACCGTCGCTGACTCCAGTTTATCCGTAAATCTGTGTATGTACAGGAGGCTTAGTTTTTTTTAACCGCCATCGAAGCAAGCTGACATGGTTTGAATGACTGCATAGTGAAGATGATATTTGGTTTACTTACAGATGGGTTTACGACACACACACACACACACACATACACACACGCTCCCCCTCAGTGCCAAGGCACGGCGCAGGTACACGCTATGAGCTAGCTGTTTCTTTCTTCTTACAGCCCCGGCAAGCTAATATACACATAAAGCCACTATTGGCAGGAGCCAGCATTGCTGTGTCGAACTTTAACATTTGGTGCGTGTGTGTGCGCGTGTTCGTAGAAAACACATCAGCTCAAGAACAAAGACCCTGGACGGCGGGAGACTGGGACCAGCTTTGTGTTCGGACACAAGTGAGCCGAGACACGCCTACGGAGACTGCGCTGGCAGTGCAGTACAGCTGATGGATGCTAAGCACCAGATCCAGGTCTATGTACACAAGAGTTTTAACGGGGAGGCGGAGCAGATCTGCTGCGATCGGCCCTGCACAACAAAACAACAACAAAAGTCCCTGTCGACTGTTCAGTCAGTTCCAGGTCGCAGCGACCAGATTAAAACCGAAAAAGAAGCTGAGCTAACGGAGCTGTGCCGGCTCACCGCCACATCTGCTCAGGGGCCTGTATCAAGGAGATCACTGGAAACACGGGAGTCAATATTCAGAAATGTTCACCTACATGGACACGAGGACAGACTTAACATTAAAGTAATAAGTAGTTCAGAGACACACATTCAGAGTCTCACTGTTTCAACACATGAAGTTTAGTTTACTCACCAGTTGTATGAGCTTAAACCTGATGATCATCAAGGTTATTTTTAAGGGGAAATTAGTAGAGCAAGACCAATAAATGGATACTAGCTTGTTGCAAATATATCAGTATCGGTGTATACGTCGGCCGGAAAGTAACAAGACACTGCAGTACAGTAGGCGTGAGGTTATTTAGAATCAGCGTCATCCTGAAACAGGCCCTGAGCGAGCCAATTCACTGAGCAGAAGGATGAGCCAGCTGCTTTTAATGCCAGGTTAGTGCACCAGTCTCCCCCTGTACAGTATATGACACACACACACACAGCACTGCTATAGAACAGCGCTGCCCCCCCCCCCCCACTAGCTATAGAAAGATTTCATATATATCGTAGCTGAGAGTAATCAATTATAAAGGTCAATAACAATAGTCACAATAACAATAACAACAACGCTCTTTCGTATTTCTGTTGAGTTGTGGACACCTTTGGTGTTGACTGTCAGGGTTGTCGAGCTTGCAGGCGACCTGTGGACAGATGGAGGGACGGATGGACGGAGTGAAGGATGGTTGAGTCAAAAAAAATAAATAGCATCTGGACAGACAGACTTCCCCTCCAACGGTATGGACACTGTACAGTGTAGTGTGACGTCAGGATACAAACGAATCACTACTTGTAGTACACGTAGAGCCACATGTGAGGCGTGTTTATATTAAGTGTTAGTTAGTACTTTCTCTCTCTCTCTCTCTTCTAATCCACCCCTCACTTGCTTTTGCTCTCTTCAGACTTGCTCTGTATTTGGTAACACGTGTTGACATTGCATTATGTCACTTATTTGGCTTTGACAAAAAAAAAAAAAAAAAGAATAAAGTATTTGTCCTTTGGGGGAATATAAAGCAATATAAAGTAGCAGCAGTAGCAATGTAAATAAATAACATTGTTCAAACATCAAGACAACGCGCTAACTCACTCGCTAAAATCATAATTGGTACGCTGGTGCAACACCATGAAAGCTTTTTACAATGACCAGCTCGGCACAAACTCGGGCTGCCTTCCTCGTTTCCTCTCTCCTTATTCACTCACGTCCTGTCATCAAACTCCAGTTTGTCTCAGACTTTTCGTTAACTTTCAATCCCACTTTCTTTAAACTCCCTGCCTTCCTCCCCACCTCACTCCGTCCTCTCTCTCTCTCTTTCTCTTCCTGACATTTCATTTCCGCTCATCCTTTCTGCCACCTCGGCAACCTTCCTGAATCTCTCGCTCTCCGACACGTAACGGTTTCCTCTCTGTATCGTCGCCATTCCTCAGTTCTCTGTGTCTAGCAGTGATTTGGTTTGGCGCGTGGGAGGCTCGAGTCTGCACATCTAGCAGGCTTTGGCTGCGGCCCGTCAAGAGGGGAGGCCGCGGGACTCTAGTCGGCCCGTCTCCGAAGACCAGCGCTCACAACGTTAATCGACACGTCGCAGTACCGAACACAGCTGCTGTGCCTGGTTCATAAAGCCGGACGCACTTAATACTCCTCTAGTTCAGGGGTCTCAAAGTAGATAACACTAATGCTCCTTTGTCCACACAGATGGGAGAGCAAACGGTCACACTTAACTCCAATAAAAGACTCAATGACATTTACACTTAAATCTGCGTGCTGCTGGTCCTAGTTCATGGTAGTTAGGTTACGATTTCATGATTAATCGATTAGTCGATCAGCGAAACAGTTGAATATTTGTTGAAATTCAAGCAAAATGGTGTAAAATTCATTGATTTTTGGATTTAAAAAGTGAAGATGTTCTGCTTTTCTTTGTCGTAAAAGATAGCAAACAACAAAATTGTCAGATTTTAAAAAGGACACTAACCCCTGAATGAATAATTAAGAAAATAATTAGGAGATGATTAGCAATTTGGGGGGGTATTGCAATTGGTACTTGCAGCCCCGGACTTTACAATAGGCCTAAAAGACTAAAAACGTAAGACAACACAACAAACTGATTTGAGAGGCAGACTTTAGAGTCTATTCAAACGAGTAGTGTGAGACCCCTGCTCTAGGTTCTAAAAACACCAACACGGGCTTCATCAAGACGCGTCCGTGTGGTTTCTGGATGTCTGAAGCGGGTCGAAATCTCTTGGCCTCCGCCGACAACAACAACAACCTAAACGCAGCCTTTGGTCCGGTAACGCTGTGGAGCACTACGTCACACTAAACAGAGAGGCAGACAGAGAGCTGGACAAAGAGGAAGAGGTAGACAAACAAGAGAGTAAAGAAAAGCTCCACAGGTCGTAGGATCGACTCCATGTATAATCTTTGTACAAGATAAGCGCCCGTTCTTTGCGTTCTCAATGAAAAAACACTCCGCTGCCATTTTTACTCCCAGCCTCTCTCTCGTCTCTCACACATAAACGGTTCCTCAAGCTTCCAAGTGGTCTTCAACGAGACCACAACTCCTTTCTTCTACTACTTTCTCTCCCACACTGCTAGAAAGAGTCTCCTCCTCTCTGACACATCTTTTTCTCTTCTTAGCATCCCTCCATCCCTTTTAGTACATCTACGTCTGAACGCACAGAAACAAAACCATAAACGACTCCTTTTCTAAGACGCTAGAATGAAACACTAATTTTTTTTGTAAGTCTTTTTCATCGTGTTTTTCCCAATTGTGCAGCTGCTAAATACAATGATGGTATTCTAAACATATTTCATCTCAAGGTTAATGAGAGTTACTATCCTTGCATGTTAAAAATGAAGCACAGCCGATGGATTAATACATAATGGTGTGTGTGTGTGTGTGTGTGTGTGTGCTACGGGTGTAGGGTGAAGGTGAATAAACGGTTAGGAAAGATAAGCTCACTTATTAAAAACAACCAGTGACTGTGTGTTGATATTTATCCATACACACACACACTCGCGCACAAACACACTTACAATCACACACACACATTCAGCCTGAGCATGTGTGTGTGTGTGTAGAAACACCTGAAGAAGCATAATTGCACCGGACATTGTTGTGTCCTCCTTAACGTTTATGTACAAGACAGATTCATGTGTGCTCATGTAGCAGATGCTTTGTTCCAGTGTGTAGTGACTACTCTGTTGACTAATCCAACGGCTTGGATCAATGCTTGAGACAGACATGTGGGTGAAAAACTAGTGACAGGTGGAGGAAATGTAGAAACGCATATACGAGATACTGACGTGATGTGAAACGACGTGTGTAAAGAATGAAGCTAACTACAGTGTGCACCTTTTTCTCCTCCCTCCCTCCCTCCCTCCCTCCCGTGTCTGTCTGTCCAGATTCAACACACTGATTAACAGAACCACCAGCGTCATCCATCCGTCCATCAGTCCATCGCTCCACCGCGTCTCCGTCCCTCTCTCTCCTCTGTGGGCTCTTCAGGTTCTCCGGCGGACGGACGGACAGGCGGGCTGGGTCGAACGCTAGGCTTAGCTGCTAACGCTAGGCTAGACTAGGACAGACCGAGTCTGGGCTTGGCAAAGACCAGCGTCTGGCTAAGCTAACGGCGGGCAGGTGCTAGGCTACCTACTGAAGAGCGAGTGGAGCTGGTGCTGATGGCTGTAACACTGGCTGCTGCGGGGCGACTCGGTGCGATCCATCACCGCCTGGAACCAACCGGCCACGTCCACGTCCAGCACCTCGTAACGGTGGATGAAACTATGCTCCTGGATGAGGGAGACAGGCACAGAGATACAGAGGGAGGGAGGGAGACGGTTCAGTTACATTTCACCTTTGGGTAATTCTGGTGAATCTCATTCATTTATGACTGGTTTCTTACCAGCAGCTGGTGGTATTTTGGCCTTTTTCTGTGATCCTTTGTGAGGCTGTGAATTGTAAACGATACATTTGAAGGCAAGGCAACTATATTTATGAAACATTTCTTTACAGGGAAATTCAATGTGATTTACATTAAAGTCTATACAGCAACAGTGACATTTGACTATAATAAAGTAAATGATTTGCTCTTGTACCACCGGGATCTTATTCTATCTACAGTTAGAAAACTCACCTGATGACCTGAGAGCTCTGACTAGAGTGAGATTTGTACTCACCAGTCTTTGACGAAGGACTGGAAGTCGAGGGAGAAGCCCATGCCGAGAGGCAGCAGAGGAGGATCTTCCTGCAGCACTTTGGTCAGAACCTCAAAGTCTGTCTTGCAGTTCTTGTAGGGAAACTGTCCCGTGGCCAGCTCCACCTAGAGGACAAGAAGGAGCCATTAACATCCACCGCCATCGACGATAAAGCAGCGCCACCTCTTCCTGTATGCTTATAATGAACTGTGCATAAGGCCATATATCTCCCGGGACGGGCCCATGGATTTATCTTATACAGAACAATAGTAATAATAAGAACAGTGCATGTTCTGTTATTGTGGCAGCTGATCTCAGGTCTGCTGTGTCATCAGGTAACCACTCATGTCTCTGTTCACAGCTGGAGAGTAAATGGATGAAGCTACAACTGCAAATAGAAAATGAGGCAAAACATCCCTGGCCTCAAAAACAATGCTTTGTCATTGCATTGCATCAGAGCACCATGCCGACTCTGTTTACACTGAGCGTGTCAGACTACATACTAATATCACACACCGAGTGTTCAGCTGCTCCTTCTGTATCTCATGGTGCAAATATCCATGTGATATTGATGGACATGAACCCATCCCAGGATGACCCAGTATGCACTTTGAGAACAAGTACACTTCTTTTATGGTAATAAAACGTTTTACCAGAGAGATGCCAAGGCTCCACACGTCTGCTCGGATGTCATAGTCCGGTTTGGTGGGATCTGGAGGGTCTATTCTCTCGGGCTGCAAGAATACGAGATCAGGCAACACATTGGTTTAGGGGATCAGTGTGTGTGTGTGTGTGTGTGTGTGCGCGTGCGTGTCATGTGTCTATTTTGTATTTTTCTGTTTACGTTTCGGGTGTAGATTGTGTGGGTTTTTCACTCACCGCCATGTAGGCAGCACAGCCGGCGCTGCGGGTCTTGGCCTTGGAGTCGACGAGGCGTCCGCTGATGCCGAAGTCGCACAGTTTGATCTGACCTTTCGCGTCCAGGAGGATGTTGGAGGGTTTGACGTCCCGGTGGATGACGCCGTGTTTCTCTTTCAGGTACAGCAGCGCCGTCACTATCTGGAGCGGGAACACACACACACACACACACACACACACACACACACACACACAGTAAGAATATGAGACCAAAGCAATCAAGAGAGCAGTGTCACATTTTCCCATCTGTTGTGTGTGTTTCTGCCACTTACTGCCACTGTCATCTTTCCAAGGATTCGCTCTGGGATGGGGCCCTGGATTCTCTTCTTCAGCTTCTCCGCACACGTTCCCATCAGCTCCATGGCGATGAATACATCCGTCTGCACACGTATACAACACACACACACACACACATCCAGCTTTTAGCAGTTTGTTTAAGGTTTGTTTAAGGTGCCGGTGTATGTATTTTGGGAACACCCACGCTGGTAACTATGGCTCCGTAGCACTGGATGATGTACGGGCAGTCATGACTCTTCAGCACCACATCCAGGTCCATCAGGATCCTCTTGTTCTCATCCTTGTTTCCTGTGCGACGCATTTGCTGGTGACACACACAGAGAAACAAGCCATTAGAAAAATCACAAAACAAAGACTCCTCTGGTGCGCTGACTGACTGCCTAGTTGTTAAACAGCTCGGGCGGCTACAATTAAGTCATCTCTTAAATAGGAGGGTGGTTACGTGGGGTTATTACTGCCACTGTGTTGGTAAATTAGTCACAATTAGATCACAACACAAAATCAGCGCGCTAAGCCGGGGTTAGCATCGAGCTCCTGCTGTATTTTGATCTTGTAGACTGAAGTCTTTGTGGTCCCTGTGGGGAAATTATTTCTTGTATTTTGAAACTAAGCCTCAAGACATGGCGTAATGTAGATTGTCTTTTATCTCTGGGTTATGAACCGATTCTTTCCCGTTTCAAACCAACTGTCCCATTAAATATTCTATTTTTTTAATGTATTTCATATTCCTCGTTCATTCCTCATTTTCATTAACAACTGTCCATGTCTAGATTTTGCCCCGTGTGGATCCTATAAACAATAAACTTATGACATGGGTATAAAAGTATTTTGGTCCCATTCAATCTTAAACTAGGGGGTAGGATTTGCATTTGTTCCGTTTGCCTCTTATCAACCTATCAAAAGTTAGTCGGCCTTTTAGAGCAAAGGACGTGCTGCGTGATTAGTGGACGGATGGGTGCATAAAGTTCCTACTTTGACAGCGATGACATGGCCGGTCTTCTTGAATCGCACTTTGAAGACCTGTCCACAGGTCCCGCTGCCGATCTCCCCCTCGCTGATCAGGTCCGTCACCTCCGCTGGATACCGCTGTGGGCAAAACAAGACTTTGGATCATGCTCAAGATATTGTTTCTGTGCAAACACTCCGAGCTGACAATAGATGAGAGAGGCAAGTTCAGATTTTCTGCTTCGTGAGGCAACAGTAAACCCCTCTGGGTCATCCAGTAACAAATGTTTGGATGTGCAATTAAGCTGCTGCTCCCCCCCCCCCCCATTTGGCCATGTCTCAGAATACCAGCACACAGTGGGAAGATGCGTCGTCTCCCCGCTTCGTTAAAATCGAATCACTGTGCGACTAAGATGCTGTGAGTGGTGCCTCATCGAGTGCGTGATGTAGCAACCCCTCTGGGCTAATGAGAGGAAGTAAAAACAAACAGCGACAATGAGTCAAATCCTTTTCTCCAGCTTCCTTTAAACCCTGACTGGCTTTGACTGTGGTACTGGACCTGAAGGCTGGAGGGAGAAAAAAAACCCAAAAATGGTTCAACACATAGTTTATCACTATTTTATCTTGGGTCTATAAAAACAACACACTTCTCACTGTTTAAGAGTGTTTATCAGTATAATAATGCCAGGGAGGGCTGCTGTTTGTCCTTGTGGACACTTCAGGGGAGTGGATGTTTGCTTTTATAGGGTTTTAACCTTCTCGCTGCTTTTTAATCATCTTGAAATAGATTATTTCTGAATACTGAGGAGAACAAACTGTTAAAAAAAAGACCAAAACCAACAATGCGTTACTCCATCGGCTCCTACCGAAAATATAAATCTTTCAACATAACTCACAAGTATAAAAGTCAAAGTAGTTTCACAAAGGAACTGGGCACTGTAGTTTATAGCAAACAGGTGTAGCCTGGTGTATTTTCAGCTGTGGATTAATACACACTTACACACACTCTGTTGGGAGTATTTACAGCAGCAGGACAGAGTATGTGGGACTGATTCAAAATAAACTACAGTGCCCATGTTCATCGTAATGAAGGAACATGTCCCCCTGTGCAACACAGCACAGATAAATGGCACAGAGGAAAAAGATTTATCAGACTTTGGCAAATATCACTCAATCAAACCAATCACCTGCCTCATGACCTCTCACGTAATGCATCACATGTAGGGCATTCACATTTCCACACGAGAGAAAGTCACCGTGTGTCATCACGCGTCACATCTCACCTGACCGTCGATCTTCAGGTAACCCGTCTGTTTCATGATCTCCTGCAGTTTCTGGTCGATCTCTGCACTGTGGGGACGAAAAAAGGGAGCGGAAACGAGACGTGAAGTATGTTTCAGTGTGAAACGTCCATAGCAAGATGAGGCTTCTGACTCAAATGGATGCTGTGTCACACATGATGGATCCACATGCAGAGAGTGTGTGTGTGTGTGTTTCTGTACACCTCTTACTGATACCACATAAACACAATAAGAACCGTGAATACAGTTCCTCAGATGAACATCAGCATGTGTCCACATACTTCTCTAAGCTCTTCTGCAGGCCGTATGGAGGCGTGGGCAGGGTGAGCATGTGTCGCGGGCGGCTGGGGTAGGGGTGGTGCTGAGGAGAGCTCTCTGAAGACGATGATCGGCTGCCTCCATCGTTGGCCAGTGGCAGCTGGAGGGCTGGGGGGGGGGGGGGGGGGGGGGACATGACACATTAGAAACAGAGAGGAGAACAGAACGAATGGCACAGTACGTTTTTCGCCCGAGGCCAGCATGCCAGAAGGTGTAAGATGATGTGTATTCATGCATTCACCGACTCCACCGTTTTAGTGGTTTAAAGCTGTTGTGCACCAAAAGGTGATCACGTGTTATTACTTGTGCTTTATGACCTTTTTTTTTTTTTAAACACATCTCAATGTTCTCTTTGACGTATGATATCCGACTGAATACGATTCCCCATGAGACACCAAGAGAAACTGGCCTTGATGAGCTCAAAGAGTTCTTTCACTACAGTCCTGTCAAAAGCTGAACCAGGAAGTCAATCTGTGAAAACCGTGTTTGTGTCTCTCCCAAATAAGTTTGGCTAAGCTGGGTACTTCTTTTAACCTACATCATCATTTAACTTCTCGTGTTTGTTGCCCCATTGGACATCTTCTTTGCGGTGTCACCGTGATCCCGGATGTCAGAGATTGATTTCGGGGGAGTACAATGTTATCAAAACCGACAGAACCGACGGCCGCAAGAATGACAATAAAACCCAAGTTGTTAAAAACCGTAGTTTGACATTGAAGCCAGCATTATCCACACAAAGCCACTCGGCCTTATTGATGTCCCAAGATGACTTTGAAACCCTGGACAGCGTTGACGGACGTAGGTCCCGTTCTCAACCATAGGTCGACATCACGCATTCAAGGACGTGTTAAAACTCAGCTGACCTGGTAATATCAGGTGTACGTGCCAGCAAGCACTGACACGTTTTTTAAAATGGAGAACAATCTCCGGAGGACAATCTAAAGAAGTCCTAGCACCAACTACTAAGTGTGAGAGGAGTTTAAATGCCTACTTATTAACAATTTCACCCCAGAAACATTTCTTTGCAAAACACGCACAGGACCATGCAGCGGTTATCCGTTTTATCATTATTATAGTTTTTGTGGCAGAAGGCTGGCAGCTCTTCTGCGTCACCTGAGGATGGATCAGCCTGCAAGGGGAGAATCAGTTAGTGAAGAGGAGGACGGGGTTAGTGGGGAGAGGAAGAGCGACTCAGGCAGTCTTTGGCACAGGCCGCATCTCCAGAGTTCGGCTGGCTCCAGATGGACGGATGCGAGGACAGACGGCACGGGGAGACACACAAAACACACAGATTCTCTCGCTGCACCGCCTCCAGCTCACACAGTGCTGCTGCAAAAGGAAGGAGCATGGGGGGAGGGGGGGGGGGGGGAGGGATGCCAGAGGATGAATAACGGGCAAACAACATCAAACGGAGAGAGAGGAGAAATTCGGCCAAAACTGCATAGCACAGACTAAGTTGGAAGTCAGTCAGACTCGGACAGGAAGTCCTCGGTCGCCACACACAGATAACAGAGGGAGAAAGAGCAGCCGGAGTGTTCACGGCACTCCTGCAGACGGACCAGTGGGGATGCTGGATTAGAGGCTGTGTCGGACAAAACACAACCCAAAACATCGTGTCGTGCAGAAAAAGCCGCATGCACCGCGATTCTCCGGCTCCAGCAAAACGAAGGTTAATCATCTGACACACACACACACACACACGCACACACGTACACTGTGAACATCAACGCACACCAACACTGCCCTGCCACTGGCACAGACACACACAGAGGAGTCAGAATGGAAAGATGGAGAGAGGACGTGACTTTCAGGGGAGGTTCGACATAACTGATGGGCCTAAATATCAGAACTGGTCTCACAGACATGGGTTTAACTTCTGCCGCTCAGTGGAGGTTCTCATTCAGGAGTAAACGTCTCAGATAATGGTGCGAGAACAGGAATAAGAAACTAAGTACGTGTGTGCAAGTGTTTACCCTGGCTTGTTCAAAACGTTGTGGTTAATACATGTCTATGACACCAACCTGGTCACCTGATGCCAACATAAATTACTTCTTAAATGTTACTTGATTACTTAAAAGACCATCTCGTCAAGCTGGCTGAAATACAACATGCCCCTTTATTTGCTGGAGAGGGTAAATGCACTTTTACAGCCACTTGTTAAAGACATAAGAAGACTTTTTTAAAGACTGTTAATTACACTGGATGTAAGAAACGTGCATACAAGTGTTAAAAAAACGAACGGGAGGAAACCTGACTCGTGAAAATGTGATAACTGCCTGTGTTTATCTCTGTATTTCTTATTTTTTGAATCCCATCAAAGATAAGGGAGGAGGGGATTGGGAGGTGAAACGGGGGACAGGTTTTGGGAGGGGGGGAGACAGACAGAGAGGTGCAGTGGCAGAGAGAGCGATGGATTGAATGATACCTGCACGCTGGGAAGGGGCTGGAGCAGGACTGAGCTGGATCACGATGACTAGACGGAGGGAAAAAAAATATACACACACACGCATATTACTGCACTGTTCTACTGAGACAAACACACACACACACACACACACACACACACACACGCTCCTTCATATAACAAATAGGGGGGGGAAAAAACACACTTTCTTCTTCATAAGTCCCTTGTTCTCAGTACGAGTGGTGTATATTAGAGGATAAGCTCCGTCTCTTTTCTATCTTTTTCTTATTGTCAATAAATCCTTTGAAAAGACCAAAATCAACGAAGCGATGGTGCATCTTTCAATACTTTCCGACTTCCAAAACCATGTCTGTGGCATGAAGTCATAAGTCTTTAAAACCAAGTCACAAACATATTGTTGTAATTTAGAAGAAACGGCTCAGTTATTTCCTTAAACAGCTGGGCACTGGAGTTTTTAGTAAACGTTACTCAAACAGAGGTACCTATTCTTTTGTGGATGGTTTACAACTGCAGATTAATGCACATCTGGCGCTCCAGTGAGTATTTGTAGCAGCCGTATGGTGTACACCAGCTCAAAATAAACTGCAGTGCACATGTTCACTGTAATGAAATAACATCATTGCTGTTAATAGGTTGTTCCTCAACTCAGAGTATCTGCTGATACAGAGGAACGACTAGATACCAGCGGTCTCTTTTTCCCAGATTTAAAATTTGTATAACTTATTGCGTGGAACTTACCGGGGTCACTTTAAAGTGAGGTAGCGAGGAATTGCTGGTGAACATGGAAAACACTGGATTTTATAATAACATTGAGACAGGAATATCAGGCAATACGTGGTTTGGGTCTATTCCTAAGATTAGTTGACAATGAGGAAAATACAGAATAGCACCAGCCTTTCCTTTAACTCACTCACCATCTTACAAACAGCTCATTTAACCTCACAAGAGTGGTCAAGAAGTGGTGATCTGTAGGAGAGAATGATCTTTGAACAGTCACTGAGTGAACAGTGCCGCACTGGTAAGATAATGAAGAGTGATAACATGTCAGTCAGCACAGGCATGCTGCAGTCAGACTCTCCTGCTGAACCAGCCGGACTCGAGGGCCCAACGTGACACCAGCTTTTATAACACTCACTTAAAACTGTGGAGGACTTCACGACAATAGGTCCGCAGCAGACAGTAACGGGACTACCGTGTGTTAAGTGGTGGTTCATGTGGTAACATAAGGCGTCGGTAACGTGTGTTGAACGTTAGCTAGATATCGTAGCTTCCACTAACCAGCGTCTGTTTTCTCAAGGGTCAAAACAATAATGACTTTGACGCAGGAGTCACAAGCAAACCCGCTGCTTAGTAGTTATGTGAGACTACAGATAAGCTCGGGGATAAACGTCTCCTCCGAAATGTTTCAGAAGTAGACTGAACACTGGTCAGATGGACGCTGGGCCTGCCACCGACTATCACTCAGACTGCTAGCTTGTTAGCCTAGCTGGTTTGACAGGACAGATACGGAGCAGATTTCAGGACGTGACTGCCAGCGAGACGTCTCGTGACAGCATATCATTTTTTATTTTTGTATTTTGCTTGACTCACTGTAGAAACTATACCACGTGTGAAGTCAGTAATTTGACAGTAAAATCGAGCGAGCCAGCTGAGTCGGTGTTTGTTTATGTAGCTAGCCTGTTAGCATGTAGTAGCTAGGCGCAGCATAACACCTCCACTCCTTCACTCCGCCTCTCCGGTCTTTGCCCCTGCTATTCTGCCCGTTACCGACTCCCCGGTAATCCCCGGTGCACACTCACTCGGCCTCGGACGTCGCTGCGGACTCATGTCGATGTTGAGGTCGATTCTCCGGCGAACTTCTTCATTTTCCTGCTTTAGTTTCTCCTCGATTCGCGACAGCCTCTGTTCCAGCGACGACATCTTGAAAAATGTAGCACCATGTAGCTCTTAGCAGAGCTCTCGACTCCCCTCTCTGGCAGGCAGGCAGGATGGACCAGCAGCGCACGCACACACACTCACTGACTGTACACACACACCGACTGTACACGCACACACCGACTGCACACACACTCACCGACTGTACACACGCACGCGCACGCACACAGCATTAATGTGACCATGTTAAACCCATATAACAGTCATACCTGAATAATTAATAATGATCACATTCAAGTGGGGTTATTATTAATGTGAATAATACGTTTAATATTCTCACAGTAGAGGAACATTTGAGCACTTTTCCTACAAAAACACAGCTTCAGTATGTATTTTGATATAAATCCATCGTCTTAACTCTTCCCCTGTGAAGTTTTGGTACCGTTTTCTCGGATGCATGTCTTTTGCTGGTGGGAGCACACATTTATAAAAGAGATATCTTCAGGTGATCTCTTGTTTTCCCATAAGAGTTTAAAAAAAAAGTACTTATTAGCAACAAATGACTGACATAACCATTCAAAGTGTACAAGTACCTGTACAGCATTATTGATAGCAGACTGACATGGAATGCTAACACCAATGGTAGGTTAGCAAAGGCTCAACCACCTTTTAAGGAAGCTGTGGACAGAACTATGCTGTTATTGTGTAATAAGACCTTCACAAAGATCTCTACTTCTTTTGAACTTGCACCTGATGTCCTTTATCGATTTCACAAATAACGCTTTTTAAGATGCTCATGCTTTATGTTACATTATGTGCCCTCATATGTGGTTGATGACGCTCTCTTTATTAGTTATTCCATACAATTTTGTAAAAATATGACATGATACGAACAAAATCCTCACGACACGATTCCATTTAAAAGTTGAATTATTGCAAACTTTCTTTTTTTATTTGCCTTTCTGGTATCCGTTCTCGTCGTTCCTCGGGTTGAATGAACACAGACAGAATATTCACTCCAGGTTTTCTTTATAAAATACGTCATCTCATCCTCTCACAGGGTTTTGTATTGTCAAACACAAGATAAGTCAAATCCACAGCATCATACATACAGCTTCACAACAACCCTCTCCTGTACTCAGAGATGCTGACGTGTTACAGAAGTTTACGACCACTGATCATCCTGTTTCAAATGATATTGTCCATTTAGAAATGTATTGCTAAGAGAACTTGTTTTGCTGGGACCTAAAGCAGCACTCGAAGTGGCTTCACTCAGATCTTCCAAAATAACTTCGTATCAATCTGTTTCGGCTGAAGCAAAGATGAATTCATCCCTATGATGGAAACTCTGGAATGATCACAACGGATAGTTGGGAAAACTGTTGGTGGCTTATGTCCTTAAAACAGACGCATTAAAAAAAACAAAAAACATTAGAGCCAGTGTTTGTTGAGTTTAAAGTCAGATAAAAGTGTCTTGAAGGGAAATTACTTCCTTAATGTTCACAAAACTCTCTACGCATGACGATGACTGGATGAACGTGTCTCTAACCGATAACGGACAGACGCCATAATGTTACTCGTACATCAAGTCTTAGTGTTTTCTTTTTTCCCCAATTATAAAAAGAGTGAAATAACGTAACCTGCTTGCCACGTAGCTTTTATGCTGATGGTTGTGATTCTGTGTCTGCTACACCTGTTTTATATCAAACTATGTATAACGCCCAGACATCCAATTCAAAAGTCTGTGGTGGGCATCCAACGATGCACAGAGGAGGCGACCGTCATCAAATAGGACTTCTTTACCAATTGCTTTTGTAACGTTGGTGGCACAAATTAAAATCCGAGCAGCACACATTTTTAAAAAGTAGTTGGTAGAAGTAAGAAAGTGGTTTTTTTTACCCCATAGGTAACTCATAATTCGCCTAGCAACAGTCATCATAGACCGCTGGCAAAGCTTCGAGTACTAATTCACTGTTTCTACTCTAACGAGCCGATCCTCGTTTCTTCTGCATCGGGTCACTCTTACGGCTGCTGTATACAAAAGGGCCACAAAATGAAAACAAGATGCTTTTCTGTGGATCAAATACAAATGTAAGGCATTGGTATGAGAGGCCTTGAAACCCCCCCCCACCCCACATCTCCTCTCACAGCTGCTCATGAACACACCGACACATAAGACGATGGGAGGAGGCATTTTAAAGGCTAATGTTTGTAAAGATACACAAGTCACTGGTGTGTTGTACAATGATTGGAGAGGCGGGCCTTCGTTTGTCCAACATTCCACCCCGCCGGCTATCCGTCCGTGCTTTTATTTTCTCAGTCCTCCATCTTTAAAACCCCCGCAGACACACACAACAGAGACCGACTGCCTCCGGTTTCTCCGCATTCATTCACAGTGTAAATTGAAGGTAGACACACAGTCAGCGGACGGTCAGTGGAGACCGTCGGTCCGCCGCCAAGCCTTTTGAAGCAGAACATTCCTCTAAGGTCTGTGGGGGGGGAGGGGGGGGGGGGCGGCGCCCCGGCCCACTAGCAGAGGTCGGAGACGTAGTCAAAGTCCCGGAAGCTGTCCTGGTCTTTGCGGGAGAGCACGCGAGGCTCGCGTGGCGGCGTGAGAGCCGGAGCTTCGGTGGTGAACTCCTCGTCGAAGTTGCTGACATCTTCCTTGCCGACAATGGAGGGGATGAAGGGAGGGGGAGCCTTCCTCTGCAGCAACGCCTCCCAGTCCACATTCTGGAGGGAGACGGAGACATAATTAGAATCTGAAGGTCTGTTTTAGTTTTGTGTATAGTTTCCTGCAAAGTGTCCAGAAGGACGAGTAAAGCTATGTAAACACCGTCGTTCACCTCATCCACATGCGACGATCCAAGTGTGGAAAAACACGAATCGTATAAATATATATATATATATATATATATATATATATATATATATATATATATATATATATATATATTATTAAACAAAAAACAGTGTACTTACTCTGAAAAAAGGCTGCTTTTTCACTTCTTCTGCATCCTTTTCACCAGATCCCAGTCTTCTCTCTGGGTTCCTCCTTAACAACTGCTCATGAAAACACAAACACACAGAAACGTTGGTGAATAACAAGTGGTTCATGTGTACCTCGTGTTCATGGGTGATAAAGTCAGCAAGAGAAGGAGACATTGTGTCTTTGTGTGTCTATGTGCGAGTATTCTTACCCTCCTCATGATGCCGATAGCCTCAGTGGACAGGAAGCGTGGATAGCGGACTTCATCATTCACAATGCTGTCAAACACCTCCTCTTCATCATCTCCTGGGAATGGAGACTACCAACACACACGCACACGCACAAAGGTGGACACACAAAAGCACACTTGATTCAATACAATCCATTTTACAGATTTGAATCTCACAAATGAATATGCGTTGACCACAGTCAACATGTTGTCATTGATTGTAAACATCCAGCTCTCTTTGTGAAAAGGAGAGCAGGAATATAAATAACCTAAGACTGAAGGAATTCAGGGCACTTGCAATAAGAATAATTCTTATATGTATTTTGCTCTCGGCTAGCGTTGGGTATGATATATATGGTGTTTGATCCGTTTACAGCAGGGATACCAGTGGCCAGTTAATAAACATTAACATGAATTATATTTATCAGATCAAATTAATACACTTTCTTTCTTCTTTGGAATTCTTTATATTCAAATTAACTGACTCATTAAATGATTAACTAAATTAACTTGGCCCATGATTGACACTAGGCCCATATGACAAATAAATACACAGACGGTGTAAGAACGTTGTGTCTGCGAGTGTGTGCTAATTCTCACCTCTCCCACCAACATTTCATAGATGAGGACCCCCAGCCCCCACCAGTCTACTGCCCTGGTGTAGGATGTGTCCGTTAGCACCTCTGGGGCCAAGAACTCTGGAGTCCCACAGAAGGTACTGGTGCGGTCCCCGAAGCCCATCCCTACAGACACGAGGCAGAAACATGAAACCGTTTTAGAGAAGAAGAAAAAAGAGGAATAAAAAGAAGCCCATCTATCAGTAACATCGATCTTTACCTTCTTTACACAGTCCAAAGTCGGCGATCTTGACATAACCGTCGGTGTCTAGCAGCAGGTTGTCAAGCTTGAGGTCTCTGAACGAGAAAGAGCATTAAAGATGTAGCTGAGAATTAGTGCGTCTTTGCAGTAATTCAACAAGCACAGCTGAGAGTACAGTTTCAAAGAGTTCAGTAAAGTCATGCTCGCTGCTCAGTGAGACTGTACCGAGGCTTTTAAACCGCTAACATTAGCATGCTAATGTCTAGCATGTATTATGTTGAGAGCTTCTCTACACAGATTGGAATTGGATAAGTGTTGTTTTGTGTCTTCTTCAGTAGACATAGCTGTGTTTTCTACATCCCAACTATCACGTGAGGAAACGGGTTCGTGCGGCGTCCACTCACCTGTACACAATCTTATGGTCATGGAGGAACTGAAGTCCAAGAACTACGCAGGCTGCATAAAACCTAAAGTCAAACCAAAGAAACGTTATTACTAACCTGCAAGAAGAGGCAATAAAACGTTAACCCCATAATGAGCACAAAACTGAAAGTAATTCACACTTAAAAAGCCCTGAAAATGATTAAACTCGGCTTTACGGGATATATAAAGTGTGTTTACAGACTCACTTATCACAATCATTCAGGCTCTATTTAGCATCTTCTCTTTCTCAAACACACACGTATATGCAGACGTTACGTACACGGCTCGCGGCTCGGTGAAGACGTCTGTGTGGATGTGCATCATCAGGTCGCCTCCAGCTGTGTACTCCATAACGAAACACACGTGCTCTGGAGTCTGGAAGCACGCAAACAGGTTGACCAGGAAGGGATGGTGCGACAGGTTCACAACCTCAAAGATGCGCTTCTCACACATTAGACTGCAGGAGGGAGGAGGAGGAGGCAAAATAAAGTGAAGAAAAGGAGGTGAGTAAGAGTGGAGGGGAGAGAGACAAAGAAGATGGGAGAATGCAGAAGATAAAATAAGTGTGTTTATTTTGGGTTGATGAGACACGCACACTCATCCCCCAAATGAACTGTAATCATGGTGATTCAAGAGATCCAGTCACACACACACACCTTTCCACCTCATCGCGAGCAACGATATCTCCTTTCTTCAGGGCTTTGATGGCGTACATCGTGCCCGTCTTCTTGTATTCTGACAACAACACCTGGAGACGATACACATGCAGCAACAACTCAGGTCTGTTTCAAAACGTACACAACCTGTACAAAGTGAACAACGGCCTTCTAGATACGCATGTTTACTGATTTAAGGAATTAAAACTCTCTTAAATGAATGAGGTCTGACCCTTTTTCAGCAGGTGTTTTATTAAGAATGACCATGATCAACATGTATGAAGCAAGGGTTTCCTTATTAGTTTGTGACTTCCTGCAGCCATGACTTTTTGCATGCGAGGTTGAGGTTTTTTCGTGTATTCCAAGTTAAAAGGTTCACTTAAAAAACTACCTTCCCAAAGTGTCCCCTGCCCAACACGGCAATCAGCCGGAAGTCCTGGAGAGACAGAGGACCTTTCCTCTGCTTACTGGAGAGACGGACACACAGTCAGCAGGTACAGAAAACAAGATTGAAAATCTTACATGACCGCATCATTTGTCACGGCATACATCATTTATGTTTGTCATTTACAGCTGGGCCTTTATGTCAAAATGTCCTCAGTGAAAACAACTTGTACAGACTAGTATAGAATATAAACACACAATATCAGACTAAAAAGGACAGTGATACAGTAATTATAGTAAAATATATATATGATGTGGATAAGATACAAAAAAGAAACGCATAAAGATACATTGTTCCTGTGTGTACCTGCCAACAGATGAGGTTCGGACAGGGCACTCGGGGGTGAGGTCTGGGGGGGAGAAGGGCTCGATGACTGGCAGTCGGTCCTGAGGAGGGACATGCGAGGAAAGGGACACGAAGGAAAAGACACAGACAGCGAGATAATGGAGGTCAAGAGACACGATGGTGATTCCGTGACGGACGAGACACACAAGCAGCCTTCCAGGGAGCGGGGGGGTTCACTGTCTGTCTGTCTGGTGCAGAACGTGTCACATCACCTGTGGGACGACTTGTAGGCGCTCACGTCATCAGAGAGCTGCGTCGTTGCTAATTGGTTGTGTGAGGGTTACAGATGCTGTGCACCGACATTATTAAACAGCATCTACTAGATGTGGGTTTAATTTCATTGCACGTCCATGTTTGGTTTTTAGGCACTCGTACACTATTAAGTTGGATACATCGGAGCTTTCAGAAATTTCCGAGACGCATTCACAACACAGATGCGGACATGAACACAATTTACAAGTTAAGTTACGATGACTCTGATATGACATGAACGCAGCATTATGGAAACGGCTACATTGAACAGCTGTTTTGGAGCACATCGAATGATTTCTTCAAACACATCTTAGCAATTTTCCCAAATGACTTTAGGTCAAAATGTCTTGCTAGTTTCAAAATAAAGTCCAAACTTGACCTAAATTGTAATTATTATGGAGTGGATCATTACATTATTTACTGATTAAAGTAATATCTCAGTGTTTTGGTGGATCGCGACTTGGGGCTTTAATTCCATGTTAAATATAGAGAGACCCTTCAACCCACAGCCAACAGAGTGGATTCACTACAATAGACCCCCCCCACACACACCTCCCCCATTTCCCGGGCTTCCTCTCCCTCCGTCTGTCTCACCGGGGTGTTTGCGTCGGCGTCTCTCTTGAAATCGCCTCTTATCGGAGAGTCGCTGTCCAAACTCAACTTCTCCACTGAGACCTCCCTGAAAAAACATTCACACAGACGCAGACAAACAGGCCAACACGGCGATGCACACAAGACAAATGGACAGGGACAAACACAAGAGGGCAGTTAGACGAGGGGGCAGAGAAAGCATCACGTGCTTTACACTTTGCCAGGAAACACAAGGAAAAAGGTTCGAGGAATGCTGCTGCGCTCGACAGAAAAGTCTGATTGATGGTTGTCAAACGTGGATGAAGAGCGTCTCTCCAGTGCAGGGAAGGGGAGTGTGTGCATCTGTGTGACTTATGCACTTTGTGTGTGTGTGTGTGTGTGTGTGTGTGTGTGTGTGTGTGTGTCTCACCCGGCGTTGAGGCTGTGTGCGTTGGGACTGTAGGTTCCTGAGTTGTTGACCGTGGGAATGGCGTTTCGAAGCAGCCTCACCCACGTCCCGATGTCCACGTTCATCTGACGAGCTCGAAGGAATGCCTTGCCTGGAAACACACCAACAAACACACTGGAGTCAGCGACGTATGGAGGGCGGAGCATTGCGCTTTCTCTAGAGAGAGTTAAAGGCGAACTTTGAAGATAGCTCGGATTACAATTCTTGATTTAAAAATTCCTGACTCGTTGCCAACTCTTTATTTCACCTAAAACTTTAACATCCGTCTCTGTTACGTGAACATCTTTTGGACTATTATCTCTGTACATTGCACATATTCTCTATACTTCATACTGTGAACTGTGATATATTTACATGACTTGCCAGTTGCAGTAGGCCACTTGGCTGTCATTTTTATTTTCTCTTAATATGTTTTAATAAGATTCAGTGAAACAGATTCTTCTTCCTTCATGGTGTGTTCATTGTTTTTCAGATACTAGAACTCTTAAAAAGGGATGTAAAAGTCCCAAGGGAATTCATAATAGTCAGGAATACACTCATGCAATTAAATCATATTCCAAAACCTCCTTGATCCTCATAAAGTCTTTCACATCAGTGTCCAGGTTTTGGATGAATTGTTTCTCCGAGTCATCTCTCCTTTATGTGGTTTTTAATATCTCTGCTCTGCATCTCGTTTAAGCGAAGGACTTCCTATCTTTGTTTCTGTAAGTGCTTCATAAATAAAGTTGTCATCATCATGAAGACACGAGATGATTCATTCACCACCAGGTGGTGCTGCGGTCTAAAAGGAAACGGTGTCCCGAGTAGCAGAAGTGTTTCTCTCCTTTTGTTCATTTTCTCATTAAGATAACGTTTCTGCACAAATGCTGATCGTTCATTTTAAAGTCTTTGAGCTGTACTGAGACTGCAGTGTAGAAAGAAAATGTTATTATTCCCCAAAATCAGCATATTTTTCTGTGTTTCCTCACCTTGCTGCTTAGAAAAGACCTTCTTCTGCCTCTGGAGACGAGGAGCTCTCTCAATGACCGGGTTGAAGAAGGTCACCTGTACAACACACACACACACATCCACATTTTATTTTCAGACATCACACTCAGACGATTGAACCTTTCAAGTATATCAAAGCAGTGTTTTTCAGCACAGGTGCATGGGACAGCTGTGTGTGTGTGTGTGCGTGTGTGGGTGGGCATAGTGTAGATGGGTATATTTGAATATCTATGTGTCTATTCATAGCACGTGTATAGACGGGTGTCATGTATGCAAAGACACCTATGTCCACCTTTGCGTGTGGCTGTTCCTGTTCCCATTTCTTTGTTACAGTTTTTGTCAAGGTGAGTGTGAGTGTGAGTGTGAGTGTGTGTGTGTGTGTGTACCTCAGCCAGCAGCAGGCCCTGAGGCTCCAGCTCCAGCTGAACTCTGTGTTTCTGGTTGTCCAGGAACTCCTCCAGCTTCAGGTACTTCAGAGCACACAACGAGCGGTAGTCCTTCCAGTAGACTGCTATCTCCATCTCCCTCGACTGAAACATAAACACACGGCGGCACCCAACGGTGACAACAGCAGCGGCAGTTTTACTAAATGGATGATTAAATGCACTCAATGCGTTTGTGTGTGTGTGTGTGTGTGTGTGTGTGTGTGTGTGTGTGTGTGTGTGTGTACTGACCCTTTCCAGCTCCACAGTGAAGGTCTGGTCCCAAGCCTGCTCTCCCACAGTCCTCCAGAGTGTCTGGCCCACAACACCGTTATCCAGCTTCAGCACAGCACTCACCTCAGCTGCGCACGCACACACGCAAACACACACATACACACGCACACACACACACACACACACACACGTTATATTCCTATTCAGAACCTGGCCCTTTAGCCCTGACCACTAAAAAAAAAAAACATGAACGTTACCTTATGCTCACGCTGCAATAATACAATTTAAGTATTGATTAATGATCGTCATTAATTTCCTCGGGTGAAGTGCAAGACCTTAAAAAAAGCCATCTGTGAATAGTCTGCTCAGGGTACTGAAGCAATTCAGCTCAATTTGCTGATGTTGCTGCGCCATTATGTGTGAGCACTGACCCACAGTACCTAACCTCCCCAACCTAAAGTGACCGTGATAGTAATTTGATATACTAAATATAGATTTGCTACATTGTGCTGTTTGTTTTACACCATTTGTGATGAGACCCACACACGCATTCATACGTCCACTTACACGAGAGCTCGTCTGTCTTGCTGGGTGTCTTCCCGCTGACCGAGCCGCTCCGGCCGTAGAGTCCTTTGCTGCCTCTCATGAAGGACCTGGTGTCTCCGGGGCTGTAGCAGGGCAGCATGACGGCTGTCCCTTTATTGCGACCAGGGACCACCTCCAACAACCCCACGCAGCCCAGCACCTGCACCTGTAAGGTACCTGGAGACACACAGGGGAACCATTCAGGCACAACCAACGACGAGGGCCAAAAACACCCAGAGGCCCCATGAATATATTTGTGAAAAATTCAAGACTGAAAAAAAATGTGTGATTTACAAATATCACGCGCACTTGCAAAAGCGTACGCCCTCTTCTACAAATAGTCACAGCACATTCACTCGCACTAGATAAAATATCTCCCAAAGTCCTCGGTCTTTTTGCCACATGAAGGCAGCAGCCTCAGTTTAAGGAACTGAACGTCCTTGTACATGCACAATGACTCTTCTTCTGCTGTTCAGAGATGCGTGTGAAAGATGTATAAAACCAGTCAAAAGGGGAAAATGTGGGTTTTTTTTATGTTTCAACACAGGATAACCACATTGCCACTGTATAGATCTTTGAGGTTAAAATGAGCTGTGCGTACTCCTGCAGTGTTTCATCACTACAATTTACCAGTTGTGTTGTCAACACCAAAAAGCCTGAGAGATGTCATGCTAACACACAGAGTAAATCAACTAGTACCACTGTGTAGTATTATCCATATTATATCATAACACAGCACTCCATGACTTTGAAACCAAGTAAAAGTGGACCAATTCATTTTTCTTTAGCTGTTGGAAAAAGTCTCTGTGGTAATTTTAAATGTTCCCTTTATTTAAAATAGCAGGAGGGAAAACCTCATCGTCCCACCTGATCTAATAAGATGGCCCCACACGGACACCAACTAGAGGCTTTAATGACACTTCTTTACTCTGGTGGTGTGAGCGGTTTTGCTTTGTGTCAATTACCAGTGAGAGGCGAGGGCTTGTTGAGCGTGCTGTACTGGTTGTGGAGGTAAGGGGCGCCATGGCGAGAGGAGGCCTGGAGCAGCTCCTCTTTGATGACACTCGCCTTGGGATGGTCCTCGGGCAGCTCTGACAGACGCTGGTCCAGAGAGTCCCTCAGCAGGTCCAAGCGCTGAGACGCCTCGCTCAGACGAGACTGCGCCTGCAGGGCATCGACACAGAGCAGCATTAAACACGCTAGGCGACGTTACGCAAGCGATCACCTCCCCATCCAATCTCACAGCCCGCACAATCCATCCCTGCTGTCATATTATCACAGTGAAAACAAGAGTATTGGTGGAACAATCCGTTAGAAATGTCCTGTAAGGTGGCTCTATCCCAAAATATACTGCACAAGAATACAGCTTAATGTTTGCTTGTAACGCCATGCTTCATGGCTGAAAAAAACGGGGTGTGCGTGCGGAATGGGTTTCAAAAAGCCTTCCAACACCAGCGCAGGTACACGGATACATTTGCTTTTAGTATCTTCTGTCTATGTTGGACCCTTAGAGAGAAACCGTACAATGTGCTGTCACACAGAAAAGTACGATGGCGTACAGGCTGGAGAATGAAAGACGTGTCTCACGGCTTCGCACTGTGAGCTTGAGGAAGGGTTTGCAGGATGTGTGTGTGTGTGTGTGTGTGTGTGTGTGTGTGTGTGTGTGTGTGTCCAGTCTAACCTCAGACAGGGCTTTCTTGTCCTGGACCTTGCTGGCCCCCAGGAGCCTCAGCACATTTTTGGCCCCCTCAGCGACAGCATGCTCCACTCTGTAGTGATGCCTCAGCTCTTCGATGCGCAGCTCCATCCCACAGACGTCCTGGTTACCTGCAGTGTTGGGACGGACAAATCGCATTAGTAAGTAGAGGACTTTACACAACACAGCTGAGGCTGTGACGCCATGAGACGCCGCATTCATCCAACCTGCGACTTTTATTCAGTTTTATTCTATAGTTCGATGTTGGCAGGAGCACGGCGAGACAACAGACTTTTGTTTTGGCAGCAGCGTGCAACTCCCCTGGGCATGCTACGTTAGGTTAATGCCTCAATGCATGTCATGCATTACACAAGAGTCAGACAAAGAAAACATTAGCAGCGCCCGGAGGGGGCCATCTCTGAGTGTTCCCCAGTAAACAACATTAACTTTACTTCCAACCTCTCTTTCCAAATGGCTTTGTCATTCCCATCTCTAACAGCAAACAGAGCAATAATAACACATATTCATTTCATTCTTTTTGTTTCCTTTTTTCTGAAATTTAAGATTTAAAATAAATCATATTAAGTTAGTTAAGACCCAGAGAAAAATGAGTGATAGCTCAAATACTTATACATATACAAATACTACTAAATAAGATTTCATAGGATGTATTTTAGCAATAACAGCTTGTTGTCCAGTATGAAATATCTTTAATATTTCCTGTTTTCGCCACAGGTCATAGCTACCTCTAATTAGAAATACGTTTGAAATGGAAACTGTACAATACAACTATATCATAAAAATATAATTTAATTCAATTAAATGTTATAATAATTAAATAAAAATATAACAAATAAAATAATATTATAACATGAATATTGTAGTGAAGAAGCCACCTATCTGATCATGATGTGATCAAATGAATAGAAGAAAACGTGCCATCACTTCAAATGGTTTAATAAATACAGACCTGCTTACAAGCTATAGGAGGAGAAACATTACATATGTATGTATTACAATGAATATGTTCTCACAGTAATACTATTTTCAGTCCTTCTCCACTGTAAACTAAAAGCCACTTAAAAATGCAACGAATGCCACTGATAAAACACTGACAATTAGCTATTTCACCCTCTAAATGGAGAGAAATGATAACAGAAGCCAGATCAGAGCCGAAAGATAAGGTGCAATGCTAGCAGTCAAAAAGAAAAAAAGAAAAATAAAACATACTCGGGCTCCCTCACTTGGAAAAACAGACATTGGGGTCAGCCTCGGAGTTAAACCCGTGAAGCACAATTAAGACGAACACAATGGAGCACACAGAAAGGAGAGGAGGAGAG